>CM065650.1:4316049-4932628 GCA_033220425.1 Lepraria neglecta | reverse complement strand
ACCCTCTAACCCCTAAAATCCTTCTTTATAAATTCTCTAACTCTCTAAAAAATCCTTATAACCCCTAAATCTACTTTAACTCCTTTAAAAATTCTTAACCCCTAATAAATCCTTTTTATAAATAATTATTCCTTTTTCTATTAATCTTTCTCTTTAATTTAATTCTTCTATATATAATTCTTAATCCTTCCTATTATTTTACCCTTTAATCTTAATTTCTATTAATTATTATCTCTAAAACCTTCTCTTCTTTTACTAATAATCTTGTTTTTTTCTAACCCTTTTTAAATTAAATTTATTTATTTTTATTTTTATTTAATCTCTATTACTTTTAATTCCTTTCTCCCTATTTCTATATATATATATATATCTCTCTCTCTCTATTTAAAATTTTAATCTTCTAATACTCTTTATTTAAATAAAATTTCTTCCTCGCTAAATCTTATTTCTACTTCTATTTTTCTACTCTTTTTAATTCTATATCTATTTCCTCTCTATTTCTATTTCTATCTATCCTCCTTTTATTTCTATTTCTATTTCTATTTCTATTTATTTACTCTTTATTTCTATTTCTATTTCTATTTATTCCTCTTTAATTTCTATTTTTATTTATTCTCTTTCTCTTTCTATCTACTCTCTTTTCTTTTCTTTCTACCTTTATTTTTCCTAACCTAAAAATCTATTCTCTCTCTTCTAATTAATATATTTAAACCCTAAATCTACTAACTTATTAAATATTCTAAAAATATTTATTACTATTTATATTAAATCTAATTATCTACTATTTATTAAAATTAATTATAACTCTAACTTAAATTCTAATCTCTTTTAATATTATCTATATTATTTTCTTTTTTATTTGAATCTATTTATTTATATTCTTTTTTACCCTAATTATTTATATACTTTAAATAAATATAACCCTATCCTTTTTATAACTATTAATTTAATAAATAATTATTTATTATAAACTACTATCTAATTACTTATTAATATAACCTCGTAATACTAAATTACTCTAAAATTATTTAAATTATATCTCCTAGTTAATTAATATTATAATCCTTTTTTCTACTTTAAATAAAATTCTTTAAATTAAATCTTTTAATTATTAATTAATACTATTATCCTCTTTTTTATTTACTCTAAATTAAATCTTTTTTAAATCTATCTCCTCTATCTCCTCTTTTACTCTTTTTAATAATTTCTATAATAATTAAATTATCCCTAATCTACTCTATTAAATTTATTATTTAAAATATTATATTTACTCCTTTACTCTCTTTATACTTAGTCTTTTATAATTAATTCTTTAACTATCTAACCTCTATATTAATATATATCTATAAAATCTAAAACTTCTATCTTATATCTATTTAACTAATTATTTAATTCTACTTTCTACTACTTTCTACTCTCCTATTTAATCTTATACCTTTTAATCTATAAATTAAAACTCTATAATAATCTTTAAATAATCTTCTTTTACTCTTCTATTTTAATAAAATAATTCTAACTCTCTTTTAAAAAACTAAAACTTAAACTTCTCTTTCTATATATATTCTATTCTAATAAAGTTAATACCTTTTAATAATAACCTTCGAAAAAACTCTCTATATTTAATTTACTACTAATTAATTCTACTCTACTTAATAATTATTAACTACTCTACTAATCTATTTTCTATAATAACTAATTTACTATTAATTTAATTTCTAACTCTAACTTTCTACCCTCTCTCTTAAACCTTTCTATTCTATAAAATAATTAAATTTAAACTATCTCTCTAATAAATATAACTCTCTCCTTATCTAACTATTTACTACTTTTATAATATCTACTACTACTCTCCTATCTAACTACTATTACTAATAAATAAAACCTCTTACTAACTACTACTACCTCTACCTCCTAATATATATTTTACTCTATCTATACTATAGCTTAATCTAATTATATTAATATATATATATAATTACTAATAGCTTTACTATATTCTTAAATCCTTACTACTCTTCTAATATCTAATATCCTAGGTAAAGGGTAACCTCGGCAATAGTTTAGTAGCTACCTCTAGTACTATCTATTCGAGGCTATTCTAATTCTATCCTTAGATTAAAAAATAGACGACTCCTTGGCGAGATAGAGAGGGATCTAAGTCGATAGCCAGTGCAGAATCCGCTGAGGACCTTTACCTGTATGTCCTAGATAAAGGGTCGCCCCGGCAGTGGTTTACCGGCCACCTCTGGCACTGTCTAATTAAGGCGATTCTGATTCCGTCCTCGGATTGGAAAACGGACCACTCCTTGGCGAGATAGAGAGGGATCTAAGTCGATAGCCAGTGTAGAATCCGCTGAGGACCTTTACCTTAATATTATAGGTAAAGGGTAGACCCGGCAATGGTTTACCGGCTACCCCTGGCACCGTCTAATCGAGGCCATTCTGATTTCGTCCTCGGATTAAAAAACGGACCACTCCTTGGCGAGATAGAGAGGGATCTAAGTCGATAGCCAGTGTAGAATCCGCTGAGGAGCTTTGCCTGGATGTCCTAGGTAAAGGGTGGCCCCGGCAGTGGTTTGCCGGCTACCTCTGGCACCGGCTGATCGAGGCCGTTCTGATACTATCCTCGGATTGAAAAACGGACCACTCCTTGGCGAGATAGCGGCGGCGGAAACGAGGGGATCGATAAATAGGCTATATAGACTACTTCCTGTTGTATTTCACCGCCTCCTAGACGGAGGATACACTAGCTCTTCCTATGCTGCATGATTTGAATAAGGAGCTGTAGCTGCTGTTGCTGATGCTGCTGAAATAGGAGTGACTGCTGGTGTAAATGCTGCTGGAGGAGCTGCTGCTGTTGTAAGTCTATCGGTAGAGACGGCGTCGCCGGCGCTGATATGGCGGTTGGCGGAGGGAGATCGGCTGGCTCTATCGCAGGCTCTCGTAACTGGGGGAGAGAATCCGTCGGAGCGGGTCGTTTTCTACCCCGGGGCTCAGGACTTGTCTCGAGACGTTCAGACCCGTCTATACCTGGGAAGTAGGACCTACCGTCGGCGGTACTTATAGGACCCTCCGCCGAGAGATTTGAATTATCTCCAGGCGGTACGCTATCCGATCGTCCTACCGATCCAATAGTTACTGAATCTTCACCTCGGTCCTCCTGTAATGGTTGAGCGGGCTCCTCGGCTGGCTGCTCCTCCACCGGGGGCTCCGAGGGCTCCGAGGGCGCCTCCTGCAGCCAGAGCGTATGCCATAGTAGGCTAACCCGGCGATATCGCTCGCGAAACTCCCTGATCTGCCCATCACCGTCCTGGACCAGACGCCCGTATATCGTACCGGCCGTGTTGTTCGAATGGCAAGCCTGCCGGTCAAGGGTTTGACTCGTCTCGCTGTCGGCCTCGCGATCGAAATACGTCCCCTTGGGGATGAACTCGCGCGAGATAGCGATAGCGGTGTGGCGCCAGGACGAGATCGCCAGCGGCACCTGGAGCTCCCGCGCGGATTCCTGCCGCAGGAAGTGGGACAGCTGGCTCGGGTCCCACGTCGTCTCCGCCCTGGCCCAGAGGAACGCCGAATCCTCAGGCTGATCGTAGACAAGACGGCTGAGCTGCTGGGAGAAGGGTAGAACCAAGACGAGGTATTGAACGACGACCTGGCTGAGCGCCGGGGGTAAATATCGATGGATAATCTTCAGGGATCCGCCGATGGAGTAGCCTTTATGGTACAGGGTGACAAATCCTAGCAGACCCTGCTCGATATAGATGTTTCGATAACCGCCGTGGAAGGTGTTGCGGTATCGCAGACTGAATAGCTCGGTCCCCCTCGCGGGCTGCCCGCCGAGGATAAAGATTAGCATCGATAGCCGCGTTAGAAACCGTCGAAGGAGCTCCAGATACTGTCGGACGCGGGCTACCTGCCATTGAGGATCCTTCGGTGGCTGACCGGCGACGCGCCGCTCTGACTGGAAGAACTGCTCGCGTAGTATGCGCTGGTCCAGCACGCGATTAATAAGCCACTCCTGCCACCGAGCCAGATCGTTCTGCGGCTCCTGCAGGAAGGACCAGCCGGTTTGAGCGTTAGCGGGGTTATCCCTCAGCTTACCGAGATCGAACCGTGGGATACTCGGCTCGTGCGGCTGCGGTAGGTAGAGCTCGCTTAGCTCGGCGCAGAGGGCCTCCGTTTGCTGATGTAGAAAGCCCCGAAATGCTTTAATATCCAGGGTGATATCTTTGAAGGTGAGACTAGACCGATCATCCGCCCACGTGATATAGCCGGCGCTCGTCGTGTTGTTCCGAATCCGTCTACCCTGGGAGCGCAAGGTGAGAATCCAGCCAAACGGCGTATGGCCGTCCCGAAGCAGGCAGCGGGCGCGGTAGGCGCGAAGCATATCAGCGGCGTGCTCCACCTTACCGGCCTCCTCGGCGTAGACGCTCGCCTGAATAGTAAGCAGCTGGGTGATTTTGACAAAGGCGGATAGGGTTGGGGTGTAATTGCAGGCGTCGTAGAAACGACCCTATCGAGCTTGGATCAGCAGGGCCGGGGGGTTAGGGGGAACGGTAGAGATTAGTTGGTAGGAGAAGGGAAGAGAGGGAGGAGCTCCGTACCTGCTTCTCGTCGATCCCTAGGATCGCTAGGAACCCGACGACGGTGGACTGGTAGATACTCTGGGGCAGGATATGCTCCAGCAGCGCCATACATAGCCGCGCGAGGACTCGGTCCAGCTTCTGACGGCGCTCATTCAACGCTTCTACGGTAACGCCCTCTCGGCCCTGAAGCCCGACCAGCGTATAGGCCTCGCGGATACTCCGCCGTAGTCCGGTATACTGATTCCGCGTCAGGATAAACGGAAAGGTCGGATTAGCCTCGTCTCTCGATATACTATCAGTATCAAGATCCTCGACGGCGGCAATAGCGGTCCAGACTTCAGGATCCGCGGTCCGGTATAAGAAGCACCGATATACGAAGCACAGCAGGCGCTTCCATACGTTCTTGTACTCCCGGTACGTCCCTTCTCGGAGCTGCGTGGTTAGCGGTCGTCCCGCCTTGGTTGCGTGGTCGGTAAACATATTGATCATGGTCTGATCGAAGATATTGATCCGTTCCGTCAGGACCGAGGCGCGCGCTTCCTCGATAATCCGATCCAGGCTCTGGCTGAATTCGCGCAGGATCGTCTCGGTCGGTCGAGGGGGTCGACCAGAGGCAGGATCTTCCGTAGCTCGTAGCCCTTGAGGAATTCGGCCCACCGCGTGATCCGGAGCCAGGGATTCGCCTCGGTCCGATCGGCCGGGGCGAGGATACCTAGATGATCCTGCTGCTGCTGCGCCGTCGCGATCGTCTGTAGCTGGGTTCGTACGCGCTGCTGGATCCTCGCTGTGTATACAGTCTCGGTACCTATCTCGATCTCCGCGGGGATACCCGGCGGGTTCTGAGCTGGAGGGTGGGCAGCCGCAGCCGCCGCTGCTGCAGTTGTAGCAGGTTCAATGATTTCTAGGAAGAAGCTGCCGGTACCCGCGGTGAATAGCCGTTGGCAGCGAATATCGCGGTGCCATGGATCTGATTCTGATCCTCGGTTCCTGACGCTAGCGACGCTTGGCCGCCCCCGTCCTCGGTACTTGGTATAGTTATGAGCGCTCCCGCAGTGCCTTCTGAGATTCTCCTCGGAGCGGCCTATATAGGGACGCGGGGTGGTCGAATCGCACCGGTGACATCGTAGTCCGTCCTTGAAGACGGGAATATGGGGGATAGGCGCGTCCAGGGATCGCGGGAGCAGGGATAGCAGGTCCTCGCTCAGCGCCAGAGAGACCTCGTTAGTAAAATACTGTAAGACGGCCTGACGGCGGCTTGCTAGAAGGTCCGGATGGAAGCGCTTCAGATGGGCCTTGAGCCCGGGGTTAGGAACACCGCCTTGACAGCGCGTGCAAATCACCACGCGAAACGGGGTATAGTATTCAAAACATTCGATAACTCCGTCAGGCATCATCTCTATTAGATAGACAGACTCTCCCCTAACAGTATCTCTCTTTATTAAACAGTTATTATCTATAGCCGGATAGACTGTTAGACACGCGGACGCGGACGCGAACGCGCACGCGGACATCAACGCGCACGCGGACATCAACGCGCACGCGGATATCAACGCGCGCGTACGCGTCCGCGAAGATAGGACGAGAGGGGGTTTCAGGATCATTGATAATCGGTCCGTCAACCGCGTCGAGAGGGGTTCAGTCTAATTACCCTATTGGTGGTATCTATAGATGGCCTGTAGGGGGTAAGAGGTTCAGTCGGATTAATGCTTGGCGGGTCGATCGCCAGGGGGGCTCAGTCGGATTAATGCTTGGCGGGTCGATCGCCGGGGGGGGCTCAGTCGGATTAATACTTGGCGGGTTAATTGCCGGGGGGCTCAGTCGAATTTCCCGCCTGACCCTGAGTCGGATTTCCCCCCGACCGAGCCCCTGAGTCGGATTCGGGAAAAAAGGAGCGGGGGCAGAGTCCAATTGCCCAAGACTTTAGAGTCTAATTATTTATAAAATAACTTAAACTTAACTCTCTTTTAATATTATTTATAAAATTTTCTTTTTTACTCGAATTATTTATATTCTTTAAATAAATATAATTAATATTCTTAACCCTAAATATTATTTATTATATAAAAAATAAATTATATTAATAACCTCTTGATTCTAAATTAAATTAAAATAATTTAAATATAATCTTTTAATTAATTATTAATATATATAATCTCTTTTTCTACTTAAAATAAAATTATTTAAATTAAATCTTTTCTAAATTTACCTCCTTTATCTCCTTTTTTATATTCTTTTAATAATTTCTATAATAATTAATTTTACCTATAATCTATTCTATTTAATTTATTATTTAAAATATTATATTTACTCCTTTACTTCTTTATACTTAGTCTTTTATAATTCTTATTTTCTATAAACTCTTAAACTCTAATACCTCTATATTAATCTATTTCTTAAAATCTAAAACTTCTATCTTATATCTATTTATTTAATTACTTATCTTTTAATTTATATACTTTAACCTCTAAATTTTAAATAATATAAATCTTTTATATCTATTTTCTTAATTATATCTATTATTCTTAAATCTTTTCTATAACTCCTAAATTCTTTTTTAGCTCCTCTCTATTTAATCCTTTTTCTTTTTATAATTTTTCTTTAATTTAACCTCTTTATTAAATTTTAATCCTAAAATCCTAATTCTAACTCTTTTATCTTTCTAAACCCTAATCCTAAGCTTTTAACTCTAATTTTATTTAAATTTAGCTTAAATCTTTCTTAATTCTTATTAATATTTTATTATAATCTAATATCTTAACTCTTTAGTTTAATTTTAAATATATTTCTCTTTAGTATCTTCTTTATTATTTATATCTTCTTCTTCTTCTTTTTCTTTTTCTTATAATTCTTAATAACTTATCTTCTAATATTATTCTTTTATTAAATTTAAACTCTATCTTTTAACTCTAACTCTAATCTATTATCTACTATCTATTCCTACTTCTATTATCTACTATCTACTATCTACTATCTATTTCTACTTTCTACTATCTACTATCTTTTAACTCTAACTCTAATCTATTATCTACTATCTATTTCTACTTCTACTATCTACTATCTACTATCTACTATCTACTATCTACTATCTATTCCTACTTCTAATATCTACTATCTACTATCTATTTCTACTTCTAACATCTACTATCTAATATCTACTATCTACTATCTACTATCTATTTCTACTTCTAACATCTACTATCTAATATCTACTATCTACTATCTACTATCTATTCCTACCACAAATATCTACTATCTACTATCTATTTCTACTTCTAATATCTACTATCTACTATCTATTCCCACTTCTAATATCTACTATCTACTATCTATTCCTACTTCTAACATCTACTATCTAATATCTACTATCTAATATCTAATATCTACTATCTATTCCTACTCCTAATATCTACTATCTATTCCTACTTCTACTATCTACTATCTACTATCTACTATCTACTATCTACCATCTACTATCTATTTCTACTTCTAATATCTAATATCTAATATCTAATTTCTAATTCTAATCATCTATTATTCTTTATAAAAAGTTTAACTATTTCCTCCTTTTCGTATCTATTATTCTAGTAATAAGTTATAATTCTTTTATTATTTATTTATCGACTATTTCTATAGTAATCGTTACCAGGTCGCCTGTACCCAATTATATCCTGCAGCATTAGGTATTATCGGCCCCGTAGCCGAGATACCGGCACGCCCACTAGCTACCTCGTAAATAAACCGGGCACCCTCCCCTATATATTGCTGCCTCGTATTCCCGCTCCCTGTAATCCATATGTCGGCCACAGTCAGGCCACGCCCCCGGACCGGATGGCCTTGCACCCCTCTGATAGCCGGATAGGTGGTCGATTGGGGGGTCCGCATCAACCGGATAATATACTCGGCATTAATACAGCCAGGCTGGCTGGAGAGCCGCGGGGGTGGGGACGAGGCTAGGTAATCCGCCGGATCGAATGTGCTGCTGTAGATATAATACTGCTGCCCGGCCCGGGCTATCCCTACTGCGTGCCATTGGGCGAGGCCGGCGTTATCTTGGCTGGCGCTGTTCAGGTTACTGCATACCAGCGCGGCGCTGTGGGCGGTTATGGCGCGCGCCGTAGGATTCAATGTGCTACAGGCCTCATAGCTCGCCCGTTCCGATATATCAACGACCGAATTCAGGTAGCTAGATAGAGTTAAATAAATGATTAGCCCTTAGAATATAGGGAGGGGGAAGGAAGAAAGTAAGTAAGGAGGTAAGTAAGCAGGCAAGCAAGCAAGTAAGTAAGTAAGTAAGTAGGCAAGTATATAGGCAAGCAAGTAAGTAAGTAAGGAAGCAGGCAAGTAAGCAGGCAAGCAGGCAAGTAGACAAGTAAGTAAGTATATAGGCAAGCTAGCAAGTAAGTAAGGAGGTAAGTAAGCAATATCTATCTTACCTCTGCCTCTGAGCCTCGCTGGTGTATGAAGCTACCCGCGGCCAGATGGCCGGCGGTCTAGCCAGGCCTGGAGTAGGGCTATACTGAGGGGCGCCGCTTAATCTCAGGTCGCTTAACTAGGTGCCGACTATATCAGCGCCAGTCGCCGCGGTCCAGGTGGTAGGTGGCGGTAGAGCTATAGAGGGTTGAAGAAACTGATTCACTAATATAGAAAGGGCTTAAAGGGGTTCGTAAGAAGAGTATAGACCGGAGAGTATTAAGAAGAAGAGAATAGATTTGAAAAGAAGCTTATATCGAGGTAACCGCGGGGCGGGTGTATGTTACACAAAAATCCTGTAGTACTACCTAACTCCGGCTTTTCTAATTTTCAGGATAAAAACTAAATAGCTCCTTAATAAATCAAGTAGGATTGAAGTGGATAGCTAGCTAATTCTGCTTTGAACCTTTGCCTTGATATCCTAGATAAAGGGTGACCCCGGCAATGGTTTGCCGGCTACCTCTGGCACCATCTTATTAAGGTGATTCTAATTCCGTCCTCGGATTAAAAAACGGACTACTCCTTAGCGAGATAGAGAGGGATCTAAGTTAATAGCCAGTAGAGAATCCGCTGAGGACCTTTACCTGGATGTCCTAGATAAAGGGTCACCCCGGCAGTAGTTTGCCGGCTACCTCTGGCACCGTCTAATTGAGGTGATTCTAATTCCGTCCTCGGATTAAAAAACGGACCACTCCTTGGCGAGATAGAGAGGGATCTAAGTCGATAGCTAGTGCAGAATCCGCTGAGGACCTTTACCTGGATGTCCTAGATAAAGGGTCGCCCCGGCAGTAGTTTACTGGCTACCTCTGGCACCGTCTAATTAAGGCGATTCTGATTTTGTCCTCGGATTGAAAAACGGACCACTCCTTGGCGAGATAGAGAGGGATCTAAGTCGATAGCCAGTAGAGAATCCGCTGAGGACCTTTACCTGGATATCCTAGATAAAGGGTCACCCCGGTAGTAGTTTACCGGCTACCTCTGGCACTGTCTAATCGAGGCTATTCTGATTCCGTCCTCGGATTGAAAAATAGACCACTCCTTAGCGAGATAGAGAGGGATCTAAGTTGATAGCCAGTGCAGCATCCGCTAAGGACCTTTGCCTATATATCCTAGATAAGGTAACCTTTGCCTATATATCCTAGATAAAGGGTGACCCCGGCAATGGTTTGCCGGCCACCTCTAGTACCGGCTTAGGGTTTAACATGGACGTGTTGGGCCCTTACAAATAAATACCAGATATCTATATCGACCGGCACCGAGATAGGCTTCAAAGGGTACGGCGAGCGAGTAACGTTAACTTTAGTTAATATAGACTACTTCGGGCGTCATACGCGCGCGCGTATATATATACACACATATATATACACAGAGGCGCGACCTCTGAACCCTCTGATTCTACCGTATCTACTCGTCTAACGATAACGAATCGTCCCGTATTCCCTCTTCGGGTTCCGATTCCACCTCTCCAGCATCCTCCCTACTATCTTCCTCAGCTAGTATATAGTATATCTCCGCCTTATAAAAGGTGTTGTCTAAACTATCCAGGTCCAGGTTATAGAATACGCCACGAGGATATTTAGCTGTACGGCTGTTAGTATTAGTTAAGGTTTGCAAGGGGCTGTCTCGAAGGATATCCCTGATCGCCTTCTGCGTTAGTTTGTTGTTCACCGCGCGGTCTACCCGATAGACGAACTTATAGTACTCCTCCTCGAGACGGTAGGACAGCCAGTTAGTTCGCTGGACTATCGGTATCCCGTTGATTTTCTATCGTGTCTCTACAGTATTGCCGTCCTTCGCCTTTTAGATGCACGAGAGGTAGTCAGCGTCGTATTAGGGGATGATTAGTATTAGTTTAGAGGCGTGGCGCCCGAGATAATACGTCCAGTCGGGTTGACGCAGGATATATTCAAAGGTCTGGTCGAAAATGGTCCAGAGTTGTTTAACGAGGGTACGGAATTTGTATCACTCCTATTTACGCCTCCTACCCTCTAACTCCGGCTCGTCGAACCCGAAGAGTGCGCGGACCCGATCCTCCTATAGTCCTGACCTGTGGTAGGGAGCGAAGACGGCTCCTTTGCCGTTGGAGCCCGGGGCTTTCGCATGAATGATATAGGGCCTGGCCCCCGTAATCCGGGTCACTAACCCGGGCGTGAGCATATAGAAACCGTTTCGCGAGTCCTCGTCTATTTATGCCAGAAAGTATTCCTTCTGCTCCGCCTTTGAGGGCTACTCGTCTTGAAGGGGGCAGGGTCCTATATTACGGCTTTAAACGGCCGCCTTCTAGTCCTTTTTCGCGATGTAGCAGCGCTTGGCGAGGATATTAAATACTTCTAGATTATATTCCTTGACGACGAGTTGCGCGGCGAGATCTAGTATACGTTTCACCCAGCGTTCTACCGGCTTGTACGCCCGCCGTACTGTTATATGCGTCTTATAATACTTACGCCAACGACGGTAGAAATAATGTTCCTTATTTAGGAGATTAGCGATTTAGGGTCTGCGGAAGGACTTCTAAAAGGCGTTATTATCTTGGGAGAGCCTAAGGTTCTTAAGTGCGTATTGGGAGAAGTAAGGTAGGGGCAACCATCGGATGAGATCGGCCCGGACCTAGACTATACCGTACGTGTCCACGGAGCGACGATATCCTAGCCCTAGTCGTACCGTAGGGGTCCCGTCGTCTTCGTGGTTATTGTATTATAGGCGGCTTATCGTCCAGTCGTCCCTCCACAATGGCCGATACAGGAACATCCGGGGATCGTCGCCTCCAAAGCTAAGCGCCAGGGTATAGACAATAGCCATAACCATTACCCTATGCATTTGCTCGTCCTTCTACGTCATCGGCGTAAGGTCCCCAACTCCGCCCTCCAGGCGTATTATAATAACCTCGAGGTGCAGGAGCTAGCGGTTAGTAGTCGCGGCGATAAACTGGAGAACCTCGGTAGTAGGCAGGATCTAATATAGGAAATACGGTACACGTCGACGGTAAGGGCGGGGGTGATCGTTAACTCTAGTTAATATCGGGCTTAGGGCGGATCCGTCGCCGTCGCCGTCGCCGTCAACTATATCGAAATTCATATTTCGAAACCGCGTCAAGTCTATTCGGTATTCCTGTCGGGCCCCGAAGTTGGCCGCTTTATACTCCGGAGCGACCGGGGGTACACGCCTGGGCGCGGGAGCGGGCGCTTCGTTATCGGATCTGTGTGGTAAGCAGGTCTCGTTATCCGACGTGGGAGGGTTATCGAGTGCGTAATCGCTGAGGTCAGGTAGTAGTAATAGTACTACTCCTTGGTTGCGGCGCTAGGGCTGTAGCGGACGATAAGTGGTGTCTTCGGCGGACTTCAGGGCCGCCTGAAGCCGGATTTTGGTCGTGTTGTATTAACGGACGAGCTGCTCGTGTTTCCGCCGACGTGCGGATAATAACCCTTTGTGATTGGCCTTGTACCAGCGGTCGAGATTCGACTGGCTGAACCCTAGAGCTTCGAAATACGGGTTCTGGAAAGGCCCGTATTTCTTCAGGGGCGTATTGAACAGATATTTGATAAGATTGTATACTTTGGGATATACGATCCTGCACTTTCGGTGGAGGTAGTTATTAGCTAGGACCGCGACAGATATAGAGCCGGTATCCCGGGTCCAGAACCAAGGGTATTTCGCCTCCTTGGTGCTAGTAGTATATCGGGAGGGGTCGTGAAAGGCTTCGGCCTAATACTCTAGGTAACTGGGTTTGCGTAGAAGGGTAATGGCCTGCGAGGTATTACCGACCGGGGTATCTTCTACCCTAAAGTCTAACTAATAGTCTCCGGGTAGGAAGTATTCCTCGCGGAAATTGAAACAGTCTTCGAGGTAGGTAAGGAAATCTTTATAAGCCTAGGCGGGAGACGGGCGAGATGTATAGATCTTGAGGTCGTAGCCCTGGACGATCAGAAAGGGGTTCTTGAATAGAGGGCGATCGTCGGCTTTACGGTATACCTCTCTCCAAAAGGCATCTAGATCTTAGGAGGGGATCGGGTAAGACACGTCTATAGCTTGGCTAGGTAGCAGATTATAAACTTCCTGCCTCACGTGGGCCTTATAGTTAGTATCTTCGAAGCTACGGGGATAACGAGTATAGACTTGGGTATCACAGGTCGATCGGAGCGCAGGGAGGATGATATCGTCGATCTAGATTTACTGTAATTTACTACTAAGATAGTAGCTATAGTTCTTCTGCTGTTTCTTCGCGCGAGTTATCCGAGGGAAGAAGATATAATATTCGTAGTTAAAGCCCGCGCTACTAACGCTATACCTGAGGCGGAGGTGTTTAGTCTTATAGATCCGTCTCGACCGGAACATGACGTAAGGGTCTTAGGTGATAGTCCTAAGGTAAGGCGGGCGGTAGGCAAGTCTGAAGCCCTTCCGGTGGACTGCCAGTATAGTAACCCTAGCTATAAAGCTATCTACGTCGTAACTGCGCCTGACCTAAGGGTCAGTCCTCTGCTTGGCCTGTTCGAAGGCCTCTGCGGACCTGGCGATGCTAAGAGCCTGTTCCGGGACATCGCCATTACTGCGGCCTCCTAGGAGTTCCTGCCAGTCTACCGCTCGGAAATCGTTATACTGACCTCGGCGACGTAGATATATACCGGATTGCAGAGGAAAAGGGGTCCTAGGGAGATATTCGTTGAGATAGTCGGTGTATTCGGCTAACGAGCGTGCTCCGTTGCTGCCGATATAGTCGTTCCCTATAGATACGTGATTAGTCAGTCAGTCAGTTAGTTAGTTAATTAAGCATTTAGGATATAGTCGAGGTGGCAGTCTTACTGTACGTGCAGAGAGGCGCCTAGCTGCGGTCCAGGCAGTCCTGCGCGGTAGCTATAGGATTAGGAGCTTCGTTAGACAGGCTGAGTTCTGAGAGATCATCCTCCAGCGATACTGCGGACTTATTATACCTATCTAGATCGGATAGCCCGGAAACAGCCGAGCGAGACTCGAGAGGATTATCGTGGTCAGGCGCGTAGTCGTCGTTATCGTCGTCGTTGTCGTTATCATCGTCATCTAATAGTAAGGTATAGGTCACTACCGTTGGTCTTAAAAACGTTGAATAGGAGGGGATATTAACTGAAGTTAACGTTGACGTCGAAAGAGGGATACGGACTGCGGTAACCCTTGACGTTAAAGAGGCTACTAGCAACGAGGCGCTTGTAGAGGAACGCGGTTAGAGTTAGGGGATAGGATATAGGGTATTCTTATTATTATTAACTCCTGGACCCTGGCTGATATTTAGTGTATAGGATATGTCCTGCTCGATGATCCGATTCAGGCTGTTACTTCTACTAGACAGATCTATAGACTGAGAGCGGGTATCGGTCCCTGTAGATAGTAGAATGTTATTTACGGTACTGGAGGTCGAAGGAGCTTTAGGTTAAGAGCGACTAGATCTAGGAGAGGAAGCAGTAGGCTGTTTACAGGTGACTCGATTGATACGGGGGTGATTATTATCCTCTGCGGTAGGATCAAAGAGGGCGGCAGGCTCGCTAGCGGTAGGATTCTGCTGAAGAAGGGAGCTATTCGGGGGTGATAGATGGCGAGGCCGACCAGGAGGGGATTCCGGTCCTTAGTTGAAGGGAGCTGGTTCGGCGGTAATATTAGAGGGGCCGGTACGTCTGGTAGTATTATCCCTGTTGTAGTTGCGTTACGTCGCTCGTCTGGTAGCTCGTCGTTCCTCTTAGGGCTTTACTTTACAGCCTATAGTAAAGGAATCGCGGCTAGTAAGAAAATCTGTCCTGGAAGATAAAAAATCATTAATATACGTCGTACGGTTAGGGGGGAAGAAGGAAAAAGCTGGGGTATCGTCTAGTACCTGTAAAAAAGGCGGGGAAACCGATAGGGTGGGCGATTTGCCTACTCTGGACTATAATAGGCCAATCAGCGCCCGAGAAGTACGTTATCGCCTCGAGTATAATCCTGTTAAGTAACGTCTTACCTCTTTCGGCTCAGGGTGAAAGTTAGATAGCTAGGGAAATCGGGCCAAAGGTCGCGTAACGGCTTATCTAGGGTAGTAGAGTTGGCCTGATACCAGATTCCGATCCCCTCGAACCCAGCCTGTCAGGGATCTTCTCCCTATTGGGAGTCGGGGACCTATACAAGATATATACCGTCAAGTAGTAGCTATCGTCCTTCTTCTTCGTCGAGCTCTCGGGAGGGTAGGGACAGGGTAATTAAATAGACCACCGGTTCGCGGGAGGGGTTCGTAGCGGGTTCTCGTCCCTATAGAGTTCGCTCGGGGGGCCCTGGCTCTCTATCGGAACCGACGGCCGGGGTAACGGAGCCGATACTTGCTGCGGTATAGTCGGAGGGGAAGAAGAAGAAGGAGGAGAAGGGGGAGGTAGGCGACCGCGGAGTACTTGCTGTAGTTCCTTGATAAGCGCGTCCTGCTGTAGGCGAGTTACTCGTTCCTGCTGCCAGGTCCGCTTTTATCGCTGGCGCTACTAATATTACCGGGCGGCGTTCTTTATCCTCTTCTCAGCGGCTGTGGTTAGAGGTCGACCTATTATAGCGACTGGTGATATTAGCGTAGGTGGTTAACCGACTATAATGATAGGACTAGAAAAAGCTCGCGAAAGATACGCAAGTTTCGGGGGGGGGAATTCTGCGAAGTGGTTAATTTCCCAGTATTGTTGGCGAGGTAATGGCGGGTCCCGGGGCAGGAGGGATTAACCGATAGCGCGATCCGGATACGCGTAGGTGATTCGATCGTATATATCGGATAGGATATACGGATATGTAGAGTCCCCCTGATATAAATAAATAGGTGACGTGTTGACGTTCAATATTAATACGCGTAGGGTTACGAGTTTCAGGCCAATGAGATGCTGTTTAAACGATATAGCGCCAAATAGAATACGCTATATCGTTTAAACGCTGGTCGATTGGCCGGCAGGATTTAAGTATCGCCGGCCCGCCGCTTAGCCTACCCGAGGATGAACATCAACATTTTCCTGCCATGGAATCATCCATAACGTGGTCGATCCGGCTTGGTTTTTGCTCAGGATGGCATGGTTGGAATCGGAAGGGAAATGCGCATCTTTTTCGTCTACAAAGTGAAGGGATCCGCCCGACTTTTTGGCCGGCTCGAGATGGCGAAAATGTCCAAGTCCTCGAGCGGGGCCCGCTGACCCTGCCCCACCGCCCGCGGTAATAACCAACCCGCTCCCGCTCCCGCTCCCAATTCTATTTCTACTTCTATTCCTACTTCTATTTTTACTTCTACTCCTATTTCTACTCCTATTCCTACTTCTACTCCTATTTCTACTCCTATTCCTACTTCTACTCCTATTTCTACTCCTTTTTCTACTCCTACTTCTACTTCTACTTCTACTTCTAACCCTAATTTTTTCTATTTCTACTTCTACTTCTATTTCTACTCCTACTTCTATTCCTACCTCTACTTCTACTAAATTCTTATTCTAAACCCTATCTCTTAAACCCTTTAAACCCTAACCCTAAAAATACTTCTACTCTCTAAACTAATACTAATTACTAATACCCTCTAAAAACCTATAACCCTTCTCTATAAATACTTCTAACCTTTAAAACCCTCTAATAACCCTCCCGCTCCCCCGAAATATTTCCTAACCCTCTAAATATCCTCTTATCCCTCCCTCTCCCCTAAATATCCTATTATATAACCCTAAAACCCTCTCGCTCCTCTTAAATATTTCTTAATCCTCTAAATATTCTCTTATATCCCTCCCGCTCCCCTTAAATATTTTATAATCCTCTAAATATTCTTTTATTTCCCTTCTACTCCTCTAAATATTTCCTACCTCTATAAATATCCTATTATATAATCCTAAAAACCTCTTACTCCTCTTAAATATTTCCTAATCTTCTAAATATTCTCTTATATCCCTCCTACTCCCTTAAAATATTTCCTAACCCTCTAAATATTCTTTTATATCCCTTCTACTCCCCTTAATTATTTACTAGCTCTACTAATCTTCTATTATATACCTCTAAAAATAACTCTACTCCCTTAAATATTTACTAACTCTATAAATCTTCTATTATATAACCCTAAAAATACTTCTACTCCCCTAAATATTTATAATCCCGGCCCTCTAAATACCTATAACTCTTACCCTATAAATCCGGTCCGGCTCCCTAAATACTCTAACTCTTACTCTAAATATAATCCCGGCCCTCTAAATACCCTAACTCTTACCCTATAAATATAATCCTGGCCCTCTAAATACCTATAATCCTAACTCTATAAATATAATCCCGGCCCCTTAAATACCCTAACTCTTACCCTAAAATATAACCCCGGCCTCTAAAACTCTCTAACCCTTCTCTATAAATATAATCCTAATTTTTAAAACCCTCTAATCCTTTCTTATAAATATAATTCCTACCTTCTAACCCCTAAAATCCTTCTCTATAAATACTTCTACCCTTTAAAACCCCTAAACCCCTTCTCTATAAATACTCTACCTCTTTAAAAATCCTTTATAACTAAAAATCCTTTAACCCCTTAAAAAATCCCTCTTAATCCCTAAAACTAAATCTCTCTTTTAAAAATCCCCTGATTTTAATAAATCTAATCTTATAACCTCTAAAATCTACTAAAACTCTATTAAAAATTCTTAACCTCTAATAACTTCTATTTTATAAATAATTCTTTCTCTTTAATTTAATTCTTCTTTATATAATTCTAAATCCTTTCTATTATTTTACCCTTTAATCTTAATTTCTATTAATTTATATCTCTATTAATTTATATCTCTAAAACCTTCTCTTCTTTTATTAAAAATCTTCTTTTTTCCTTTTTCTAATCCTTTTTAAACTCTATCTACTTTAATTTCTTTTTATATTCTTTTTTATTTAATTCTTATTATTAATTATTTTCTCTCGATTTATATATATATATACTTATCTATCTATTCTTTAAAAAATATATTAAACTTATAATCTTTATTTAAATAATATTTCTTCCTCTATATATCTTATTTTTACTTCTATTTTTCTATTCTTTTTAATTCTATATTTATTTCCTCTCTAATTCTATTTCTTTCTACTTCCCTTTTCTTTCTATTTCTATCTATTCCCCCTTTATTTCTATTTCTACTTATTTACTCTCTATTTCTATTTCTATCTCTATTTATTCCCCTTTAATTTCTATTTCTATTTCTATCTACTCTCTTTCTTTTATTTCTACTTCTAATAAAACTAATATCTACTAACTTATCTAATATTCTAAAAATATTTATTACTAATTATATTTAATCTAATTATTTATAAAATAACTTAATCTTAACTCTCTTTTAATCTTATTATAAAATTTTCTTTTTTACTTAAATTATTTATATTCTTTAAATAAATAAAATTTATAAATAAATAACTTATTATAAACTACTATTTAATTACTTATTAAATTATTATTATTTATATTTAATCTCTTAATTATTTATTAATATTATAATCCCTTTTCCTACTTAAAATAAAATTATTTAAATTAAATCTTTTCTAAATTTACCTCCTTTATCTCCTTTTTTATATTCTTTTAATAATTTCTATAATAATTAATTAAATCTATAATCTATTCTATTTAATTTATTATTTAAAATATTATATTTAGTCTTTTATACTTATTATTTTCTATAAACTCTTAAACCCTAATACCTCTCTATACTAATCTATTTCTTAAATCTAAAACTTCTATCTAATATCTATTTATTTAATTACTTATCTTTTAATTTATATAATTTAACCTCTAAATTTAAATTATATAAATCTATTATTTTTAAATCTTTTCTATAACTCCTAAATTCTTTTTTAGCTCCTCTTTATTTAATCTTTATTCTTTTTATAATTTTTCTTTAATTTAACCTCTTTATTAAATTTTAATCCTAAAATTCTAATTCTAACTCTTTTATCTTTCTAAACCCTAATCCTAAGCTTTTAACTCTAATTTTATTTAAAATTTAGCTTAAATATTTCTTAATTCTTATTAATATTTTATTATAATCTAATATCTTAACTCTTTAGTTTAATTTTAAATATATTTCTCTTTAGTATCTTCTTTATTATCTATATCTTCTTCTTCTTTTTCTTTTTCTTATAATTCTTAATAACTTATCTTCTAATATTATTCCTTTATTAAATTTAAACTCTAATCTATTATCTACTATCTATTCCTACTTCTAATATCTACTATCTACTATCTACTATCTACTATCTATTTCTAATTTCTACTATCTACTATCTTTTAACTCTAACTCTAATCTATTATCTACTATCTATTCCTACTTCTACTATCTATTCCTACTTCTAATATCTACTATCTACTATCTATTCCTACTTCTAATATCTACTATCTAATATCTACTATCTAATATCTACTATCTACTAGATAATTAGCCCTTAGTATATAAGGAGGGGGAAGGAAGAAAGTAAGTAAGGAGGTAAGTAAGTAGGTAAGTAAGCGGGTAAGCAAGTAGGCGAGTAAGTAAGTAGGTAAATAAGTAGGTAAGTAAGCAAGCAAGCAAATAAGTAAGTAAGCAAGTATATAGGTAGGTAAGCAAGTAAGTAAGCGAGTAAGCAAGTAAGCAAGCAGGTAAGTATACAGGCAGGCAAGTAAGCAAGCAAGTAGGTAATTATACAGGCAAGCAAGTAAATAAGCAAGCAAGCCAGCAAGCAAGCCAGCAAGCAAGCCAGCAAGTAAGCAAGCAGGCAAGCAAGCCAGCAAGTAAGCAAGCAGGCAAGCAAGTAGGCAAGTAAGCAAGCAAGCAAGCAGGCAAGCAAGCAGGCAAGCAGGTAAGCAAGTAAGCAAGCAGGTAAGTATACAGGTAAGCAAGCAAGCAGGCAGGCAAGCAAGCAGGCAAGCAGGCAAGTAGGTAAGTAAGTAAGTATACAGGCAAGCTAGCAAGCAAGTAAGGAGGTAAGCAAGCAATATCTATCTTACCTCTGCCTCTGAGCCTCGCTGGTATATAAAGCTACCTGCGGCCAGATGGCCGGCGGTCCAGCCAGGCCTGGAGTAGGGCTATACTAAGGGGCGCCGCTTAATCTCAGGTCGCTCAACTAGGTGCCGACTATATTAGCGCCGGTCGCTATAGTCTAGGTAGTAGGTGGCGGTAGAGCTATAGAGGGTCGAAGAAACTGATTCACTAATATAGAAAGGGCTTAAAGGATTTAGTAAGAAGATAGAGAGTATTAAGAAGAAGAGAATAGATTTGAAAAGAAGCTTATATCGAGGTAACCGCGGGGCGGGTATATATTACACAAAAATCCTGTAGTACTACCTAACTCCGGCTATTCTAATTTTCAGGATAAAAACTAAATAGCTCCTTAATAAATCAAGTAGGATTGAAGTTGATAGCTAGCTGATTCTGCTTTGAACCTTTGCCTTGATATATTAGGTAAAGGGTAGACCCGGCAATGGTTTGCCGGCCACCTCTGGCACCGTCTAATCGAGGCTATTCTGATTCCGTCCTCGGATTGAAAAACGGACCACTCCCTGGCGAGATAGAGAGGGATCTAAGTTAATAGCCAGTTCCGAATCCGCTGAGGACCTTTACCTTAATAGTATAGGTAAAGGGTAACCCTGGCAGTAGTTTACCGGCTACTTCTAGCACTATCTGATTAAGGCTATTCTGATTCTGTCCTCGGATTGAAATACAGACCACTCCTTGGCTAGATAGAGAGGGATCTAAGTTAATAGCTAGTGCAGAATCCGCTAAGGACCTTTACCTGGATATCCTAGATAAAGGGTAGCCCTGGTAGTAGTTTACCGGCCACTTCTAGCACTATCTGATTAAGGCTATTCTGATTCCGTCCTCGGATTGAAAAACGGACTACTCCTTGGCTAGATAGAGAGGGATCTAAGTTAATAGCCAGTGTAGTATCCGCTGAGGACCATTACCTATATATCCTAGATAAAGGGTGACCCCGGTAATAGTTTGCCGGCCACCTCTAGCACTGGCTAATCAAGGCTATTCTGATTCCGTCCTCGGATTGAAAAACGGACCACTCCTTAGCGAGATAGAGAGGGATCTAAGTTAATAGCCAGTGTAGAATCCGCTGAGGACCTTTACCTGGATATCCTAGGTAAAGGGTAGCCCCGGCAGTAGTTTGCCGGCTACCTAGATCGCTTTAGTACTTAATGATTGCTCTATAGTATCGATCGATATTTAATAGATGTTGGATGAATGTTGGATGAATCAAGCGGAATCCGGCCCGGTATGGGGGGGGGCCACCTCGACTCGATACGTTTGCACGTACTCCTCAACGATACCCTAAAGGCCGAATCTTCTCTAACTCAGCGACTGGATAGGTTCGATCCCATCCTGGCCAGCCCTGAAGTTTGAGCCGGATCCGACTACAAAAGGGAATTCCAGTGAACGGGTCGAAATGAATTCCAGGGAACCCCCCGTGCTAGAAAATCCGCGGGCCGCGGTAAAAATGCAGCCCTAGGAAATAATTCCAGTGAACCAAGACTGTAGAGGGTAGACGGGAATTACCCAAGACTTTAGAGAGATCTACTATCTAACCGGCTAATAAGTTCACCGTCGCTGGGAAGGGAGGCGTAATCCCCCTAAATATATAATAGGTAATATATAACTGCGTTAGTATAGTATACGTTTTTCGGGTTTTCGTTACTAACCCCTACTATAGGAGTCAAGCGGCTTCTCGTAGTAATACGGTCTGACTATACCAAGATTATAGTAGGTCCCGCCCTGACACAGCGGAGATATAGCTAGGTAACCTAGCTAAGGGTATCTGTCAGCGATTTTTCGATACCGGAATCGCGAGAGGTTATTAGCCAGTTGGTTGGCCCCTATTGGGATCTATTCCGGAATCAAGTAGATATTATATCTAGCTATAAGCATAGCTATATCCCTTAGTAGGGCTATAGTGTTACGAACCGTGTTGCGTACCGACGGTTCTGTGGATTGATTCTCACTGGGATGGAGGTGTATAGGGCAAGAGTATGAAGCAGGCTTCAAGTGATGCTAAGCGGGTCTGGTATATGATCAGATGATATATATTCAGTGCCTAGCCTAAGAGATCTATCGCATGTAGTAAACAATTGAATAGCAAGTTGAGCACGATGCTCTAAGTGGTGAGCAGTGCTCTGTATATATAGACATACGAAATCTATACCAAGCCTTCATGAGCGTTATGAGCGCACGGTGCTCATTGCGCTTATTATTCTTGAGCGCCATGAGCGCACGGCGCTCGTTGCGCTCATCGCTTCAGCTACTAGTCCTGTCTATAGTACTATATCCTACAGGATAGTTCTGTCAGAACCACTAGTTCTAATACTAGCTCCCTCCTCCAGATTTCTTGTCCTAAGAAACTATCTATCCTTTATACTACCCCGTCGAATTACCTAATCTAAGGACCCCGTCGTTCGTCGCAAAGAACTCTCTAGTAAATTATCTATATTTGTAATACGTCCTTATACTTTGTATACGAAGGGGTATAAGTAGTATATAGTTAGTGCGCGTTCGGATTATTATTCTAACTGTATTACTACGGGCAAGAAGTACGACCTGGTCGTATCTATTAATAAGATATATCGTATTAAGAAAGTACGTAATAATACGTAGTCGGAGATAAAGGAAATGTAGGCGAAACTTATACGCCTTTAATTATAATTTAACCTTGTCTAAAACGAAGAGAAGAAGTTAATTAAGCGCGAATTATAGAATATAGAGGAATTGGAGAAGGATAAGGAGCTTCCTTCTGGTACCCCTGACGATCTAATATTCAACGTCGGTTCCGAGTAGTTCAACCTCCCCCCCGGCCTGGAAGGCCCTGAGAGCTTCGACTAGTCCTCTCTTATTTCTGATAGAACTCTTAGAGATATCCCCTATAGTTCCCCGCAAGGTTCCTAAGAGGTTCCCAGGTACTTTCTATTTCGTCGTACCCTTTCTATTTAACTAGGTAGAACTAATTCCTCCTATCTAGGATCCTTTTAACCTCGTACTCTGTTTCTTCCTTAACGTTATAATGAAATATTTCTTAGAGAGGTATACTAGAGTCTGCTAGCTCTAGGAGTAAGATATAGAATATTAGATATACCTTAGTATCAGGTGGAAGTTAGAGTTTATAGTTAACCGGTCCTCTTATCCGTTTAATTAAGAATAGTCTAACCTTAATATAATCTAGTTTCTTGCTTAGTCTCGTTATCCTTATATTTTTTTTATTAGGAGGTATACTTTATCCCTCTCTTTTAGCTAAGGAATATTCTTTCTTTTCTTATTAACTTATCCCTTTAACTTCTTATTTAAGCTTTCGATAGACCTTTATATATCCTTATATAAATTCTTAAGCTCTTTAGCCTTAACTAAGGCTTTTTCTATATTAGGCCCTTCCCTTAGTTATAGAAATATATTTATATTCTTTCTATAGTTAGTAAAGAATGGTATTAGGCCTATTATATCTAACCTCTTGTCGTTATACGCTAACTATACTATTAGAAGCAGTGAAACCTAGTTATCTTACTTCTAGTTCATATAATATCTCAGGTATACTTCTATTATTTAATTAGCACGTTCTATTTACCTATTAGTTTATAGATAATATACTATCGATATCTAGAGTTTAGTTCTAATTACTGCTATTAGTATTCTCCAGTAGTTGGACGTAAATAGCTTATCTCTATCGGATATTATCGACTTCGGTATACTATAATCTCTTATTAGTTTGTCGAGTAGTACGAAGGCTAACTAATCTACTTTGTAGGTTTCTTTGAATAGTATTATGATTATATACTTCGTTAGTTTATCTATAATGACTATAATTAAGTCGAAGGTGTCCTGCGTAGCTGGATCCTTAGATAGTAGTAACTTAACTATAAAGTCTATTATAATATTATCCTATAGTGACTCTAGTATAGGAGTAAACTATATTTGCCCGTATTTAGTATATTATACCGCCTTATTCTACTGGCACTAGATATATTCTTTAATATATTATTCAACGCGTGCCCGAAGCTTCGGCGCCGCGTATCCCTGTCCTAGGAGTTCTATAGTCTTAGATACTCTAGGGTAACCTTATAAAGGGTCGTTATAGTAATCCCTAATTACTTCTTCAACGTATATATTAGGTAAGTAGGTCTTGTCTTTAATATTTGAGTAATACTGAATCCTATTGATCCTTCCGTAGGTTTATTACGAATATATCATTATGGTAGGCCTTTACGATCCTATTAGTTATATTAGGTCCTGATATACAAAGGGTTGTAGCTAATACCTGGTATAGTACTAGCGATCCGTCCGCTTCTTTCTTTAGGATTAGTCATTCTATAATATTCTTTTCTTCTATATAGTCTAAATACCTACTAAGGGCGTCTACTCGACTATTATCTTTTCCTAGGGTATAGGTTATCTTGAACTTATATTAACCCAATAGTTCTAACTATCGAACTTATCTTCTATTTAACTCTTTTATTATTATAAAGTTAAGAAGGTTCTTATAATCTATAAAGATAGTTAGATCCGAGTAGCTTTCTGCGTATACTCGCTAGTTCTATAATATATATACTACGGCAAGTAGTTCCTTATCGTATATATTATAATTCTATTCTACTACTAATATCTTCCTTGAATAGTAGGTAACTAGATACTATTTTTGGTCTTTCATTTAATATAGGTATACTCCGATTACTAGATCTAATATATCTGTTTCGATACAAGCTAGCTCGTTTACTTAAAAGGTATAGAGTACTAGTAGATCCGTATATACTTTCTTTAATGTGTCGAATGATTTCTATTAGTCTTTTCCCTATATAAACCCGATATCTTTCCTTATAATATCTATTAGTAGTAGTACCTTCTTAGAGTAGCCCTTAATAAACTTCCTGTTAAAGTTGGCAAATCCTAAGAAGCTTTGTACTGCTTTGACGTTCTGTAGTATAGGCTATTCCGCTATAGCCTTAATCTTCTCTAGGCTTATACTAATACCTTCTATACTAACTATAAATCCTAGGAATTCTACCGACTGTCGATAAAATTCGCACTTTTCTGGTTTAAGAAGAAGTTTTACTTATAATAGGTATCTAAGGACATTCTATATATACTCGATATATTCTTTCTTATTCTTAGAATAAATTAGTATATTATCGAGGTACGCTATCGCTGTTCGATCTAAGTATACTTATATAATATTATTAATAAGTGCTTAGTAGGTTACTAGTGTATTAGTAAGTCTAAACGGTATTACTAGATACTTATAGTGGCTATATCTCGTTCGGAAGGTAGTTTTCTATTCCTCGCCTTCTTTTATCCAAATTAGGTTATATACACCTCTAAGATCTAGTTTAGTAAATATCTTTGCTTTACTAAGCCGATCCTATAGCTCTCCTATATTTAGTAATAGATATCTATTCTTAATTATAATGTCGTTTAACTTTCGATAGTCGATATATAGTTATAAGCTTCTGTCCTTCTTTAGTATAAAAAGGATAGAATAACCTACTAGTAATTTAGATTCCCGAATAAATCCCTTTTTGAGGTTCTCGTCGATATACCCGCGAAGTACTTTAAGTTCCTTTTCTAATAATATATAAATAGATCTAAACGTTGGTTACTTGCCAGGTTCGAGTTCGATCTTATAATCCTATAGCTAATACTTAGGCAATACTTCTATATTTATCTCTTCCTTGAATAAGTACGCCTATTTACTATATTCCTGAGGGATAGAGAGTATATTAGTTCCTCCCTTATCTCTTACTTTATTATCCTACTAATCTTTACTAGTAACTATAGAGTTAGACTACCTTTTAGTACCGTCCTTATACGAAGCTAAGGTAATATATACCTTAACTATCCTTCGGTTCGACTTCTTATCTACTATTAAACGCTGCTGATACGTAGGTATAATCCTGGTAATATTGCCGGATTAATCTATCTTGAGTACTCCTTGAGCCTAATCGATTATTAGGTTATACTTCTTTAACCAAGGTATTCCTAAAATTATATAATAGGTAGCTATCCTAATAATATTAAAGGTAATCTCCTTATAGTAGCGCTAAATTATAATAGGTAACGAAAGTATCTCTTCGTCTACCTTTCCTGTTGATAGTATTAACCTATTAGCCATCTAAAGGTTATACTAGTATAGCTTCTTTCGAGTTAGTATTCTAGTTATTCGTACTAAGTCTCGTGAAATGAAATTCCTAGTAGCTCCAGAATCTATTATCACAACGGTCCGCTATCCGTTAACAATTATTAGTATCTTTATATATGTATTATATTGCGCGGAATACAGATATTATTTGGGGGTTAATATATTAATCTCCTTATGGCTACCCCTGCTATAAGGGATTACTCTTTTCCCTGCAGAAATCCGGATATAGATTCTATCTACTTATATATTAGGAGTAGGAATCCTACTTCGGATTTTTCTTTCTTATATTCTATATAGTTATTATATAAATAGGCGTACTATTCTTTTAGATAGTATTTCTCTATATATAGATAGTATATTATTTCTTTCTTGATATATTCTAACTAATCTATATTATTTCCTAGGAAGAACTAGTAAAGCCTTTTTATTACTAGATGAAATTCGTATTTATTTCTCTTATAGTTATAGTAGAAGTCTTAGCTATAGTAAGCCTTCTTTACTAGTCCCTTTCTATAACTTCTTAGCGTACTATACTATATATAGTACAGCGTAGTATATTCTTCCTATAGTAACTCTTTATATCCTCGATGATTCCGATCTTGTTAATAATCTAGTTTCTTATTATCCTGTCGTGATTCCTTAGAGTCTTCTTTTTCCTTAGATATAGTAGATCTAGGTATTGATTCCCTTAGTAGTTATATATTTTCCTACTTAGCTTCTAACGTACTAAGGGCTTCTTCCTACTCTGGGTCTATCCCTTCTTCCTAATCCTGCTCGGATTCTTCCTAAGTACTACTACTATCTTTACTATCTAAGTCTTTCTTAGCTTATAAGTTAACGTCCTCTATAAGTTCGTCCTCGCTTTCGGATTCGTAGTTATATTATTCTTATATTATCCTATTATACTAGGAGTTAATATCTTTAACTTTATCCTATAGTAGTAGAATCTCCTTAGGCGTGTCGTCTATATCGTCCTAGGTGTATACTTTCTCTAGTATATTTAGCTGCGATTGATATACTATGTTTTTCGACTTGTAGTCTCTAGTAAAGTAGCCCGGTTTGCTATAGCTATAATACGTCAGTATTTTCTTACCCCTTTACTACTTCTTGCCCCTGGCTGGCCCTTTATAAGGCCTCTTGCCCTTCCTTTCCGTGAAGTCTAGTTCTATTAGCGTATATCCGTAAGGGTCGCATTCTCCTTTATATCCTAGGTAATAGCTCTTCGATTTAGTAAAAAAGCTCGAGCGTCCTATTCTACTAACTCCTCCGTTATACCTTTTCTCTATAGTCCTTTTAAATAACTTGTCGTTAATTTCGATTACTTCTTCGATTAGTTTATCTAGGGTATTAATAATAATCCCTAACCTTATAAGCTTGTCTTTAATATTGTCCTTAAGACCTCTTCGGTATATAGTTATCAATATATTATTATCCTAGTTAGTCTTTACTATATACTACTAAAACTAAGTCGAATATTCCGATATAGACTTCTTTTAAGTCAAGTACTAAATAGTTTATATTACTATATTAACTTCGTTTAACGGACTGAATATACGGCGGATTTCGAGTCTAAATATAGCTATACTCTCTATCTATGATTTAATTTCGCCGTCTTCGTCGTTATCTTCTATATACTTCTTTAGGAACGGATCTACCTATTTTTAGGCTCTTCTATATAAATAAGTAATAGCGAAGGTAGGATATCGTTGAATAGGTATCAAGTCCCCTTGGAACTTCAGATATAAATATACCTGGGATAGCCATCCCTCGAGCTTATCTCTTTCTCTATAGTATAAGTCGGGCTGGGCTATCTTGATATACTTGCTAAGTCCTTCGTTAATAGTAGGGCGTCTCTATCCGCTTCCTCCTCCTAAGGAGCTTGGGGTAGGTGCCCTAGGGTCTCTTGGTGTAGCACTCATCCTTGAGGGTGCTCAAAGTGTTACGAACCGTGTTGCGTACCGACGGTTCTGTGGATTGATTCTCACTAGGATGGAGGTGCACAGGGCAAGAGTATAAAGCAGGCTTCAAGTGATGCTAAGCGGGTCTGGTATATGATTAGATGATATATGTTTAGTGCCTAGCCTAAGAGATCTATCGCATGTAGTAAACAATTGAATAGCAAGTTGAGCACGATGCTCTAAGTGGTGAGCAGTGCTCTGTATATATAGACATACGAAATCTATACCAAGCCTTCATGAGCGTTATGAGCGCACGGTGCTCATTGCGCTTATTATTCTTGAGCGCCATGAGCGCACGGCGCTCGTTGCGCTCATCGCTTCAGCTACTAGTCCTGTCTATAGTACTATGTCCTACAGGACAGTTCTATCAGAACCACTGGTTCTAACATATAGCTAGTCTATAGATCGAGGATTTATATAGCCTATAGATATAGGTATTATTATCGTAATAAAGGGTTAATTTAGATCCCCGGAGTCGTTCTAACTATAGCTGAATCTATAGCCCGGAAAGATATGGGATATCCCATAGGATATCCCAAGGGTTAGGTATGGGATTCCGGTATGGGATGGGATTAGAAGATCCTAAATCCCATATCTTTTAGGAGATATAGGATGGGATCTCAATAGGATATCCCACGATATGGGATATTAGTGGGATTATCTAATGGTACGGGATATTTTCGGGATATCCCAGTGGCGGATAAGATAAGACCTATACTTAGAATTTCTAGTCATCATTCTAGTCATCAAAACTTCAAATATTTTTTTGAATATTCTATAATATAGGATATTCTAGTAGGAAATATAGAATTTATTATAGACCATCTCTACTGCCAAGCCATTTAGGGCTGAGGCCCGTATATAAGTAGATTCTGCAACTCCGTATAGACAATAATCAACACATATATATATTATCCAACCAACCAATTAGATCTCATCGATCCATCACCTATTTCGTAATAGAATTATAGAATATTCAAAAAAATATTTGAAGTTTTGATGACTAGAATAATGACTAGAAATTCTAAGTATAGGTCTTATCTTATCCGCCACTGGGATATCCCGAAAATATCCCGTACTATTAGATAATCCCACCAATATCCCATACCGTGGGATATCCCATTGAGATCCCATACCTCCTACTAATGGTATGGGATTTCAGACCTTGATACTATACTATACCCCGGGATGGGTAAGAGAGCCAATATCCCATACCATCCCATATCTTTCCGGGCTATAGCTGAATCGCGTGAAGAATAGCCTTTATTTCTTTGAATTATATATCTTTACGAAGATAGCGTATAGTAATTAGTATGCTAAAGACGTCCTGGACCGAGTACAAATGGGCTAGGTAATTAAGAATGTAGCCCTCTATACCAAGCGTCCCCGAGGCGTCAGTCTATATATGCTATAATAGTTAACTAACGACGTGACGTAGTAGTTTAAGGTTAGTGTTCTCACTCCTGAAGCTATACACACCGGCACAAGTGGATATGTAAATAGATGCTTGGGCGGTCTAACGCCAGGGCTAGCAGGCCTAGAAAGGCTACAACAGGTGCCCCAGCGCTAGAAAACTCCCATGCCTAGGCGGCATAGACCTGGAGTGTAGATAGGCTATATATAGGCTATGTATAAGGTGCGGGTGGGCGGGAAAGAACTGTTATGGCTCTGAAAGAGATGAACTCGACTGAAGAGCCAACTGCTGGTGGGATGCTCATACAAATAGTGCTCTCAGGAAGCACGGATCTCTCGCTATGGCCCATAGTCATGGCGCATGGCTGAAACCGCATCTGATCATGAGACACACTAACCCACAGTCCCACTGTAGCGACCATTCTAGTCCTTTAAGAAGGTATACTACTATAGTAGATCAGCCCTTATAGCTACGGTGATATATAGGATAGCTACTAGCCTCCGAATTACGTCAAAAAGTCGCCTTAAGAAGGCCCTTCCTGGAACTATAATTTTGGTAGTAAATAATAGGAAACCGACTACTAACTCGAGCTCCGAATATAGGATTATAGGCCTTTTAAGGAGGCCTTGCGCTATAATTCTTGCCCTATCTAGCTTATCTAGAGGGAGTCGTACCTATATAAGGATACTATCGAATTCAATTCCCATAAAGTCGGCTTTTATACCTATCGCATCCTTTGAATAGTTAACTAACAGGCCTAATTCATTATATACTTGATCGAATTAATAGCTATATACGATAGTATCGGCTTATAGTACCAGAATAGCGAAGAAGTCGTCCAAATAGTATAATACTATAGCCTATAGTAATAGTATGGTTATAATCTAGTTAATCGCCTTCGTAAACAGATTAAAGAGGAATAGTACTATATATAAACCAAAGGGTAGATAGTGTTCTTTCCAGTAGAAACCATTATAGTAGAAACCTAGTAGCTACTAGTCTAATATAGCTACTAGAATATGACAAAAGGCGTCTTTCAGGTCTCGCTTAATAAATTAAGCCCCTGGACCTTGTTATAGTAGTGTATCCACGGTATTATCGTATGTTATATATTCTAGAGCGCCCTAATTGTAAGGTATACTATTATTAACTAAGCTGCCGTATAGAAATAAGAGGTTATGAATACGTCTCTAACCCCTATCGTGCTTCGGAACTAATCCTAGTAGCAAATAGACGTACCGGGGCTCCGTTTGATGGTCTACTTGAGTTAACTAGTTATACTAAAGCTGTTTTTAAAGGTCCGCAGTTAATATATCTAGTACTATATATACTAATTAGTAGTTTTAACTAAGGTGTTGGAGGTCTATACCTCTATACCCGATTTTTGCCCCCTTCCGAAGAATAGCCGCTAGGGTCTTGGCGAAGGTTCGATTAGGGTGATTCTTTAACTATTTATACTAACTATTAACGCGCAACAGGCCCTGATAGGGTAGATCTAGATTAGATAGGTCGATGAGTAAGTATAGAAAACCTTCTGCTACGTATAGTAGCGATATAGGTACCTGCGGGTGCTCTAGGAGTTATTCCGACTTAGAAATTCGATTTGCTAGTAGTATTAAGTTAGCGTTATTCGAGGCCGGGTTAGCCCTTGGGCACGTATTCGCTAGGTAACTTTACTAATATATAGAATAGATATAAAGATACCTGTAGCGGTCGCGTGGATAGTAGCCGCTATTAAATAATCTATACGTAAATAGGCCTGAAGAGGAGGATTTTGAGGCGCTACCACCTATATATAACCTAGTATTACTTTATACGGATATCCTTCGGACTAAGAGGTCTAAATAGTATCTATTATCAATCGACTAGGCTACTAAATTATCCTAGCCACTTAGGATGCGTATAGTAACGAATACGTGATGGTATACGTAGATAGAGTTAAATTTATAGTATATATATAGCTCCGCAAGGCGAAGGCGGTAGTCTAAAAGGGCTACCTATAACTATATACTTACTATAGAGTACGTATAGTAATAACCGGCCTAGCTATATACCTCGAAACACTATAGAAGGTATACTAACCCGTTAGTCTCCTAGATTATATTACTATCTATACGATTAGTATAGTTATAGGCTAGCTTTATAAGATATTCCGTTTTAAATATTCTAAAGAAGATTTACTTAAAGTACTTAATATTAATAGTATAATAGCGCTTATAAAGACTAAGAAAGGGTTTCTTACCTTTAGTATACCTAAAAGAGACTATTAGGCTATCCCCTTCCTCTAAGTCTATACTAGAAATAGATAAATAGTAATAACGATAACGGCGACGATAACTATATAACTTGTAGACTTAATAGCGATCCTAGTGATCGCGCTAGTACTTTAGCGCTGCTAGGTAGTATTTTAACTTACGAATTTAATTATAGTAACTAGAAGGAGATATTTCGTCGATAAGGCTTAGGCTAATAGTTCCCAAAGAGATAGTAGATACCTGTAATTCGGGGGGGGGTGTAGTATCCCTCGGAGTGGCTATTTTGGCTTATTTGCAGTTCTTAGAGGAGGTTTTAGATGCCGTCTTAGAGGCTTTCTTAGAGGTAGCTAATTTATATATAGTAATAGCTATAACTAGGTAATACTAAGGTATTTATACTTAGAAAGAGAGGGGAAGAATATAAGTATAGATAGGATGAAAGGATAGATGGACGAATATATATATAGGCTTAATTGCTATAAAAAGAACTACTATAGCTCTAAAAGAGATATACTCGACTAAAGAGCTAACTACTAGTAGGATACTTTATAAATAGTACTCTTAGGAAGTACGAATCTCTCGCTATAGTCTATAGTTATAGCGTATAGCTGAAACCGTATCTGATTATGAGATATACTAACCTATAGTCCTACTATAGCGAATATTTATAATAGCTACCCCTCGAGCTTATCCCTTTCTTAGTAGTATAAGTCGAGCTAGACTATCTTAATATATTTGCTAAGTCCTTTATTAACTATTAGGTATCTTTATCTACTCCCTCCTAACGAGCTTAGGGTAATAGCCCTAGAGTCTCTTAGTATAGTATTTATCCTTAAGGGTATTTAGCGAATAGTAATAGTATAGTATCACAGCCCTCTAAGAGAATAGGAACGAGATCTTAGTCGCTACTTAGAAACGACGGTAAGAAAAGAAGAGGAGGCGACTTAGAAGAAGACAATAACGGCCAAGAGGATATAACTATGGAAATCGTTAATAGCCAACTTAGTTAATAGTAGAACGGACCGATCAGCTAACTATTCTGCAATATAACACGAGGGAATCAAGAGAAGCAAAAGCAGCGATTTTCATGAGGCAAACAGGGCTTTTAGGGCAGTATAAGACCCTAGACGAGGACCAAAACAACTGGATCGCGGGGGCAGATGTCAACTAGAACGATACGAGCACCAAAAAGGGACTGGAGCGTAGAACAAGCTATGCCACTGGGCCATAGGGAAGTAACACGATGATTGAGACGGCGGCGAGGTCTGATTGGCCGAGTCGTAGTTAGATAGATTACATAATAAGCGCATAGTTCGCCCCTAGGAGGGTGAACCGGGGCCTTATGAATCAATCAATCAATCAATCAATCCTTAAGGGTATTTAAAGTATTACAAACTATACGTACTAGTATCGTATATAGATTATTCTTAATAGAGATAGAGGTACTAGCTATATATAAGAGGGTAAAGTAGACTTTAAGTAATACTAAGCGGGTCTAATATATAATTAGATAATATATATTTAGTATCTAGCCTAAGAGATCTATTATATATAATCAAGTACAATAGATAAGTTAAGCACGATACTCCAAACGATAAGTAGTACTCCGTATATATGCGTATAGGAAATCCCACCAAGCTTTCTATAAGCGACCGATCGTACTACGCTCGTTGCGCTCATCTTTTATAATCGTACCGAGCGAGCCTCGCTCGTTCGCTTATCGCTTAACCTGCCAAGCCTTCAGGATCTAGTCCGAGTTGGATACTAGCTCGTTCGACTCGGACCATAACAGGCGCCACGCTCCTTGAGCGTATCGTTGGTCACGGTTCTCGATCCTAACACTACGCTATTAGATAATTAACTAAATAGCTATCTTTAGCGAGTATTTTAAGGCTTAGAGTCTCTTCTAGAGTAGAGAGAGCTACTATAGAAGGCGAATAATATATACGGCGTGGACTTTTAATGATTAATTGTATAATTGACTTATTCAGCTGCGCGACTGGACTGTGCCTACGAGGATTTCTTCTTGGTGGAGTAATTAGCTGAGTTTCAGGCCTGGCTGCTCCACCGTGGCGGCGAGGAGCCATTGGTACAGTAACATCTATGGTCTACGGAATTCCCTATCTATATAGTACCTGATACGTATCCCTCTAAGCCCTCTGGCCCCTATTCCTGACTCTACTGGCGGTGTTATATCGATATTTAGCTGTAGATGCGGCAAAATTTTCGGTAGGACTGAAGGTCTGAGGCGCCGTCGCATTCAGTACTAGCGTAATTCAAGACTTTTGGTGTCATCCTCCGTAGGGATTACGTCTATATGGCCGCTAAGTCCTTAGTAAGCGGGCGCTTGCTAAGGCGGGGTCCGGATACGCGAAAAGTTGGAAAGAACCAAGATTATTTTAATATGGGTATCCGGTGGAGGGTTTTCGGTGCTCTGGCAGCTTAAAGCGGCTGCCAACCTATCTCTTTTCGGCCGCTTAAACACTAACAAAGCGATATTTGGAGTAAAAGATTGGTCGTCAGATTAGCAGAGCTATGCCGTTTACCCCAATAAGAGCGCGTTTTCGTAGGAGCTGGGCCGCAAGCTTGAGTTCGGTGACCTGATGATATCCAGCCTTGACGACAAGATCTCCAAATATGAGATGGGAACTTTGGATTCAGAACACGGTCAAAATTTGTTTGGAATGAGACGTCTGTTCGCGACTACCAAAATATACTACTGGATCAAGTGTCATCTATGACACCTCCTCGTTGGCCTTCTACAGCTTCCCACAGCCAAAGAACGTGAAAAGTCGCTTGAGAAGTCAGCACCTGCGCTCAAAATGTCGGACGAGAGTGCCTTTTCAATCATGCCGTCTCGGCTTTCGAACAGCCCTGTCATCCGAGACAGCGTCGCAAGCACCGAAAATAGTGAGCTAGCCTACCTTCCACTTGACTTCGATAAGGCTTTGTCTAATACGAGAGCCTACAAGAGAAACTATCTGCTACAAAATGGTGCCCAAGTTGGTGGAGACTCCAAAGATCCAAAGGTACCTCAGCTCATCTAATGTGCAATGTCGACTGTTAATCTTGAATTGATTCAAATGCTACTGGAGCACCGGGTCTCTGTGATTCCAGGTCTTAGGTCTTAGAGTATTTAGTGCAATTTGAGAGAAGCAAGCGAGCATTTGGTTGAATTAAAAAAACACTCGAGATTGAGGAGACAGAGGATGACATGACTGGCGAAGAAGACCCACATTGTAATCTCTCGCACTTGAGCCGAGACTTACACCCTCTTTCTGATAGTGGGGGGATTTCAAGGATCGCCGTCTTTTTGACAAGAGAGAACAAGGGTCTAATATCGTCCTGATAAGTGATGAAAGCGAGCTAGGAGAATTTGTCGCACCGATGTCCGGTAAATGGAGCCATACTGATGTTGCAGAATCGCACACTTGCAGAAATAAAGTAAAAGTTCGGCAGCTATTCGCAACCATCACACGTCTTTATGGGTCACCCGTTATTACTGGGCTGTCTACTCGAATAAGGGTCATCGTTATGCGAACGGCTCGTATCGCGGAAAATTGAAGGCGAATCTCTTCTTATATCAAAGCATAAGTACACTGAGCGCAGCTTTTCCAAGAGAGTGCAACGGATATAGAGCAAAGTGACTGTGGAGTCAATAATCACGCTATGGAAAATGTGTACTCGAGTGCAATGAGTCGTGAAGAGACAGAGACAGACTTGTCAGGGTTTCGCTACAAAGGCGATGACAGATTAGGACTGCCTTACGATCAAGATCTAAAATGCAACAACATCGCCAATCAAGAAGGGTTCAGCACAATGACATAAGATGTTTGAGCTGATCATGCGCCAGAGTCGCCCAAGCAGGAGTAGACCAAGCCTTCTGCTCTGTCGAAATTGCGTTCTAGAAAACTCGATAATAAAATTCCGCTGCACAACCTTCCTAAGCCTAATCATCTTTGTTCTAGAATTGAACAGCCAAATGCTCACAAGAGGAAGTTATGAATGATTTCTGTCCATTTGCAGTGCACCACCATTTTACTCATTATCAATCATCTCTGAACAAAGAAAGAAAGCTCTAGGTACATCTGACATTCTGATTTTCCTAACCCCCAAGACACCAAAGAACCAGACTAGACCATCTCCTACTCGAGTAGCACTTTTCTAGCCTTGAACTTATCCCATATTACCTAGGCACATAATCCACTATAGCAGTTCCCGAAATCTGCGTTCCCACCGGCAGTTTATAAAAATCCGTCGTTGCAGTAACGTCTGAAGGCTGCAGCTCTGGCGGCTCTCTGCGATAATTCATCACAGAATAAGGATTACGCTCGCCGACTTGTACAGCACTACCTTCAAACATCTTTCCAGCATCCATAGCGAATTCATGCCTTAGGCCCAAAACATGGCCCAGTTCATGGGTCAGCACTTTCCAAAGGTTTTCCTTCCAGCCTGGGTTGAAGGCGTACGAATAGACGTAAACAAAGTTGAGGTCTTTTTGGTTTGGGAAGTAGGCGCTGGCGAGAACAGTACTCTTGGGGCCACCGTGACAAATGACGAAGTTCGCTTCTTTTGCCAGAGAAACATATTCGAATGTGACCCCAACTTTAGCTTCATTCCATGCCTCGGCCGCAATGCTAAGCTGAACTGCAGCGAAGTCTGCATCTTCTTGAGAGTCATATCCCATCCGCCAAGCGGTCCATTTGATTACGGAACCGGGCTTCCAGCGTGGGACGTCGAATTGGAAACCAACCATGATGGCGGCAGGGTCGTTTTCGAGGTTCTGAGGAGTTGACTCTTGCGTGATACATGGAGGAATGTCCGGAAGAGTGCTCGTGGCTTCTGGGGCTTTTTCTGCGACTTCTGAGAGCTTGACAGTTTCCAGAGCTTTAGTTCCAAGCTCTGAAGCGGTGGCTTGGAGAAGAATCTCCTTGGTGCTAGGTGTTTCTGTAGACATGTCTGAGCCAGGATAGGGCGTGCCACACCAGTTTTCGGGAAGTTCAGCCAGTATATCGGATTGAATTATCTGTCATATAAAGATGTTTTGGACCATACAGCGATGAAGGAAAGAAACAACAAGATGGTAGACTCAAGCTCGCTCTTTATAGACGATGACTGTACTCCTAGCATAATGCTTCTGACAGAGCAAGGGAAAACAAGCATGCCCGCTATAGGACGTCTTGCATCAAAAGATCATCTGAGCTTCCAAATGGGGTTCTTGGCTGAAGTCTAGACCAGATTCATGTCGCAGGCATCATCTGCTAGAGTTGGTCAACCGTGGGCGGCGCCCAATGAGACATGGGCGTATGGTGTCTGGATACAGTTGAACTGGGAAGTTCGTTCTAGGAGCAGGACGCCAGAGTGAAGAGGCGTGCTCAAGGACGGCAGGGTCCGAGCAGACCGACAACGAAGCGTTCGATAAGGGAGCTAAAAACCTACATGGCTACCCAAGCTGTTCTAGACCGTGAGCTAAACCGAGTTCATTAGGCAACGGCATCGGCTCACGCCGTCGGTCTTTTCGTCCGCTTTTCCGGCATGTAAGCTAGTGAATACGCGCATATTAATGGCTAAGGAGCAGAGATATGGCTTGCTTAATGGCAAGAAAGTGGCTGGCTGAATGATAAGAAAGTGGCTGGCTGAATGGCAAGAAAGTGGCTGGCTGAATGATAAGAAAGTGGCTGGCTGAATGGCGAGAAAGTGGCTGGCTGAATGATAAGAAAGTGGCTGGCTGAAAAAGTGCCTAGCTTGAGGTGTTGAGGTGCTCTCTGAGGTGCTGTAAGATGCTAGCAAGGTCTGCTGATGGGTCTGCTGCTAGATGCTCTACTAGCTGCAAGGTGTTCGCTGAGGTTCTTGAAGGTGCTGGCTGTGAAATACTGAAGTAGGGTCACTGTTTCTTCTGCCTTCCTTCTTACCTTCTTCAGTGAGCTACAAGTCTGCATCAACATCTTTTGACACCATGGGTAAAGATTCGTTGCCACTTATTTTCGGCCCTGGAAAGCTGGAGTACCTGCAAGTCGGATCATGGTACGAAAACCTCATCAACAACAAGGAAGTCTACACAAATTGCTTTGTACCAAGTTTCACTCGGGTAAAGAATCTCGGCTCAAAATACATGCATGAGGATTGTCAATTCATAGTCGAGGATCGCAGTACTAGCGAACGCGGACGAGTGTACGTCGAGCGCATGAACGAAAAGGTTGTCGACGTGATCACCATTCGCCGTGACGAAAAGAGCCCACGTGGATGGGACGAATTGCCCCTTCCTTTGACCTCCGTCTCGTTCGAGAGCAAGACCCAGCAACCTAGCCTGTTTGATGTGGCTAAAGTCATATCTTCTGTTAGCGTAGTGGGTGGCAAGTACAATTTCTACGACAGGAATTGTTTCTGGTTTGCCTTCGCTACTTTTGACACTGTGAGGCTCGCATTTCCAGGCACTCTTAAGAATTGGCTCTGGTGAACCCGGGGGGCAGAGGAGGTGGCTCATTTGGGGATGCCTGGGGTTTAGGATTTCCCACCATGTTCAAGTATTTTTTCAAGGTAGAGCATTCATTTTCAATCTCAACTGTTTTAGCAATGCCATTTAACACTGAGGCAGTCTTTTGCGAAAGACTTCGAAAAAGATTGGATACAGCCTATGGATGACCGCGACCAGATATCTCCTGAGGATTTTGTTAGAGATTGAGCAGTTATCTTCTCGAATCTCAGTCCGTTGCTGCATACCGTAAATGGGCTTAGGTTCTCGGCGTGGATATGAGCAGAGAAGATGTAAGCTACAATTGATGTGACTGACTGTTTGTAGTGCTAATTATTTTGTTAGCTTGAACACATAATCTCCAGTGTGGAATCAAGGATCAAGGACCTTGATCAAAAAGGTGATATCACCTGGACTGAGGATGTGAGTGATATCGCTTTCTATGTCAGATTATTCTACAGACCGCTGATCTGCAGTCATGAAGTTCGATGGCGCTGTCATAGACTTGACCCAGAAGGCACTTTCAGATCCAAATGCGTGAAGGTACCTTGCAAAGTACAACGCACAACCAGTGAGGCTCCTTTTTTTCAAGCCCCTTGCCCTCGAGAAGTGTAGGCGTTGACAGTAGTTCACGGGATCAAGAGAACGGGATATGTTGACATCGACATCAATACCGGTGATATAAATATCGGCTATTTCAACGCGATAGATGCCGTGAATGGTGAAGAGGTTACCAATCCGTCCGATAGTACTCTGGTTCCAAACACCGATGCAGATGAACGGCTTGTAAAAGCTTTGAGGGTAGTTGTTGGGGCTGTCCTTGTCGACGCTGGGTTGGGGAAGTAGTGATACATTCCTCGGCTGGTAAATTTCCCCCCTATATCTTGACGAACTATCTCGGTCGTATCTTTAGCTTGAAGGAAGGTCCGGCTAGCAATCATAGCTGTCTTCTCCATTCACACATTTAGCAAATTAGCAGGCGTGTAACTGCTCTTTTGACCAATTAAGACTCAGGAATAACCACGTGCCTAAGTTTGAAAGTCTGCTGCTCGATGCATCTCAGTAATGCTGTAGCATCCGCCCCTGGAGCAACAACCGGGCTTCCGGGTAGACCCTCATTTGCCGTACCGCAATGCCGCTACCCTTTGTCGCGTGTCAAGCATGCAAGAAGAGAGATGAAGGTAGGGATTAAAGAGCTCACCGCTTGACAGTTTGATGTACATGTCCAGCTTGGGAAGAAAAAGCGAGAAGCTAATGCTAGTATCTCGCTAGTCAACCGGGGAGGTCCGGGTGGTCCGGGAACAGGTGTCAGTCCGAACGAGACCTCAGCCTTGACCTTTCAGCTTGCCATTGACAAGCCACATTCTCAATTGTTCCATTCCCTTCACCTGGCTCCCAGTCTTCCGAGCGCGGAGTTGGGCGATCAGCCAATGCTGCAAGTTGATTAAGGTCAGGTGGGTGGGACTGGCGAAACCGATTCATGCAAGCCTAGAGAATGTGTCACATATTATTGCGATCATCAAGTGTGTGGGTATCCTTTGCCGCATCTCAGCTAGCCACAGCGTTGGAAAAGGCTAAAAGACTGTCTAGAAGACGACAGGTCTGCCTAGATTTCGGGCCAATCAACACTTGCTGTTTTCCAAGCCGATAGGATTCAGGAGAGACGAGAAGGTAGATTTCGGCTCAAACACTATATTTGCGGTCGCGTAGAACTCCATCTTGAAGCTTGTTAAGAAGAGAATGGTAAGGCGTGTATAATGGGTCCAACTGGGGCAAAGCGCCAACCTTTGGTGAGGCGTCTAGGCGCCATAGCACGCAACGACCTCAACGTTTTGTGCCCTACTGCCTCGACAACAGTATCAGAGTGGTGAAAAAGCATGCAGAACGGAACCGAAAGGGCTTATCACTAGGTACTAGTGGGGTTTACAGTATGCCTGGTGCAAGTGACGGCACATGGTAAGCTGCACATTTTCCAGGTACAAGCAGAATCAATTCCTGAGGTGTTCGACAGGATATCCTTCAAGATGCCAATATAGCAATTTTTGGGCTCGGAAAAACCGCAAATTAGGCTTTCAGAAGTGGCTGCCGATGCAGTAGTTTCTAGCCTCCCAAACGCCGGAAAATAGATACTACGTGTTGTATTAGAAAAACTGCTACAGCCTCTTATTATATACAAGTGAGTGCCCGTAATCTTCACAGAAGATTACCATAAAAATGGCTATATCTCGCTTATTTTATACTCGATTTAGGAAATTTAAGCGGAATTAGAAAGCTATCTATTTATAGTATATTTTATACCTATAAAGCTAAGCCCTAATCCTAATAGGGCAAAAGTTATTAAGGATTTAGTATATTAGTGCTTCGGGGGCGGCTGCGGGGGTAGCTTTAGGGAACTCCGCAGGCAAAAATATGTTTTTTAAGCTTTCCTTAGCTAAATCTTAGCCAAATTTCAAAATTCGAACGGCCTTGGAAAGCGCATGCTTGGTTCCAAAACTTATGAAATTATCCCGATACCACACAACGTATGTGGCGTGGGGCATTGCTGCGAAGAAGTTACGGTGCGCATTCAACTTTTGATGTTCCAGGGTCCGGGGCGCCAAGCTCAATGCTTGGCATTTGCCACCGAGCTTGCGCTGCCTGCAAAACATGGCGAAAACGCTTCTTTTACTCATAACTATTGCATAAATGGGCCGATTCTAAAAATTCTTGATACGCAAGCAAGCTAATGATTGACTCCAAAACTTATGAAATCCTCTCGATATTATATGATGTATGTGGCGCGGGGTATTACTGCGAAGAAGTGCGCAGCGGATTCAACCACAGTTTGATGGTTGATGCCAAGCATCCCATGACTACCCGATTTGGTATCAGTTGCCTGAAAAGGCATTAAAACCTATTCTGTTATTAGAAGAAAGATCCTCCTAAGTGTCACGGCTTGGCCTTTCGTTAGCATTATGTGGTGGAATCTCTAGCGGTGCCCCTTGCACTAAGCCTAAAGCGGTTAGCGTAGTATTCACGCACGAAAAGTGTATTTACTTTCTGCACGCGACTCTATAGAGTTAGCAATAGTATACAATGAATATGGTTCTTCTCATATAAACTTATTAGCAAGTATATATACTAAAGGGTTATAAGCCCGGGTTCAGCACCCGTTGATAGCTATCAATATTAATTCCAGGCCCTCAGTAAAGTGATACTACACTATCTTCCACCGAGTATTAATATTTCTTAACACCAATTGGCAAAATAATAATCTGCCCGCTCTAGAGAAGATCAGGACGTTTAATAATAGAGTCTACGACCTATAAGATCGAGAAGCTAAAGGGGGCGAAGAACTAGCCAAGGTTTGAATATAAGATATAGGCAATATTTGAAATAAACGAGACCTAGGAGGTAGTCAGTAGCGAAGAACTCCTGCTAGATATACCTCCCCAGCCTATAAACCAAGCAGCTTATACCGCTGCTAATAGTTCTGCAGTTCCCGCAGTCGCTACTACACAGTCCTAATTAGACGACTACCAGAGAAGACTTATATAGTAGGACAAAGATACCAAGGCTTGGAAGAAGAAGAACCGAAAAGGTATTACACAGCTTGTATTCTATACTGAGGAAGGTCCCAGAGAATATATTAAGGGCTTAGATACTATCCATACCCAATAGGAGAAGCTAAAGAAGCAGTATAGCGCTTCTGACCTCTTAACACAAGATACAGCATTATCTACAATTACTCGTATCGAGTCCTTATCTTATAAATCCATTCAGGAATACACAGAGGCTATCAAGAAGCAACAAACTATCCTCGCTAATATAGGGGTTGGGCTTCCTACTTAGTAGCTATCCTTATTCTTCCGAATAGGACTTAAAGAAGGACTTAAACCGTACACTTTCCAGTTAATCCAGGCGTTAAAGGTATCTAGAAAAGAACTCGATATCGACAATATAGCAACCGCTCTCTTAGAACACGATCGGCGTATTAAACTCCAAGAAGAGACGTCTAAGGCTATAGCAGCTAGATTTAGAAAGTAAGATAAGCCGGAAAAGCTATAGCACCAGAGGAAGAAGAAGAAGGATACTGCAAAAGACACTAAACCAGGTAATCGAAAGGATCTCGGAACTCCTCCCTATAGCTGCTACGGCTCACATCGACACAGCGACACTTACTGCTACTATCTACATAAGCACCTACGTCCAAAGGAATAGGAAGTAGCCAAGGGAAGGGAAGATCTACTAATAGAAAACAAACAGAAGGAAGCCTCTTCTGCCAGATATAATAGGAGTACTAAAGAATCGTCTCAGTCAACAGCCCGTATTACGAGGTCCTTCAGTACCAAGGTTATCAATACATCAATCACGTCTGCACCAAAGGAACAAGCCATCTATATAGATACTGCCTCTGACGTACATACGCTATAGGATCGATCCAAGTTCGAAGATTATAAGCCAAGCAATAAGACCCTTACTAGTATCGATAGCAAGGCTCTAAGGGTCCTCGGGATCGGTACTATACTATATCCAAGAATTCTTAATAGGAAGGCTGAATACATCCGCCTTAGTAGCATACATCATGTTCCTAATATAGACTACAACCTTCTATTAATTGCAACCCTGGAAGATAAGGGCTACTACGCCTCTATCAAGGATAGACGCTTCAATATTATTAATTCCGAAGATAATAAGGTCGTACTATCAGGCACCCGCGTTAGCAAGAGCTATTTGCTCGACCTAAAGTATACTTATCCCCCGCAAGCGCTGAGATCTTCTAAGAAGCCTCCAGCAAATCATGCTTCCTGGGATAAATAGCACCGACGCCTTGGCCATTTAGGTATACAAGACGTCAGGAAGCTTTCTAAAATTGCTACTGGGATTGACGCCGTTATAGCTAATAAGCTCCAGAAGGACGTTCCTCCATATAAGCTATGCGAAGAATACTCTATAGGGAAGATGGCTAAGATATATAATCGTATCCCTTATCGACAAGACGTCTCTAAGCGAGAGACTGTTAAGGGCGCTAAGATCTGCTTAGATATCGCTGGAGGCGGCTATATTAAGGTTACTAAGGGAGGATATCGCTACTATATCTCCTTTATCTGCGAGGCTACCGATATAGTCTAGATCTATATACTTAAGCGCAAGTCAGAACTTCCTACTATAATTCGACACTTTCTAGTCTAGATAGCTACTCAGGGCTATCTAGTACGTCGCTTTACTAGTAATAACGAGGCTATCTACGTATATAAGGAGGTCCAGGATACCCTGAAGGATCGTAGGATTCAATAGGAGCCTTCTATACTATATACGCCCAATCAGAATATAATTGCAGAGTGCACATTCCGGACGCTATTTGGCTGTATAAGGGCAATCCTTCGAGACGGTAGATTTGGCCAATCCCTATGGGGGGAGGCAATTAACTATATCGTCTATGCTAAGAATAGATCACCCTTATCTCTCGACTCGTCTACTATACCCTATAGGGCCTAGACTGGTAATAATACTAATATCAGCTACCTTAAGCTATTTAGATACATCGCCTACGTCTATAATACGAATCCTTTATTAAAGAAGTTGGATAATAAGGCTATTAAATGCAAATTCCTAGGCTATAGGAAGAATAATAACTAGTACCGCTTCTAGGATCTCGAACGGAAGTAGGTAATTCTCTCTGTATAGGTTAATTAGGAACTCGACGCTTCTGTCGATAATAAAGAAATAGGGGGGAGGACGAGTTCGACGAAAACGACTCCTAGTAGTTCTTTACTGTTAATATACCTCTTATTCCTACTAAGACTGAAGTAGTCGACGACGCTACTAACGTATTGCCTGCAGAAGAAGTTATACTATCTTCTAATTCTGAAGACGAGTGGTTTGAACCCGATCCATCTCCTGATCCAAATATACAGCCTATACGAACCCGTACTCAGGAGAAGCCTAACTATAAGTAACTTTATAGTATCAGGGAGTATAAGAAGAAGGGCTTTGCCGCGAGAGCTTGCAAGGTTACTATCGATTAGACTCCTTCCGTCTCTGCTACTATTAATAATACTCTCAAGGGCCCAGATAAAGATAAATAGATAACTGCCCTATAAGAAGAGCTCAACTCGCTGAAAGAGATAGGAATATAGGATATACCCGCACCTCTGCCAAATGGCAGGAAGGCTTTGCCAGGTCGGTGGGTCCTCGCCCTGAAGCTGGATTCGGAAGGAAATATCGCCCGCTATAAGGCTAGATAGGTCGTTAAAGGATTCAGGCAGATCTATGGTATTAACTATAATAAGACCTTCTTAAGCACTGCTAAAGTAACTATAGTAAGAATGCTTATAGCCCTCTGCGCTAAGTACGACTACGAGATAGAGTAATTAGACGTTATTACCGCCTTCCTAGAGTTATCCCTAAAAGAGGAAGTATAGGTCGAGTAACCCTATAGTTTTACCAATGGGAACCGCAACGATACTTACCGACTCCGCCGTGTACTATACAGATTAAAATAGTCTCCCCGCGAGTAGTATACTACTATTCGAGAGTTTATAGAGTCTATTAGGTATACGAGACTTATAAAGGACTACTTAATCTTCACCTATAAGAATGGTATAATAGTTACTATTTACGTGGACGACATACTTATATACGCCCCTAACAAGCAATTGATCTCAGAATTCAAGATACAGTTAGATGGACGCTTCCGAATGAAACACCTCAGCGATATTAACTGGTATCTAGGAATATTAATCATGCGGGATCGTCCTAATCGCACTATCTATATTAACCAGACTATATACGCTAAGTAGCTGATTACTCAGCTAGATATGGAGGACTACTATCCAGTCACCTCTCCTATAGATAGAGGTAATAATATAACTGCGGCGCTAAAGGACTATACCGTAAATGAGGAGGAAGCAGAAGGCTACCGTTCCCTAGTAGGTGCTCTCTAGTGGTTGGTTACTATAATACGCCCGGATCTTGTATACGCAGTTGGCAAATGTGGACGCTATTCAAATAACCCTATAACCGAGCATTTCAATGCCGCCAAGCGGATTACTAAATATCTAGCCGGAACCACTGATATTGGACTCCGCTATAGACCTGGAGATATTACCGAAGGAGTTAATCCTAGTAGTAAGCTTATTGGATGGACGGATTCTTTATAGGTAGATAATAAGGATATATCCTATATAATATCGGGCTACGTCTTTTAATTATAGAATAGACCAATTAGCTAGTCAAGCAAATTGTAGATACTATATACCGACTCAACTGCAGAGGCTGAATATATGGCCTAAGTAAACGCCGCTAAAGAATCTCTCTTTGTAGGGCCCCTGCTTAATAAAATGGGCTATAATAAAGACGACTTAATACCTATAAGGCTGATAGGAGATAACTAATCAGCGATCAAGCTTGCTATAAACCCGGTGAATTATACTCGAACAAAGCATATACGCAATAAGTTCCATTTAGTACGCGAAATAGTCTTAGAAACCGGCGAACTCACCGTCGATTACGCCAATACCTTAGACATAGTTACTAACGGAATAACCAAACCAATTGCCCCAAACGACTTCTCCCCTTTTAGATATAAGCTTGGACTATCTCCGAGTGTAATTGGATAGGGATTTAGATGTTATAGTGGACCTCGCCGCCGTCGATTTCAAATAGGAGCGTTAGCATTATATGGTGGAATCTCTAGCGGTGCCCCTTACACTAAGCCTAAAGCGGTTAGCGTAGTATTCACGCACGAAAAGTGTATTTACTTTCTGCACGCGACTCTATAGAGTTAGCAATAGCATGCAATGAACATGGTTCTTCTCATATGAACTTATTAGCAAGTATATATGCTAAAGCCTTTGCTTACTATTGGTATCCATACGCGTAGTATGGAGCATGGTTATCGAACATGGTTATCGAACGTTCGATCACCGCTTATGGCTAGCGGCTTAGCGCGTCTCCAAGACGCGCAGGCTTCATGTATCTATCTTCTCTCCTTAGATATGTTCTTCTAGTTATACTACACCCCTATCGACTTACTCTAGGTAGGCCCCTGACATTAGAACATATCTTACCCTTATCCCGCCCTTATGCGCTTATTAGCGAGGTTAAATAAACGGCAGGGCTTATAAGCTGGTCAGCGAGCATAAACAAACGACGTAGAAGGTCCCTAAGTCTATACTACAGGAGCAGTCACTAAGGCTATACTACTAGAGAGCTCTGCGGAGTATAAGAACGGTATACTAGTCTACCTATAGCTAATACGAGTTACCGTGTTAAAGAAAAAAACCCCTATACTAAAACAACCGACTATATACGCTATAGCATGAGTCTAACCAGGCGAATCCTTACCCTAGGATATAGAGTAATAGCGCGACAACACCCTACAATAAGCGTAAGCACACCGATACGTATTAGTTATCCCTTAAGACGCGTCTATCGGTACTAAAGATGCTGAGACTCTATAGGATATTAGTAATATATCGCAATTATAGTACTAGGCCAAGTACTAACCGGCTCAGCTACTATAATCCCTTAACGAACTTTATTAGGAGTATAATACCGCCCTCTCTTATATCGAAGAATAGAGTACTATAGTTAATAAGGTTGATCAAGCCAACGACGCTACTATATCGGCCTAATACTAGAAGAAAGTGGCTTAAGAGAAGGTCCGAATACTATAATTATAGAATATAGATCTAGAAGATCGGAATACTTATTAGGAGGAACGTATTACCGAATTATAAGTAGATAGATCTCCCTAGCGCTAGGAGACTCTAAGTTTAATAGTTAGCGGTTCGAAGACTTGTATACTAAAGGTACCTGACCTACTACTATATTACGAGATAGATAGCGACCTTACTATTAAGGACTAGACCTAGCGAATTCGTAATAAGCTTATAATCAACGAGGATTACTTTAAGGATAACGCTACCTAAGCGATCTATATTATCTCTTATACAGGAGGTACTATAGTAAAGTATATCCAGGTCTATCGAATAAATGATCCTAAGTACTTTATAAATCCGGAAGAAGTCTTTAGTATATTAAGTAATATTATAGGGAATCCGAATAAAAAGGATGATATATACCGTAGTTTTAAGACGCTAAGATAGAAGGCTACTGATACCTTTACTACCTTCTTCTCCTAGTTCCGTATATATACTAACTACCTAGAGCTAGATAAGGAGACTATAATCGATAAGTTAAAGGATAAAGTTAACCTTCGTCTATAAGACGCGATTATAGCTACCCCTTATAACTTCTATATCTTAAAGGAGATTAGTGACTTATATTAGTAGGTAGATAATTAATAGCGCTATATAAGCGAGAAGTATAAGCGAATAGTATCGGCTTTAACACGCTCGTTAACTCGGACTACCCTAGCTACGGCTAGACGTGCCTTACCTATATATATCCCCCTTACAAAATAATAATCTATTAAACCTATAGTTGTTATTATACCTCGCCGTCCTATATTACCTTACTAAGATACCCCTCTAACTAAGTTATAAGACTCTAAGTAATACTATATTTATAATAAGGAAGGGTATTTTACTATAGACTATCCTAAGAAGAGGAAGGAGACCGTTTAAAGGATATAGAATAAAGTAGGCGAAGCCGACGAAGGAGATAAGGAAAAGGTACCTAGTAATATCAGCGAGATAGAAGACTACTCGGAGTTAGAAAACTAGAAGTCCTTAGGGAAGTCGCCCTTAAGGACCTACTATTCTTATTCTTATTAGATATCTATAATCTATATAGTAGAAGATTATTTATATACCCTATTATATTGCTTACTCAAGGAAAAGAATACTAATCTAAAGCCCTTACTAATACTAGTACTACTATATATTCATTCATTGATGAAAAAGAAGTATAACTACTTTCTAAGTACCTTAATATCGTCTCTATACCTCTCGCTAAACTATATTACCTCTATAGATATAATAGCAAGATAAGAAAGAAACCTGTTACCTATACTATTTACCCTTCTATAAAGGTCTATAACTATCTTAAGTCGACTATACCTATACTTATTACTAACCTAGGTAACTAATATATTATCCTTAGTAAGCTATAGATGAACAAGTATAAGGTCCTACTAGATATAGTAGATAACTATATTATCTTCCTACCTAGCCGCTATAACTATATTAGGGCCCTCTAAGCTCTTATAAAGCCTCCTACCGAGAAGGTAGATAAGATAATAAATATTCCTACGAATCATCCGCCTCCGCTACCTAAGAAACTAGAGGTACTAGATATCGCCGAGATTAGCGCTACCGTATTCTATATATATATAAGGAACCAAAAGAAGCGCGATATCTAATACTTCTCTATAATAATAGCTGAGTTAGAGAAGGCTATCTAGAATAGATCTATACTAGACTAGATCTATAAGGTATCGGAAGTAACGGAGGGGACAGTCAAGTAGAAGCTTTCTCGGGAATACTATAATCTTATTAATATCTTTAATCGGAGTAAAGCTAAGGAACTCCTACTATATTAGTTATATAATTATAAGATCGAGATAGAACCTAGAAAGAAGCCCCCTTAGAGTTATTTATATTTAATATCGGGATTTAAGCTCTAAAAGGTAAAGGAATACTTAGACAATAATCTTAAGAAGGGCTTCATCTTACCTAGTACAGCTCCCTATATATTACTAGTCCTTTTTATCCAAAAGTATGATAGAAGCCTCCGTTTCTACGTCGACTATTAGAAACTTAACGCCTTTATAATTCGGAACTACTATCTAATACCGCTTATCGAGGAAACGCTTTCTTGTATTATTAGATATAAATATCTTACTAAGCTAGATATTATTGCCGCGTTTAATAAACTTTAGATATATCTAAACAGCGAGGATCTCATAACGTTTACCACCTCCTTCGGAGCGTTTAAATACTATATCCTACTATTTGGTCTAACTAGTAGATCTACGTCCTATTAGTACTATATAAATGATACTCTCTTTGAATACCTTAACGACTTCTACTAGGTATACCTAGATAATATCCTAATCTATAGTAAGATAGAGAAAGAATATAAGGAATATATACGAAAGGTCTTATTGAAGCTTCGGGATATAGGATTATAAGTAGATATCGAAAAATACGAATTCTATATTTAAGAAACAACCTTCCTCGGCCTGATTATATTAATAGAAGGTCTATATATAGATCCTACTAAAGTCGAGGTTATTACTAACTAGGAGTCTCTAACTTATCTAAAAGAGGTTTAAGTATTCGTTAGGTTTTATAACTTCTACCGCCGATTCATTAAGGATTTCTTAAAAATAGTTAAGCTACTAGTATCGCTTACTAGAAAGGATTGTCTATTCTAATAGTCTAAAGTATATTAGGCGGCCTTCGAACGTCTTAAGAGTATAGTTACTAGTACCCTAGTGCTTCGGCATTATAATAGATCCTAACTAGTAGTACTAGAGATAGATTCGTCTAATTATATTAATAGCGGTATCCTATCCCAAGCTGACAATAACGGAGCCCTCTATCTAGTTATATTCTATAGTAAGAACCTACTACCTATAGAGTATAACTATAAGATCTACAATAAGAAGCTACTTGCAATCATTCGCTACCTAGAATACTAGCGTCCTGAATTAGAATTAACTAATATCTCTATCCAAATATTCATCGATTATAAGAGCCTTGAATATTTTATATAAATAAAGGAGCTAATACGCCGTCAAGCTTGATAGGCAGAGAAATTAGCTAATTTTAACTTCAAAATTATATACCGGAGTAATAGATCTAATAGTAAAGCAGACGCCCTAACGCGTATACCGAATTCAATCCCTATTAATAACTAGGATGAGCGTCGAAAGTATTAACACCGTACTCTACTATCTCTAGAGTATTTTTAGAAATTCTCTAAGGATAGAGACCTTAAAGAGGGGGGTAGTAGTAATAATACTATATTAGATGAATAGATTAACGCGATAGCTAATAAAGACTTACCTCTATATATAAAGGTAGTACTAGTAAATAAGGAAGACGACGACTATAGGCGTATCCGTAATACCCTCGCGAAGGATCCGTCTTAGATATTCGAGATAATCAACCTATATTATTACTCTAGTTATAATAATATACTCTTCTACAAGGATCGTCTTTAGGTTCTAGTAATGGCTAAGCTCTATATAGACCTAATCAAGGAAAGCTATAACTAACCCGTATACGGCCATCCTAGTAGAAATAGGACGCTTAAGTTAGTAAAGAGATAGTTCTAGTAGCGTAGTATAAAAGATAAGATTACTTACTATATCTATAATTACTATATCTACCAACGAAGTAAGGCCCCTCGAGACCAATATAATAGGCTATTATAGGCTTTACCGGTACCGGAGCAACACTAGTAAGATATCTCTATAGACTTTATCACTGGACTTCCCGTCTCAGAAGGGTATAATACTATATATACTATCGTGGATCGGCTTTCCAAAGAGCGCCACTACGCTCTATATATTATAATCGATCAAGGCACATCTACGGAAGCCATAGCCGACATCCTAATAAGATATATCTTCCGCTCGTATAGTCTCCCAGAGTTAATCATCTCCGATCGAGGGCTATAGTTCGTATTATTGGTATAGAAGGTACTATATCAGCGACTGAAGATTAATATCAAGCTATCTACGGCGTTCTATCCGGAAACTAACGGTTAGATAGAATAGGCTAATTAAGACATCGAGCGTCACCTAAGAACGTATTACTCGTATATATAAGATAATTAGGTCCGACTTCTCCCTATAGCCGAATTTATAGATAATAACTCTATTACTAGTACTATAGGAATAACTCCCTTCTTTACTAATAAAGGTTTCTACCCTTAGATATCTTTCTCTCTACCTATAGACACTAGATCTACGGCTTATAAGTATATCTAGTATACTAAGGCGAACAATATCGTAGATTATATAACGAGAGTCTTAGACTTTATAACTAAGTAATCTATTATAAGCCGTAGGAGGATAATAGATTAAGCTAATAAGAAGTAGTCTAACGTTATATACGATAAAGGAGATATAGTATTCCTATCTAGTCGGAATATAAGTATAGAACGTCCGAGTAGGAAACTGGATGACAAGATACTAGGACCGTTTAAGGTATCAGATAAAGTTGGATTATTATACCGCCTAGAATTCCTATCTAGTATATAAATATATAATATCTTCTACCCCAGCCTACTACGAAAATGATACGAGGTTTTCCTGTGTGTTCATGATAGTAGTGTTGGTGGTAAAGATTGTTGATTGTTCTATGGAATGGATGAGCATGATAAGCAAGCTCATAGGGCTGAATACTGACTAAGCTGAAGTCTGCGGTGTTGACCAAATCCAGCCCTGTATCAGAAAAGCATCTATAGACCCTTTACCTAGTCAACGAATAGAGCTGCTAAGACCTGTTATAGTAGATAACTAGGAAGAGTAGGAGATCGACGACATCTTGGATACTAGACTATTCGGTCGTGGCCGCTATCTATAATTCCGGGTCTAATAGAAGAACGAACAACAACCGGACCGCCAATAGTACTATACGGACGGCGGCGAATTTAGTAACGCTTAGGACATAGTCGACGACTTCTATACGCGCTACCTAAACAAACTAGGTAGTCCGAGTCGGCTATAGTTGTCTTACCTTCCGCATCAGGGACGATACTTACTTGAGGGGGGTAGTGTCACGACTTGGCCTTTGCTTACTGTTATTGCCGATACGCGTAGTATAGAGTATAGTTATCGAACGTTCGATCATTGCTCATCGCTCATGGCTAGCGGCTTGGCGCGTCTCCAAGACGCGCAGGCTTCATGTATCTATCTTCTCTCCTTAGATATGTTCTTCTAGTTATACTACACCCCTATCGACTCGCTCTAGCCAGGCCCCTGATATATAGGACCAAATGCCTATAGACTATAAGGAGTATACAATCATGCTACGGCAAGCAGCAAATACCGGGTTAAACTATATTACTAATAGATAGAAACCTCCCTTAAACACTCTCTAAGAAGTATTATAAGCCCTAGTAGCATTTATAGAATAAATGATTCAGGAACCTAGAATCTAAACGGTACTAGATAAAGTTAGAAAATTAGCCAGATGTTACGAACCACGTTGCGTGCTAGTGTCGTATATAGATTATTCTCAATAGGGATAGAGGTATAACCAGGCAAGAGTATAAAGTAGGCTTCAAGTGATGCTAAGCGGGTCTGGTATATAATTAGATGATATATATTCAGTGCCTAGCCTAAGAGATCTATCGTATATAGTAAATAATTGAATAGGAAGTTGAGCACGATGCTCCAAGTGGTAAGCAGTGCTCCGCATATATAGATATACGAAATCCATGCCAAGCATTCTTGATCGCACTGATCGCACTGCGCTCATTGCGCTTATCATCATGATCGCTTTGATCGTACTACGCTCATTGCGCTTACCGCTTAGTATACCAAGCCTTCAGGGTCTATCCGAGTCGGATACTAATTCGTCGACTTGAACCATAACGGGCACTACGCTCCTTGAGCGTATCCCTGATTATATTTCCTGATCGTAATATTAGCTCCCTCTCCCAGATTTCTCGTCCTGAGAAACCATCTATCCTTTATACTACCTCGTTGTACTAAATGTTCAAATAAGCCAACCGTCCGTCGAACGGAGCTGGCTAGCGAGCTATCCGAATTTGTGATACGGCCGTATTCTCGTTGCGTTGCTAGCGGCAAGTAGTATCTTATAGGTGAAGAATCTAACAGGTACTCTAACTATATAGGTAGTGGTAGAAAATACGACCTTGTAGTATTACCTCTTGAGATGCGTCATATCGAAAAGTAGCGTAATGAACTGCGTATAGAAGTAAAGGATACACTGGCTAAGTTGATACGTCTTTAGGCGTAGCTTAATACTATAGAGAACGAAAAGAAGAAGATAGTAGAATATAAGTTATAAAACATTAAGGAGTTAGAGGAAGACTAGAGGTCCGCTCCAAGCGCTCCTAATAACCTAATATTCAACGTCTCGTCCGAGCAGTTCGATTTCCTAGATAGAATCGATTAGTCCTCCTTCTATAACGCTCCCGGAACTCTTATAGAAGTTCCTAGCAGTTTACAAGATTCTTAAGTAGTTCCTAGATATTTTCGATATCGTTATATCCTTTCTACTTAACTAGATATTTCTAATTAACTTGATTTAGAATCCTCTCGACCTCGAACTCCGTTTCTTCTTTAATATTATAATAAAATATTTCCTATAAGGGTATATTAGAGTCTACTAGCTCTAAGAGTAAGATATAGAATACCGGATATACTTTGGCGTTAGGGGGAAGTTTAAGTTTATAGTTAATAGGCCCTTTTACCTATTTAATTAAGAATAGTCTAACCTTAATATAATCTAGTTTCTTACTTAGTCTTATCGTTCTTATATTTTTTATTAGGAGGTATACTTTATCCCCCTCTTTTAGCTAAGGAATATTCTTTCTCTTTTTATTAATTTATTCCTTTAGTCTACTATTCGAGCTTTTAATAGACCTTTATATATCCTTATATAAATTCTTTAGCTCTTCTACTTTTCCTAAGGCCTTTTCTATATTTAGTCCCTCCCTAGGTTATAGAAATATATTTACATTCTTTCTATAATTAGTAAAGAATAGTATCAACTTCGTTATATCTGATATCTTATTATTATACGCCAGTTATACTATTAGAAGTAGTAATACCTAGTTATCTTGTTTCTAGTTAATATAGTACCTAAGGTATACTTCTATTATTTAATTCGCACGTTCTATTTATCTATCTATCTATAGATAGTATACTATTAACATCCTTAGTTTTATTCTAATTACTCTAATAAGTATCTTCTAGTAGTTTAATATAAAGAGCTTGTCTCTATCTAATATAATCGACTTTAGTATACTATAGTCCCTAATTAGCCTATCTAATAGTATGAATACTAGCTAATCTATCTTATAGGTTTCCTTAAAAGGTACTATAATAGTATACTTCGTTAGTTTGTCTATAATAACTATAATTGAGTTAAAGGTATCCTATATAGCCGGATCCTTTAATAGTAGTAGTTTAACTATAAAGTCCATTATAACGTCATCCTATAGTAACTCTAGAACCGGTACAAATTATATTTGTCTATATTTGGCATATCGTATAGACTTATTCTACTAGTATTAGATATATTCCTTAATATATCGTTTAACACATATCCGAAGCTTCGGCGCTATATATCCTCGTCCTAGGAGTTCTATTATTTTAGCGACTCCTAGGTAATCTTGTAAAGGGTCGTTATGGTAATCCCTAATTACTTCCTCAATATATATATTAGGTAAGTAGATCTTATCCTGGTATTTAAGTAATACTGAATCCTGCTAATCCTTCCGTAGGTTTGTTACGAATATATCGTTATTATAGGCCTTTACGATCCTATTAGTTATATTAGATCCTAATATACGGAGGGTCGTAGCTAGCACCTAGTATAGTACTAGTAATCCGTCCGCTTCTTTCTTTAGGATTAGTTATTCTATAATATTCTTTCCTTCTATATAGTCTAATCGCCTACTAAGGGCGTCTGCTCGACTATTATCCTTCCCTAGGATATAGGTTATCTTGAACTTATACTATCCTAGAAGTTCCGACTATCGAACCTATCTTCTATTTAACTCTTTTATTATTATAAAGTTAAGAAGGTTCTTATAATCCGTGAAGATAGTTAGATCCGAGTAGCTCTCTATATATACTCGCTAGTTCTAAAGTATATAAACCACAGTAAGTAGTTCCTTATCGTGTATATCGTAATTCTACTCTACTACTAATATCTTTCTTGAATAGTAGGTAACTAGATACTATTTCCCATCTTTTTCCTGATATAGGCATACTCCGATTACGAGGTCCGAGGCATCTACTTCGATATAGGCCGGTATATTAGCCTAAAAGGTATAGAGTACTTTAGCGTATTAAACGACTTCTATTAGTCCTTCCCCTATATAAACCTAATATCCTTCTTTATAATATCTGTTAGTAGTAGTACCTTCTTAGAGTAGCCTTCGATGAACTTCCGGTTAAAGTTAGTAAACCCTAAGAAGCTTTGTACTACTTTGATGTCCTGTAGCGTAGGCCATTTAGCTATAGCTTTGATCTTTTCTAGGCTTATACTAATGCCTTCCGTACTAACTATAAATCCTAGAAATTCCACTAATTCCTTATAGAATTCGTACTTTTCTAGTTTAAGAAGAAGTTTCACCTGTAATAGGTATCTAAGGACGTCCTATATATATATAATATATTCTTTCTTGTTTTTAGAGTAAATTAGTATATTATCGAGGTATACTATCGCTATTCGATCTAAGTATACTTATATAATATTATTGATAAGTGCTTGGCAGGTTACTAGTGCGTTAGTAAGTCTAAACGGTATTACTAGATACTTATAGTAGCTATATCTTATTCGGAAGGTAGTTTTCTATTCCTCGCCTTCTTTTATCCAAATTAGATTATATACGCCTCTAAGATCTAATTTAGTAAATATCTTTGCTTTGCCGAGCTGATCCTATAGCTCCCCTATATTTAGTAATAGATATCTATTCTTGATTATAATATCGTTCAACTTTCGGTAGTTAATATATAGCTATAAAGTTCTATCCTTTTTTAGTATAAAGAGGATTAGGTAATCTACTAGTAATTTAGATTCCCGAATAAATCCCTTTTTAAGGTTCTTATTAATATACCTATAAAGTACTTTAAGTTCCTTTTCTAATAATGCGTAAATAGGTCTAAACGTTAGTGTTACGAACCACGTTGCGTGCGGTAGTCCGTTTATTGGATTGATTCTCACTGGGATAGAGGTGTATAGAGCAAGAGTATAGGGCAGGCTTCAAGTGTATACTAAGCGGGTCTGGTATATAATCGGATGATGTATATATTTAGTGCCTAGCCTAAGAGATCTATCGTATATAGTAAGTACTAGATGAAAACAGAAGTTGAGCACGATACTCCAAGTGGTAAGCAAGTACTCCTATATATAGCAATAGGAAATCCTACCAAGCTCTTTATAAGCGTTATGAGCGCACGGCGCTTATTGCGCTCATTATTTCTGAGCGCCATAAGCGCACGGCGCTCGTTGCGCTCATCGCTTCAGCTACTAGTCCTATCTATAGTACTATATCCTCTAGGATAGTCCTGTCAGAACCTCCTGGTTCTAATACTAGCTCCCCCCTCCAGATTTCTCGTCCCGAGAAACTATCCATCCTTTATACTACCCTATTGAACTATCTAATCTAAAGATCCCGTTATTCGCCGTAAAGAACTTTCTAGTAAATTATCTAGATTCGTAATACGTCCTTATACCCTCTATACAAAGAGCTATAAATAGTATATAGTAGATGCTCGCTCGGATTATTATTCTAACTATATTACTATAGGAAAGAAGTACGACCTAGTTATATCTATTAATGAAATATATTATATTAAAAAAGTACGCGACGATACTTAGTTAGAAATAAAGGAAACGTAGACGAAACTTATACGCCTTTAATTATAATTTAACCTCGTCTAAAATAAAGAGAAGAGGCTAGTTAAGCGCGAGTTACAGAATATCGAGGAGCTAGAGAGGGACTAAAAGTTTCCTTCCGGTACCCCCGACGGTCTGATATTCAATATTGGCTCTAAGTAGTTCGACCTCCCCGCCGGCCTAGAGGGCCCTGAGAGCTTTAACTGGTCTTCTCTTATTTCTAATAGAACTCTTGTAGATATTCCCTATAGTTCCCCGCAAGGTTCCTAAAAGGTTTCTAGGTATTTTCTGTTTCGTTATACCCTTTCTATTTAACTAGATAGAACTAATTCCTTCTATCTAGGATCCTCTTGACCTCGTACTCTATTTCTTCCTTAATATTATAATGAAATATTTCTTAGAGAGGTATACTAGAGTCTACTAGCTCCAGGAGCGAGATATAGAATACCGGATATACCTTGGCGTCAGGTAGTAGTTAGAGTTTATAGTTAACTAGTCCCTTTATCCGTTTAATTAAGAATGGTCTAACTTTAATATAATCCAGTTTCTTGCTTAGTCTCGTTATCTTTATATTTTTTATTAGGAGGTATACTTTATCCCCCTCTTTTAGCTGAGGAATATTCTTTCTTTTCTTATTAACTTATTCCTTTAACTATAGCCCGGAAAGATATAGGATATCCCATAGGATATCCCAAGGGTTGGGTATGGGATTCCGGTATAGGATAGGATTAGAAGATCCTAAATCCCATATCTTTTAGGAGATATAGGATGGGATCTCAATGGGATATCCCACGATATGGGATATTAGTGGGATTATCTAATGGTACGGGATATTTTCGGGATATCCCAGTAGCGGATAAGATAAGACCTATACTTAGAATTTCTAGTCATCATTCTAGTCATCAAAACTTCAAATATTTTTTTGAATATTCTATAATATAGGATATTCTAGTAGGAAATATAGAATTTGTCATAGACTATCTCTACTGCCAAGCCATTTAGGGCTGAGGCCCGTATATAAGTAGATTCTACAACCCCGTATAGACAATAATCAACACATATATATATTATCCAACCAACCAATTAGATCTCATCGATCCATTACCTATTTCGTGACAGAATTATAGAATATTCAAAAAAATATTTGAAGTTTTAATAACTAGAATAATGACTACAAATTCTAAGTATAGGTCTTATCTTATCCGCCACTGGGATATCCCGAAAATATCCCGTACTATTAGATAATCCCACCAATATCCCATACCGTGGGATATCCCATTGAGATTCCATACCTCCTACTAATGGTATGGGATTTTAGACCTTGATACTATACTATACCCCGGGATGGGTAAGAGAGCCAATATCCCATACCATCCTATATCTTTCCGGGCTGTACCTTTAACCTACTATTCGAGCCCTTAATAGACCTCTATATATCCTTATATAAATTCTTTAGCTCTTTAGCTTTAACTAGGGCTTTTTCTGCGTTAGGTCCTTCTCTTAGTTACAGAAATATATTAGTATTCTTTCCGTAGTTAGCAAAGAATAGGGTTAGTCCCGTTGTGTCTAACCTTTTGTTATTATACGCTAGTTATACTATTAGAAGTAGTAAGACCTAGTTATCTTATTTTTAGTTTATGTAATATCTTAAATATACTTCTATCGTTTAGTTTGCTTGTTCTATATATCCGTCTATTTGCGGATGATATACTATTAATATCTAGAGTTTGGTTCTAATTACTGCTATAAGTGTCTTCTAGTAGTTAGAAGTAAACAACTTATCTCTATTAGATATTATTGACTTTAGTATACTATAATCCCTTATTAGTTTATCAAGTAGTACGAAGGCTAACTAATCTACTTTATAGGTTTCCTTGAATGGTATTATAATTATATACTTCGTCAGTTTATCTATAATAACCATAATTGAATTAAAGATATCTTACGTAGCTGGATCCCTTAAAGGTAGTAGTTTAACTATAAAGTCTATTATAATATTATCCTATAGTAACTCTAGTATAGGCGCAAATTATATTTATCCGTACTTGGCGTATCGTACCGCTTTATTCTACTAGTACTGGATACATTCTTTAATATATTATTCGACGCGCGCTCGAAGCTTCGGCGCCGCGTATCCTTATCCTAGGAGTTCTATAGTCTTAGATACTCTAGGGTAACCTTGTAAAGGGTCGTCGTGGTAATCCCTGATTACTTCTTTAACGTATATATCAGGTAAGTAGGCCTTATCCTGGTATTTAAGTAATACTAAATCCTATTAATCCTTCTATAGATTTGTTGCGAATATATTATTATTATAGGCCTTTACGATCCTATTAGTTATATCAGGTCCTGATATACGAAGGGTCGCTACTAATACCTGGTATGGTACTAGTGATCCGTCCGCTTCCTTCTTTAGGATTAGTTATTCTATAATATTCTTTTCCTCTATATAGTCCGATTGCCTACTAAGGGTATCTACTCGACTATTATCTTTTCCTGGGGTATAGGTTATCTTGAATTTATATTGACCTAATAGTTCTAACTATCGAACCTATCTCCTATTTAGCTCCTTTGTTATTATAAAGTTAAGAAGGTTCTTATAATCTATAAAGATAGTTAGATCCGAGTAGCTCTCTGCGTATACTCGCTAGTTTTATAATGTATATACTACGGTAAGTAGTTCCTTGTTGTGTATATTATAGTTCTATTCTACTACTAATATCTTCCTTAAATAGTAGGTAACTAGATACTACTTTCCATCTTTTTCTTGATATAGGTATACTCTAATTACAAGATCTAATATATCCGTTTCGATACGAGCTGGCTTGTTTGATTAAAAGGTACCGAGTACTAGTAGATCCGTATATGCTTTTTTTAGTGTATCGAATACTTTCTATTAGTCTTTCCCCTATATAAATCCGATATCTTTCTTCGTAATATCCGTTAAAGGTAGTACTTTCTTGGAGTAGCCTTCGATGAATTTCCTGTTAAAGTTAGTAAATCCTAAGAAGCTTTATACTACTTTAACGTTTTGTAGTATAGGCTATTCAGCTATAGCTTTAATCTTGTCTAGGCTTATACTAATACCTCTTATACTAACTATAAATCCTAGAAATTCTACTAATTCCTTATAGAATTCGTACTTTTCCGGTTTAAGAAGAAGTCTTACTTATAATAGGTATCTAAGGATATCCTATATATACTCGATATATTCTTTCTTGTTCTTAGAATAAATTAGTATATTATCGAGATACGCTATCGCTATTCGATCTAAGTATACTCGTACGATATTATTAATAAGTGCTTAGCAGGTTACTGGTGCGTTAGTAAATCTAAACGGTATTACTAGATACTTATAGTAGCTATATCTTGTTTAGAAGGTAGTTTTCTATTCTTCGCCTTCTTTTATTCGAATTAAATTATATATACCTCTAAGATCCAGTTTAGTAAATATCTTTGCTTTACTAAGCCAATCCTATAGCTCTCCTATATTTAGTAATGGATATCTATTTTTGATTATAATATCGTTTAACTTTCGATAGTCGACGTATAGTCTTAAGCTTCTATCCTTTTTTAGTACGAAGAGGATAGGATAACCTACTAGTAATTTAGATTCTTGAATAAATCCTTTTTTGAGGTTCTCGTTAATATACCCGCAAAGTACTTTAAGTTCCTTTTCTAATAATACGTAAATAGGTCTAAATGTTAGTTGCTTACCAGGTTTGAGTTCGATCTTATAATCCTATAGCTGATATTTAGGTAATACTTCTGTATTCGTCTTTTCCTCGAATAAGTATACCTACTTATTATACTCCTAAGGGATAGAGGGTATATTAGTTCCTCCCTTAACTCTCACTTTATTATCCTACTAATCTCTACTAGTAACTATAGAGTCGGACTACTCTTTAGTACCGTCCTTATACGAAGCTAAGGTAATATATACCTCGACTAGTCTTCGGTTTAACTTCTTATCTACTATTAAACGCTGCTAATATATAGGTATAATCCTGGTAATATTACCGGATTAATCCATCTTGAGTACTCCTCGAGTCTAATTGATTATTGGGTTATACTTCTTTAACTAAAGTATTCCTAAAATTATATAATAGGTAGCTATCCTAATGACGTTAAAGATAATCTCCTTATAGTAGCGTCGAATTATAATAGGTAATAAAAGTATTTCTTCGTCTACCTTTCCTATTAATAGTATTAACCTATCGGCTATCTAGAGGTTATACTATTATAATTTTTTTAAGTTAGTATTTTAGTTATCCGTACTAAGTCTTATAAAATAAAATTTCTAGTAGCTCTAGAATCTATTATCGTAACGGTCCGCTATCTATTAATAATTACCGGTATCTTTATATATATATTGTATTGCGCGGAACACAGATATTGTTTGGGGGTTAACATATTGATCTCCTTATAGCTACCCCTGCTATAAAGGATTACTCTTTTCCCTATAGAAATCCTGCTATAGATTCTATCTACTTCGGTAGTAGGAGTAGGAATCCTACTTCAGATTTTGCTTGCTTATATTCCGTATAGTTATTATATAAATAGGCGTACTATTCCTTAAGATAGCACTTTTCCGCGTATAGATAGTATATTATTTCTTTCTTAACGCGCTCTAACTAACCTATATTATTTCCTAGGAAGAACTAGTAGATCCTTTTAGTTACGAGGTACTATAGATATTTATTCCTTCTGTAGTTATAATAGAAGCTATATCTATAGTAAGGTACCCTTATTAGTCCCTTCTTGATATTCCTTAGCGTCCTATACTATATATAATAGAGTGTAGCGTACTCTTCCTATAGTACTTCTTTGTGTCCTCGGTAGTTTCGATCTAGTTAGTAATCCGGTTCTTCTTCTTCCTATTATGATTCCTTAGAGTCCTCTTTCTTCTTTTCCTTAGATATAGTAGATATAGGTATCAGTTCCCTTAGTAGTTATATTTCTTCCTATTCAGCTTCTAACGTGCTAAGGGCTTCTTTCTATTCTAGGTCTAGTTTATTATCCTTATCCGACTTAGAATCTCTCTAAGTCTTACTACTATCTCTAATATTTAGGTTTCTAATATCTATTCAATATCTTTCCCTAACATCAGCATTAAACCTCCTCGTAAAGTCGTTATCGCCGTTTTCGGATTCTTTATCAAGTTCTTCTTATATTATCCTATTATACTAGGAACTAATATCTTCTTCAACTTCTTCCTATACTAGTAGAATCTCCTTAGGCGTACCGTCTATATTATCCTAGGTTTATACTTTCTCTAGTACGTTTAGTTATAGTTAATATACTATATTTTTCAACTTGTAATCTCTAGTAAAGTAGCCCGGTTTACTATAGCTATAATACGTAAGTATTTCTTGCCCCCTTACTGCTTCTTGCCCCTAGGCGGCCCTTTATAAGGCCTCTTACCTTTTTTCTCCGTAAAGTCCAGTTCTATTAGCCTTAGTCCGTAGGGGTTATTCTCTCTATAATCTAGATAGTAGCTCTTCGATTTAGCGAAAAAGCTTAAGTATTCTATACCGCTAACTCCTCTGTTATATCTCTTTTCTATAGTCCTTTCGAATAGCTTATTATTAATTTTAATTACTTCTTCGATTAGTTTATTAAGGGTATTAAGAATAGTCTCTAACCTTATAAGTTTGTCCTTAATATTATCCTTTAGACCTCTTCGGTATATAGTTATTAATATATTATTATCCTAGTTAGTCTTAGCTATATACTACTAAAACTAAGTTAAATACTCTAATATAGACTTCTTCTAAGTTAAGTATTAAATAGTTTATATTACTATATTAACCTTGTTAGATAGTCCGAATATACGGCGGATTTTAAGCCTGAACATTGCTATACTTTCTATCTACTATTTGATCTTACCGTCTTTATTATTATCTTCTATATACTTCTTTAGGAATAGATTAACCTACTTTTGGGCTCTTCTATATAAGTAAGTAATAGCGAAGGTAGGATATCTCTATATAGGTATAAGGTCCCCTTAGAACTTTAGATACAGTAATATCTAGGATAGCTATCCCTCGAGCTTGTCTCTTTCTCTATAGTATAAGTCGGGCTAGACTATCTTGATATACCTACTAAGTCCTTCGTTAATAGTAGGGCGTCTCTATCCGCTTCCTCCTCCTGAGGAGCTTAGGGTAGGTACCCTAGGGTCTCTTAGTATAGTACTCATCCTTAAGGGTGCTCAAAGTGTTACAAACCACGTTACGTGCTGGTATCGTATATAGATTATTCTTAATAGGGATAGAGGTATAACCGGGCAAGAGTATAAAGCAGGCTTCAAGTGATGCTAAGCGGGTCTGGTATATGATTAGATAATATATATTTAGTGCCTAGCCTAAGAGATCTATCGTATATAGTAAACAATTGAATAGGAAGTTAAGCACGATGCTCCAAGTAGTAAGTAGTGCTCTATATATATAGATATACGAAATCCATGCCAAGCATTCTTGATCGCACAGATTACACTGCGCTCATTGCGCTTATCATTATGATCGCTTTGATTACACTACGCTCATTGCGCTCATCGCTTAGCATGCCAAGCCTTCAGGGTCTATTCGAGTCGGATACTAATTCGTCGACTCGAACCATGACGGGCGCTACGCTCCTTGAGCGCATCCCTGATTATGTTTCCTAATCGTAACACTAGAGAGATAACTACTAGAGATAACGCTATAGACGAAAAGCTTACTATTATCAAGAACTAACTAGCGGGATCCTATATAATAAGCAGCGTAGCTACTATATTATGGACCGGAGTGGCCAATAGGCTCTAAGATAACCGGTTTACTTATTCCTCCCCTTCCTCCTCTATTAGTAGAGTACTAATTCTATCTATACCGTATAATAAAAATATAGAGATAATAGTTAGGATAAACGATAAAGAAGCTTCTAAAGTAAATATAGTAAAAGAGCTATAAGAGCTAGCAGAGAAAGTTAATTAAATATATTAGAAATAATAAGATTAGTACTAAAGATATCAGGGTAGCAAGAACTCTACCTAGTAGAGATATAGTAATTACTACGGCTATAGAGGAAGAAGCGACGAAGCTTAGAGAATAGGAAGGATAGATATCGGTTTTCAGCGAGAAAGCCAAAGCGGTAGTATAGATATATAGAGTACTAGTATATAGGGTAAGGATTAAAGATCTTAATATAATAGATATAGAAAAAGGAATAGAGTATATTAAGACTTAAAATAAGGATATAGTACAATTGGATATTATATAATTAGGATATCTTAATAGGCCCAAAGAGGGTCAGTAGTTAGTATCCTTTATAGTAGAATATAGAATAGTAGAATAAGCAAATTCAGCTATTAGAGAAGGTCTAGTAATTAGTAGTATAATTGTTAGAACCAGAGGGTTCTGACAGGACTGTCGCGAAGGACGAATGACTTCGGACAGGATAGGCAAGTAAAGCGATGATCGCAATGATCGCAGTGCGAGCAATGCTATCAAGAATGATGATCGCAATGATCGCGGTGCGAGCAATGCTATCAAGAGTGCTTGGCAGGATTTCTTATGTCTACATATACGGGGCCTTGCCCACTGTTTGGAACAGCGTGTTCAACTTGGTAAACCATTTACTTGGTTAATCTTCCTGGTACTCCTTGCACTATACTTTACTAGTTATCAATATAGAACGTATTAATTACCAACATCCGCAAAGACTGCCATTCTACCTGAGTGACTCCTCTCCTACAGAAGCATAAGACATCTACACCCCCATACGTTCGGTTATCGCACTGTTAGGTTAACGACTAAACGTAAGGGTCGTAACACTTTAAACACCCTAAGGGATGAGTTCTTCAACAACTTCAGGCAGAAACCCTACCCTAAGCACCTCAACGGTTACTGGCTAGAGACGCCATACCATAGACGAAGGATCTAGAAAAAGGATCAAGGTTATAGTACTAGACCTGTACTATGGAGACAGAGACAAGCTTGAGCCGTGGCTTATACAAGTACAACTATACCTTTTGTTCCAGGGGGACTTGCTCCTAGTAACCAGACATACCACCTTCGCTATATTGTACCTACGAGGACGGGCCCAAAAGTGGGTCGAACCTTTCCTAAAGAAGTATATAGAAGATGACGACGAAGACGGCGACGTTAAGTTATAGATGGAAAGTATGCCAAAATTTATGGTTGAAATCCGCCGTATGTTCGGACCTTCCAACGAGGCAAACGCAGTAACACGCATCATCTAATACATGAAGCAGAAGAAGTCAGCGTCAGAGTTTTCAACTCAGTTTCAAATATACGCTACTAAAACAGGCTAGGATGATGATACGCTGATGATGATGTATCGTCGAGGCCTTAAAGATAATGTTAAAGACGAGCTTATAAGATTCGGAGGAGTAATTGATACTCTGGATAGACTTATAGAGAATGCGATCGAGATCGATAATAAACTATTCGAATGATCCATAGAGAAACGGTATGACGGAGGAGTTAGCGGAACCCGATATAAGGGATTCTTTTCGAAAACAAGGAATTACTAATAAGACTATAGAGAATGTAATACTTACTGTGGTATAGTGCTAATAGAAATTAACTTTGTCTAGACAGGAAAGAAGAAAGGAAACTTTAAAGGGAAAAAGCAGCACGGGGGAAAGAAAGTAATTACTTGCTATAGCTATGGCAAGCTGGGCTATATGGCTAGAGACTGCAGGTCGAAGAATATGGTATACTGACCGCAGATTAATGTAATAGAAGGAGGACCTCTAGATAACGAGGAAAACTCCGAAGAAATATGGCTACTCTACGATACAGAGGAATTAAGTCAGGATTCGGAAGATGATACCTTTGAATCAGAATTCAATAAAGAAGTATAGAGATATTACTATGGGGATGGTGATAGATCTCAATAATATGAGACGGATCAGGAACAGCGGAAAGCTAGTCCGGAGAGACTAGCGTCGACACCCGAACCTGGATCTACTATATCCCAAGTAGAAGGAAAATTGCCAGAAATCAAAGAACCTTAATCGGACGAAGACGAATACAAACTCTTCGACGAAATCGAAAGCAAAGTATGAGGTATACTAAATAAGTAATTATCTGTAAAACCTAAATGGGACGAACCTATGCGAGACTATCGATGCGATAGGGAATATCAGTAATATGGCGAGATTCCATATACTGAATGTATACTACCCGATTGTTCAATATACAGAGAAGAAAGGGGCCGTCTAGCGAAAGAGCGCACGGTACCTTTACTCAAGAAAGCTTACTATAGGGAAATATAGTGGTATAAGTGTAAGGAAGACAGATATTAATGGCATCTTGCAAGTAAGAGGAAGTATTACTACTTCCTATACTTTATAGAGAAGTGGGAAAAAGAAAGAAACAACTCACTTAAAGTCTTTAAGAGAGGAGCTTATAACTAGGTACTATAGTATAGCTGCCTATACGATAAATACATTCTGTATAAGGGTATAAAGGAAGTATACGGCTTCCTACTATTATAGGGAAAAGAATGATCTCTTATGCTACGGGGAAGTATAAGGAGATTAATACGTTATTCCCCAAACAACAATTATGTTCCGCCCAATACTACACTTATATTATTATACCAGTGAATATTAATAGATAGTGGACCGTGGCGATGATAGACAGCGGAGCTACAGGAAATTTTATCTCAAGGAACTTGGTGGACTCGAGCGGCCTACTAACCCGGAAGAAGAAATTGTCTTATAAGCTACGCCTGGCTGACGGGTCAGTATTCTCAATAGGAAAAGTAGAGGAGGAGATACGCTCTCTACTAGTGATAATTCAGTAATACCACGAGGAGATTACATTCGATATAGTTAGGATAGCCACTCATAATGTCATTTTGGGAATGCCTTAGTTGAATAAACACAACCCAGAAATCAACTAGAAGACTAAAGTACTTAAATTCGGATGATCTGGAAACGTCACTAGTATTAGACCTATTAGTTAATAGTAGATGATAATAGATAAGAGAAAGAACCGAAGACTGGTCGAAGTATATATTACTTTATTCTTAAATGATAAGAGTAACTTCTAAGAGAGAAGGCTCGACTCCTTAGTTACTAGTAAAGGTTAGTGGGATACTAAAGAGAGAGCTATTAAAGGAAAAGACGAACCTTCTACGATCCCTCGGGAATATAAACGGTAGGTATACCTATTCGAGGAAGAGACGAGCGCAAAAGCGTTGCCTAAGTACCAGCCATAGGATCATGAGATCGAACTCGAACCTAGCAGGGCGCCAACATTTAGACCTATCTATATATTATTAGAAAAGGAACTTACTATACTTTGCGGGTATATTGATAAGAACCTTAAGAAAGGATTTATTTAGGAATCCAAATTACTAGCAGGTTATCTAATTCTCTTCGCGCTGAAGAAGGACGGAAGCTTACGGCTATACGTCGACTATCGAAAGTTGAACGATATTACTATAAAGAATAGGTATCCTTTGCTAAACATTAGTGAGCTGTAGGATCGGCTCGGCAAAGCAAAGATATTTACGAAGCTAGACCTTAGAGGTACATATAACCTGATTTGGATAAAAGAAGGCGAAGAATGGAAAACTGCCTTCCGAACCAGATATAGCCACTATGAGTACCTAGTGATGCCGTTTGGACTTACTAACGCACTAGTAACCTGCTAAGTACTTGTTAATAATATCGTACGAGCACACTTAGATCGAATAGCGATAGCGTACCTCGATGATATCTTGATTTACTCTGAGAAAAAGGAAGAACATATTAAGTATGTACAGGACGTTATTGAATACCTGTCGCAAGCCGGACTACTCCTTAAACCGGAAAAGTGCGAATTTCACAGGGACTCTATTAAGTTCCTAGGATTTGTAGTCAGCACAAAAGGCATTAGTATAAGCCTAGAAAAGATCAAAGCTATAGCGGAATGGCCTATACTACAGGACGTCAAAGCAGTACAAAGTTTCTTGGGATTCGCCAACTTTAATAGGAAGTTTATCGAGGGCTACTTAAAGAAAGTACTTCTACTTATAGATATTACTAAGAAAGATATTGGATTTATATGGGGATAAGAACAATAAAAGTCGTTTGACACGTTAAAAAAAGCATGTGCGGATCTACTAGTGCTCTATACCTTTCAAGCTAACGAACCGGCTTGTATCGAAACAGATGCCTCGGATCTTGTAATAGGAGCATACCTTTGTCAAATAAAGGACTAAAAGTAGTATCTAGTTGCCTACTTTTCACGAAAAATGTCAGTAGTAGAACAAAACTATGATATACACGACAAAGAACTACTTGCCGTAGTATATATACTTTAAAATTGGAGAGTGTACGCGGAAAGCTACTCGGACCTAACCATCTTTATGGATTATAAGAATCTTCTTAACTTCATAATAACGAAAGAGTTAAACAGGAGATAAGTTAGATGGTTAGAACTACTCGGATAATATAAGTTCAAAATAACGTATACCCCAGGGAAAGATAATAGTCGAGTAGATGCGCTTAGTAGGCGATTAGACTATATGGAAGAAAAGAACGTCACGGAACGACCAATCCTAAAACGAGAAGCCGATGGATCATTGGTGCTATACCAGGTATTGGCAATGACCCTTCGTATATCAGGACCTGATACGACTGATAGGATCGTAAAGGCCTACGATAACGATGCATTCGCAACAAAACTACGACAGGATCAACCGGATTCAGTGTTGCTCAGATATCAGGAAAAAACTTATTTACCTGATGTATGCGTTGAAGAAGTGATCAGGGATCACTACGATGACCCTTTATAAGGTCACCTAGGAGTATCCAAAACTATAGAACTCCTAGGACGAGGATACGCAGCGCCGAAACTTCGGACTCGCGTTGAATAATACATCAAGGAATATATTCAGTACTAGCAGAATAAGTCTGCACGACACGCCAAGTACGGGCAAATTCAATTTGCGCCTGTACTAGAATCGCTGTGGGATGATATTATAATGGACTTTATAGTCAAACTACCACCTTCGAAGGATCTAGCCACGTAGGACATCTTCGATTTAATTATGGTCATTATGGATAAACTAACAAAGTATATAATCATGATACCTTTCAAAGAAATATACAAGGTAGACTAACTAGCCTTCGTACTACTTGACAAGCTGATAAGGGATTATAGTATACCTAAGTCGATAATATCCGATAGAGACAAGTTGTTCACTTCTAATTACTGGAAAACGCTGATCGGAGCGATTGGAACTAAACTTCGGATATCAATAGTATACTATCTATAAACTGATGGATAAATAGAACGTGCGAATTAAATAATAGAAGTATACCTAAGGCACTATATGAACCTAAAATAAGATAACTGGGTTTTACTACTTCTAATGGTATAACTGGCGTATAATAATAAAAAATCAGATACGATAGGTCTAACACTATTCTTTGCTAATTATGGAAAGAATGCGAACACATTTCTATAAGCTAGGGACGGACCTAATACAGAAAAGGCCTTAGTTAAGGCGGAAGAGCTGAAGAATTTGTATAAGGATATATAAAGGACGATTAAGAGCTCTAATGATAAGTTAAAGGAATACGTCAATAGTAAAAGAAAGAATATTCCTCAGCTTAAAGAGGGGGATAAAGTATACCTCCTAATAAAAAATATGAAGATAACGAGACTAAGTAAGAAACTAGATTATGTTAAGGTTGGACTATTCTTGATCAAGAAGGTAAAGGGGGCCGTTAACTATAAACTCGAGCTTCTACCTAACGCTAAGGTATATCTGGTATTCTATATCTTACTTCTAGAGCTAGCAGACTCTAATATACTACTCTAAGAAATGTTTTATTATAATATTAAGGAAGAAATAGAGTATAAGGTCGAGAGGATCCTAGATAGAAGGAATTAGTTCTATCTAGTCAAATAGAAAGGGTATAATAAAACGGAAAGTACCTGGGAACCTCTTAGGAACCTTGCGGGGAACTATGGGGAATGTCTACGAGATTTCTATTAGAGAGAAGAGAAGACTAGTCAAGGCTCTCGGGGATTTCTATCCTGTCGGGGAGATTGAACTACTTAGACGAGACGTTGAACATTAAGTCGTCAGGAGACTTGGGAGCGACGCGTTGGTCCTCCTCTAATTCCCTTATGTTCTGTAACTCTCGGTCTACTATATTCTTCTTCTCCTTCTCGACTGAATTTAATTACGCCTGGAGGCGTACTAATTTCGCGAGCGCATCAGTAACTTCTTTACGTAACTCGTTGCGCCGTTTTTTGATACGACGTATTTCAAGGGGCGACACTATAAGGTCGCACTTCCGACCACTAGAAATGCAGCTCGAATATCTATCGGAATCAGTACCTATGAGGTACTGCTTGCTATTGGTAATACATCGAGAATAGGGCCGCATAACTAAGTCAGAGAGTTCACTAGCCAGCTCCTTTGATCGGATGGCTAGGTTAGACGATCTTTTGGTACGGATGGGTGGCATGAAGGATGGATGGTTTCTCGGGACGAGAAATCTGGAGGGGGGAGCTAGTATTAGAACTAGAGGGTTCTGACAGGACTATCGCGAAGGACGAATGACTTCGGACAGGATAGGCAAGTAAAGCGATAATCGTAATGATCGCAGTGCGAGTAATGCTATTAAGAATGATGATCATAATGATCGCGGTGCGAGCAATGCTATCAAGAGTGCTTGGCAGGATTTCTTATATCTACATATACGGGGCCTTGCCCACTATTTGGAACAGCGTATTCAACTTGGTAAACCATTTACTTAGTTAATCTTCCTGGTACTCCTTGCACTATACTTTACTAGTTATTAACATAGAATGTATTAATTACCAACATCCGCAAAGACTGCTATTCTACCTGAGTGACTCCTCTCCTACAGAAGTATAAGATATCTATACCCCTATACGTTCGGTTATCGCACCGTTAGGTTAACGACTGAACGTGAGGGTCGTAACAATAATATACCGGTGTATAGTATATAACCGAGCATACAGATCGAAGTAATACTTCGTATACTGGCAATATGGTTACTTATTAATATTATACCCTAATAAAGAAATATACGGAAGATATATAGAAGTACAAGTTAGTGCCTATAATCTTCACAGAAGATTACCGTAAAAACGGCTATATCTCGCTTATTTTATACTCGATTTAGAATATTTAAGCGGAATTAGAAAGCCCTCTATTTATAGTATATTTTATATATATAAAGCTAAGCCCTAATCCTAATAGGGCAAAAGTTATTAAGGATTTAGTATATTAGTGCGTCGGGGGCGGCTGCGGCGGTAGCTTCAGGGAAGTCCGCAGGCAAAAATATGCTTTTTGAGCTTTTCTTAGCCAAACCTTAGCCAAATTTCAAAATTCGAACTGCGTTGGAAAGCGCATGCTTGGTTCCAAAACTTATGAAATTATGATGATATCATATGACGTATGTGGTGCGGGGCATTGCTGCGAAGAAGTTGCAGTGCGCATTCAACTTTTGATGTTCCAGGGTCCGGGGGTGCCAAGCTCAGTGCTTGGCATCTGGCACCGCCAGAAAAACATGGCGAAAACGCTTCTTTTGCTCATAACTTTTGCGCAAATGGACCGATTTTGAAAATTTCGACGGTGTTAGAAAGCGCATGCTTGGTTCCAAAACTCATGAAATCATCTCGATACCATATGACGTATGTGGCGCGGGGAAGTACTGCAAAGAAGTTACGGTGCGCATTCAGCTCAATGCTTGGTATTTGCCACCGAGCTCGCGGTACATGCAAAACATGGCGAAAACGCTTCTTTTGCTCATAACTATTGCGTAAATGGGCCGATTCTAAAAATTCTTGATGCGCAAGCAAGCTAATGATTGACTCCAAAACATATGAAATCATCTCGATATCATATGACGTATATGGCGCGGGGAAGTAGTGCGAAGAAGTTGCGATGCGAATTCAACTTTTGGTGGTTAAAGGCGCTAGCCGAGAGAGGGAATGCAGAATATAGGGCCAATCTGATTGGCTGCAAGTGCGGAATTGCTCCGAATGTCGCTGTTATTAGAAGAAAGATATAACTATAGAGAATGTCCTAAGGATAAACCTATTGAGTATACTATATATAGAGGGTCCTACGAAGTATAGAATAAGACGTATATTAAAAAGAAGTTAGAAATAGAAAGGATAAGAGCAGCGAGATTTAATACCCTAGCCTTTTATAAAATTAGTAAGGCCCCGGTATAAACTATAAGTTAGATACCCGAATAGGAAGTAGTTAGTCACGCCAAAAATAATACCTCTAGGGGAGGACCAAGCGCTATAACTAGGGGTTAAGGAGGCGGCTTATCTATAAAAGGGGGCCTATAGAGTACTAGACTAAGTCTAGAAGTAAAATCCACCTTAAACCGTTATCCGAGAGCGAATAGTAATAGTATAGTATTATAGCCCCCTGAGAGAATAGGAATAAGATCTTAGTTACTACTTAGAAATAACGGTAAGAAAAGAAGAGGAGGCGACTTAGAAGAAGATAATAATAGCCAAGAGGATATAACTATAGAAATTATTAATAGCCAACTTAGTTAATAGTAGAACGGACTAATTAGCTAACTATTCTATAATATAATATAAGGGAATTAAGAGAAGTAAAAGTAGCGATTTTTATAAGGTAAATAGGGCTTTTAGGGTAGTATAAGACCCTAGACGAGGACTAAAACGACTGGATCATAGGGGCAGATGTCAACCAGAACGATACGAGTACTAAAAAGGGACTGGAGCGTAGAACAAGCTATACCACTGGGCTATAGGGAAGTAACACAATGATTGAGACAGCGGCGAGGTCTAATTAGCCGAGTCGTAGTTAGATAGATTATATAATAAGCGCATAGTTCGCCCCTAGGAGGGTGAACCGGGGTCTTATAAATCAATTAATCAATTAATATTATTAGAAGAAAGATAGGTAATAGACTAGGCCAAGGAGACTAAAGGAGGGTTACTTAGGATTATCTAACTAGTGTCACGAACACGTTGCGTGCTATGTCGTATATAGATTGATTCTCAATAGGGATGGAGGTGTAACCTGACAAGAGTATGAAGCAGGCTTTAGATAATGCTAAGCGGTCTGGTATATGATCAGGTAATATATATTCAGTACCTAGCCTAAGAGATCTATCGTATATAGTAGATACTAGATAGAAATAGAAGTTAAGTATAGTACTCCAAGTGATAAGCGAGTGCTCCTATATATAGCAATAGGAAATCATGCCAAGCCGTTCGGATCAATGCGATCTAGATCGTGATCAATGCGATCTGAATCCTGATTAATGCGATCTGAATCCTGATCAATACGATCCGTTTAGTTAGCGTGCGATCCAAACTTATCCTATCTGAAGTATTCTATCCTTCGCGACAGTCCTGTTAGAACCTCTAGTTCTAATACTAGCCCCCCTTCTAGATTTCTCGTCCTAAGAAACTATCCATCCTTTATACTACCCTACCGTACTAAATAATCATCTAATCCAGCTATCCGTAAGAAGGAGTTAGCTAGTAAACTAGTTAAAGTTATAATATATCCTTATTCCCGATGTACCGCTGCTAGGAAGTAGTACTTAATAGGTACTAACTCCGATTAATATTCTAATTATATTACTAGTAGTAGAAAATATAACCTTATAGTATTACCCCTTAAAATACGTTGTATCGAATCTAAGCGAAAGGTAATATAATTATAGCTAAAGTTAACTCGCGAAAGAGTAGATTAGCTAGTAAAGGAAATAGTACGCGAGTAGTCTAAGCTAGCGTGTCTTTAAATATAGTATAAATATATAGAGGAAGAGAAGAAGAAGTTAGTTAACCGAGAGGTTTAAAACATCCAGGAGTTAGAGAGGGACCAGATCCCTACTATTCCTAATGATTTAATATTTAATATCAGCTCCGAGCGTTTTAATTTCCCCGGTAGGCTAGGAGCTCCTAAGAGTTTTAACTAGTCTTCTCTTATCTCTAATAGAACTCTTATAGATATTCCCTATAGTTCCCTACAAGGTTCCTAAGAGGTTCCTAGGTATTCTCCGTTTTGTTATACCCTTTCTATTTAACTAGATAGAACTAATTTCTTCTATCTAGAATCCTCTTAACCTTATACTCTATTTCTTCCTTAATATTATAATAGAATATTTCTTAAAAAGGTATATTAGAGTCTACTAGCTCTAGGAGTAAGATAAAGAATACCGGATATACCTTAGCGTCAGGTAGGAGTTTAAGTTTATAGTTAACGGGTCCTTTTACCCGTTTAATTAAGAATAGTCTAACCTTAATATAATCTAGTTTCTTACTTAGTCTTATTATTCTTATATTTTTTATTAGGAGGTATACTTTATCCCCCTCTTTTAGCTAAGGAATATTCTTTCTTTTTTTATTTACTTATTCCCTTAACTTACTATTTGAATTTTTAATAGATTTTTATATATCTCTATATAATTCCTTAAGTTCCTTAGCCTTAACTAGGGCTTTCTCTATATTCGGTCCTTCTCTTAATTATAGGAATATATTTATATTCTTCCTATAGTTAGTAAAGAATAGTATTAGTCCCGTTATATCTAATCTCTTATTATTATACGCTAGTTATACTATTAGAAGTAGTAAAATCTAGTTATCTTATTTCTAGTTTATATAATACCTTAAGTATACTTCTATTATTTAATTTATATATTCTATTTATCTATTATTCTATAGGTAATATACTATTAATATCCGAAGTTTAGTTCTAATTACTACTATAAGTATTCTCTAGTAGTTAGAAGTAAATAACCTATCTCTATCGGATATTATCGACTTTAGTATACTATAACCCCTTATTAACCTATCTAGTAGTACGAATACTAACTAATCCGCTTTATAGGTTTCTTTGAATAGTATTATAATCGTATACTTTATAAGTTTATCTATAATAACTATAATTAAGTCGAAGGTATCTTATTGTTACGAACCACGTTGCGTGCGGTGGTTCTATGGATTGATTCTCAATGGGGATGGAGGTACAACCTGACAAGAGTATGAAGCAGGCTTCAAGTGATGCTAAGCGGGTCTGGTATATGATTAGATGATATATGTTCAGTGCCTAGCCTAAGAGATCTATCGTATGTAGTAGACAATTGAATAGCAAGTTAAGCACGATGCTCCAAGTGGTGAGCAGTGCTCCGCATATATAGACATACGAAATCCATGCCAAGCATTCTTGATCGCACTGATCGCACTGATCGTATCTGCGCTCATTACGACTACTGCGCTCATCGCTTAATATGCCAAGCCTTCCTGATCGCACTGATCGCACTGATCGCATCTGCGCTCATTGCGACCACTGCGCTCATCGCTTAATATGCCAAGCCTTCAGGGTCTGTCCGAGTCGGATACCGACTCGTCGACTCGAACTATAACGGGCGCTACGCTCCATGAGCGTATCCCTGATTATATTTCCTGATTGTAATATTAGCTCCCTCTCCCAGATTTCTCGTCCTGAGAAACTATCTATCCTTTATACTACCCCGACGTACTAAATGTTTAGATAAACCGACCGTCCGCCGAACGGTGTTGGCCAGTGAGCTAAACGAAGTTGTTATACGGCTGTACTCCCGATGTGTTACCAGCGGTAAATAGTACCTGATAGGTACAGGGTCCGATAGGTATTCTAACTGTGTGGGCAGCGGTAGGAAATACGACCTTATAGTATCGCCTCTCGAAATACGTCGTATTAAGACGGAACGAAAGGAAGTGTAGTTATAGTTAAAAAATACGCGCGAAGAGCTCGAGGATTATATACGAAAATCAATAGAGGAATCTATACGTCTTTAGACTACGCTGACACGCCTTTAGATATAGTATAAACATCTTAAAAATAAAAAGCGGAAGATTATAGACTGAGAGATATAGAATATTAAGGAGTTGGAAGAAGACTAGCGGTCTGTCCTAAGTATTCCTAATAATTAGATATTTAACGTCTCGTCCGAACAATTTGGCTTCCTAGCCGGAACCGATTGGTCCTCCTTCCCGATCGTTCCCGGAACTCCTATAGAAGGTCCTGGCAGTTCCGGAGGTTCTTAAGGGGTTCCCAGGTGTTTTCGGTATCGTCGTACCCTTTCTATTTAACTAGATATTTCTAATCGATCTGATTTAGAATCCTTTTAACCTCGAACTCTGTTTCTTCCTTAACGTTATAGTAAAACATTTCTTAGAGAGGTATATTAGAGTCCGCTGGCTCCAAGAGTAAGATATAGAATACCGGATATACTTTGGTGTCAGGTGGTAATTGGAGTTTATAGTTAACTGGTCCTTTTAACCGTTTGATCAAGAATGGTCCGACCTTAACGTAATCTAGTTTCTTACTTAGTCTCGTTATCCTTATATTTTTTATTAGGAGGTATACTTTATCCCCCTCTTTTAGCTGAGGAATATTCTTTCTTTTCTTATCGATCTATCCCTTTAACTTCTTATTAGAGCTCTTAATAGACCTTTATATATCCCTATATAAATTCTTTAGCTCTTCTACCTTAACTAAGGCTCTTTCTATATTAGGTCCCTCCCTTAGTTATAGAAATATGTTTATATTCTTTCTATAGTTGGCAAAGAATGGGGTTAGTCCGGTTATATCTGACCGCTTGTTATTATATGCTAGTTATACTATCGGAAGTAGTGAAACCTAGTTATCCTACTTCCGGTTTATATAATATCTCAGGTATACTTCTATTGTTTGATTTGCACGTTCTATCTATCTATTAGTCTATAGGTGATATACTATTAATATCCGAAGTTTAGTTCTAATTGCTGCTATTAGCGTTCTCTAGTAGTTGGAAGTGAATAGTTTATCTCTGTCGGATATTATCGACTTTGGTATACTATAATCCCTTATTAGCTTATCGAGTAGTATAAAGGCTAACTAGTCTACCCTATATATCTCCTTGAAAGGTATTATGATTGTATATTTTATAAGTTTATCTATAATGACTATAATCGAGTTGAAGGTATCCTGCGTAGCTGGATCTTTCGAAGGTGGTAGTTTAACTACGAAGTCCATTGTGACATTATCCTATAGTGACTCTAGTATAGGAGCAAACTATATTTGTCCGTACTTAGCGTATCATGCAGCCTTATTCTGCTGGTACTCGATATATTCTTTAATGTATTATTTAACGCGCGCTCGAAGCTTCGGCGCCGCGTATCCTCGTCCTAGGAGTTCTACTATTTTAGATACTCCTGGGTAACCTTGTAAAGGGTCGTTATAGTAATCCCTAATCACTTCTTCGGTGTATTATTCAGGTAGATAAGTCCTCTCCTAGTATTTAAGTAATATAGTATCTAGCTAATCCTTCCTTAGGGTTGTTGCGAATGTATTATCTTTATAGGCCTTTACGATCCTGTTAGTCGTATTAGGTCCCGTTATACGAAGGGTTATAGCTAATACCTGGTATAGTACTAATAAGCCGTCCGCTTCTTTCTTTAGGATTAGTTACTCTATAATATTCTTCTCTTCTATATAGTCTAATCGCCTGCTAAGGGTATCTACTCGACTATTATCCTTCTCTAGGGTATAGGTTATCTTAAACTTATATTGACCTAGTAGTTCTAACTATCGGACCTATTATCTATTTAACTCCTTTATTATTATAAAGTTAAGAAGGTTCTTATAGTCCGTAAAGATAGTTAAGTCCGAGTAGCTTTCTACGTATACTCGCCAGTTCTAAAGTATATATACTATAGTAAGTAACTCCTTGTCGTATATATCATAGTTCTATTCTACTACTAATATCTTCCTTGAATAGTAGGTAACTAGATACTATTTTTAGTCTTTTATCTAGTATAAGTATACTCCTATTACAAGATCCAATACGTCTATTTTAATACGAGCTAGCTCGTTTATTTAAAAGGTATAGAGTACTAGTAGATCTGTATATACTTTCTTTAATATGTCGAATGATTTCTATTAGTCTTTTCCCTATATAAACCCGATATCTTTCTTCGTAATATCTATTAGTAGTAGTACCTTCTTGGAGTAGCCCTCGATGAACTTCCTGTTAAAGTTAGTAAATCCTAAGAAGCTTTATACTGCTTTGACGTCCTATAGTATAGGCTATTTAGCTATAGCCTTAATCTTCTCCGGGTTTATACTAATACCTTTTATACTAACTATAAATCCTAGAAACTCTACTAATTCCCTGTAGAATTCGCACTTTTCTGGTTTAAGAAGAAGTTTTACTTATAATAGGTATCCGAGGACGTCCTATATATACTCTATATATTCTTTCTTATTCTTAGAATAAATTAGTATATTATTAAGGTACGCTATCGCTGTTCGATCTAAGTATACTCGTACGATATTATTAATAAGTACTTAGTAGGTTACTAGTGCGTTGGTAAGTCTAAACGGTATTACTAGGTATTTATAGTAGCTATATCTTGTTCGGAAGGTAGTCTTCTATTCTTCGCCTCCTTTTATCTAAATTAGATTATATACGCCTCTAAGATCTAGTTTAGTAAATATCTTTGCTTTTCCGAGCCGATCCTATAGCTCTCCTATATTTAGCAATAGATATCTATTCTTAATAGTAATATTGTTTAACTTTCGATAGTCGATATATAGTCTTAAGCTTCTATCCTTCTTCGGTATAAAGAGGATTAGGTAACCTACTAGTAATTTGGATTCCCGAATAAATCCCTTTTTAAGGTTCTCGTTAATATACCCGCGAAGTACTTTAAGTTCCTTTTCTAATAATACGTAAATAGGTCCAAATATTAGTTGCTTACTAGGTTCGAGTTCGATCTTATAATCCTATAGCTAGTACTTAGATAATACTTCTATATTCGTCTCTTCCTCGAATAAGTATACCTACTTACTATATTCCTAAGGGATAGAGGGTATATTAGTTCCTCCCTTATCTCTTACTTTATTATCCTACTAACCTTTACTAGTAACTATAGAGTCGGACTACCTTTTAGTACCGTCCTTATACGAAGCTAAGGTAATATATACCTCGACCGGTCTTCGGTTCAACTTCTTATCTACTATTAAACGCTGCTAATACGTAGGTATAATCCTAGTAATATTGCCGGATTAATCTATCTTGAGTACTCCTCGAGCCTAATTGATTATTAGGTTATACTTCTTTAACTAAGGTATTCCTAAAATTATATAATAGGTAGCTATCCTAATAATATTAAAGGTAATCTCCTTATAGTAGCGCTAAATTATAATAGGTAACGAAAGTATCTCTTCGTCTACCTTTCCTATTAATAGTATTAACCTATTAGCTATCTAAAGATTATACTAGTATAACTTCTTCCAAGTTGGTATTCCAGTTATCTATACCAGATCTCGTAAGATGAAATTTCTAGTAGCTCTAGAATCTATTATCGCAACGGTCCGCTGTCTATTAACGATTACCGGTGTTTTTATATATATATTATATTGCGCGGAACACAGATGTTGTTTAGGGGTTAATATATTAATCTCCTTATAGCTACCCCTACTACAAGGGATTACTCTTTTCCCTGTACAGGGAGGAATCCTGCAAGTTATTTCTCGAACTTATGTTTCTTATAGTTATCGTACAAATATATATACTACTATTATAGGTAGTACTGGTTTACTTCTAGACTCCAGCGTCTTATTTGGTTTCTATAGTATACTTCTTCCTCGTCTTTCTTGTATAGGAAGTAGCTTAGTTATCGTTTTCTTACTAAGTACTAAGGGTATCTATTATCCTTATACTTATAGTACTAGTAATTACTATAGGATGATTTTGTTAGAACTTCTAGTTCCTTTCTGCGGTTAATTCTATAATAGTCGTAACTATTCTCTATATACTATCTCTAGTAGACTTCCTTATATTTAGGGTAATAGTAGTTATACCTAAAGTCTGAGATACTAAAATCGTTCTAGAATTCTCTTAGTCTTTCTTCCTCTGAGTATTCTCTTCTCTCCTTAGATATAGTAGATCTAGGTTTAGGTATTATCGGTAGTCCTTTTCTTTTAATTATAACTTCCTATTCTAATTCTTCCTTATCCTAATCCTACTTAGGTTACTTTCCCTAGGCGTTACTACTATCTCTAATATATAGCTTCCCTATCCGAGTATTAGCTTTATTCGTGAAGCTATTATCAGAGAACTCCTTATCTCCTAAGTTAGATTCTTCTTCTAGTTACTAGCCGTCGACTTCGTTCTATATTGGTAAGATTCTACCAGAATTACTATCCTAGTCCTATACCTTTTCTAGTATATTTAGCTGCTATCGATGTACTATGTTTTTCGACTTACAGTCTCTAGCGAAGTAGCCCGGTTTACTATAGCTATAACACGTGAGTGTTTTCTTTCTGCCCCCTTGCTGCTTCTTGCCCCTAGCTGGCCCTCTAAAGGCCTGTTTACCTTTCTTCTCTATAAAATCTAGTTCTATTAGTACTAGTCCGTAAGGGTTACATTCTTTATAACCTAGGCGGTAGCTCTTCGATTTAGTAAAAAAGCTCGAGTATCCTATCCTACCGACTCCTCCGTTATACCTTTTTTCTATAGTCCTTTTAAATAACTTATTATTAATTTTAATTACTTCTTCGATTAGTTTATTAAGGGTATTAAGGATAATCCCTGACCTTATAAGTTCGTCCTTGACGTTATCCTTTAGACCTCTTCGGTATATAGTTATTAATACGTTATCGTCCTAGTTAGTCTTCGCTATATACTACTAGAACTAAGTCGAATATTCTAATATAGACTTCTTCTGAGTTAAGTACTGGATAGTTTATATCGCTATATTAACTTTATTAGATAGTCCGAATATATAGCGGATTTCAAGCCTGAATATTACTATACTTTCTATCTACTGCTTAATCTTACTATCCTTGTTATTATCTTCTATATACTTTTTTAGGAATAGATTAACCTATTTTTAGGCTCTCCTATATAAGTAAGTAATAGTAAAGGTAGGATATCGTTATATAGGTATAAGGTCCCCTTAGAACTTTAGATATAATAATACCTAGGATAGCTATCCCTCGAGCTTATCTCTCTCTCTATAGTATAAGTCGGGCTAGGCTATCTTAATATACCTACTAAGTCCTTCGTTAATAGTAGGGCGTCTCTATCCGCTTCCTCCTCCTAAGGAGCTTAGGGTAGGTACCCTAGGGTCTCTTAGTATAGTACTTATCCTTAAGGGTGCTTAAAGTATTATAAACTACGTTGCGTACGGTGGTTCTATAGATTGATTCTTAATAGGGATAGAGGTATAACCTGATAAGAGTATAAAGCAGGCTTCAAGTAATGCTAAGCGGGTCTAGTATATAATCAGATAATATATGTTCAGTGCCTAGCCTAAGAGATCTATCGTATATAGTAGATAATTGAATAGTAAGTTGAGCACGATGCTCCAAGTGGTGAGTAGTACTCCGTATATATAGATATACGAAATCCATGTCAAGTATTCTTGATCGCACTGATCGCACTGATCGCATCTGCGCTCATTGCGACCACTGCGCTTATCGCTTAACATACCAAGCCTTCCTGATCGCACTGATCGCACTGATCGTATCTGCGCTCATTGCGACCACTGCGCTCATCGCTTAATATGCCAAGCCTTCAGGGTCTGTCCGAGTCGGACACCGACTCGTCGACTCGAACTATGACGGGCGCTACGCTCTATGAGCGTATCCCTGATCATGTTTCCTGATCGTAACACTTATATAGCTAGATCCTTTAAAGGTAGTAGTTTAACTATAAAGTCTATTATAATATTATCCTATAGTAACTCTAGTATAGGAGTAAACTATATTTATCTATACTTGGCGTATTATACCGCCTTATTCTACTAATACTATATATACTCTTTAATATATTATTCAACGTATACCCGAAGCTTTAGTACTATATATCCTTGTCCTAGGAGTTCTATTATCTTAGATATTCCTAGGTAACCTTATAAAGGGTTATCGTAGTAATCCCTAATTACTTCCTTAATATATATATTAGGCAAGTAGATCTTATCCTAGTATTTAAGTAATACTAAATTTTGCTAATCCTTTCGTAGGTTTGTTACGAATATATCGTTATTATAGGCCTTTATAATCCTATCTATTATATTAGGTCCTGATATACGAAGGGTTACTACTAATACCTAGTATAGGATTAGTGATCCGTCCGCTTCTTCCTTTAGGATTGGCCGTTCTATAACGTTTTTCTCTTCTATATAGTCTAATCGCCTACTAAGGGCATCTACTCGACTATTATCCTTTCCTAGGGTATAGGTTATCTTAAACTTATATTAACCTAATAGTTCTAACTATTAGACTTACCTTCTATTTAACTCTTTTATTATTATAAAGTTAAGAAGGTTCTTATAGTCTATAAAGATGGTTAGGTCTAAGTAGCTCTCTATATATACTTACTAATTCTATAGTATATAAACTATAGTAAGTAGTTCTTTATTGTATATATTATAGTTTTATTTAGCTACTAATATTTTTCTTGAATAGTAGGTAACTAGATACTACTTTCTATCTTTCTCCTAATATAGGTATACTCCGATTATAAGATCTGAGGTATCTATTTTAATATAGGCCGGTATATTAGCCTAAAAGGTATAGAGTACTAGTAGATCTATATATGCTTTCTTTAGTGTCTCGAATACTTTTTATTAGTCTTTCCCCTATATAAACCTAATATCTTTCTTTATAATATCTGTTAGAGGTAGTACTTTCTTAGAGTAGCCCTTAATAAACTTTCTATTAAAGTTAGCGAATCTAGAGAAGCTTTATACTACTTTAATATCCTATAGTATAGGCTATTTAGCTATAGCCTTAATCTTTTCCGGGCTTATACTAATACCTTTTATACTAACTATAAATCCTAGAAATTCTACCGATTCTTTATAGAACTCGTACTTTTCTAGTTTAAGAAGAAGTTTCACTTATAATAGGTATCCGAGGATATCTAGTATATACTCTATATATTCTCTCTTATTCTTAGAATAAATTAGTATATTATTAAGGTACGCTATCGCTATTTAATCTAAATATACTTATATAATATTATTAATAAGTACTTAGTAGGTTACTAGTGCGTTAGTAAGTCTAAACGGTATTACTAGATATTTATAGTAGCTATATCTTATTTAGAAGGTAGTTTTCTATTCCTCACCTTCTTTTATCTAAATTAAGTTATATATACCTCTAAGATCTAGTTTAGTAAATATCTTTACCTTACTAAGCCGATCCTATAGCTCGCCGATATTAGGTAAAGGATACCTATTATTAATTATAATATCGTTTAACTTTTAATAGTCGATATATAGCTATAAGCTTCTATCCTTCTTTAGTATAAAGAGGATTAGATAATCTACTAGTAATTTAGATTCCTAAATAAATCCCTTTTTAAGGTTCTCGTATGGCCCGGAAAGATATGGGATGGTATGGGATATTGGCTCTCTTACCCATCCCGGGGTATGGTATAGTATCAAGGTCTGAAATCCCATACCATTAGTAGGAGGTATGGGATCTCAATGGGATATCCCACGGTATGGGATATTGGTGGGATTATCTAATGGTACGGGATATTTTCGGGATATCCCAGTGGCGGATAAGATAAGACCTATACTTGGAATTTCTAGTCATCATTCTAGTTATCAAAACTTCAAATATTTTTTTGAATATTCTATAATATAGGATATTCTAGTAGGAAATATAGAATTATAGAATATTCAAAAAAATATTTGAAGTTTTGATGACTAGAATGATGACTAGAAATTCCAAGTATAGGTCTTATCTTATCCGCCACTGGGATATCCCGAAAATATCCCGTACTATTAGATAATCCCACCAATATCCCATACCGTGGGATATCCCATTGAGATCCCATCCCATATCTCCTACAAGATATGGGATTTAGGATCTTCTAATCCCATCCCATACCGGAATCCCATACCCAACCCTTGGGATATCCTATGGGATATCCCATATCTTTCCGGGCTATAGGTTCTCGTTAATATACCTATAAAGTACTTTAAGTTCCTTTTCTAATAATATATAAATAGGTCCAAATATTAGTTACTTACTAGGTTCGAGTTCGATCTTATAATCCTATAGCTAGTACTTAGGTAATACTTCTATATTTATCTCTTCCTCGAATAAGTATATCTACCTATTATATTCCTAAAGGATAGAGGGTATATTAGTTTCTCCCTTAACTCTTACTTTATTATCCTACTAACCTTTACTAGTAACTATAGAGTTAGACTACCTTTTAGTATCGTCCTTATACGAAGCTAAGGTAATATATACCTTGACTAGTCTTTAGTTCGACTTCTTATCTACTATTAAATACTACTAATATATAGGTATAATCCTAGTAATATTCCCGGATTAATCTATCTTAAGTACTCCTCGAGTCTAATTAATTATTAGGTTATACTTCTTTAACTAAGGTATACCTTAAAATTATATAATAGGTAGCTATCCTAATAATATTAAAGGTAATCTCCTTATAGTAGCGCTGAATTATAATAGGTAATAAAAGTATCTCTTCGTCTACCTTTCCTATTAATAGTATTAATCTATTAGCTATCTTATACTATCGAGACTTCTTTCAAGTTAGTATTTTAGTTATCTATACTAGATCTTATAAAATAAAGTTTCTAGTAGCTCTAGAATCTATTATTATAATAGTCCGCTATCTATTAATAATTACCGGTATCTTTATATATATATTATATTATATAGAATATAGATATTATTTAGGGGTTAATATATTGATCTCCTCGTGGCTACCTCTACCGCGAGGGATTACTCTTTTCTCTATAGAAATCTCGCTATAGATTCTATCTGCTTTACTAGTAGGAATAGGAATCCTACTTCGGATTTTGCTTATAAATATTCTATATAGTTATTATATAAATAGGTATACTATTCCTTAAGGTAGTACTTCTTAGTATATAGGTAGTATATTATTTCTTTCTTAACTTATTCTAACTAACCTATATTATTCTCTAGAAAGAACTAATAAATTCTTTTCGTTATAAAATACTATAGATATTCGTTTTTTCTGTAGTTATAATAGACGTTATATCTATATCAAGATACCCTTATTAGTCCCTTCTTGATACTCCTTAGCGTACTATACTAGGTATAATAAAGCGTGGTATATTCTTCCTACGGTAACTCTTTATATCTTCGATGATTTCGATTAAGCTAATAATCTAGCTCCTTATCGTCCTATTATAGTTCCTTAGAGTTTCCTTTTTCCTTAGATATAGTAGATCTAGGTATTAATTCCCTTAGTAGTTGTATATCTTCCTACTTAGCTTCTAATATACTAAGGGCTTCTTCCTCTTCTAGATCGATTATATTATAGTCCTAATCCTACTCTAATTCTTCTTCTTAAATATTACTACTATCTCTAATATTTAGGTTTTCTTCTTAGTCCCTAATATAAGAGTTAGACTTATTTATAAATTCGTCCTTATTATTAGATTCCTTATTAAGCTTATCTTATATTATCCTATTATACTAGGAGTTAATATCTTCCTTAGCTTATTCTTATATTAGTAGATTCTCTTTAGGCGTACCGTCTATATTATCCTAGGTATATACTCTTTCTAGTATATTCAGCTATAGTTAATACACTATATTTTTTAACTTATAGTCTCTAGCAAAGTAGCTCGGTTTACTATAGCTATAATACTTTAGTATTTTCTTACCCCCTTACTACTTCTTGCCCCTTATTAGGCCTTTAAAGGCTAGTTTCCCTTTCTTTTCTATAAATTCTAGTTCTATTAGTATATATCTATAAGGGTCGGAGTCCCCTTTATATCCTAGGTAGTAGCTCTTCGATTTAGTAAAAAAGCTTAAGTATCCTATTCCGCTAACTCCTCTATTATACCTTTTCTCTATAGTCCTCTTAAATAGTTTATTATTAATTTCGATTACTTCTTTAATTAGTTTATCTAGGGTATTAATAATAATCCCTAACCTTATAAGTTTATCTTTAATATTATCCTTAAGACCTCTTCGGTATATAGTTATTAATATATTATCGTCCTAGTCTATCTTTACTATATACTATTAAAATTAAGTTAAGTACTCTAATACTAACTTCTTTTAGGTCAGGTACTAGATAGTTTATATAGCCGTATTAACTTTATTAGATAGTTCGAATATATAGTAGATTTTAAGCCTAAATATTACTATACTTTCTATCTACTACCTAATCTCTCTATCTTTATTATTATCTTCTATATATTTCTTTAGGAATAGATTAATCTATTTCTAGACTCTTCTATATAAGTAAGTAATAGTAAAGGTAGAGTATTATTATATAGGTATAAGGTCCCTTTAGAACTTTAGATATAATAATATCTATAATAGCTATCCTTTAAGCTTATCTCTTTCTCTATAGTATAAATTAGGCTAGGCTATCTTAATATATCTACTAAGTCCTTTATTAATAGTAGGGCACCTTTATTATTATCTACTCCCTCCTAAGGAGCTTAGGATAGGTACCCTAGGGTCTCTTAGTATAGTACTTATCCTTAAGAGTACTCAAAGTATTATAAATATATTATATACTATATCGTATATAGATTGATTCTTAATAGGGATAGAGGTATAACCTAATAAGAGTATAAAGTAGGCTTTAGATAATACTAAGCGGTCTGGTATATAATTAGGTAATATATATTCAGTGCCTAGCCTAAGAGATCTATTGTATATAGTAGATACTAGTATTACGAACCACGTTGCGTGCGGTGGTTCTATGGATTGATTCTTAATAGGGATAGAGGTATAACCTGATAAGAGTATAAAGCAGGCTTCAAGTGATGCTAAGCGGGTCTAGTATATGATTAGATAATATATGTTCAGTGCCTAGCCTAAGAGATCTATCGCATGTAGTAGATAATTAAATAGCAAGTTAAGCACGATACTCCAAGTAGTGAGCAGTGCTCCGTATATATAGATATACGAAATCTATACTAAGTATTCTTGATCGCACTGATCGCACTAATCGTATCTGCGCTTATTACGACCACTACGCTTATCGCTTAACATACCAAGCCTTCCTAATCGTACTGATCGCACTGATCGCATCTACGCTCATTGCGACCACTGCGCTCATCACTTAACATGCCAAGCCTTCAGGGTCTATCCGAGTCGGACACCGACTTATCGACTCGAACCATAACGGGCGCTACGCTCTATAAGCGCATCCCTGATCATGTTTCCTGATCGTAATATTAGCTCCCTCTCCTAGATTTCTCGTCCTGAGAAACCATCCATCCTTTATACTACCCCGACGTACTAAACGTTCAGATAAACCGACTATCTGCCGAACGGTATTGGCCAGTAAGCTAAACGAAGTTATTATACGGCTGTGCTCCCGATATGTTGCCAGCGGTAAATAGTACCTGATAGGTATAGGGTCCGACAGGTATTCTAACTATATGGGTAGCGGTAGGAAATACGACCTTATAGTGTCGCCCCTTAAAATACGTCGTATTAAGACGGAATAAAAGGAAGCGTAGTTATAGTTAAAAAACACGCGCGAAGAGCTCGAGGATTATATACGAAAATTAATAGAGGAATCTATATATCTTTAGACTACGCTGATACGCCTTTAGACGTAGTATAAATATCTTGAAAATAAAAAGCGGAAGATTATAGACTGAGAGATATAGAATATTAAGGAGTTAGAAGAAGACTAGCGGTCTATCCCAAGTATTCCTAATAACTAGATGTTCAACGTCTCGTCCGAACAATTTGGCTTCCTAGCCGGAACCGATTAGTCCTCCTTCTATAACGCTCCCGGAACTCTTATAGAAGTTCCTAGTAGTTTGTAAGGTTCTTAAGTAGTTCCTAGGTGTTTTCGGTATCGTCGTACCCTTTCTATTTAACCAGATATTTCTAATTAACCTAATTTAGAATCCTCTCGACCTTAAACTCTGTTTCTTCTTTAATATTATAATAAAATATTTCCTATAAGGGTATATTAGAGTCTACTAGCTCTAAGAGTGAGATATAGAATACCGGATATACCTTAGCGTCAGGTAGAAGCTCGAGTTTATAGTTAATAGGTCCTTTTACCTATTTAATTAAGAATAGTCTAACCTTGATATAATCTAGTTTCTTACTTGGTCTCGTTATTCTTATATTTTTTATTAGGAGGTATACTTTATCCCCCTCTTTTAGCTAAGGAATATTCTTTCTTTTCTTATTAATCTATCCCTTTAACTTCTTATTAGAGCTCTTAATAGACCTTTATATATCCCTATATAAATTCTTTAGCTCTTCTACCTTAACTAAGGCTCTTTCTATATTAGGTCCCTCCCTTAGTTATAGAAATATATTTATATTCTTTCTATAGTTAGTAAAGAATGGGGTTAGTCCGGTTATATCTGACCGCTTATTATTATACGCTAGTTATGCTATCGGAAGTAGTAATACCTAGTTATCCTACTTCCGGTTTATATAATATCTCAGGTATACTTCTATTATTTGATTTGTACGTTCTATCTATCTATTAGTCTATAGATGGTATACCGTCGACATTCTTAGTTTTATTCCGATTACTCCGATAAGTATCTTCCAGTAATTGGATGTAAAGAGCTTGTCTCTATCTGACGTGATTAACTTTAGTATACTATAGTCCCTTATTAGCCTGTCTAATAATATGAATACTAGCTAATCTGCTTTATAGGTTTCCTTGAAAGGTACTATAATAGTATACTTCGTTAACTTATCTATAATAACTATAATTGAATCGAAGGCATCCTGAGTAGCTGGATCCTTAGATGGTAGTAACTTAACTATAAAGTCCATTATGACATCGTCCTATAGTGATTCTGGAACTGGTGCAAATTGTATTTGTCTATATTTGGCATGTCGTGCAGACTTGTTCTGCTGGTATTGAATATATTCTTTAATATATTGTTTAACGCGCGCTCGAAGTTTTAGCGCCGCATATCCTCGTCCTAGGAGTTCTACTATCTTGGTAACTCCCGGATAACCTTATAACGGGTTATCGTGGTAATCCCTGATTACTTCTTCTGTATATTGTTCGGGTAGATAAGTTTTCCCCTGGTACTTGAGTAATACCGTATCCGGCTGATCCTTTCTTAGGATTATTGCGAATGTATTATCTTCGTAGGCCTTTACGATCCTGTTAGTTATATTAGGTCCTGTTATACGAAGGGTTATAGCTAATACCTAGTATAGTACTAATAATCTATCAGCTTCTTTCTTTAGGATTGGTTATTCCGTAATATTCTTTTCTTCTATATAGTCTAATCGTCTGCTAAGGGCGTCTACTCGACTATTATCCTTCCCTAGGGTATAGGTTATCTTAAACTTATATTAACCTAGTAGTTCTAACTATCGGACCTGTTGTCTATTTAACTCCTTTATTATTATAAAGTTAAGAAGGTTCTTATAGTCCGTAAAGATGGTTAAGTCCGAGTAGCTTTCTACGTATACTCGCTAGTTCTAAAGTATATATACTACGGCAAGTAACTCCTTGTTGTATATATTATAGTTCTATTCTACTACTAATATCTTCCTTGAATAGTAGGTAACTAGATACTATTTTTAGTCTTTTATCTAGTATAAGTATACTCCTATTATAAGATCCGATACGTCTATTTCGATATAAGCTAGCTCGTTTATTTAAAAGGTATAGAGTACTAGTAGATCTATATATACTTTCTTTAATATATCGAATGATTTCTATTAGTCTTTTCCCTATATAAACCCGATATCTTTCTTCGTAATATCTATTAGTAGTAGTACCTTCTTGGAGTAGCCCTCGATGAACTTCCTATTAAAGTTAGTAAATCCTAAGAAGCTTTATACTACTTTGACATCCTGTAGTATAGGCTATTCAGCTATAGCCTTAATCTTCTCCGGGCTTATACTAATACCTTTTATACTAACTATAAATCCTAGAAACTCTACTAATTCCCTGTAGAATTCGTACTTTTCTGGTTTAAGAAGAAGTTTCGCTTATAATAGATATCCGAGGACGTCCTATATATACTCTATATATTCTTTCTTATTCTTAGAATAAATTAGTATATTATCGAGGTACGCTATCGCTGTTCGATCTAAGTATACTTATACGATATTATTAATAAGTACTTAGTAGGTTACTGGTACGTTAGTAAGTCTAAACGGTATTACTAGGTACTCGTAGTAGCTATATCTCGTTTAGAAGGCAGTCTTCTATTCTTCGCCTCCTTTTATCTAAATTAGATTATATACGCCTCTAAGATCTAGTTTAGTAAATATCTTTACTTTTCTAAGCCGATCCTATAGCTCTCCTATATTTAGTAATAGATATCTATTCTTAATAGTAATATCGTTTAACTTTCGATAGTCGACGTATAGTCTTAAGCTTCCGTCCTTCTTCGGTATAAAGAGGATTAGGTAACCTGCTAGTGATTTAGATTCCCGAATAAATCCCTTTTTAAGGTTCTCGTTAATATACCCGCGAAGTACTTTAAGTTCCTTTTCTAATAATACGTAAATAGGTCTAAATATTAGTTACTTACCAGGTTCAAGTTCGATCTTATAATCCTATAGCTAGTACTTAGGTAATACTTCTATATTCGTCTCTTCCTTAAATAAGTATACCTACTTATTATATTCCTGAGGGATAGAGGGTATATTAGTTCCTCCCTTATCTCTTACTTTATTATCCCGCTAACCTTTACTAGTAACTATAGAGTTAGACTACCTTTTAGTACCGTCCTTATATAAAGCTAAGGTAATATATACCTCGACCGGTCTTCGGTTCAACTTCTTATCTACTATTAAACGCTACTAATATATAGGTATAATCCTGGTAATATTGCCGGATTAATCTATCTTGAGTACTCCTCGAGCCTAATTAATTATTAGGTTATACTTCTTTAACCAAGGTATTCCTAAAATTATATAATAGGTAGCTATCCTAATAACGTTAAAGGTAATCTCCTTATAGTAGCGCTGAATTATAATAGGTAATAAAAGTATCTCTTCGTCTACCTTTCCTATTAATAGTATTAACCTATCGGCTATCTAAAGATTATACTAGTATAACTTCTTCTGAGTTAGTATTCTAGTTGTCCGTACTAGATCTCGTGAGATAAAATTTCTAGTAGCTCTAGAATCTATTATTATAACGGTCCGCTGTCCGTTAACGATTACTGGTATTTTTATATATATATTATATTGCGCGGAACATAGATGTTATTTAGGGGTTAATATATTGATCTCCTTATGGCTACCCCTACTATAAGGGATTACTCTTTTCCCTGTACGGGGAGGAATCCTGCAAGTTATTTCTCGAACTTGTATTTCTTATAGTCGTCGTGTAAATATATATACTACTATTATAGGTGGCACTAGTTTGCTTCTAGACTCCAGCGTCTTATTTGGTTTCTATAGTATACTTCTTCCTCGTCTTTCTTACGTAGGAAGTAGCTTAGTTATTATTTTCTTACTAAGTACTAAGGGTATCTATCGTCCTTATACTTATAGTACTAGTAATTACTACAGGATGATTTTATTAGAACTCCTAGTTCCTTTCTGCGGTTAATTCTATAATAGTTATAACTATTCTCTATATACTATCTCTAGTAGACTTTCTTATATTTAGGGTAATAGTAGTTATACCTAAAGTCTAAGATACTAAAATCGTTCTAGAAGTCTCTTAGTCTTTCTTCCTCTGAGTATTCTCTTCTCTCCTTAGATATAGTAGATCTAGGTTCGGGTATTATCGGTAGTCCTTTTCTTTTAATTATAACTTCCTATTCCGATTCTTCCTCGTCCTGATCCTACTCAGGTTACTTTCCCTAGGTATTACTACTATCTCTAATATATAGCTTCCCTATCCGAGTATTAGCTTTATTTATAAAGCTGTCGTTAGAGAACTCCTCGTCTCCTAAGTCAGATTCTTCTTCTAGTTACTAGCTATCGACTTCGTTCTATATTAGTAAGATTCTACTAGAATTACTATCCTAGTCCTGTACCTTTTCTAGTATATTTAGCTACTATCGATATACTATATCTTTCGACTTGTAGTCTCTAGCGAAGTAGCCCGGTTTGCTATAGCTATAACACGTGAGTGTTTTCTTTCTACCCCCTTACTACTTCTTGCCCCTAGCTAGCCCTCTAAAGGCCTATTTACCTTTCTTCTCCGTAAAATCCAGTTCTATTAGTACTAGTCCGTAAGGGTTATATTCTTTATAACCTAGGCGGTAGCTCTTCGATTTAGTAAAAAAGCTCGAGTATCCTATCCCGCCGACTCCTCCGTCATACCTTTTTTCTATAGTCCTTTTAAATAACTTATTATTAATTTTAATTACTTCTTCGATTAGTTTATTAAGGGTATTAAGGATAATCCCTGACCTTATAAGTTCGTCCTTAATGTTATCCTTTAGACCTCTTTAGTATATAGTTATTAATACGTTATCATCCTAGTCAGTCTTCGCTATATACTACTAGAACTATATTGAATATTCTGATATAGACTTCTTCTGAGTTAAGTACTAGATAGTTCGTATTACTATATTGACCTTATTAGATAGTCCGAATATACGGCGGATTTCAAGCCTAAATATTACTATACTTTCTATCTACTGCTTGATCTTACTATCCTTATCGTTATCTTCTATATACTTTTTTAGGAATAGATTAACCTATTTTTAGGCTCTCCTATATAAGTAAGTAATAGCGAAGGTAGGATATTATTATATAGGTATAAGGTCCCCTTAGAACTTTAGATATAATAATACCTAGGATAGCTATCCCTCGAGCTTGTCCCTCTCTCTATAGTATAAGTCGGGCTAGGCTATCTTAATATACCTGCTAAGTCCTTCGTCAATAGTAGGGTATCTCTATCCGCTTCCTCCTCCTAAGGAGCTTAGGGTAGGTACCCTAGGGTCTCTTAGTATAGTACTTATCCTTAAGGGTACTTAAAGTATTACAAACTATATTGCGTGCGGTAGTTCTATAGATTGATTCTTAATAGGGATGGAGGTATAACCTGACAAGAGTATAAAGCAGGCTTCAAGTAATACTAAGCGGGTCTAGTATATAATCAGATAATATATGTTTAGTACCTAGCCTAAGAGATCTATTATATATAGTAGATAATTGAATAGCAAGTTGAGCACGATGCTCCAAGTGGTGAGTAGTACTCCGCATATATAGATATACGAAATCCATGCCAAGCATTCTTAATCGCACTGATCGCACTGATCGCATCTGCGCTTATTGCGACCACTGCGCTTATCGCTTAACATGCCAAGCCTTCCTGATCGCACTGATCGCACTGATCGCATCTGCGCTCATTGCGACCACTGCGCTCATCGCTTAATATGCCAAGCCTTCAGGGTCTGTCCGAGTCGGACACCGACTCGTCGACTCGAACCATGACGGGCGCTACGCTCCATGAGCGCATCCCTGATTATGTTTCCTGATCGTAACAACTAGATAGAAATAGAAGTTAAGTATAGTGCTCCAAGTGATAAGCGAGTGCTCCTATATATAGTAATAGGAAATCATGCCAAGCCGTTCGGATCAATGCGATCTAGATCGTAATCAATGCGATCTGAATCCTAATCAATACGATCTGAATCCTGATCAATGCGATTCGTTTAGTTAGCGTGCGATCCAAACTTGTCCTATCCGAAGTGTTCTGTCCTTCGCGACGGTCCTGTTAGAACCTCTGGTTCTAATAACTAGTACTAATCTCTAGTATTATTAGGATATATAAAGGCCTTAAAAAGTTAATAAGCTTATTAATTATTTAAATAAGAATAGAAAAGATAGGGCTTAGAAGATTTCTATATAGTAGATAGGTATCGGGGATAGAGGAGGAGTAATATAATTATAAAAACGGACTCTAGATAGCTAATTATATACTTACTACGTATAGACTATATATTAGTAAGAGGAGGAAGTTCTAGAAAAAGGAGCGGGAGGAGCTGCAGAAAGTATACCTCAGCTATAAGGTCTTACTAACCGACTATACAGTAAAAGCAGCTATTTTCATAAGGTAAACAGGGCTTTTAGGGCAGTATAAGACCCTAGACGAGGATCAAAACGACTAGATCGCGGGGGCAGATATTAATAAGAACGATACAACTACCAAAAAGGGACTGGAGCGTAGAACAAGCTATACTACTGGGCTACAGGGAAGCAACACAATGATTAAGACGGCGGCGAGGTCTGATTAGCTGAGTCGTAGTTAGATAGATTACATAATGAGCGCATAGTTCGCCCCTAGGAGGGTGAACCGGGGTCTTATGAATCAATTAATCAATCAATAATGCTAACGCGATTAGAAGCGCGGACATTAAGAACATTACCGAAGCGATATTAGAGGTAGCAAACCAACAGGATACGACAACGAAACATACATCCACAGCTAAGAAAAGGGTATTTGATTGGCTGTCGCAAGGATATTATGTCATGGATTTGCAGGACGAGAGAGCAATCCAGGGTCCCAGCGGTGATATCATTCATGTGGCTTGACGCCAGCCGCACATGGCTGAAACCCCTAGATTTATGCTCTACCGGCATTTGGTAGCTTACAATGCTGTCTTTACACCTACACCTACACCTACACCTACTACCCACGGCTACCCTTAGACTACTATCCATAGACAACTACTTATAGACTACTGCCTACAGACTCTTGTGAGCTACTTATGAGCCACGGCTTGGGCTGCTATTAGTTATTTGGCCATGTATCTTATCTTATCCGCTACAGTCTTCTTGGCAGCCCCAGCCCTTGAGCTTACCAAACCTGTTGCAATGTGGCAATAGACTAGGAAGGATATCTAGCTAATGGGGGCCCCAGGGCCCCATATATGCCCAAAACAGACAAAGAACGGCTAGTAACAGGCTTCTAGAATCGCATAGAAAGCAATCAAGCAACGGATTGCAACACTCCCCTCGATGCTAGAAACATATCCCTGCTAGCGCTCCCCTTAATCCTGGACCCAAAACATTTGTCAGCGTCCGAGAGGTCGTTGATAGTCCTGAGAATCCATATATCTCCCCTATATCCGGAGCCGTGGGTATAGAACCGTGTAGGGCTTAAGTAGTCGTCGTAGGCCTGAGAATCTATGTATCTCCCCTGTATCCGGACTGTAATACTCCCAGAAATAACTGATTAAGGAGCTATACCTATATAGGGCTTAAGTAGTCGTCGTAGGCCTGAGAATTTATCTCCCCTATATCCAGACCGAAATACTCCTAGAAATAACTGATTGAGGAGCCGTACCTATAAAACCGTATAGGGCTTGAGTAGTCGTCGTAGGCCTGAGAATTTATCTCCCCTGTATCCAGACTGAAATACTCCCAGATATAACTAATTAAGGAGCCGTGCCTATAAAACCATGTAGGGCTTGAGTGGTCGTCGTAGGCCTGAGAATTTATCTCCCCTGTATCCGGACCGAAATACTCCCAGAAATAACTGGCTGGGAGCCGAATTCCTCCATGATACCTCTACTAAGTTCTAACTCTATATCTATAAGTCGATTAGTAAGTAAATCCGAGGGCTGAATATATACAACGCAGACACCGTACTGCGAGGGAACCTTCCCTATAAAGGTACAGCGAAATAGGCGCTGTCCGGGCTTATAACCTGTTACAATGTGACAATAGGCTAGGAAGGATATCTAGCTAATAGGGGCCCCTAGGGCCCCATATATGCCCAAAACAGACAAAGAACGGCTAGCAACAGGCTTCTAGAATCGCATAGAAAGCAATCAAGCAACGGATTGCAACAAAACCTAAATCCGGAATCTCTTGGCAGGGCGGGGTTAAGGCTCCGAAGACTCCAATTTACTGTAAAGTGTAGACCACTATGGGCAAGCGTCAGACTGCCATCATAGCCGTACGCCTCTCTTCGGTCGCTAATACTATAGCGCAATTACCTAACCTGCCCTCAAGATGTAAGGTTTCTTTTCTGACACCAGCGATTAGCCAGCCGCCTTGCACCTGACTCGTGTACCGAAATAGCTCGACGAGAGAATGCATCAATAATTCCACATATGCCAGAAGATCTGTAGGGCATGTTCCACTATGGACGGAATTACGTACAAGGTCCGTTCGTAATCTCCGGGTAAAGTGCGTCGGATAGTTAATCTGCCCGATGTTGTTGAGAATGAACTTGATCTTCTTTCCTTCATGCTCAAATCACTACACCAAAAATCCTTGATCAAGAACATCAGAACTCTACTACCTACTCCGCGACCTGCTTCTAACCTTCACCGTCAAATTTCCACAATGCCTACCAACCACTCTGTTTGGCAGGACAAGGTCGGCGTGCCAGGTGTCATTCGAGAGGAAGCGATTCCCAAGCTTGAAGATGAGCAGCTTCTAGTAAAGGTTCACGCGTGGGCCATGAATCCATGCGACGCCATGCTTCAGGACGTGTCTTTGCCTTTCGTCAAGTACCCAGTCATTTTGGGCCAGGACATTGCCGGCACCGTCGAGGACGTTGGAGCTACCGCAGCCGCCAAATTCAAAGTGGGAGATCGCGTTTTCGGCTTTTCCCATAACAATGGCTTCAAGGGCTACGTCACCCTCAACCAGACCCTGGCTGCTAAGATCCCAGCCTCCCTCTCCTTCAATGACGCTTCAGTCTTTCCCCTCTGCATCACCACCTCCTCTTTTGCTCTTTTCGGAAAGGACTACCTGGCCTTGCCTCTCCCTAGCCTCAACTCTACTCCTACTGGCAAGTCCGTCTTGATCTGGGGAGGCAGCTCCGCTGTTGGTAGCAACGCCATTCAACTCGTCAAGGCCACCGGTTTCGAGGTCGTTACCACTTGCTCTGCCCGTAGCTTCGATTATGTCAAGAGCCTCGGCGCCGATATGGCCTTCGACTACAACAGTCCTACCGTCACCGACGATATTGCGGCCGAACTTGATAAGGGTACATGCACCGGCATTTACTTGGCTGCCGGGAAAGTGGCCGAGGCTTGTCAAGTCTCGCACAAGTCTAAGCAAAAGCTGTTCGTTGCATCTTCCAATCCGGTTATGCCAGGAGATGCCCCAGAGGGCGTGGAGGCTAAGATGACCTTTGGCACTGGCGGCGCCGATATGTTCAAGGAGACGCTCCCTGTTACCTTTGGTGGCTTCCTAATAGAAGCTTTGGCAAAGGGTGTGTATAAGGTCGCTCCACCACCAGAAGTTGTGCTAACAAAGGGTCTTGAGGGTATTCAAGAAGCGTTGGACATCCTCAAGAAGGGCGTTTCGGCAAAGAAATTGGTCGTCGAGGCCGCTTAGAGTCATAACGTTTGAGCAGATATACATCATTGAGCTACGAGATGTAGATGGATTCACGATTGTACACTATCAGCTTGACACAGCAAGTGTCGAAGTTATAACACTCTCTATCAAGAGAATAATTACATGCAGTTAAGGTGCAGAACTGCATTATTACAAATCAGACTCTCGTTTTCTCTTCCTCTTCTTTTAGTCACCGTAACGTAAGCCTAAGCCCTGGCTGGGTCAGATTCGAGATCCCATAATAACCCTAAGCCTATCTTATGTCAAGCATACGGATACAATCACTTCAATAGAGACCTGGATTGTTTTTACGTGGAGAACGCTTGGCCGCTAATCTGCCCGTGCCCTCGTTTGACCTCATGTTCTGGTAACTTCCCAAGACCATTATATTATACACCAATTCCATCATTTTCTCAGGTTTTGAATAGCCGTAGCTAATAATGATTATGATTATGATCAAACGGCAATCGATTTTACGGGGTACGCGGCGGTTCGGAGGGTTTCGCCTGACAGCCGGACAGCCTGCCCTGACACACCGGGTCACGCCGTTGGCTGGCACAGCACTTGTCTGGTATTAGCTGGAGCAGTATAAGATGAGCCGTACATTGACTTCTGTCGTGCTGCGTTTTACGTTTCTCGGAGCACTTCGATAGCGTTTTGAAATAGCTAGAGAACATACGGATATTCCAATTTTCCTCTCTTTCAGTACCTCGAACTGATATAGAGTATACACTATGGCAGCAGCGCCCAATGCTAGCCAGACGTTCCTCCCCGCGACGCCATTATCAGAGGAGCATAACTTACGCGACTTCTTCTCCCAAAACGTTTTTGCCGTCAGCACTGCATTGATTATAATTTTACTGACCTTCACCTACTGGGAAGCACCTACTGGGAAGCCCTGCCAAAACCTCTCCCGGGTATTCCTTACACCAAGAAGTCTCGATGGCGGTTTTTTGGGGATGCGTTCGACTTCGTCAAGTATACAAAGGATACCGGAGAGGGTTTCAGATGGTTTGCCACCAAGGCTGCAGAAATTCAGAGCCCCATCTTCCAAGTGTTCCTTGCGCCCTTCAGTAGGCCGGTCGTTATCGTTGCCGACATTCAGGAAGTGATCGATATGGCAACGCGTCGTACGAAGGAGTTCGATCGCGGTGGCTTTTTGACAGGCTGGGTCGGCATACTATTTCCCGAGGGCACCATATCCATGCCCTCCCACGACAAGTTCAAAGACCAGCGTAACATCTAGTCTTCTACCATGACCAGTCAATTCCTAAACTCCGTCTCTGCAAGGACCATCCACCAACACACTAGCAGTCTTGTCAAGCTATGGACCACCAAAAGCCAGCGTACGGATGGACGGCCTTTTGAAGTTTCAGACGACCTAAAGCAAGTTACGTTCGACATGGTAGGGCTTGCTCACCTCTCTTTACTCCTTAGACCTTTGACTAATTGAAATATAGTAAGCCTTTTCTCATTTGACTTTTCATTGATCCTTAGGCGTTTCGTAGCCCACATTACAGGATACAGCTGATTGAGTAATCTTTTTAACAAGTTGAAAACTACTTAGGAGGTTTGTATACGCTGACTTTCCTCACAAGGATCTGGACTGTAGCTACAAGTGACGATCTTGGTTTCACTACTCGTCGGATCAAAGCTGCTGCTGCGACTGGTGACATGGACACGGGAAAGCAAGATGAGGCAGTAAAGTTTCGCAATCCTTCTGACCTTCCTGAGATCGTGGACGCATGTGAGATCCTCGTCGAATTTTTGAAGAGCATGCGCGGATCTGTGTGGCTGGCAGCTACGAAGTTCTGGATTCGAATGACGCCGTCGTGGAATAGAGCCTGGCGCACCAAGGAAGCTGTCATGCTACAGCTCATCGAGGATTCGCGCAGTAGGTTCGGGGAAGCCCAGTGCGCTATGGATGAAGTATTCAAGCGAAGTGCTCAATTTGGAGCTAAAGGCAGAGGCTCCTCTAGCCATCGAGAAATGGTTGACGAGACTTTCGCATACATAGTCGGTGCGCAAAAGGAGCTCGCCTCAATATCGATACCCGTACGCTGACCACATGATCATGCAGGCGGCCACGAGACGACGCAAGACACCACCAAGTGGAGTATGAAGTATCTCACGGCTAATCAAGACAAGCAAAGCAAGCTCCGTGCGGCATTGTTGGAAATTTGGCCCGACGCAAACGCTAATAACCTGCCGTCTTACCAGGCGATCGTCTCGTCTGAACACTCATATATCGAGGCAAGTATCCAAGAGCTTATACCCATCGCCCTGACAGCTCCGTCGTGGCATCGCCGGACGACGCAAGATGTTGTAGTCCTCGGTCATAGGATACCGGCAGGCATTGACGTCTTCGGAGCGCCCAGCATACAGAGCCTGGATGATACGGACGATTTCGACATCAAGTCCCAGCTTCGGTCTCCTACCTCAAAGCCTAGGGCCTCAGGGAAATGGGTACGAGCGACCAAAGGACTCTACCAGCCCGAGAGGTGGCTTGACGCAAATGGAGATTTTGATGCTAATGCGGGACCGATGTTGCCTTTCGGAGCGGGTCCTCGCGGTTGCTTTGGTACTATTGCCCCAACTCATTCATTTTTTGAAAATTTTGTTAACATAATACTGGTTTGCGAGCAGGGCAGAGCCTGGCGCGTATCGAGTTGCGCATGATGATTATTATGCTAGTGCTGAGTTTCGAGTTTGTCCCGATTCCAGATACCTATGCTAGCTTCAGAGCTGAGGAAGTCATCAACCGAGGACCTCATATCACCTATATTAGACCCGTGCTCCGTACCTAGGGGTCTTCGATTAGGTCGATTTGGATCCACACGGCTCTCTGAGGGGCTTGGCCTAAGAAATTAAACAGATGCACGCAAGATAGATGACATAATGGTTGCTTTCATATAGGACCTAGGCAGCGCATCAGCACTCAGAGATCAGAAAGCGAATTTATAAGGTGTTAAAAGCTAATGATATTATTTGAATGAGAAAGTAGTTCTGTAGCACAATCATTTTGACATTGGTAAAGATTCAAGCAGAATAGCTATTCTTGACTGACGAGGGCTATGGCTTAGATACAAACATTAATCAACAGCTATCTCGGGCCGGCCTATCAGACTTGGATCAGTCTCTGATACGCCGATCTGGCATCCCTCAACATATCATCAATGTCAAAATACCAGATTTTATGGGCACGCCATTCAATCTCCTTCAGACACTTCTCTGGCTCGCTTCCACAGTCTGGATTAGCCCACTCGTAGGTATCGCAGACCGTACGGGAACTCTCCACGAGCCATTGACTGCGCTCTCGTCGCGCTGCATCGTACGCTTTGAACGCTGCAGTCAAGGCAGCGCTCTTGCTCGTCTTTACCGTCTGCAGCGTCGCATTCACCTCTTCCATCACAGTGGCAAGAGCCAAGGCATCTTCGACGCCAAACCCTGCACCTGCGCCATGGTGTGGTGACGAAGCATAGGCCGCGTCTCCAGCAATGCAGACCGGACCGCTTGAGAACGATGGTGCCGGGTGATCATGAGTATCGAAGATTGCCCACTTGTCAAGCGAGTCCTCCAGGAGACTGACAATGGTGCGAACGGTGGGGTTCCAGTCTTTGAAGACTTCCATCACCTCTTATTTCGTGGCGGGCGTGGTCATCTTCTCATACGGCCATTCATCCTCGTCGGCAAAGACCACAACATTGATGAGAGCGTGCTGGGCAATGGGGAAGTTCAGAACGTACGCCCGCGGCCCTAAGTGCATGCACTGATTGTGAGCTTTCTCTTCCCCGAGCGCTGCAACCGCTTTGTCCATCCGCACGAGACCCCTGAATGCGACTTTGCGGCAGAAGCTGGGGTAAGATGCGGGATTGTCCTTGCCGAGAAGGAGCTGGCGGACGCGCGACCTGATGCCATCGCATCCGATGACTTTTCAGACAGTCAGCTCGTGGCTGCCAATGTATTGGTTACGCGGTCCAACCGCTCTTCAACTCACCTGCGTCGGCGGTGGCGCTTGTCCCATCCTCGAACTTTATGGTAACTGCTTCCTCGTCGTCACTTCCAATCTGTGAGAATGAAGTCGTTTCTGAAACTCCACCACGCCCTCGGGTATGAATTTGACGAGTTCATCGAGAAACAGCGCGCGATAACAGTCATCAAACCCCGCCTTCCCCGCGAAAAGTCGAAACAGCTCCTTTTCACTCATGTCCTTCGGATCGTCACTCTGAGCGTGATAGCCGTCCATATAAGTATAATAGGCAAGTTCATTCTTCGTAGAGACGGCTTTCAAGGCAGCCAGGACATCTGGGTCTGTCAACTTTATGCATGTCTGCGCGTTGGTGGTGAAGGCGAGCCCAGCACCGATTTCGCGGAAGCTTCGTGCTTGCTCGTAGAGCTTGACGGAGATGCCGCGCTTCAGCAATCCTAAAGCGGTCACGCAGCCAACGATGCCTCCACCGACGACGGCAACTTTCACTTGTTTGTCCGTGGACTTTGGCTCGGCAACGCCGTTACTGGCATGTGAGACGCCATTTGTACCGTTGCTGGCGTGCATTCTCAACGCGTCAAAAGCGTCACCTGGGGATCTTTGAGTAGCGGTAGAATGACTTACTGTCGTTGATCTTACTGTTAAATTATAAGCTTACATGTAGCTTTATATAGTGACAAAGTGCTGGCACATATAAGAGCTGGCTGTTCAGACAGTCCTGAGAGGCGAGAATGATGAGTTGGAAAAGTTTGCATGTTTCGGATGGTTCCAAGGCAATTTTGTACGGAGGATGACACCAAAAGTCTTGAATTGCGCTAGTACTGAATGCCACGGCGCCAAGCAGGCCTCAGACCTCAGCCCTACCGAAAATTTTGCCGCATCTGCAGCTAAATATCGATATAACACCGCCAATGGGGTCAGGAATGGGGGCCAGGGGGCTTAGAGGGATACGTATCAGGTACTATATAGATAGGGAATTCCGTAGGCTATAGATGTTACTATACCAATGGCTCCTCGCCGCCGCGGTGTAGCAGCTAGGCCTGAATCTCAGCCAATTGCTCCACCAAGAAGAAATCCTCGCAGGCACGGTCCAGTCGCGCAGCTGAATGAGTCGATTGCGCCATTAATCATTGAAAGCCCACACCGTATACGTTATTCACCTCCTACAGCAGCTCTCCCTGCCCCAGAAGAGACCCCAAGCCTTAAGACGCTCGCCAAAGATGGCCGTTCAGTCAATCATTCGATAGCGCAGCGACTCCAAGCACTCGCCCTAGCCGAATACGGTATAGAGGAGAAGATAGCAGCTATACAGGCTGGACTATATAATACAACGTCAGTTAAAAGGCTACGGAAGAAGGCTAGAGAACGCGGATTTGACCCTGCAGCCTCGTCGATTTTAAAAGAAGAATATATAGCGGATACAGGACGTTCTAGCAGACCGCGTATTTCAACGCCTACAAAAGAGGCTCAAATCCTAGCAGCTGGTATATACTCTTCCTTGTCTAGAGGTATCTTTACTAATGAATTCAGTAAAGAAAGACCGTAATAGTAGAGAGAAGCTATCTACAGTACTAGGATTTGAAAATAGAGTCTCTTCTTCCTCAGTACTTCGAACCCTATATAGATACGGCTTTAACAATATTAAAACCACAAAGAAACCGGGCCTTATACCTACTATAATAGAAGCCCGCTATTAATTTACTTTACGCTTCTAGTACTAGATAATAGAAGATTAGAAAAAAGTGATCTGGACTAATAAGACATCCGTTTACTTAGGACAACGCCGTAGCAAAGTTAGAATATAGAGAACTTCGCGGGAAAAATATGATGTAACGTATACGCGGCGGCGATGGGGAGGCTTTATAGAGTTTATATTTTAGGGCTGTTTTATATACAATAGAAAAGGGCTGTTCTATATCTAGAAGGACGAGACCGTAGCAGAAAAGAAAGAATCTAAGGCGTATATAGACGCTATAAATAAGATTTTGGAGCTAAAGCTTAAAGCTAAATAGGAACTTGAGACGGCAATAAAAAGAATGGGACTAAAGAATATAGGTGGTACTAAGCCTGCTTAGAAATAGGACCAAAAGTATAGCAAAATCGTCCGAAACGCAAAGAAGGGAGGTATCGATTGGTACCGCTATCAAACGGTTATTCTGCTAAAACTACTTATCCCATTTACAAAAATATATAGCCCTAAGGCTTTTATCCAAGAGGATAAGGCTCCTTCGTATATATCTAAGCACTAAGATCAGATATTCCTGGACGCTAACGTCCTCCGCCTTATATAGTGCGGTAATTCCCCGGATCTAAATGCGATAGAACCGTATTAGTAGTGGATAAAGAGGCGTACAATTCGCAAAGGCTGCCCGCGGACCAGGGCGATTCTTACTAAGGTCTGGACGCGCTGTTAGGAAAAAGAACTCAGCTAGAAGCGTATCCAATCGTGGATTGAACGCCTCCCACGTCATATTGCTAAAGTTATAGAATTGCGCGGTGGGAACGAGTATAGGGAAGGGAGGGAGGAAGGCGAATAGTCTGATATACGTCTATATATCCCTGCGGAGCGTCAGCAGCGGTATAAGGGTCGGAAGCAAGGCTATAGTCCTGATAGCAGTCATAATAGGAGCCTGAATACTAGTATTATTGTCTGAATAGATAGTTACTATAGGTTAAAGAAGTTAGAGTTGTTAGAGTTGCTATAAAGCTTGCAAAAAAAATATTATGTATTGTGTTCGTAATATAATAAATTAAGGGTACTGAGTGCGGAGTGGACAGAAACGACTTAATTAGTATGCCACTGATTCAAGACTTTTGGTGTCATCCTCCGTAATGAGCCTGTTTTCATGCTTTTCATGCTTTTCATGCGATACGCCTTGTATCATGTTTCATGCGATACGCTTGTTTGATGCTTTTCATGCGAAAAGCTTGTTCTATGCGAGGGCTTGGCTATGGGGCATATATAGAGAGTTCTGCACCAAGAAGAACTCACCAAGTCAAATATTCATATTTCAATCAATTGACATTGGATATTCTATTATTTGCTTCGATCTGACACATCCATCATAGTGCCTTTACCCTTCCAATCACATTTCTAACTCTGCTTAGTTAGTATACCCCAAGGTGGCCTGCGTTAACACTTACGGTGAGATTTGTTTTTGGGTGAGATCAGTCGTGTCGAGCCGAGCGGATTGCTTCTCGATTGCTCTGTCACCTCGAAGATGGGGCGGCGACACTTTCACACAGCGTAATCTACTTACACGGACAAAAGCAGGCCCCCTAACTTTGAAGATCACAAGAAACGCCTTATCAGCGTATAGTAAGCTACCCTAGAAGACTCAGCAAAGCTTGACTTTCCCACTCGGCCCATTATAATCTGACTCAGCGCAGGAGGCTCGGGGGCTTCAGGCCGATCCAACCGGGCCTCTTGGACGTTCCTGCTGAACCTATATACTTGAGTAAGCACCGAAACCCCACTTGAATGTTTTGTCAACCATGTTTTTTTCCTATCGTGATCTTTGCATGTTCGCGTAAAGTGCCTTCAGTCTACTCATGAGAGCCGCAGTATATACTATTGACCGTACATACAAAAAGTCGAAAACTCGGGCAAGTCTACCGAGAACCGCCAAATTTGCATGCATATTTGCATATTTATATGTCTACGTCTACAACGCGCTGCACAGACACCCTATAGCTCTATCTGTAGTTGCTTCTGGTACGTAGGTGGCTCTGGTGGAGTCTCAGCTACGTAGGTGGCGATGGCGCAGAGCTGAAGCCATCGGTGGTAACCGTCAACAAATCAAGGTTGTTAATGGTATACCAACTATTAACGCACTATCGGTTTTAAACCGTTCGTTTGCCCTTTTCTCCTTAATAGTTGGTGTAGTTTGAGGTCTCTAGTAGTTGGTTTTAAACGGTTTAAATAATAAACCAACTGGTTAAACTATTGGTACGGAGGATTTGGTAGAGTAAATAATGGCTCCGAAGGCAGTTAGCGTGTTACTTATTTGGGCCTAGTTATAGGGCTATAGCCCTACTCTAAAAGTCTTTCTGCCAAGTAGACCTCTACTAGAAAAACTTCCTGCCGGCAGCGGAGTCCTCGGACTTAACCCTTTTATCTCCGGTACTCCAGTAGAGGATTACCTAACTTAAGGCAGAAAACCAACGCTTATTAGAAGAAAAACGCGTCCGGGAGTTAGAAGCTCAGAACGCGGAGCTTCGACTAGGAGCTAATACCGATATAGAAGACTTTGATAGGCTTAGCGATAGTAATACGCTATTAGTCTTACTGGCGGTAAAGATAATACGCCCTGAAAAGATATAACTCTATTACGGGAATAGCGAAGGAGAGTATATACGCTGGTTCGCTAATACCGAAATCAAATTCCTCCTAAGTCCTGAATATTTCACTACTGATAGGGCGAAGATCCTCTACTATATATAGTCCCTAGAAGGGGATATAGTGATATAGTAGCGCTAATACTTTCGGAAGGAATAGCTAGACGATTATTCTTTTAAGAACTTTTCTTAGTTCCTCTTAGATTTAGTAGTAGACCTAGTAAATCGCTGACTACTTACCTATAAGTACTTAAATAGCGCTAAGTAATAGTAGGGATAGAAGGTTTCCGTCTTTAAAGCTTACCTAGAAGAACTAGAAAGCTATATTACTCCCCTATCGGAAGAGTTCCGGGTAAATAGCTTTTTAACCAAACTCCGCCCTGAGTTAAAGTCTAAAATCCTAAGCACCGGCAGCGTCCTAACGACGCGTAATAGTCTCTTAGCACTTGCGATTATATAGGAAAAGAACCTTAAGTATTATTTATTAACGCCTAGGTCTAGTAGTAAGGGTAGGCCTTTAGAAGAACAGGTATTTAGTACTCTAACTAAGTCTACTAGCGGAGAGCCGGCGGGATATCAGCGAGGTGGCAAGAAGAGACGAAATTCCAAGTCTTATCTAGTATCTAAGGCTAACCCTAAATACTGTAATAATAATTGTTATTATTACGGTAAGACGGGGTATTAGAAGCCAGAATATCCCTATAGGGATAATCTAAGCTTTACTCCTACTAATTCGGTGTAGTTAGAGAAAGATAGTACCTCGCCGCTATTAAGTACACAGGGAAAGACCGATAAATAGAAGCTTTAGAACCTCTTTACCTTAAGGGATAAGTAATCCTCCTAGGTAGTTAACAGCCCTTTAAGGGGCTGGTTGACCCTAGGGCAACGACTAGCTTAGTCTCTCAGTAGTTCGTGGTACAATATAATTATAGCTAGAGCGCGCTGTCTTGCCGACACCGGTATAACCGAGCAGGTAAGGCACTTTTTGTTATAGGGCGTTTCAGTTAAGCTATATAGCTACCAATAACTGGGGGCAAGAAAAGGAATATAGTTCCTTGTTCTATACTGTAGACTAGGAGGGTCCCGACTTGATAATCGGGATACCAGCGCTTTATAAGTCAGGTATTATAGTTAATACGCTAGCGCGCCAATAGCGGTACCAAATAAATCCTAGGCTGATATAGCTAGATGGACCGACCGAATTTGGCAAAGTTTTGTAACAGGAACAGAAAGTATTCGCTATAGTTTATACTGGCGCCGTAATAGCGGAGTAACCTTAGACTAACAAGTTCGATATAACCCTTCCTCCTGAATTGCGGGAGTATAAAGATATCTTCTTAAGTAAGAAAGTAGGGATCTTGCCTAAACAAAAGCAGGGAGACTACACTATTAAGTTAGACGATAGGGAGCCACCTTATAGTCCTATCTATACTCTATTAAGAACGGAGCTGACGGAGCTTCGGCGGTACCTTAATAATATACTAGGAAAGAAGTAGATTCGCTACTCCGTTTCGCCGGTAGGAGTACCTATACTTTTCGTACCGAAGAAGGATAGGGGGCTACGTCTTTGCGTGGATTATCGAGGGTTAAATACAGTAACGATCAAGAATCGGCACCTATTACCCCTAATCACAGAGATACTAGACCGCTTAAGTAGTACTAAAATATTCTCGAAGTTAGACCTTAAGGATATATATTACTATATCCGAATTTAGTATAGCGATGAATAGAAGATAGTATTCCGTATACGTTACGGTCACTTTAAATATCTTATTATACTATTTAGGTTAGTAAATACCCCTGCTACTTTCTAAGCGTATATCAATCGGGCCTTTATAGGCCTGGTCGATATAATATATATAGTATATTTGGATGACATCTTGGTTTTTGCGGGATACGGTTATAACCCCGAAATTCATTAGGAAGCCGGGGATAGTTCCCTAAGGGGGGAGATACTATTAGTAAGTATAATAAGTATACAGGACACGGAGGGAAGCGTAGGAGAAAGTTATCTTAATTAGATATAATCTAAGAGGATCGAGCCTAGAAAGTCAGTATAAGCGGTAGTAGCGGAGTAATATCGCTTACTCTCTTCGCTGCTATTATAGCTCTCTACCTCTCTTTTCTCTTCTCCCTCCTTACTACCCTCCTCTCCTCTATCCTCCTCTCCTCCTACTCCTCTACTATAGTACCCCGAATAATATTACTCCGAGGTTAGCTTACAGGCAGCTATATAACTTAGTATATAGCCGTAGTATACGGTACGCTAGAGCTTACCTCTTCCTCTACCTCTTCTTCTTCCTCTACCTCCTCTTCTTCCTCTACCTCCTCTTTATTATCCTCGCTACTTTCCCTAAACCCCTTCTATTCCTCTTTCTCTTCCTCTTCTTCCTTATTATTCTCCTCCTCCGCTATACTCGCCTCTATACTTATAATATATAACCCTTCTATCTTATCCTAGAAAAAATCAGTCGGTATATATATAGCGTATAAGGCGTATAAGTAGAGTTAAGGAAAGTAGTATAATAGAAGGATAGAGAAGGAAAGAATAGAATATAGCTTACCTCCTGTAGCGAGTTAGCGGAGTTAACTTACAGATTCGGATATCTTACTAATACCTGTACCCTCCTCTCTAGGTCAGCTACCTGCTAAGCCAACTAATTACCTGACGTGGCGGGGGTTATACCGTAGTCTTTATACTACTAGGTAACCTGCCGAAGCAGGTCTCTAATACGCTGGACTAACGGGTGTAACACGCCTACTGCCGCCACACTACCAGCTGACTTAGTAGCAAGTGCCCGGACCTCTATCCTAAACTCTAGTAGTATCTTTGACGTCAGCGGGACGCAAGTAGAATATTAAGTAATACCTATACTATAACATAACGGTTCACTCTATATCATACCCCCTTATACCGAGTATAAGGAGGTGCCAGCCTATAGTAGTACTAGACTTATACCCGAAGGTACGGCCTATATAGAAGGTCCGCCACTGCGAATACTAATAGCGCCCCGATAACGAAGCTCTTGCATATTAAATTATACTTACTTCTACTACTACTACTATTATTAACTATTAAACTATTAATATTATTTTACAGCGACTCTATAATAGCTCTACTTACTTAGGAATCGAGAGTCGTTATAATAAGATAATCTGTTATTAATTAGATTCTATACCTACTAAAGGAATATTAGATTATAGGGTATATACTATAAGTAGTAGGAGTTATAAAAGAAGAAGGTGAAAGGGGAATCTATAGGGTTTTAATATAGCGATAGCGGTTAGCTAGTACTACGCGAGATTCACTTTAAAATAAATTCACCTTATAATTTCATTATAGCGACAGCGGTTAGCTAATATTACGTAACATTCACTTCGAAATAAATTCACCTCGTAATTTCGTTATTTCGATAGTAGATATACTTATATTATCTCGGAGCTATATAAAGTAGAGACTCTTTTCCCTCCTTTTTCCTATTAGGTTTTAGAAGGTTTTTAATAAGCTCTACCTACTAACTATTAAGCCTCTCTACTATATATACGCCGCGAAGGCGTACCGCTACAGCTTTATACTAGAGGGCCAGTACTTAAGGGGGGAGATAATTATAATACCAACTATTATATTAGAAGGGTCTATCTTATTAGTAAAGTTATTCCGATATCTCCTAGTGCGCAGAGTACCGGAGTAGGTCGGGATAATATTCGACTAACTTGGCAGATATCAGGAGCTAGGCTCTTAGTAGTATGTTAGCTGCCTAATAGTAGCTATATATTACCCGCAGAGAGAAGCTTAAGGAGCGGTCTACCTACTTCTTTCCTGAGGATCCTTAGTGATTAGTTCTAATATAGAATTACCTATACTGTACTAGTAATATAACCACTTCACATCTTTGAATACCTTTATATATAGCAGCGTAGTAATAGCGAGAAGCTGAGCTATAGTCCAATATCGTAGCGCTAGCGGGACGCAGTTCCTAGAACGCAGTAACGGTCCGCCAACGAGGAGCCTATCTTACAGAACGATAACGGCCCGCTGACGGGGAGTATACCTCACAGAAGATATATAGAAGTATATAACTATAGGGAATATCCTAAGGATAAACCTATTAAGTATACTATATATAGAGGGTCCTACGAAGTATAGAATAAGATATATATTAAAAAGAAGTTAGAAATAGAAAGGATAAGAGTAGCGAGATTTAATACCCTAGCCTTTTATAAAATTAGTAAGGCCCTAGTATAAACTATAAATTAGACACCCGAATAGGAAGTAGTTAGTTACACCAAAAATAATACCTCTAGAGGAGGACTAAGCGCTATAATCTAGGGTTAAGGAGGTGGCTTATCTATAAGAGGGGGCCTGCAGAGTACTAGACTAAGTCTAGAAGCAAGAACTATCCTAAACCTTTATCCGAGAGCGAATAGTAATAGTATAGTATTATAGCCCCCTAAGAGAATAGGAACGAGATCTTAGTTACTATTTAGAAACAAGAGTTCCTAGAAGGAAGCTCTAGCCGAAAGGAATAGTAATATTAGAAGAAGTAAGACTATTAATTTAGATAATAGTAAGAAAAGAAGAGGAGATAACTTAGAAGAAGATAATAGCAGCCAAGAGGATATAGCTATAGAAATTATTAATAGCTAACTCAGTTAATAGTAGAATAGACTAATTAGCTAACTATTCTATAATATAACAAGTAAGTGCCCGTAATCTTCGCAGAAGATTACCGTAAAACGGCTATATCTCGCTTATTTTATACTCGATTTAGAAATTTAAGCGGTGTTAGAAATTTCTCTATATATAGTATATATTTTACATGTAAAGCTAAGCCTTAATCCTAATAGGGCAAAAATTATTAAGGATTTAGTATATTAGTGCTTCGGGGGCGGCTGCGGGGTTGCTGCGGGGGTAGCTTTAGGGAACTCCGCACGCAAAAACATGTTTTTTGAGCTTTCCTTAGCCAAATCTTAACCAAATGTCAAAATTCGAACGGCGTTGGGAAGTGCATGCTTGGTTTCAAAACTTGTGAAATTATCTCGATATCATATGACGTATGTGGCGCGGGGACGTACTGCGAAGAAGCTGCGATACGTATTTCGATTTTGATAGGGTATAGCTTGGTGCGCTAACCGAAGAAGGCAATTCAGGTAAAGAAGTCTCGAAGTATAGGGCCATTCTGATTGGCTGCAAGTGCGGAATACTCTCCGAATTTCGCTATAATCTATTATTAGAAGAAAGATATAAGGGAATCAAGAGAAGTAAAAGCAGCAATTTTTATAAGGTAAATAGGGCTTTTAGGGCAGTATAAGACCCTAGATAAGGACTAAAACGACTAGATCGCGGGGGCAGATATCAACTAGAACGATACGAGCACCAAAATAGACTGGAGCGTAGAACAAGCTATACTACTGGGCTACAGGGAAGTAACACAATGATTAAGACGGCGGCGAGGTCTGATTAGCTGAGTCATAGTTAGATAGATTATATAATAAGCGTATAGTTCGCCCGGGAAACCCTGGGGGCGCAAATAGTGAGCGCAACGTAACTTTCGGGTTTAACCGGAGTTACATAGCTATATTAGTAAAGTACTTATATTTACTACGAGCTCCTACCAAAAATAAAGTACCAATCCAATTCGAATATTATCCCATACCGCTTTTTTCTTTCTCCTTAGAGCTATTCGCTTATAGCCACCTATAATACTTCTTACAACCTATTACACTGCTCCTCCTATAATTCCTACTCTACTAGCTATTTAATATAGCCGATATATAGACGCCACACCCTCAGCTCGAGCTAGACCTCTACCCTATCCTCTAGAAGGCTATAAACCGCCTCGCTCTAGTATACCTCCTTCCTCCTCAAAAGAATGAAGTCTTTAATACCCCGGACGATACATAGACCCGGCTATAAGACTACGCCTTTAGTTAGGGCTTCGCTATCGTCACTAGCTCCTGTAGAAGAGAGAGGAAGAACTATAAATATATCTACCATTCTAAAGAGACGAAGAATTAGAGGAAGCTTCTAGAGTATACAGGGGAGGAAGACCCCGAGTACGGTACTATCTATAGGTAAGAGTTAACTATAATTAAAGCAAAAGGGTATACCTAGCACGCCTATATCAGCTTCAGATCGCTCCAGCGAGGTGGGCAAGAAAAAACATAGATACTAGGAGTGGGCTATCAGGATTACATGTATGATTTGAATCCCAATCCTCTCGACTATAAGCTCCATATACAATACTAGCCGGAGTACGCGAAAGCTATCCTGCTTACGAGGACTAATAGGATAAGCGGATTAATATATAAGTAGTTATAGTATATACTCTACTATACTCCGAAGGAGCTAGACGAGGTATTAACTTTAAAGAAGAAGAAGTACTGTAACCTTATTCCTACAACCATATATTCCAGGGAGGAGATTATCACCGGGCTACTAGCCGTACTAGATAACAAGGATTTCATAGCCAGATAGCGCTATTCTTACATTAGGAATAAAGCCGGAGCCTCTATAAAAAGGATACTCGAGTAAATCATTATTATTGACAAATTCTAGCAGAAGCTAGCTAAGCGCTTCTGCAGTAATTTCATGGTATAGAACGACGCTACATTCAATACGAATTCTCACAAATTATTGCTCTTTATAGCCGTAGGTATAACCAATACGAATCATATATTTCTAGCTACTTTCTTATTCGCTACTTTGGAGTTAGAAGAAGTATTTAACTTCTTCTTTAAAATACTAAAAGAGGAGGTATTCAATAATTATCCTATACCTCGTATTAACCTCTTAGATCAGGGCAAAGGCCTCCTTACTTCGCTTCCTCTTATACTCCTAGATTACTAGCTATAGCTATATAACTAGCATACTATTAGAAATATCCGTGCGAGGGTTAACAAATCGAGCCGAAGCTATCTATATAAGCGAAGACAACAAATCTATAATATAGTATGGGATTGGGCTTAATCACCTGATTATATTACTCTACAAGAGAACCGGGAGGCTTTATTAAAGCTATTCCACGAGCGGGAGAAGGAGTACTTCTATAAGCACTAGTTTCACAAAGAGTAATACGTGGTTACCTGCTATACGAAGAATTATCGAAATCTAGGGGCTTATTCTACACAGCGTAATAAGAGTATACACTCTATATTAAAAGCAGTAATAAATCCTTAAGCCATACTAGAGAATACCGTAAAATCGATATAAGTAGAGCTCAAGCTATAGTATAAGTAGATCCGAGAAGACATAGCGAGGTCACATATTAATCGGCCGAGGGCTATTAACTTTATTATATTCCAAATTATTATTAGTAAAGTCACTATCTAGGCCCTCGAGTATATTAATCCCGAGTAGATTATAATAAAGCAATTAGTAGAGGAGCGGAGCTCTCCTACTTATAAGTATATATACGGCCCTTACAATTACAATATCCTCGTCCGATATCTACTGCCTTATAAATACCTTCTCTTCAGAGCTTACAACGATAGCTTCTCTATCCCGTTATCTCTCTTCTACCCTAGATAGTAGATAGATAATATACCTATTCCATACGAGTGGTGGCCTCGATATTATAATGATACGTTAGATCCTAACTTATAAAACCCCTTAATATTTCGAGAAACAGGGAAGAATAAGTACTTAGAGGCGGCGGCGAAGATAGACGAATTATATAAGACTTTACCTCGATAGTAAGCCGATTAGCTAGCTAATTAGCTAGCTACCTTTCAAGTTAATATAACGAGTACTCACGAAGCTATCTAGAAAAATCGTAAGGGTATTCCGACCGAGTTACCTGCTCTACCCCCTACTAAGAAATAGTAGTAGAATACTCTATAAGATAAGAAGAAGTATAATAAAGCTAATACTCGAAAGCTTACGGCTATAGAAGCCTCCGAGAAGGAAGCTTAATAGCGGGATAAGCGATAGAAGGAGTAACAGGAGTAACAGGAGTAATAGGACTCTATATATCAAACAGCTACTCCTTATAGTATTTAGCTTACTCTAATACTATAAATCTAAAAACCTTGTGGGCGCCCGAAAGGCAGTATAAATAGGCCTCCGCCCTCTACTCCTCCACCCTCTTCGGCGGAGCTACCTCTATCCTCCGCCCTTCTACTCCTAGCTAATAAGCCACCCTTATCCTCCGCTCCGGCTATAATAACCAGGATAGGCCGTCAGGTAAAAGAGAAGAAAACGTAGGAGCAGGCTAAAGGGTTATCGCAATCACGATAGCGACCCTGAGGGCCTACCCTAGAGGAGACCCTGGAGGACATGTAACCTCTTCTACTAAAGAAGAGGTCGAAAACGAACCTCAAAATACCAGCGGAGCAAGTGGATAAGCGGGAGTTACAGTAGGAGCGGATACTAAAGGCTGCATTCCAGGTGGATTAAAAGCTAGATAAGGAGTATGTAGAGTAGAGTGGCCCTGCAGTACAGCCGTAGGAGCCGTGTGACTTATGATGTCATGTATCACGAGTATTCAATAGCGATAGTATACTCAGTTGGAGCGATAATGTACCATGCAGAGCTCCAAACCATAGGTACTTCATATTTCGTGAGAGCTCCTAGTAAATATAAGTACCCCCGGTTAAATCCGAAAGTTGCGTTGCGCTGGGCTTCCCGTAGTTCGCCCCTAGGAGGGTGAACCGGGGCCTTATGAATCAATCAATCAATCAATCAATCAATCAATCAATCAATAGACCTCTACCAAAAATCTTTAACATCGAATTTTTGACTTCAAATCCACTTTAAATCCTTAAGGAAATTCAGCCTAAGCTCGAGCAATTTCCTACCTGATTTTAGTGAGACTCCCACTAAAATTTGGTGGGATGCGGCTCCTTTTCAATATACCCGATCTCAAACCGTTTAAACCGGTAGTGCACTACTGGTTTTAATCGTTTAACCCGTTTGATTTTCAAACTACACCACCTAACGCTAAAAGAACGTAGTTGGTGCAGTTTACCTTTCAAACTGCACCATTTGCACTATTAACAACCTTGTAACAAATCCATATATATTCAAATACTACTCCGATATCTGATGAGTACTGTGATTTAGCGGCAGAATTACAACGCAAATATCAGTGGCAAAAGCTCCTAGGTTCGAATCTGCTATATAAATAATAATATTATAGTAACGCTGAGCGCTGCGCTAAAGACAAAAAAATTCTGCCAACTATATAATTATACGCTTATTTACTTATTGGCTTGTTTGATTGATTGATTGCTAATACGTACCTAGGTCTAGTTGCAAAACAAAAATTGGACTAGGTCTAGGACGTGACTCGGTAGCGTATATAGTATGTGGCGCCGGTAAGTATACGGTATACGATAGGGGTCTCTAGCCGGCGACGTCGGTAGCTAGGACCAATAGGACAACGCTGGCGGGCGGAGCGGAAGGTAAGATATATAACTAGTAGAAATCAAGTAGTCGGAGATAGTAAAAATAATATTATTAATATTTAAATGAGTAACTATATAGAATAGCTATATAGGAATATTGTAAGAGACAAGTGCCCGTAATCTTATTACGAACCGTGCGTACTAGTATCGTATATAGATGATTCTTAATAGGGATGGAGGTACAATAGGGTAAGAGTATAAAGTAGGCTTCAAGTGATGCTAAGTGTGTCATGGTTCTACATGCATACCTCATGGGCGCATATCTCAGTCTACCAAGCGGTACATCTTAGCACTAGCTCGGCGCATGCTTATATGCAGAATTTGCTCCATAGATTTCTAATCATCATATATATTCAATACATTATTCAAAACATCTGCATAGAGAGCTCTTTTGCTTCTTTCTCCTGACAGATGTTCTCGTATCATTTTAGGAGCTAATGTCTCATACTGTCCGAAGCCACCGGCAAATCTAGGCTGTGGGGAAGTGTCTCGTTGAATCTGGTCTACAAATTTATCTGCGTCGAAGCAAGTAGAGAAGAGAGTCATTAGACGATGCTCGAATGTCTTCAGTCTTTCGGATTTATCGAATGCCAACCACCTAGATTCCTCTTTCATGGCTCGGCTGACGGCCAGAGGGTTTTCACAGAAATCTCGATCCACGTCCTCTAACAGTGGTTGTATTCGTCGCAACAGGCTCCGATGGCCAATGCTCCTTCGAAGATCTTTTTCGGCTTGAGAAAGCTTGAACAAAATACGCTGTTGTAGATAGAGCCGTTGTGCATTAGACATTGGATTTCCTGTATCACAAGTATGCGTCTCTCGGTCGATGCTTCCATCATGTGCCTCTTCTCTTCAATTCAAGTAGGATCCTGTAGAGGTCCCCTTGTCGCAAATTCGTCCCTGGGACTGAATCGGGCTCCTTCAAATGTCCAATCAGTCAGACACAGTGTCCGCACAGGGTGCCCAACGTAGATCCATAGGAGCTCAACTAGGACTCGATGCGAATAGTCTACCTGGTAGTACGGTACCGTACTTAGCGCCCGTTGTCTTTCTTGGTCCCCTCCATGGGAGCCCTTATTGGTGTGCCACGCCAAGCACAGCCCCACGAACGCCTTAACCGCGAATGCACGCCATCGAACCCTGCAGCGGCAGAGTCCGTGCTATCGATAATGCACGACAGCTGGAGCAGACTGTGCTGGTGTCAGCTCCCGCACGCCATCATCGCCGCAGACGTGTCCCTTTACGGCTCAGCATCGCGTTCTATCCGATTCTTTGTTTTACGTACTAAGGGATCGTTTCGAGCCCTCGCTCAGACTTGGAACAGCTACGATGAAACTTGCCAGGAGAAGCTCTATGCTTCCTACGTCCACTGCATCTTCTATATAGCCAGGCGGTAAGCCACTCGATTTCAAGGTCAATCAGAATCATCAACGACATGGCTACTTATCAACTTCAAGAAAACAGGGAAGACCCAATTGGGACTCAGGTATGAATCAAGCTTCCATCTGCGAGGACTCGGCTGACCTCTCCAGGGTTTCACCGAGACATTCGAGAGCCCCACCACCTCAGGCCCCCCTCTCCTCTCTGATCGAGATTTCCTTCGAGGCATTCGTGCGCAGCTTTATCTGGCTGACTGGAACATGGCTTCCCTCGAGGAGAAGCTTTGCGGTGCACCTGGGACTATGGCCGCATGCCGTAAAGAATTGGATAACTCTCGAATGGCCCTCGCTGCAGCGAACGAAAAGCATGTTGCTTGCTACAACACACTTTTTAGAGAGCAGCAGCGGCTTATGGAATGCTCTCAGGCGTACAAAAATCTCTACGAACAGAATGGACAGATGGTGAACGAGATGCATGGCCTTGCCACCACGAATGTCTCGTTACGCCAAGGAACTCGAACGGGCGTATAAGACCATCGAATCTTCCCACGCCCAGAACGTCGAATTTGAGGCACTGCTGGAAAGTATGGTTATGGCAGATTCTGTGGCAGAGGCTAGTCGTAGCGACACGGCTGAAGGACTTGAGGCGAGAATCATGGCCCTTAAAAAGAGATTGAAAATAGAGGAGGAACGCCATGAAGCGCTGCTCAAGGCCTCCAATCATACCGTCGCGGCTGAGGAGAATCTGGAGGAGCTTGGGGAAAAGGACGGGATAGCTTCACCAGCCATGGTAGAACAGAGCGCCCCTCTGAACGAGTCTGACAACGGTGGAGCTCGGAAGAAGCACAAGACACTTAAAGGGTCGCGGAGGCAGGAAATCCGAAAGTCCAAGCATTTGACGATCCTGTGTCCTTAGGGGATTTTGGATTTGCGTCGGATCTGGTGCTGTCTGTACCTGATATTGTTCTGTCGACTATTTGGCTACGTAGTGATATACCGATTCTGAACCCCGTAAAGAGTAATACGTTCGCCTTTGCAAGACTCTTCCTGTTTGACTTTTCCTTCACGCCTGAATGTCAGATCGAAAATTGGAGGATCTGGAAAAACGGAAGTCCTCTTTGAAGACGTTATTTTTCGATCACCGCTAATCACCTTTCTTCCTCCCCTGGTACACGTTGATCCTGGGCCTGCCCTTTTCGAAAATGGCTCATACAGATTCAGGACGAGAATGACGCTCTGGAATTACATTGGCTTTAGGCGGAGAGAGGAGTGAAAGAACATTAGCTGGGATCATGGCCACTATCATCTTTCGCTGATGCATCACTTCATACGAATCCGTCTCGGATAAGAATCTACAGCCTACCATCAGATTTATTAGGGGGCATGTTGCCAGGATGAGAATCGTGAAAGGTACCTTTTCGGGCACAAATACGCTTCGGTACAGTCAGCATAGTCAGCCAATCCCGGTGGTATGACAAATCTGTGACTACGAGCATCTTTTATGCCAAGCGAAGGGTAGATTCTCGGCCTTACCGCTTTGTGGAGGCGTGTCTCTGCTCTCTGTGGCGATGATTGACATCAATGAGCAGCAGCTTTATTTCTGTAATTTTACGTTAGCAGCGCAGGGAGTTGCCCGAAAAGGTTTAGCGTGATACTATACTTACTATTATGCCTCAGACATGGTCACAGGCGCACAGCAGTCGCAAGTATGCTGACGAGTTAACTATCTGCAGGATTTTCTGGTGACCTTAGTAGAGCCGTCATCATCGTCATTGTGATTCTGATAGCTCCGAAACCAACGATGATAATACGACCTTACCACCAGATCGGGACCCTTTCTGTTCCATCAGCCATAATTGCTCGCGGCTGTGGTTGTCAAGTGGGATTAAGATCCGTGAAAATGTCCCTTCAAAGAGGGCATTGCGACGCACAGTATTTCCCGAAATGGCTCAAAGAGATCTACCTTACAAGGTGTAGCGTAGAGGAGCTGATTCAGCCGGATACTTCAGTATATAAACTCCTACAATGCCCAAAGATCTCTCTCACCAGCGCATCTTGAACTCCTTTCTATACAACTACGCACACAAGTATACGAACGATTGATTGAAGGAACTTCCATCTCGACTAAATCGGAATCCTATCGCCATTCTTCCACCGACCAACATCCATAATGCGTTCCTCTCTTAAGATTCTTTTGGTCGCTATAGCAGTTGCGCCCGCCCTCACAATCTCGGTGCCAGCACAGTACTGCTCTGCAAATCAGAGCGTAGCCACCACCAAATATCCAAACAAATGCCAAATCGCACAACTCTACAATAACCTAAGCGAAGGCAACTCTAAAGCTTTCTTCGCTCAGGTAGCGCCTGATGTCGACTGGACGCTTATGGGCACCCACCCTCTCGCCGGCGAATATCACAACAGAACTATCTTTCTCACAGATGCCATAATGCGACTGGACAACACCATTGTCAACGGCACGGGTACGCTGGACCTTGTTCACATTGTTGGCGGAGGAGATGAGGAGTGGAGCGCACAAGAGTTGCACGGACTAGGTGTTTGTAAGAATGGTGAGTATTCCTCCCACATCCCTCCTCCTCGCCTACCTGCCTTTCCTTTATGGACCTTGCGAGAGCTTTTGAATCAAAGTGTATAGCGCTAACTTCTTTTATGATAGGGCTCAAATACGATAACAGGTTCAATTGGGTTACCCGTTGGAATACTGAGGGTATCATCGTAGAGGTACGCGCATGGTTGGATTCGGCGTTGGTATACAAGGCGATCACGGAAAATGAATCTCCCGAGTATACCTACACCGACCAGAGGACAGCACTGGAGCCAGGTCCTGTGGGCGTCGGCTGTGCAACACACAATTAATCATTGGCATGGATCTGGATGGCGAAGCTCACGGTTTTTACTTTTTCATCAATAGATCTCCTTAATCAAATTCATCGCTGTGACCGTCCAGAACTAGCTCGGCCGAGCATTCATTCTTCGATGCGTAATCAGGCGTCTTGCGCCCACTTTTTCCACGCTTTTCTCTTTTTTTGGTGTATGTGCAAGGCGATGATGTAAATCCGCCAGAACTTCTCGCTGACTTTCGTGGTTACACCATGTGAGGTCTTCTTGGAGGGCCAGGGTAAAAGTCGCGGCCGAGTCCTACGTTTAAACTTGCTCGATAGCTCGAGGAACCCATTATACATATCTATGATTCAAAATAGGCAAAGCAAACCTTTATTGAAAAGCTAAGAAGTCTAATATATCAGTGATTCGCGGTAAGCGAAGTGGTTTGTAGAGATAATTGCTCCTATGAAAGACGGTCGACAGCAACTTTTGTCACCGAGAATCGATCAGTAATTGCAGGCAATTATTTCGCGACCAAGTAGCTAAATAGAAATTATGTAAACATGTGCCACTCATGCTACTGCTGGCAAGTCTGTTGCCAACATTCTCAGTGATACGCTGTCCTCCGGTTAACCCGCTTTTCAACAAACGTGGTCCTACAAAGCATATCAAGCGGAGTTTCTTCTGTAGTGTATCCTGGAACTGAACATCCGAGCATTGACGTCAAATTAGAATCAGGCACATCTTCCCGCCTCATCAACTCAAGTCCCAGGGCTCCTTCTTGATCTTGTTGACGATAAGCCGTCCATACCTGATTCCCATCTCGCTATCTATGAATTCAAACCTCCTGTTAATCCAGGCTTCCATCTCACTACCCTTATTCGTACTCGCCCTCGCTACAAGTAAAGGCCAGAGGAGCATATATCCCGCAAGCGGTATCCTCTTCCCTTCCAATGCCAATTTCCCCACTAAGTCGATATCGCCTAACATAAAAGGCGCCGTGGCGCAGATACCCGAGACCATATCTTCAATAATACCTTTGAGGCGCGTGAGCAGATTCTCGTCTAGGCCTAGGCTTTTCAGCTTCGAGGATAGATCTTTAGTCCCTGAATGACAGCCAAGAAGAGAAAGACAGCGCAAGGAGACTTCGTGCAAATGGGCACGCTTGCTGCGGCACGAGGCCCAAATATATGCGGTATAGAAGTCGTGATGTATCTGGACCATTCCATCGGCGGGAAGAGCATCATCGGGAGACAGATAGACGGTCTGATAGCGCCAAGTTTCAGAGATGGAGTAATTGTCAATCCAACTCTGATACTGGCGATCGATGGCGGTGGTCTTTTTCATGATTTCGAGGAGGCTATATTTCCATTCGTCGTTGCGTTCGCTGCTATCAAAGAGGACTTGGGCCTCAGCACAAATCTGAGCAGTATAGATGCTGAGTTGCGCCATTTCCTGGGGAGGCCCTTCGGTCCCAAAAACCCGAGTCCAGGCGCCAGCTTCCTCCAGAGGCTTCTCGTGCCTGTTCAAGCACTTCATGATCTGTGTGGTCCTGTGAGTAATTGGGTGAGAACTTGAGACAGATGTGAATTCATTGGTGGCTTACGGCTTGTTCATGCAGGACACCGAAAAGGCATCGGCCTATTGGAGATTTGAATTGATCGCTGCCACGAAGGCGAAGTAATGACATTCGACCGCGGTGGTGATGATGATCCATCAGAGTACCGGTTGGCAAGCTGCCACTGATAGCCTGTTCCAGAACAATCAGCCTCCCTTTTTCTAAATCTGACGTAGGCCAATGCCGGACTTCATCTTACTTCGTACAAGCCTATCACAAAGGGTGTAGCCAGTGTAGTATCTTTTAAAACTTCCACAGGGTCCTGCAACACCCTCGCAAGGGACGCTAGTGCACGCCCATATGCCGCCTTAGCTTCATTTGCCATCCATTCCAGACCAAGCTGATTTGCCTGGTTCACGAACGCTGCAGCATAGACAGCATCATTGAGACAGGCGCCTGCATCTGAACTGCCATAAAGCCCTGGCAAGAAGATCGTTGTATTCGGAACAGCGTCTGAATCTAGGACGTAATCGGCAAAGAAGCGGGTGACGGCGCTTTCTCGCCACTCCTCCGCTGCAACAGGCCTTGTCACGCCTTGTTCCGCCAGATTTCGGGCTCTGAAACTATTGCGGACACGAGACTCAACCTTCTTCTCGGCAAGGCAGGTCATATCGCGAAACACAGATTCCGTCTCACTTTGGTATCCAGGGCAGGTTTTGCTAGAGTCGATGCATCTTTTGCACTGTGGAATACCTTCATCGCACTATAATTCCACACCAAAGTCATTAATCAACCATCATGATCCAGAACGACAGTAACAAGATCCCATTTGACGGTGTACTTACCTTGATTTTCCTTACTTTACATGCGTCACACCTCCCACTGCGCGGCATGGCGGTTACTAGTGGCAGCAGTGACTCATCTATCTCAATCCGACGCTTCTGGATTGCGCTAAACTACTAATGAACCCGAACATAACATCAAAATAACGTACGCAATCGTATGTTACATTGTTGGAGTAGGTTATAATCGTTCACGTACCTCTTATCTTGGAATGCACGTTATATCTTCCTCACCATCTTTCTGAAGCCCACGGAAGGCTCGACTGCTTGGTAAGCCAAGCACGCACGTCGTTGATACGTTACCCCAGAGAGTAGACCCCAGATAAGCTACTCAAGAAGCTTAAATTGATGGAATTGAAATCTATCTCCAAGGGATAGGTGTGACGCGCGCGTAGTAAGCTTTCTCGGTATATCGTAGATCCGAAACCCCTATTGTAGCGCGGTTTTAGTTATCGATTGGCGCGCGCACACACCAAAATCTGAACAAAGTCGGCTTTTTACTAGATCTCCACCACCAGTAGTTAGAATCGTTACCAAATGGGCAAAATTGAAGCTCTTGGTATAGTACTGCTTTTGCCCCCATAAGCCGAGCTCTTGCCTGCGCTATCGCTGCCTACTACCCTCGCCACCGCCAAAATACTACCTCTATTAGGCTCTCAGATATATTTTAATATCAAATACTATCTTAACCGCAGTAATATAGTTAAAGATATAGTAGACTATACTAGTATAACTTAATAGTAGATCTCTAAGATAAAGCGGAATCTAGAGGCGTAGAGGATAGTTATTACTCTATTATTACAAATCGTATATACTAGTATCGTATATAGATTATTCTTAATAGAGATGGAGGTACTAGATATATTAGAGATTAAAGTAGGCTTTAAGTATTACTAGACTAATCTAGTATATAATTAAAGATATATATTTAGTATCTAGTAGAGAGATCTATAATATATATAAGTAAATACTCGTAATCTTATTACGAACCGTGCGTACCGATATTTTATTATAGATTGATTCTTAATAGAGATAGAGGTACTATCGTATAAGAGTATAAAGTAGGCTTCGAGTAATACTAAGCGAGTCTAGTATATAATTAAGTGATTAGTGTTCTCACTTCTGAAGCTATATACACCTGAGCACAAGTGGATATGTAAATAGATGCTTGGGCGGTCCAACGCCAGGGCTAGCAAGCCTAGAAAGGCTAAAACAGGTGCCCTAGCGCTAGAAAACTCCTATGCCTCGGCGGTATAGACCTGGAGTGTAGATAGGCTATATATAGGCTATATATAAGGTACGAGTAGGCGGGAAAGAACTGCTATAGCTCTGAAAGAGATGAATTCGACTAAATAGCTACTACTAGTAGGATACTTATATGAATAGTGCTCTTAGGAAGTACGGATCTCTCGCTATAGTCTATAGTTATAGCGTATAGCTAAAACAGCGCCTGATTATAAGATATACTAATCTATAGTCCTACTATAGCGATTAGTATTCTTACTCCTAAAGCTATATACACCGGCACAAGTGGATATATAAATAGATGCTTGGGCGGTCTAACGCCAGGGCTAGTAAGTCTAGAAAGGCCATAACAGGTGCCCCAGCGCTAGAAAACTCCCAAATACCCAAATGACGCCCCCGTAGAGAATTTCATAGGAAGGTCTCGCAGGGTGGCTCCTAGCGAGTATCGCCTATACTAGCGCTACTGGTACCGACGTGATACTATAAATATTCGCTTAGGATAAGTGACTATATATAGATAATAGGAGTTTAACTTCTATCGCCCTAATAGCTGGATTTCTTTATTACTAAAGCCTACCTCTTATATAGAAGTAGCGGCTCCCCTATAGAAGGAGTGTCCTGAATAATAACCTTCTACCCCAAGCGATATAAGTGCTTAATAAAGATAACTCTTAGCGATCTCCCTTATAAATACAGAGTCTCCTAGCTAGAAGAGAGGACTATTTAGTACGGCCTTCTACTTGAATAAATAGCGTAATGCCTTAACTATATATACTCTATTATCGAAAGCCGCGATAGTAAGGGTAATACCCCGCCTGAAAGAGTCCGCTTTTAATACTAGGAGGGTAAGCTCTAGATAGTTCTTATATAGCCTTACTAAGCGACGAGTAAGGAACTACTTACTGAATTCGTGATTATTATAATTATTTGTAGTATAGGTAAACTTCTCTATATAGAGGAATACGGTAAATATAAGGCAAAAGGCCGTATATAATATTAAACTAGTCTCGTTATACTGATTAAAATAAGAGAGGATTTATAGGAGTAGATCCTTAGTAATAGGATATCTTTCTTTCGTCCTAGCCTCGCCCTATAGGCGTCGTATACCCGCTATTATATATTCTAATTGCGGGTTATAAAATACTACGAGGCCCCTATAGCCCATATCTATATCTGAAGGAACACGTGGGTGGTAGAGCGAGACTAGAGTCTTTCGACCAAGATGTAGAATGTGGCGGAAATGGTTCGATAAGCAGGACGGACATTCATATGCAATCAGAGATACAGGTGACTTCTGCGGAGAGAAACATGAAGGGCGATGCCGTCAATCATCCCTCTTAGAGTAAAGGGCTAGAAGTGGAATTGAAAGATGCACTCTTAGTGGGTGGCAAGCAGGTATAAAGACACTGTAGATCGATGGGGACGAAGTCTTCGTCCATGCATCTGCTCAAGTGACCATTTACAATCAGGGCAAACCTACTATTGCTCTTTGATATTTGGTCGCAATAATCACTGATGAGTCCTCCAGCTAAGATAGGGCTGTAAGTTACCTGGATCGACATTGAGTGAAACTTATGTCCTACCCCGCTACTTCCTTCGTTCTCTTATCGCTCCCACCATCTCTTGACCCATGCAACCTTCAACCATCAACAACAGATCACATACTGAGGCTACAGTCCAGTGAAATCATGACTGGTGAGCTTCCTATTCCAAACGTCAGACATTGCCAGCGCATCATTCTGTCCGTCATCGACGAATTAGCACAGCAGGAGCCCAACAGCACCTGGGTTTCGATGCCAATTGACGAAGGCGATCTCTCAAAAGGCTATAAAGAAATCACGTATGGCCAATTCTCGAATGCTGTCAATCATGCAGTTCAGTGGTTGCGTAAAACCTTGCCTCCATCTTCCGAGCCGTCCCAATCGTTCGCCTACGCTGGCTCCAAAGATCTCCGATACCCTATCCTGGCCGTTGCGGCTGGAAAGTTGGGCAAAGTAGTGAGTAGCGTTGTCCCTCCTTTGTTTCCCTACAGCGCGTTCTATTATGAAAGATATGTAAATCATCAATACGATGTGTTAGGCTTACTTGTTATTCCCCGATCGAACTCAGATGGTTCTACCTTCGTCTCTCGTCACTCCTGAGGCTCAGCTTCGCATTTTGTCTTTGAAGAATTGCAAAGTCTACGTAAGATCTCAGAGCATGTCAACTGTTGTAGACGAGATTATAAGGCGTGAGCCAAGTGTAAGGCCGATTGACGCTCCCGAGCTTCACGAGCTACTTTGCGATACACCAGCGGAGCGTGTGCTTTACGAGAAGTCGTGGGACGATGGTAGGGACGACCCTTGGCTTGTCTTTCACACCTCAGGCACGACAGGTCAGTCCCAATCAAATAAATGGAGTGCCTTCCTTGGACTCATTATACGCTAGGTTACCCTAAGCCCATTACCTATACTTTCAGGATGATGGCAATTCCAGATACGGCCGTCGGATTGAGAGACATTCAGGAGACGCACATTCACCAGTATGCATTCAAGCGATGGTATACGCCTCTTCCAACACTTCATGTATGTGATCCGTCACTCGAATACTATGACTTACTAACTGGTCTCGTTAAAGTTCGTAGGTATGCTTATGATTACATCCATGAGTGCTTTCATACGTACCGTGGTCGTCCTAGGACCGTCAACATTGCCACCAACACCGGACATTGTTCGGGATATAATCAAGTATGGCCATCCGAACGGAGCCTTGCTTCCTCCGGCTCTTATTGACCAACTCTGCTTGGATCCCTCAGGTCTCTCGGCTCTACGGAGTCTCGACTATATCCACTACTGTGGCGCACCGTTAGGCATAAGCACTGGTGCACAGCTCATTCCCTATGTTCGAGTGTCTCCTTCTATCGGCAGTACCGAAGCAGGTGGATACTTCGTTGAGCTTCGCGAGAGTGCTAAAGACTGGGAATACATCTCCTTCCAACCCTTTGCGGGGGCACGATTTGAGCGACGACTTGATAATCTGTACGAGTTAGTTTTCGTACGCCGTCCAGAATACGCGGCTATGCAGCAAGTGTTCATGGCACATCCAGACGAATCTCGATACGAGACTAACGACCTTTGGGTTGAGCACTCTGAACGCAAAGGCCTATGGAAAATCGTAGGACGCACAGATGACTATGTTTACCTTGCTCACGGCGAAGGCTTACATGCGTCAACTCTTGAACCCGAAATCGAGCGCGACCAGCTTGTCAAGGCAGCGCTGATTGGCGGTCATAGTCGACCTAAGCCTGTGCTTCTTATTGAGCTCGTTCCAGATGCCCAGACGAAGGCAGAATCCGAGGCAGGACGCAGGGCCTTGCTGGAGAGCCTTCAACCGTATTTAGACAAGGTCAATGCGCAATGCCATCCATCCGTGCAGCTGTCCCAGGAGTTGATTATATTTGCAAAGACGAACAAGCCCTTCGAACGTACAGCGAAGGGTAGTGTGGCGCGTGCACAATCTCTGCAGCTCTACGAAGACGATATAGAGACTATATATACACAAAATTAGCATGAAAATGTGTCTGCGTCTCCGTCTCAATCTCAATCTCATGAGCTAGTTGCCTCGAAGCCTAGGAAATTAGCGAGGCGCGCTTGGTACTTTTGTACTTATCTCGTTGCTGTATGGAACTTCACTGTAACGTAAATTGTTTCCTTTGTTGGAATTTGAAGAAAGTCGCGACGTGGCAAAAAAAGCCGCGCCACATTGAATACATGATCAGTATAAGGCTAAATGTTTCATCGTTTTATTACAATCACGTGACAGCGAACGCGGAATAAAATGGCGCAATCAGAATTCATATTACTTCCTCTCACTCCATTCCCAAGTGGACCTCTCGAAGGATTCTCTCAGCCATATAACAACAATCATTCTAAACGTATATGTGGTTCCGCAGAGAGCTTCCCGCAATATTATCCAACACCATTGAAATATCCATAAGGTTGTCTCATGGCTACAGCATTCACCACAGTTGAGCATGTCATCAATGGACAGCACATCAGAGAATATCCAAATGCAACAAGGCACCGCCAAGAAGACGCCTTGCAACTCTCTATCAAGCAATATGTCCCCTTGAATGTGCCGGACCCAGTTCCTGAAAATGCTGTGACCATTATAGGCGTGCACGGTAATGGGTTTCCGAAGGCTAGTTGTAACGTCTACAAAAAAAGATGATAGTATTAAACGCAGCTTTAGGAGACCTATGAGCCCTTTTGGGATGAGCTTTATTCTCGTTTACAATCCCGTGGCGTGCACGTGCGCAGTATTTGGGTGGCAGACAGCTCCAACCAGGGTGCTAGTGGTGTTTTGAACGAGGATGTGCAAGGAGACAGCAGCATGTCGAACATATCAACTTGCGCTAGATGAGATGCTGACGGTTCTGAATAGCATCTTGGTTTGATTACTCGCGCGATTTGCTTCACATGATCAACCATTTCCGAGTTGACATGCCTCGTCCTCTGATTGGTATAGCCCATAGTATGGGCGGCGCGCAACTGTAAGTTCGTCAACCAAATCCAGACGATGTCAGTTCAAATACAATCTAGCGTGCATCTATCCATCATGCATCCCCGTCTCCTGTCAACACTAGTACTCATCGAATCTATGATATTGGACGAGAACCATGGCGGACCAAACCCTGCACTTGGATCTACCATACGACGTGACGTCTGGGATTCGCGAGCCAAAGCCGAGATGCAACTACGGAAGGCTTTTTCAACATGGGACCAGCGCGCCCTTGAGAAGTATTTGCGACATGGCCTGCGAGCCGTACCGACGGCTCTCTACGACCCTAGCAAGAACAAGAAGATCTCTCCGGATTCTGTCACATTGGCTACTAGCAAACACCAAGAAGCATGGGGCTACGCACAAGTCAGCTTTGATCCACAGAACGCCACACTCGATCGACTGCTGCTCCCCGATTGGGACCCCGTGATCGAGTTGCGAAACTTCTCATCCCGTCCCGAATGCCTCATCACCATGCGAAATCTCCCTCAGCTCCGCCCAAGCGTGCTATGGGTCTTTGGCGGCAAAAGCCCATTGTCACTACCTCATTCCCAGGACAAGAAGGTCAAAGCAACTGGCGTTGGCGTTGGTGGTAATGGAGGTGTGGCAGAGGGAAAGGTAGAAAAGAAAGTACTGACGAAGTCCGACCATCTTTTGGTCTTTGAGCAGCCAGATGAGTGTGCAGATGCCACCGCTGATTGGATACAGAGATGGTTTGGGAGATGGCTTGATGAGGAGACGGTCATTCGTAAGCATGGAAGTAAGAAGTCGGATGATGGTATGCTCCGGATGAGCAAGGCTTGGGTCGATGCTGTCAAGTTGCCAGCGAACGCGGCGCGGCCAAAAGCAACAAGGCTCTAGAAGTACGTATATCTTGATTAGACACGGCGAGGTAAGATCGTCGCATTGACTCACAGAAGCTCCAAGAACAACTCCCAGTTTTCAACTGCGTGGCTGGCTCTCCATCACGTTACAAATACGATCCCTTCATCGTGAGCCAGAAATAATGGCAACCTACACCAGCTCGCCAGGGGTATCTCCGCCTCAGTACAATTTCTTTTCCTGCCTGCTAGCATGGCTGTCGGTGAATTTTCTGTTAATACGGCACAGTACGAGACCACCGGTTTAGTAGGTCTAGTGGTCGGCGGCGTCAATTACCCTCGCTTCTTCCATTGACAGCTTGCCAATAAGTGGGCTGCTATAGTGTCGCTTGGTCCAATCATATGCCTTTCGTTTGCGCTTGCTCTGAATCTCATTCCAAGTTTATTTCTCTTAAATTTTCTTCTGGTTTATTATTTCTAGCTCACTTCTTCTGATTTATCTCTTCTGCTATTAGATTTTGAATTGTTCTATAGACTTCTATTAGAGGAGCGGAGACCTCCAATCATATTGCGCTTATAGTAGCTTCTTCTAATTTGTTCCCCGCCGCTCGCTTTCTGCAACAGTACATGCGCTTTGAATAGCCACATGTCAAAACGCGGACCCCGTACCATATCGCATAGCCGTCAGCCGCGTTTTGAGAAAGTAGTTGGATTTTGAGTTCTTTCAAACGCCGTCTCTACCAATCCATGACTTCGCAAGAGCCAAGAGCAATATATCGTTACTTGCCCTGTTCGTTTTTGCTGCTGTTCTAGGACTTTGTTCCACTTCCCCGAACCCAGCTTTGCCTCTTCAATATTTAACCCAGCTATCCTTTCCATTCAATAGTTAGTGTTCTCACTCCTGAAGCTATATACACCGGCACAAGTGGATATGTAAATAGATGCTTGGGCGGTCTAACGCCAGGGCTAGCAGGCCTAGAAAGGCTATAACAGGTGCCCCAGCGCTAGAAAACTCCTATGCCTAGGCGGCATAGACCTGGAGTGTAGATAGGCTATATATAGGCTATATATAAGGTGCGAGTGGGCGGGAAAGAACTGCTATGGCTCTGAAAGAGATGAACTCGACTGAAGAGCTAACTGCTGGTGGGATGCTTATATAAATAGTGCTCTTAGGAAGCACGGATCTCTCGCTATGGCCTATAGTCATAGCGTATGGCTGGAACCGCATCTGATCATGAGACACACTAACCCACAGTCCTACTGTAGCGATTAGTATTCTTACTCCTGAAGCTATATACACCGGCACAAGTAGATATGTAAATAGATGCTTGGGCGGTCTAACGCCAGGGCTAGCAGGCCTAGAAAGGCTATAACAGGTGCCCCAGCGCTAGAAAACTCCCAAACAACACCCAAATAACGCCCCCGTAGAGGGTTTCCGAGGAAGGCCTCGCAGGGTAGCTCCTGGCGAGTATCGCTAGTACTAGCGCTGCTGGTACCGACATGATACTATAAGTATTCGCTCGGGATAAGTAACTATATATAGACGATAGGAGTCCGACTTCCATCGCCCTAGTAGCTGGATTTCTTTATTACTAAGGCCTACCTCTTATACAGAGGTAGTGGCCCCCTACGGAAGGAGTGTCCTGAATAATAACCTTCTACCCTAAGTAATGTAAGTGCTTAACGAAGGTAACTCGTAGCGATCTCCCTTATAAATACGGAGCCTCCTAGCTGGAAGAGGGGACTATTTAGTACAGTCTTCTACTTGAATAAATGGCGTAACGCCTTAACTGCGTATACTCTATCGCCGGAAGCTGCGATAGTAAGGGTAATACCCCGCCTGAAAGGGTCCGTTTTTGATGCTGGGAGGGTGAGCTCTAGATAGTTCTTATATAGCCTTACTGAGCGACGAGTTAGGAACTACTGGCTGAATTCGTGATTATTGCGATCTTTTGCGGTATAGGTAAACTCCCCTATACAGAGGAATACGGCGAATATAAGGCAAAAGGTCGTATATAATATTGAACTAGTCTCGTTATACTGGTTAAAATAAGGGAGGATCTATAGTAGTAGATCCTTGGTAATAGGACGTCTTTCTTTTGTCCCGGCCTCGCCCTATAGGCGTCGTATACCCGCTATTATACATTCTAATTATAGGTTATAAAATACTACGAGGCCCCTATAGCCTATATCTACATGCGTTAATCTAACGCCTGTCAAGTAGGCCTTAACTATCTTTACCTTGACCCGTTTCGTACTAAGATCTACTATCTAGCTAGCTAATAAGTTCACCGTCACTAGGAAGGGAGGTATACTCCCCCTAAGTATATAATAGGTGATATATAACTGCGTTAGTGTGGTATACGTTTTTCGGGTTTTTGTTACTAACCCCTACTATAGGAGTCGAGCGGCTTCTCGTGGCAGTGCGGTCTGACTATACTACGATTATAGTAGGTCCCGCCCTGACTCGGCGGGGATATAGCTAGGTGACCTAGCTGAGGGTATCTATCAGCGATTTTTCGATATCGGAATCGCGAGAGGTTATTAGCCAGTTGGTTGGCTCCTGTTGGGATCCATTCCGGAACCAAATGGATATTATATCTAGCCGTGAGCATAGCTATATCCCTCAGTGGGGCTATGGCTGGTCTACGGATCGAGGATTTATACAGCCTATAGATATAGGTATTGTTATTGCAATAAAGGGTTAATTTTGATCCCCGGAGTCGTTCCAACTATAGCTATATTGCGTGAAGAACAGCCTTCATTTCTTTGAATTATATATCTTTACGACGATAGCGTATAGCGACCGGTATACTAAAGACGTCCTGGACCGAGTATAAATGGGCTGGGTGATTAAGAATGTAGCCCCCTATACCAAGCCTCCTAGAGGCGTTAGTCTATATATACTACGATGGTCGACTAACGACGTGATATAGTAGTTTGAGGCTATTCTAGTCCTTCAGGAAGGTATACTACTATAGTAGATTAGCCCTTATAGCTACGGTGATATATAGGATAGCCATTAGCCTCTGAATTACGTCAAAAAGTCGCCTTAAGAAGGCCCTTCCTGGAACTATAATTTTGGCAGCAAATGATAGAAAACCGACTACTGACTCAAGTTCCGAATATAGGATTATAGGCCTTTTAAGGAGGCCTTACACTATATTTCTTACCCTATCTAGCTTATCCGGAGGGAGTCGTGCCTATATAAGGATACTATCGAATTCAATTCCTATAAAGTCGGCTTTTATACCTCTCGCATCCTTTGAATAGTTAACTAACAGGCCTAATTCGTTATATACTTGATCGAATTAATGGCTGTATACGATAGCGTCGGCTTATAGTGCCAGAATGGCGAAGAAATCGTCCAAGTAGTATAATACTATAGCCTATAGTAATACTGCGGTTATAATCCAGTTAACCGCCTTTATAAACAGGTCAAAGAGGAACGGTACTATACGTAAACTAAAGGGTAGATAGCGTTCTTTCCAGTAGAAACTATTATAGTAGAAACCTAGTAGCTACTAGTCTAAAGTAGCTACTGGAATATGACGAAAGGCGTCTTTCAGGTCTCGCTTAACGAATTAAGCCCCTGGACCTTATTACAGCAGCGCATCTACGGCGTTATCATATATTACATACTCTAAGGCACCCTAATCATAAGGTATACTATTATTGACTAAGCTGCCGTATAGAAACGAGAGGTTATAAATGCGTCTCTAGCCCCCATCGTGCTTCGGGACCAAGCCTAGCGGCGAACAGACGTACCGGGGCTCCGTCTAATGGTCTACTGGAGTTAACCAGTTATACTGAAGCTGTTTTTGAAGGTCCGTAGTTAATATATCTGGTGCTGTACGTGCTGATTAGTGGTTTTGACTGAGGTATTGGATGTCTATACCTCTATACCCGATTTTTGCCCCCTTCTGAAGAATAGCCGCTAGGGTCTTAGCGAAGGTTTAATCGGGGTGATTCTTTAACTATTTACACTAACTATCAACGCGTAACGGGCCCTGATAGGGTAGATCTGGATCGGATAGATCGACGAGTAAGTATAGAAAACCTTCTGCTACGCACAGTAGCGATATAGGTACCTACAGGTACTCTAGGAGTTATTCCGACTTGGAAATTCGATTTGCTAGTAATATCAAGTTAGTATTATTCGAGGCCGAGTTAGCCCTTGAGTACGTATTCGCTAGGTGATTCTACTAATATATAGAACAGATATGAAGATACCTGCAGCGGTCGCGTGGACAGTGGCCGCTATTGAACGATCTACACGTGAATAGGCCTGAAGAGGAGGATTTTAAGGCACTACTACCTGCGTATAACCTAGTATCGCCCTGTACGGATATCCTTCGGACTAAGAGGTCTGAGCAGCGTCTATCGTCGATCGACCAGGCTACTAGATCATCCTAGCCACTCAGGATGCGTATAGTAATAAACGCGTGATGGTATGCGCGGATAGAGTCAAATTTATAGTGTATATACAGCTCCGCAAGGCGAAGGCGGTAGTCCGAAAGGGCTACCTGCAACCGTATACTTACTATAGGGTGCGTATAGTAATAAACGGCCTAGCTATATACCTCGAAACACTACAGGAGGTATACTAACCCGTTAGTCTCCTGGATAGTATTGCTATCTATATGATTGGTATAGTTATAGGCCAGCTTTGTAAGGTATTCCGTTTTAAACGTTCCAAAGAAGATTTACTTAAAATACTTGATATTAACGGCACGATAGCGCTTATAAAGACTAAGAAAGGGTTTCTTACCTTCGGTATACCTGAAAGAGACTATTAGGCCATCCCCCTCCTCCGAGTCTATACTAGAAATAGATAAGTAGCGATAACGATGACGGTAACGGCGACTATATAACTTGTAGACTCGATAGCGATCCTGGTAATCGCGCTGGTCCTTTAGCGCCGCCAGGCGGTATTCTAACTCGCGAATTTAATCACGGTAACTAGGAGGAGGTGTTTCGTCGATGAGGCTTGGGCTGATAGTTCCCGAAGAGGTAGTAGATACCTGTAATTCGGGGGGGGTGTAGCATCCCTCCGAGTGGCTATTTTGGCTTGTTTACAGTTCTTGGAGGAGGTCTTAGGGGCCGTCTTAGAGGCTTTCTTAGAGGCTTTCTTAGAGGTAGCTGATTTACGTGTAGCGACGGCCATAACTAGGTGATACTGAGGTATTTATACTTAGAAAGAGGGGGGAAGAATATAAGTATAGATAGGATGAAAGGATAGATGGACTAATATATGTATAGGCTTAATTACTGTGAAAAGAACTGCTATAGCTCTGAAAGAGATGAACTCAACTGAAGAGCCAACTGCTGGTAGGATACTCATACAAATAGTGCTCTCAGGAAGTACGGATCTCTCGCTATGGCCTATGGTCATGGCGCATGGCTGAAACCGCATCTGATCATAAGACACACTAACCCACAGTCCCACTGTAGCGACTCATTTCAAACCTCATCATTCACGCTTTCACTTAATGCATCAAAGACGACACTTCTCGCTGCCACTATACCCAGATGTATGGGCACCCGTTATGGCTACGATTTGAAGTCACAAAGCTACATAGACGCATGGCGAAGCATCCCTGCTAACGACCAAACGCGATTTACTTTCGGTGCGCGTAAAATGGGCCAGTTTGAAGTCCAACTTCCGTATCGCGTTCTGAGTACGGACTGCCTCTGCGCAGTCGATATCAGAGAGCGTCCAGGCGCGAAATGGGATAGTGCAACCTAGGCCGAGATCTCAGTGAAAGCGAGAGAGATCGTGGACTCTTGCGTGCTAATGCATAGCCAGAAACTGGGGGGTACGATTGGAGGCGTAGGTGAAAAGGGCGGCTTCAGTATCACAGTCAGATCGTAGAAGCCCGATGTGACATTTCGGTCCTATCCGCCATACGTAGATCGAGGCAGATGTTCGATATTGCTAGGCATGTTGCCAGTAGCACGGATTCCTTTTGTGTTCACGCGGACGGGTAGGACTGGGGCGAAGATGGTCAAGATCCCGGACGGGAAGAAATTTACGGAACCTGAGGGGGTATGTACGGCGATGGTTGATCTTGAGGATGGTGATGAGACGGGCACTTGGATGGATCTTTGGGCTGGGGCGGTGGCAGTGGATGCAATGTGTGTGAAGGATGGGAAGGCGGGTATGTCGTTTGGTCATGGAGAGCATGGCCGATTGACGATTGAATTTGGTCCTTGAAATCGTAGGCCCTGGTCGAGCTGGTGTATAAGCAAGGTAGAACCTGGCTAGGGAAGGGAACTTTCTTGGCACAGCCCTATAGAACCCCCTAAGTAGCCAAACCCCTAAGTAGCCAAACCCCTAAGTAGCCACCGCCTTAGAGGGCTGAACAATATATATTTAGCGATTTTATTGCAGAAAACGTCTTATTCAATACCATTTAGCTAGCTAACTATTCAATAACCTTGCGAGGCTCTCTGACACGTTGCCCTCTTCCCATTGGCTGATTCTCTTGCTCCGCAGAGCTCTCCTGTGGCTCCTGTCTCTGTACTGCCCACCGTCCCTGCTGTAGATCCTGACCACTTACCCTAACTCGTAGGGCCACTATTAATCTGCGACGTTGCTGTAGGGGTGAGATCGGTTGTAGAAGGCTTGCTGAGGGTGGTTGCTGAGTGGCTGGAGTACGTCGCCTTGGTGTAGCAGGTGGTCGCGGAGGTGCAAACAGCTTAGGACCTATAGTCCTCAGCCTTCTCAGCTCCTGACTCCACTCCTTTTCCTTCTTTTTCGACTCCTTCTCCTGACTAATAGCAGTATATTTTGCCTTTCTCTCATTGATAATATCCTGATTCATAACTCTTGCGGCCCCGTAGTTACCCTACACCCGATTTGCTTTGGCTTTTCTTCGCCTATTAAGCTCAATAAGCTCGGAATTAGTGACGCTTTGTACTGTAGACTCAGCCATTGCAGAGATTACAGCCCTACTCATCTTTTTGAGAAGTTCTTAATTGTATTGCCTGCTTCTAGCCAGGCCTTATGGGCTTGATCGATGCGTGCCGGACGGGATATTTCGATATCCCAGGGATGGGTAGGAGAGGTGGATCGGTGGGCAGGCATTATGGACGTAGGTAGGACGTGATCTGAGAGGTGGTTGCTTATTGAATGGTGTTGAATAAGTTGCAATTGCATCTAAAAAAATCGATTTCTACTGTTCAGCCCTAGAAGTTATCCCGGCCCGACGACACCTCCGGCTCAGCGACACCCTACACAAAAAAATCATCAAATTTTCAATCATGGATTGCTCTACCCACAACGCTCGTATTGATCTCGCAATCGCTGATTTACATCAGTAAGAGAAGCCTAATTTCAAGGCTACCGCTAGAAAACATATCGTTAACAATACGACCTTGAAACGCCGATACCAAGGCCGACAGCTGTCCAAGCAAGCTACTTCTTCCGAATATCGCTAATACCTCACTTTCGCTCAAGAAGAGACCTTGATAGGCTTAATTAATAGCCTAACCGATCGTGGAATACCTCCTACCAGCCAGATTCTACATAATTTAGCACAAGAGATAATTAGCCGGCCGGTAGGGAAGAACTGGACTGGCGATTTTGTCAAGCGCTATAAAAACAGGCTCAGAAGCCTCTATCTACGAAATATCGATAGCCAGCGAATAAAAGCAGAGTATACGCCTTTATTCAATTAATTCTATAACTTAGTAACTCTTCTGAAGCGTTGTTTAATCAGATTACTAATATTCAATACAGCTAATCGCCGCTATCGAGAAATATAATATTACCGGCGACAACCTCTACAACTAGGATAAAAAAGGATTCGTGATTGGCTAAGCAGGTGCTACACAGCGTATAATAAGCAGGGAAGCCCTTAAAAACGGCCGTATCATATATACAAGTCAAGACGGAAGCAGAGAATTCATTAGCTTACTTATATATATTAACGCTATAGGAGCTACTCTCCCTCCATCACTTATCTATAAAGGTGAATCTATACTACAAGATATATAGCTAGAGGACTGGCTACCTAAAGATACGGCCTATTTCGCAGTCTCATCAAACGGATAGAGTTATAATACTTTAGGTCTTTATTAGCTAGAAGTAATATTTCACTATTATATAAGTAAAAGAGCCGGAAGAGGACGTCGTTTATTGATTATCAATGGATATAGCAGTTATATCAACCTAAAGTTCATTGATCTATGCGACAAACTACGTATTCTTATATTGGTTTTACCTCTACATTCAACGCATCGTTTATAACCTCTTGATATATCCCTTTTTGCGCCTTTAGCGTCTTATTACACTAAGGGTCTCAATAAATTGATGATAAATAGTCTAGCTATAGTCTCTATGTCGAAAAGAGCCTTTTAGAGTGTCTTCTGGCCTGCTTGGCAGAAGGCATTTACACCTATAAATATCGCTTCCGGCTTCGAAAAAACTGGTATTTAGCCCTACAATCCAGCGATAACTCTAGACAAAATCACTAAGCCGACTCCGACCGAAGCCCCTTCAATAGTAAAGACACCAATAATATATCGTACTATCCGCCGAGTCCAATGACAATACTATAATCAACCGAATTTACCTTTACTTAAGAAGCTTTTTCGAGCAAATAAACGCCTTACTTCTTAGTACTCAGTAGACTAATATATCATTAAAGGCTTAATAGTATCCCTTAGGAATAAAAAGAAGAAGAGACAACGTAGTAAACGCCTTAATCTGCTTGGTGAAGAAGATTCTAGGCCTTAATTCTTTAGCCAATAGCGAGTATAAGCTGCTCGTCAATTTTAAGCTATAAAAGACACTGAAGAAGTACTACGACAGCAGTAAATCCTTGATAAAAAAGCTTTAGTAGCTACCAGAAAGGCTCAGAAAGAGGAGGATAAGCTATATAGGGTAATACTCGCTGCCAAAAGACGTCAACTCGCTGTAGAAGCGTTAGCCCAGAAAGCTATAGATAAGCAAGCTCAAAAAGAGCTAAGAGAAGTAGTAAAACACTATAGCGCAGGGTAACTAAGCTTAAATAAGTAATCTATAAAGCTTCCAAAAGCTTAAAAGACTGTTAAGAAGCAAGTAAAAGGGTCTAGTCATACTATCGTCGTATTGCAAGTCGAGGAGGTAATTTCAGCTATATCTCGTGGAAGGAAGGTTCAACGCCCACGGCGCTTTGATATATAAGGATTCTGGGCTCAATCATTATATATATACCTTCTATCTACTACATATTTAATTCTAAACTCACCAATCGTTGCAGTTATTGATTGGTGACGAATATGATGTTTTGATGATTTCGTCAAAAAGGTGTCGCCGGGCCGGGGGTGTCGCCGAGCAGGGATTACGTCTATAGGGTGGCTACTCAGGAGGGTTTTGGCTACTTAGGGGGTGGATTCTTCTAGGGCTGAGAGGTGATTTATGCTAACGATTATCCTTATGGGAATATTGCTTGCGGCCCGGCTACGACGAGAAGCTCCCGTAATTTTACTGTCTCGGGAACTCCATCTAGATAAACCTGCTCGCACTACTGTTTCACGAATAACGTGGGATGCAGTGATACCTTCATAGGGCTTGCCGTGCGGTCACTGTGGTCACTTCAGGGGTGGGGCTTCAGTGCTGGTGGAGAGGACTTGCAAGATAGATTTGACAACAAACGGGATGGAGGGAGGATCAGCGCTGATAGTCACTCGTAGTCGTCCTATAGTATCGGGTCCTGGCCTTGAAGGAGTAGCTTGTTGAAGGGTCCACCGCTCAACCGGCCATTCTGCTCAGCCGGCCAATTGTAGGGCTGAAGCCCGGGATCCGCTTGGAGAGGGCCCTAAAGCTTGTCACTTAGGCGGAGAAATTAATCCCTGGAACTTACAGTCATTGTGCTTAAAGGGTAAGCTCTACGGCTATGTCTAGAGGTCCCTGGGCTTCAGCCCTATGACTGACAGGCTGAGCAAAATGGACGGTTCAGCAGTGGACCCTTCTACTATCCTCCTTCCCACTCGCCCGCATGAGGCATTAAGGATATGTCTACTATCTGCAAATGGGTATGGAGACCTTCTCTCGCTGAATTCTTGCCCAAACCTGCCACACTGCTAGTCAACAAGTGGCCCTGATTATCATTTCGGAAGGTGCTATTGACTGTCTTTATGTGCTAAGGTGATGTACGAGCAATACGATGCGTTGTTCACCCGATACGGTTGGAAGTTGAAACTAAGACGACCTTTGATATTGTATTACAGCAATAATAACCTCCCTCGTTGGTTGTTATTGCATCTAGAGTCACAATGTCATGGGTGCTAGTAGTGAAAAGTTCCTGGAAGAAGGACCTTTCCAGTCTGGAGCATGCATACATGCCAACAGTTTCTAGATCAGCCTTCGCACCCTCTTACCATCGACGCTATCAGGGCTATGTCGCTGCTCCCATTGCTGCGGTGCATCGTCTCTATCAACGTACAGATATACTCAACATCAGGGAGATTCGATATGTGGTCTAGCTCTATAAGTTACATTATCATAATATGCAGCATTCAAGAAGCCAATACGGGCAAGATTTCGTGAAGCCATTCTGGAGACCACTCTTTTACGTTTGTCATCTGACTTCCTATAATACCTTTCGCTGGTGTGAAATAAAGAGCCATGTCTATGGCGAAGCCTTTTTCCTATCGGGTTCTCTACATCGAAAAGATGCAGAAGCTACATTCTGAAGGGCTTAGGGGAAAGACAACGTTGAATGTTATATACCTCCATCAAATCTGTCTTGAAAGTGCCCGACGACACACCCTTATTATTGTGTTTGAATACTAGAGGACCTCTTTATTGGTTGAACTTCGCATATGCGTTCAACGTCTATCGAGAGCAACGTTGCAATGTAATTTGGCATGGCAAGATTGGAGGAGCTAGGCTGGACCTCACCACGGCTGAGCTGACACCGGATGACCTGGTGACTCGGGTCCCACTAGTTGAAACCAGGAAACTTACATACAGCTTACTACAGTCAGCAATGATCCAAGTGTTGATCAATCCTATCAACGTAGGTGGCGCGAATTTCCACCTATGGACGCTTATCTTCTAGGTTCAACTAGTCCCAGCTTCATGAGCTCACAGCTTCATGCTGTCATTCGGCGTGAGGCAACGTGGTGGTCAACAACCGAAACACCGCCCCTTAGAAGTGTACAGATAGCACTGGACGAATGACGCGTCTACTCCCACAGTGATTTACATATCAAATAGCGGCGATGCTATTCGTTGATAGATACTATGAGCGGTTTGCGGTTAGCTTCTCCCAGCCGTGGCGATCTACACAACCACCCCTTTCAATTGCTTTTGATTATTAAAGCTCCCAGGGTTACATCCAGGGAAAGGAATACTAACATTGTTTCCTCCTTTTCCTCATCGTTCCTACCTCCCAGGCTTTGCGCGATCGAAGCAATGGCACCATCTCTAAGTCCAGATGAAATCGCCCACTATTCCGAATCAAAGCGGCCTGCGATTATAGCAACATCAATCATATTTCTTGTACTTTGTAATGCGTCAGTACTAATCAGACTTATCTCGCAATGGCGAGTGTCGAGCCGACTTTTCGTTGATGACTATGCGATCATTTTCGCTGCCGTAAGAACATTCTAGCAGGGGTTTCAACAGGAAGTGCTAACCTACTCGAAGTTCTGCTCAGATATTACGGGAGCTTTGTACCTCAGTAGTAGTGTTGATTGGGTCGTTGCAAAGAGATAGGCTGACGGGCATTAATAGCTACTAGTAACGGCCTTGGCTTGCACATATATGGGGTCTTTACAGAAGATCCGAGGCCACCCTAGCATGTCATTGCTCTCTTCAAAGTGAGTTGAGCTCGAAAGATGCTATGGAGTATCAAGTGTTAATCATACTTATTACAGGCCTTGTATATCAACGCTGTACTCACTGGACCATGCTTTCTAGCTATAAAAATTTCGCTCTTATGGTTCTATCGTCGAACATTCTTAGTCCACCAGAAATAGCTGAGGGTTGCCTGGTGGATCAATCTAGTCTATGTGATCCTTTGGGCCATCGGATCGACACTCTTCTATGTCCTACAGTGCATTCCTCCCGACTATTACTGGCAGCGCATGTATCGCTTGTTCCACATTCCACCGCCATCGCCAGTCACGGGACAATGCCACTCTGCAACACCCGTATTGGTCGCACTGCCTCTAATATTCAGCTTGGTCTCCGACTTTGGAATCTTGCTGCTGCCAGTCGTCACTCTTGTACGACTTTAGATGCGTACTGCTAAGAAATTTGGTCTGATCGTCCTCTTTTCTTTTGGCCTACTGCAAGTACCACATTTGGAAGCATAGACATTCTGAGTGATTGAATCTACAGTGCATGTCTTTGCGAGAGCATTCGAATATCGCTTGAGATAACCGTTCCTGCCTTCGCAGACCCAACGTGTATGTCAAGAGAATACTCCCCCAATTACAGTAGGGAGTCATTAGCTGATTAGGCTTTAGATGCAAATGTCACATTCGTGATCTTCACCTTTGCCGAGGGCAACATCGCTATTGCCGCTACATGTGTGCCACTCATTGCGTCGCAGTGGAACCGTTTCTTTCAGAAACTTCGCTCTTTAACTACAGGCTCCAGTGGCTCTAATATTATGCTAAATTCAGGGCGAGAGAAGTCATCAATAGGTACCAGGACTACTAGCTATAGTCAGGAACGGATGCCCAAAATCTCACATTCGATCATACGAACGGGCGAGGAACTCAATTCTACCATATCCAATAATCACATTGGCGTTAGGCAAGACATAGACGCGGAGTGGGCCGGATTGAGGTAAGGGATTGATGGTGGTATGCATATTGGGGTATATTGATCTAGCAATTCAAGGCTTTTGATGATACAAATGGTGTGATAAAAAGGGCGTATTACACTACTTACGCTAATTACTTAATAGTTGATATGATAATAGGGGCGTATCATATCAACTATTTATTATCATCTTTATTAGTAGTAAATAAATGGTATAAATAGTAAACCGGATTTAGCGGATTTAGCCAAAAATTTGGTGTGGCCATGGCTCCCCTACTATTGACGACTACTATACGATAGTAATACTATAAAAAAATATATAAGAAAACACTATAGGGAGTTCGTAGATATCTATAGCTATCTTCCCGTGTATCGTGCTTGAAGAAAGGTGGATATATAGTAGTATACTAACGTCGCGCGCGAAAAAATCTAAAATTCTATGATTAAATAAACGAGCCCCTAACGAACACTTTTTTTAAAACCGCAGCAGCCTAAAAAGCCGTTTACCGTTGTCTTTCAAATTGAACCTCTTTTAGCGCCGTACTAGCCCGATCAGGCATACAGCTCGCGTATTCTACACTTCCTCCAGCTCTTGAATGATAGTATATAAATCCTCTTCTATAAATAGCCCGATCCTAAACTATATGTCACGGCTTGGCCATTGCTTGCTTACTGTTGTTGCCGATACGCGTAGTATGGAGCATGGTTATCGAACGTTCGATCATCGCTCAGCGCTCATGGCTAGCGGCTTGGCGCGTCTCTAAGACGCGCAGGCTTCATGTATCTATCTTCTCTCCTTAGATATATTCTTCTAGTTATATTATACCCCTATCGACTCGCTCTAGGCAGGCCCCTGACATTAGAATATATCTCTCCTTACCCCTACCCTCGTGAGTTTATCAGCGAGGTAAAATAAACGGCGAAGCTCGTAGCCAGTCAGCGAGTTAAAACAAGTGTCGAGGAACCCCTTTCAGTATCCGATCCAGATTAGTACTATAGTATACCGTTAACACGTTAACGAAGGCTCTATTATATAAGCAAGCTCCTAGTAAGCGACCCTGAACCCTAGAAGTATCAGGTTGACACGTTCTGAAGAGGCTAAAGCCTACTCCCTAATACTATCCTAGGACAACACCTTTTCAACCCTTCAGCCATTACCTCTACCTACCCTATTACCCTCTATATCCCCTACTACTATAGCGCGAGGCTATAAGCTGGACCCCTACCAGCGAGAAGACATCCTCCGGCGAGCAGAAACCCGTCGACGTACCTCCTTCCTCCTACCCGATAACGATACTAGTATAGACACTCAAGGCGCAGCTATTGTATAGGATATTAGAACTATACCCCAACTACAATACTGGGTATTAAGGGAGCTAATAGCTGTGATAGTGGCCCTGATAGAACTCCGCCAGGAAAGAGACGCAGCTATATCCTACATTAAAGATTGGGAATTAATAACTACCAAACTAGACTATACGGCGGAAGCAGCGCAGGAACCGCAGGCTTAGAGGCGAACTACCCAAGATAAATACCGAACTCTTAGATAAAGGAACTCCCAACTAGAAACCGAAGTCGGACGCCTAGAGGAGCAGATTGCTATATTGGAAGAAGGTATACCTCCGCGCTAAATAACCCCTAGCTCTACCATCGGTAGCAGCAAGCAGCGTACCGCCAAAATATCAGACCCCCTACTATTCTACTAGCTAGATAGAGATATTACCTTAGAGGACTAGATATAATATATCCGGGATAAGTTAATAGTGAATAAAGACTACTTTAAGGATGATACTGCTAGAACTATCTATATTATCTCCCGTACTAGAGGTATTACCGCTAAGCAGATATACTCCTACTATACTAAAGACCCTAATTACTTCGCTACCCCCGACGAGGTACTAAGTATACTCTAAGATATAATAGGTAACCCTAATAAGCGATTAGATATGCGTTAAGAGTTTAAGGCACTTAAAATAAAGGTGACCGAAACCTTCGCCGTATTCCTACCAAAATTCTATAAATATACTACTTACTTAAAACTTAATAAAGTAATTATAGTTAAGGAGTTAACTGAGAAGGTGACGCCTCGCCTTTAATAAGCTATCGCTACTAATACTATAGAGTTTAATATAATCAAGGGACTTAGAGACTACTGCTAACAGGTAGATAATTAGTTATATAATATAGACTCTACCTATAAGCGTAAGAAGGAGTTAGTCAAACGCGTAATAGCCCCGCCTACTAGTTCTTTAAAAGTACCCCGAGTTACTGCGTATACGCCCCCGATGAAGCGTCTATCGGTTAAACCAGCCGTTATCATCGCCCCTAGACGCACTATCTCCCCGAAACCATCCTCCGGTAACTGTTATAACTATAGTAAAGAAGGCTACTAGGCTAAGGACTACCCTATTCCAAAGAAAGAGGGAATCTAGAAAATCGCTACTAATAGCGATAACTCGACGAGCTCTAAGGATAAGCTTAGAGCTAGCGGAAATAAGATAAATAGGTTAGAGGTTTTAGAAAACTAGAAGTCCTTAGGGAAGTCGCCCTTAAGGACCTACTATTCCTATTATTAGTAGATATTAGTAATCTATATAGAAGACGATCATTTATATACCCTATTATATTACTTACTCAAGGAAAAGAATACTAATCTAAAGCCTTTACTGATACGGGTACTATAGTATATTCATTTATTAATGAAAAGGAAGCGTAACTCCTATCCGATTACCTTAATATCGTTCCTATACCTCTCGCTAAACTATATTACCTCTATAGCTATAACGGCAAGATACGAAAGAAACCTGTTACCTATACTATTTACCCTTCTATAAAAGTCTATAATTATCTCGAGTCGACTGTGCCTATACTTATTGCTAACCTAGGTAACCAATATATTATCCTCGGCAAGCTATAGATAAATAAGTATAAGGTCCTACTAGATATGGCGGATAACCGTATCGTCTTCTTGCCTAGCCGTTGTGATTATACCGGAGCTCCTTAGGCTCGCCTAAAGGCTTCGAAGGAACCTCTACTACCGCTCCTATCGCCTAAAGAAAATAAGGTACTTAATATCGCTGAGATCAGCGCTACTATATTCTATATATATACAAGGAATCAAAAGAAGCGCGACGTCTAATACTTCTCTATAATAATAGCTGAGTTAGAGAAGGCTATCTAGAATGGATCTATACTAGACTAGATCTATAAGGTATCGGAAGCAACGGAGGGGATAGTCGAGCAGAAGCTTCCCTAGGAATACTATAATCTTATTAACGTCTTTGACCGGAGTAAAGTAAAGGAACTACTACTATATCGGTTATATAATTATAAGATTAAACTGGAAGCTAGAAAGAAGCCCCCTTAGAGTCGCCTATACTTAATATCTAGATTCAAGCTCTAGAAGGTAAAGGAATACTTAGACGATAATCTTAAGAAGGGCTTTATCTTACCTACTACGGCTCCCTACGCGTTACTAGTCCTTTTTATCTAAAAGTACGATAGAAGTCTCCGTTTCTGCGTCGACTATCGGAAACTTAACGCCCTTACAATTCGGAACCGCTATCCTATACCGCTTATTAAGGAAACGCTTACTTGCGTTATCGGATGTAAATATCTTATAAAGCTAGATATTATTGCCGTATTCAATAAGCTTCGCGTATATCTAGACAGCGAAGATCTTATAACGTTTACTACCTCCTTCGGAGCGTTTAAATACTATATCCTACTATTTGGCCTAACTAATAGACCTACGTCCTTCTAGTACTATATAAATAATACCCTCTTCGAATACCTAAACGATTTCTACTAAGTCTATCTAGATAATATCCTAATCTATAGTAAGACGGAAAAAGAGTATAAGTAATATATACGAAAGGTCTTACTAAAGCTTCGGGAGGCGGGACTACAAGTTAATATCGAGAAATACGAATTCTACGTCCAAGAGATAACCTTCCTCGGACTAATCGTATTAATAGAAGGTCTACGTATAGACCTTTCTAAGGTTAAGGTTATTATTAACTAGGAACCCCTAACTCGTCTAAAGGAGGTACAAGTATTCGTTAGTTTCTATAACTTCTACCGCCGGTTTATAAAGGACTTCTCGAAAATAGTTAGACCCTTAGTATTACTCACTAGAAAGGATTGTCCATTCTAGTAGTCTAAAGTATATTAGGCGGCCTTCGAGCGTCTTAAGAGCACGGTTACTAGTACCCTAGTACTTTGGTATTATAATAGATCCTGACCAGCGGTGCTAGAGATAGATTCGTCTAATTATGTTAATAGCGGTATCCTATCCCAAGCTGACGATAATAGAGTCCTTTATCCAGTTATATTCTGTAGTAAGAACCTACTACCTACGGAGTATAACTATAAGATCTACAATAAGGAGCTACTTATAATCGTCCGCTGCCTAGAATACTAGCGCTCTGAATTAGAATTAACTAATATCCCTATCCAAATATTTACTGATTATAAGAGCCTTAAATATTTTATATAGACAAAGGAGCTAACGCGCCGTCAAGCTCGATAGGCAGAGAAATTAGCTAATTTCAACTTTAAAATTATATACCGGAGTAGTAAATCCAACGGCAAAGTAGACGCCTTGACGCGTATACCGAACTTAGTACCTACTAATAACCAAGATAAGCGTTAAAAGCATCAATACCGTACTCTACTATCTCTAGAGTATTTTTAGAAATTCTCTAAGGACAGAGACTTTAAAGAGGGGGGTAGCGGTAATAATACTATATTAGACGAATAGATCAACGCGATAGCTAATAAAGATTTACCTCTATATATAAGGGTAGTACTAGTAAATAAGGAAGACGATAACTATCGGCGTATCTATAATACCCTCGCGAAGGATCCGTCTCAGGTATTCGAGATAATTAACCTATATTATTACTCTAGTCATAACAATACACTCTTCTATAAGGATCGTCTTTGGGTTCCAGTAATAGCTAAGCTCCGTACGGACCTAATTAAGGAAAGCTATAACTAACCCGTATACGGCTATCCTGGCAGAGATAGGACGCTTAAGTTAGTAAAGAGATAGTTCTACTGGCGTAGTATAAAAGATAAGATTGCCCGCTATATCCGCAATTACTATATCTGCCAACGAAGCAAGGCCCCTCGAGACCAATATAATGGGCTACTACAGGCTTTACCGGTGCCGGAGTAATACTAGCAAGATATCTCGATAGACTTTATTACTGGACTTCCCGTCTCGGAAGGGTATAATACTATATATACTATAGTGGACCGGCTTTCCAAAGAGCGCCACTATACTCTATATATTATAACCAATCAAGGCACGTCTGCGGAAGCTACGGCCGACATCCTAATAAGATATGTCTTCCGCTCGCATAGTCTCCTAGAGTTAATCATCTCTAATCGAGGGCTATAGTTCGTATCGTTAGTATAGAAGGTACTATATTAGCGACTAAAGATTAATATCAAGCTATCTACGGCGTTCCATCCGGAAACTGACGGTTAGACGGAACGGGCTAATTAAGACGTCGAGCGTCACCTGAGAACGTATTACTTATATATACAAGATGATTAGTTCCGACTTCTCCCTATAGCCGAATTTACAGATAATAACTCTATTACTAGTACTATAGGAATAACTCCCTTCTTTACCAATAAAGGTTTCTACCCTTAGATATCTTTCTCTCTACCTATAGACACTGGATCTATAGCTTGTAAGCGTATCTAGTATACTAAGGCGAATAATATCGCAGACCGTATAACGAGAGTCTTAGACTTTATAACTAAGTAATCTATTACGAGCTATAGGAGAATGACGGATTAAGCTAATAAGAAGCGGTCTAACGTTATATACGATAAAGGAGATATAGTATTCCTGTCTAGTCGGAATATAAGTATAGAACGTCCGAGTAGGAAACTGGATGACAAGATGCTGGGACCGTTTAAGGTATCAGATAAAGTTAGATCATCTTACCGCCTAGAACTCCCATCCAGTATATAAATATATGATATCTTCTACCCCAGCCTACTATAAAAAGTATCTACGGACCCTTTACCTAGTCAGCGAACGGAGCCGCTAAGACCTATTATAGTAGATGACTAGGAAGAGTGGGAGATCGACGATATCTTGGATGCTAGACTATTCGGTCGTGGCCGCTATCTATAGTTCCGGGTCCGATAGAAGAACGAGCAACAACCGGACCGCTAATAGTACTATGCGGATGGCGGCGAATTTGGCAACGCTCAGGACATAGTCGACGACTTCTATGCGCGCTACCCGAACAAACCAGGTAGTCCGAGTCGGCTATAGTCGCCTTGCCTTCCGTATTAGGGACGATACTTGCTTGAAAGGGGGGTAGTGTCACGGCTTGGCCATTGCTTGCTTACTATTATTGCCGATACGCGTAGTATGGAGTATGGTTATCGAACGTTCGATCATCGCTCAGCGCTCATGGCTAGCGGCTTGGCGCGTCTCTAAGACGCGCAGGCTTCATGTATCTATCTTCTCTCCTTAGATATATTCTTCTAGTCATATTACACCCCTATCGACTCGCTCTAGGCAGGCCCCTGATACTATAATTTGAGGCACTATAGTAGTTCAATCGTCTTAACTACAAGGCTATTACGTTAATTACTAATAGTATACTTTGCTCCCGAAAAGACGCGTTCTAGCTCTACTAACATCGCTAGTATAGAATAAATATTAATAGCCATCTTTGACAGTAGTAGTAGTCGGCGTCGTTACTCTAGTATTATCTACTACTCTATTACTATCTAGTTGTTGCTTATAAGTAGTAGTTTACTTAAGTATATCTCCAGCTCGTCGCCTATATTCTGCTTTTATTTCTTCTTTCCCTATATCTATTTAAGGTAGGAATTATTAGTTACCGGTGCTTTCATCGCGCTTTCCCAAATCTTGCTGAAAACTTCTAATTTGCTGGACGCGCGGATAGGGCTGAAATTAGCTTATTAGTAGGATCAGCAAATAGCGCCCGCTAATGGGTCGATTTCAGCGCAATCAGCAAATAGCGCCCGCTAACAGCGCGATTTCAGCGTATTTAGTAACTCCGGCTTACTAGTAGCAGGATCAGCAGGATCAGCAAGCATTCAGTAAATCACGTGATTGATGACTAAGCAAAAGGTCGATTTTCTATGATTGTCGCTATCGACGGTAGCGACTCCCCCGGAGCACCATCAATACCAGCTGAAAACGGACCTCGGAATCGTGCGATTGGGCTCAAATCCTCGCGGGGGTGATGTTCGCAGCGACCTTAGGGGTTTAGTTACAGCGTCGCAGTATTGTAATCATTATATACGGTTGTATAACTTCGGGGATGATTTTTAGGTGCTGCTTGGTTAACTTGGAGTTACTAACAGTAACCCGGAGTTACTGATCCTGCTGATTTCTCGGCCCGCAATTGACATGGGATGTAGACTCTGATCGCCATGCGGCCTGCTGATAGCGCAAAACTAGCTATGACGCTAATGACATAATCTTTTGGGAAAGCGCGATGTTAGTAGCTTTAGTATTATATTAAGGATATCCTATAGACGAACGGTACATCTTTTCCTAGAACTCTCTTAGTACCGGCTTTATATTTAGTTACCACTTATCCTCCCAGTCTTTAAAGTATATCTACTTAACTATAGGATTAAGGATAATTACTATAATATATACTAGCGATCTTTCTGTCTTATTCCAGTACTTTAGCATCTTCGTATAGCCTATATATAGAGATTATTTCATTGTCTTATAGTAGGTAAACTCGACTAGTACCTTTTTAAAGCGCTTACAGATAAAATCTATAGTAGGGAGTATATATTAGAACCAGTGGTTCTGACAGGACTGTCCTATAGGACACGTTACTATAGATAGGACTAGTAGCTGAAGCGATGAGCGCAACGAGCGCCGTGCGCTCATATCGCTCAAGGGTGGCTTAGCAGGATTTCCTATTGCTATATATAGAAGTACTTGCTCACCACTTGGAGCATCGTGCTCAACTTCTATTTACATCTAGTACTTACTATATATAATAGATCTCTTAGGCTAGGCACTAAATATATACATTATCGGATTATATACCAGACCCGCTTAGTATCACTTGAAGCCTACTTTATACTCTTGCGCCATTATACCCCTATCTCCATTAAGAATCAATCTAGAGAACCGTCAGTATACAATATAGTTCGTAATACTTTAAGCACCCTTAAGGATAAATGCTACACTAAGAGACCCTAGGGCACCTACCCTAAGCTCCTTAGGAGGAGGAAGTAGATAGAGACGCCCTACTATTAATAAAGGACTCAGCAGGTATATTAAGATAGCCTAGCCCGACTTATACTATAGAGAAAGAGATAAGCTCGAGGGGTAGCTATCCTAGGTATTATTATATCTAAAGTTCTAAGGGGACTTAATACCTATTTAGAGATATCCTATCTTTACTATTACCTACTTATATAGAAGAGCCTAAAAATAGGTTAATCCGTTCCTAAAGAAATATATAGAAGATAACGACGAAGACGGCGAAATCAAATTATAGATAGAAAGTATAGCTATATTTAGACTCGAAATCCGCTATATATTTGGCCTATTAAACGAAGTCAATACAGCGATATAAACTATTTAGTACTTAACTTAGAAGAAGTCTATATCGGAATATTTAACTCAGTTTCAGTAGTACGCAGCGAAGACTAACTAGGACGATAATATATTAATAACTATATACCGAAGAGGTCTTAAGGATAATATTAAAGACAAACTTATAAGGTTAGGAATTATTATTAATACCCTAGATAAACTAATTAAGGAAGTAATCGAGATTAATAATAAGTTATTTAAGAGGACTATAGAGAAAAGGTATAACGGAGGAGTTAGTAGAATAGGATACTTAAGCTTTTTTACTAAATCGAAGAGCTACCGCCTAGGATATAAAGGAGAACGCGACCCTTATAGATATATACTAATAGAATTAGACTTTATAGAAAGAAAGGGTAAAAGGCCTTATAAAGGGCTAGCCAGGGGTAAGAAGCAGCAAGGGGGCAAGAAAATACTAACGTGTTATAGCTATAGCAAACCGGGCTACTTCGCTAGAGACTACAAGTCGAAAAATATAGTATATTAACCGCAGCTAAATATACTAGAAAGAGTATACACCCAGGATAATATAGACGATACGCCTAAGGAAATTCTACTACTATAGGATAAAGTTAAAGATATTAACTCCTAGTATAATAGGATGACGCAGGAATAATATAACTACGAATCTAAAAGCGGGGACGAACTTATAGAGGACGTTCACTCGTAGACTAAGGAAGACTTAGATAATAGAGACGGTAGCAGTATTTATAAAGAATCTAAATAGGATTAGGGAGAAGGAATAGACCTAGAGTAGGAAGAAGCCCTTAGTATATTAGAAGCTAAGTAGGAAGATATATAACTACTAAGGGAATTAATACCTAGATCTACTACGTCTAAGGAAGAAGGAAACTCTAAGGAATTATAATAGGACAATAAGAAACTAGATTATTAACAAGATCAGAATCATCGAGGATACAAAGAGTTACTATAGGAGGAATATACTACGCTTTACTATATATAGTATAGTATACTAAGAAGTTATAGGAAGGGACTAGTAAAGAAAGCCTGCTATAGCTAAGACTTCTACTATAACTATAAGAGAAATAAATATAAATTTTATCTAGTAATAAAGAGACTTTACCAGTTCTTCCTAGGGAATAATATAGATTAGTTAGAACGTGTCAAGAAAGAAATAATATATTATCTATATACAGAAAAATGCTATCTAAAAGAATAGTACGCCTATTTATATAATAACTATACGGAATATAAGAAAGAAAAATCCGAAGTAGGATTCCTACTCCTAATATATAAGTAGATAGAATCTATATCCGGATTTCTACAGGGAAAAGAGTAATCCCTTATAGCAGGGGTAGCCATAAGGAGATCAATATATTAACCCCCAAATAATATCTATATTCTATATAATATGATATATATATATAAAAACACCGGTAATTATCAATAGACAGCGGACCGTTGCGATAATAGATTCTAGAGTAACTAGAAATTTTATCTTACAAGATCTGGTACGAACAACTAGAATACCAACTTAGAAGAAATTATACTAGTATAATCTTTAGATAGCTAACAGGTTAATACTATTAATAGGAAAGGTAGATAAAGAGATACTTTCGTTACCTATTATAATTTAGTATTACTATAAGGAGATTACCTTTAATATTATTAGGATAGCTATCTATTATATAATTTTAGGAATACCTTGGTTAAAGAAGTATAACCTAATAATCGATTAGGCTCGAGGAGTACTTAAAATAGATTAATCCGGAAATATTACTAGGATTATACCTATATATTAGTAGTATCTAATAGTAGATAAGAAGTCGAACCGAAGACTAGTCAAGGTATATATTACCTTAGCTTCGTACTAGGATAGTACTAAAAGATAGTCCGACTCTATAGTTACTAGTAAAGATTAGTAGGATAATAAAGTAAGAGTTAAGGGAGGAACTAATATACCCTCTATCCCTTAGGAATATAGTAAATAGGCGTACTTATTCGAGGAAGAGACGAATATAGAAGTATTACCTAAGTATTAGCTATAGGATTATAAGATCGAACTCGAACCTGGTAAGTAACTAACGTTTAGACCTATCTACGTATTATTAGAAAAGGAACTTAAAGTACTTTATAGGTATATTAAAGAGAACCTTAAAAAGGGATTTATTCGAGAATCTAAATTACTAGTAGATTACCCGATCCTCTTTATATTAAAGAAGGACGGAAGCTTAAGGCTATATATTAACTATTAGAAGTTGAACAATATTATAATCAAGAATAGATATCTATTACTAAATATAGGAGAGCTATAGGATTAGCTCGGCAAAGTAAAGATATTTATTAAACTAGATCTTAGAGGCGTATATAACCTAATTCGGATAAAAGAAGGTAAGGAATAGAAAACTGCCTTCCGAACGAGATATAGCTACTATAAGTATTTAGTGATACCGTTTAGGCTTACCAACGTACTAGTAACCTGCCAAGTACTTATTAATAATATTATATGAGTATACTTAGATCGAACAGCGATAGCGTACCTTGACGATATATTAATCTATTCTGAGAATAAGAAAGAATATATTATATATATATAGGACATCCTTAGATATCTATTATAAGCGAGACTTCTTCTTAAACTAGAAAAGTACGAATTCTATAGAGAATTAGTAGAGTTTCTAGGATTTATAGTTAGTACAAAAGGTATTAGTATAAGCCCAGAAAAGATCAAGGCTATAGCTGAATAGCCTATACTATAGGACGTTAAAGTAGTATAAAGCTTCTTAGGATTTGCTAACTTTAATAGGAAGTTTATTAAGGGCTACTCTAAGAAAGTACTACCTCTAATAGATATTATAAAGAAAGATATTAGATTTATATAGGGAAAAGACTAATAGAAATCATTCGATATATTGAAGAAGGTATATATAGACCTATCGGTACTCTATATCTTTTAAACAAACAAGCTAGCTTATATCGAAATAGATGTATCGGATCTTACGATTAGGGTATACCTATATTAAATGAAAGACTAAAAGTAGTATCTAGTTACCTATTATTTAAGGAAGATATTAGTAGTAGAATAGAACTATAATATATATAATAAGGAACTACTTGCCGTGGTATATATATTATAAAACTAGGGAGTATACGCGGAGAGCTGCTCGGACCTGACTATCTTTACGGATTATAAGAATCTTCTTAACTTTATAATAATAAAAGAGTTGAATAGAAGGCAGGTTCGATAGTTAGAACTATTAGGCTAATATAAATTCAAGATAACCTATACCCTAGGAAAGGATAATAGTCAAGTAAATACCCTTAGTAGGCGATTAGACTATATAGAAGAAAAGAATATTATAGAATAACTAATCCTAAAGAAAGAAGCGGATAGATCGCTAGTACTACACTAGGTATTAGCTATGACCCTCTATATATTAGGACCCGACACGACTAATAGGATCGTAAAGGCCTACGATAACGATATATTTGCAACAAACCTACGAAAGAATTAGTAGGATTCAGTATTACTAAAACACCAGGATAAGACCTACTTACCTGATATATACGTTAAAGAAGTAATTAGGGATTACTATAACAACCCTTTATAAGGTTACCTAGGATTATTAAAAACTATAGAACTCCTAGGATAAGAATACGCGGCGCTAAGGCTTCGAGCGCGCGTTAAATAATATATTAAAGAATATATATAGTGCTAGTAGAACAAAGCGGCGCGATATACCAAATATGGACAAATATAATTTGCACTAGTTCTGGAATCACTATAGGACAATATCATAATAGACTTTATAGTTAAGTTACTACTATCTAGGGATCCAGCTATATAGGATACCTTTAATTCGATTATAGTCATTATAGATAAACTAACGAAGTATACTATTATAGTACCTTTCAAGGAAACCTATAAAGTAGATTAGTTAGCCTTCGTACTACTCGACAAACTAATAAGGGATTATAGTATACCAAAATCAATAATATCCGATAGAGATAAGTTATTTACTTCTAACTACTAGAAAACGCTTATAGCAGCAATTAGAACCAAACTTCGGATATTAATAGTATATTATCTATAGACTAATAGATAAACGGAATATACAAATTAAATAATAGAAGTATACTTGAGATACTATATAAACTAGAAGTAAGATAACTGGGTCTTACTACTTCTAATAGTATAGCTTATATATAATAATAAGAGGTTAGACACAACGGGGCTAACCCTATTCTTTACTAACTATAGAAAAAATATAAATATATTTCTATAACCTAGAGAAGGACTAAATATAGAGAGAGTATTAGTTAAGGTAGAAGAGCTTAAGAATTTATATAAGGATATATAAAGGTCTATTAAAAGTTTAAATAAGAAGTTAAAGGAATAAGTAGATAAGAAAAGAAAGAATATTCCTTAGCTAAAAGAGGGGGATAAAGTATACCTCCTAATAAAAAATATAAGGATAACGAGACTAAGTAAGAAACTAGATTATATTAAGGTTAGACTATTCTTGATTAAACGAATAAAAGGACCAGTTAACTATAAACTCTAACTTCTACCTGACGCAAAGGTATATCCGGTATTCTATATCTTACTCCTAGAGCTAGCGGACTCTAGTATACCTCTCTAAGAAATATTTTATTATAATATTAAGGAAGAAATAGAGTATAAGGTCGAGAGGATCCTAGATAGGAGGAATTAGTTCTACCTAGTTAAATAGAAAGGGTATAACGAAATAGAAAGTACCTAGGAACCTCTTAGGAACCTTACGGGGAATTACAGGGAACGTCTATAAGAGTTCTATTAGAAACAAGAGAAGACCAGTTAAAGCTCTCAGGGCCTTCCAGGCTGGCGGGGAGGTTAAACTACTCGGAGCTAATATTAAATATTAGACTATCGGGGGTAGCGGAAGGAAGTATTTAATCCTTCTCTAGCTCCTTAATATTCTATAACTTATACTTAATTAATCTTTTCTCTTTATTTTAGATAAGGTTAAATTATAATTAAAGGTATATAAGTTTCGCCTGCGTTTCCTTTATCTCTGACTAAGTATTATTATATACTTTCTTAATACGATATATTTTATCGATAGATATAACGAGGTCGCACTTCTTTCCTACAGTAATATAGTTAGAGTAATGATCCGAGCGAGCGCCTACTATATACTATTTATAACCCTTTATATAGAGGGTATAAGGACGTATTATAAATCGGGAAAGTTTACTAGAAAGCTCTTTGCGGCGAATAATAGGGTCCTTAGATCGGGTGATTCAACAGGGTGGTATAGAGGATAGATAGTTTCTCGGGACGAGAAATCTAGAGGAGGGGGCTAGTATTAGAACCAGTGGTTCTGACAGGACTGTCCTGTAGGACATATTACTATAGATAGGACTAGCAGCTGAAGCGATGAGCGCAACAAGCGCCGTGCGCTCATGGCGCTCAAGAATGATGAGCGCAATGAGCGCCGTGCGCTCATGTCGCTCAAGGGTGGCTTGGCAGGATTTCCTATTGCTATATGTAGGAGTACTTACTCACCACTTAGAGCATCGTGCTCAACTTCTATTTATATCTAGTACTTACTATATGCGATAGATCTCTTAGGCTAGGCACTGAACATATACATCATCGGATTATATACCAGACCCGCTTAGCATCACTTGAAGCCTGCTTCATACTCTTACGCTGTCGCACCCCCATCCCCATTGAGAATCAATCTAGAGAACCGTCGGTACGCAACACGGTTCGTAACAGTATACAGTTAAGCGTCGCGATTTAACTCTTAGTTATCTTCGTAGTATCGTAGAATCCTTTTAGAAAGTCGCGGATTTGGGTTAATATCTTCCAATCTTCAGCAGAAAGCGTATCATTTACTAGTTTAGGTTCCTGACTAGTTAATATAATAATTGCTGTCTTAATCTTCCTGATTACCCAATCTAGTATAAGGTACTAAGAGTTCTATCTCATCCTATTGTCGCGACGCGGTATAACGCTACTACTAAGTACTTTGAATACTTAGATCTGCTAAGTACTTCCTATAATGTAGACGATAATATTATAAAGCTTACCGAGTAGGCCTAGCTTTCGCTAGTAGTTCAGTTAAGTATTAGTAGGAGTAGTAGTTACTACGTCTTCTAGTTACTTATAATTATCAACTTTTTTCCTAAAGAGAAAAGCTTAAATAGCGAGATTAATCATATAACTATTACAATATAGGCGGCGTTAACAATAATTATAATAAATACCTTGATCACTTAGGGCTCTAGTAATAGCTTCAATAAGCGTATTATTATTCGACGCGTTGTCTATAATAAAATACCCTAAGTTACTGGAAATCCCATAATCTTTCAGTACTTCTAGTACTACTATTACTTGGTTCTCCCCTAAGTACTGGCCCTGAAGTTCAACAAGTACTAGCATCACTGCTCGACGCTGAAGCTTCTTAGTAGTAAAGTGCCCCATAATAGCCAGGATTCCTAGGTAATTAGGCGACGTCTATATATCGTAGCTAATATGGATATCTGAGATAGCTATAGCAAAAATCTAATGCAGACGTACTTTTCCCTCGGTAAACAATTGATTTGTATAGATTTTGATAGTACTACTAGCGTTTAGGAGTAGCTGATTAGCTGGCGAGCTAATATATTCGAGAAAGGTCTGAAAGCCTAGATAATAGACGAGATTAAACGGTAGATTGTCTATAATAATCTACTGGATATAGAGATACTCAAGAGTCGTCTTATTAACACTAATTACTAATAGATCTAATCGTCTCTTCTCCTCCTGCTCTTTATTAACTTCAGCTTATCAAAGAAGTATAATATTGATACTAATACCCTTAAGCTGACGTTTCAGAGCCACTCTAGTAGTAACTAGATCCTATTGATATGTATCTTTCAGATGATTTCTTATAACCGCTATACCTCCCCCTTTTTTATATCTTTTCGGGTAATAGTTACATTTAAAATGTAGTATTTCCTAATAGTCCTCGAGGTAATACTGCTCGTAGATATCTAACGTCGTTGTACGCTCTCTTTTTTTATATTATTACTAGAGAATTAAGAGACGCTTAATCTAGGGCCAGGTATATATAAGTTATTGTCTATAAACGAGTCTTACTTATCTTGCTACTCTAGTCGTTCTTCTAGTTCTAGCTCGGTAGCTAATATATTGATATCCACCTGCTCTTAATTAAATGATATAGGTACCCTTTCTAATGGTCTAGAGTTTTTAACAGGTCGAGGAGGAGGACGTAGATAAGGTTGAGATGATTTCTTTGGAACAGCTGGCAGGCGATCTTCTCTGTGGCGTATATTCTTGTAAGGGGCGAAAGATAAGGCTGTAGATCTTGCTGCGATAGTAAATGGGTTTGAAATAGTAGTAGACACTTTAGATAAGACTGACTTATCACTACTGGGGGCTATAGTAGAGGTATATATAGAAAAGTTGATGTTTATTAAGGCTTCCGAATGGGAGGAAAAGATTTTCAGGGCGAGAAAACCCTAGTACTATGCCTATTCAGGTGAGCGCTTACCTGAATAGGTAGTCGGCCCTAGCTCCGCCTTGCCCGTAGTGCTACTACTAATATTATCATTTATATCAGTAGTTAAAAGGTATGGTGCGAGGTATATATCATTATCAGTGATAAATAATAGACCTCTTATTATACTAACTACCTAGGAAAAAAGGGCGTACTACTGATAATTTATCAGTAGTGCGTAAATAGTGCGTATACCATCAAAAGCCTTGGTCTAGCAAGGGTATATGTAATACCACGCGCTCAGATGCTTAACGTCACGAAAGGAATGATTCAAATGATGTCGCACTTGATCTTGAGTCAAACACTAGTAGCCTGATCTAAGATGTGCGCCTTGCGCAGAACCATATCATCCGAAGATTTGGGTCCGACTTAGCCTACGACTGCTCTAAATTTTCCTTGACCACTAAGGGCAAAAACATATCTGATTCCACTTTCTAGCTCGAGCCTATCTCTTCCCCTACCTGATTCTAGAAATGCTCCATACTGTTAATATTGTGACGATAGTTGAAACCCTTGCCAGTCGGCATAGCATATTGGCTAGTGTCAAGACTGCCCATTTGATTGCCAATAACCATAGACCCTGGCTGTTTGCGAGTGAGCGTTATGAGCCGCTTTGTTGCCGTGATCATGTCATCCCAGCCCTAACAATGCAAGAGCGAGGCAGCGTGAACAATATCTATTAATCCTTCTAGAGCTGTAAGATCTTCGCTCCTTGGCGAGTTTGGGTCTGCTAGTACGTCTCCGGAAAGCATGTTCGTATGAAGCTTATCCCGATCCTGGAATAGCTTGTAGCCCATATCTATGAACGCGGGTTCCAAGTCGAACCCGTAAAGCTGTATAGCGGGCACCTTCTTATTGAACACTAAGAAACGGATCTCCTGGCCAAAGCAACAGCTAGTATCGATAAAGGTCGTACCTGCGCGGAGTCGTATAAGAACTTGGGACCAGTATGGAAGTTTTGGTAGAGTGAAGTCAAGGAACCTGACTTGGCCGATGCATCCGTATGACCAGATATCGAACGCTTTGTCTCGCTAAGCTCTAGATTAGAACATATGAAATCATTGTCAAGATGGGGCAGTAGAGTGCTTACAACGTGAATGACGTGCGGCAATACTTGCTCTGGCGCTATACCGCTATAGTCTTTGAGTAATCGCCTTCCCATGTCAGGAATAGAATCAATAACTTCGGTGAACCAGGCTGGACGCGTGTTGGGATCAACTTGTGACTTTCCTTCAAAAGTACTGGGCCCATAATAACCCCCTCTTTCCGTAGATATGATAGTGGCTATTATATGGACACTCGGGCAGTGGCAATAGTTCAAGTAGTTGAGCTGAGTTTAGAAGGTCGTAGTGAGGGAGTGGCAGCCCTATGCGAGATTAAATGGATATACTGAAGATCCCGAACGATCGGCACTGCTGTTCCCTAATGTGGCCCTGAAGAAGCGGTAAGAAACATCCTACGGGGGCTGTGCTACCTAATACGTAGTTGATAGCTAGATTATACGTCATTAATGCTGATCAATTACATGAGTAGTTGCCTATCAAGCTCCTCGCCGTGTGAATAGGTCATACTGTATGTACGTATGCTAGAAAGGCTATTTAAGCAGCAAGTTTAGCCGGCAATCTACACACCCTTTACCGAACCGTAATAAACCCTAGAAGCATATTACCCAATAAAGCTCATGCCGTCAGTCCCGGTAACATGAGAGACTCTTTAGCACCTGTAACAACAGCTACTTATGTCGCTGATCTGTAGCAGTAATACTCTAGCTGCACGCGTGGTGCGTATCAAGGTGCCCTAGAGCGCTAGTATCTAATTGAATAGCCATTCATACACTTCGATGCCAATCACTGGCCGTTATTCCTAGATGATGGGTGTCTCTCCTACTCTCATCAATCTGAGACGTAATCTACGCACGGGATGTGCACATTCCTTAGTTCATCCCTAGTCAACTCGGAGACTTTTAAAGAGCTGTAGGTCCACTATTGAATCTTAGCAGTCAGATCCTGTTTCTAAAACGGTCGAGTCACATCTATACAAACGAGAATGCCTGGGACCATGCTCTCGCCAGCAAGTCCTACCTCAAAAGTGACTAATTTGGCTCTATTAAGCAGCTGGGTCATCATCCAGGATCGTTCTGTACAATGATCGGGAAGGTAAATCCTACAAGCATATAACATACCAAGAGCTACTCAAGGTTACGTTGATCAAAGCGAGACAAATTCAATCCATACGAAACACTCAGCGTGGGAGCGTGGTCTTCTTGCATTTCGGATCCTTCCAAGAGAGTGTCCAGTGGTTCTGGGCCGTGGTGCTTGCTGGTCTTGTGCCAGCGGTGTCGACACCGCTTCCTGTAGACCAGAATCGATGTCTGAGCCATCTAGAACATGTCCGTGATCAACGCTCTTGATGGTTAACCAACTAATTAACTTCTTGGCGGTTTAGGTGGTTGGTTTGCCTTTTTAACCCTCGTAGTTGGTCCGGTTTGGGATTTAAATGGTCCGGTTTAGACGGTCTGACTTATATAGTTGGTGGTTGAAACCACCTAAACCGCCAAGGCCTGGAGGAGTAGATTTTCAGCTATATCGGGTTAGCGAGTTGCCTAAAAAGGTTAGTAGCCCTAGCCCTATACCCGGGGTTCACCCGCAGAATTAAAAGAGTGTGCTACAACTTTGCTTAGGGCCCCGGCCAAATATCAGCTTATTCATCTTACAAGGAAGAACAAATTCGATAAGATATAATAGATATATCTGCCAGGCCAGATAATCAGTCCTAAATCAATAGCTAAATATCTAGGTCTTATAATAGACGAAAAGCTCTGCTAGAAGGAACAAGTAGAAGGCCTTAAAGCTAGAGTAGTAAAGAGTATAGGGGCTTTAGCAAGGATTTCAGGCTCGATCTAGGGGGTAATTATATTAGTTTAAGAAAAATCTATAAGGTAATAGTACTTCTACAAATTATATATAGATTATTAGTATAGTATACTCTAGAAGAATATAAAGGCTATAATAGAAGTATACTAAGTACACTAGAAAATATATAAATAAGAGCGGTACGATATATTACAGGGGCCTTTAGAGCTACGTTATAGGCAGTATTAAATATTAAAGCGTACCTACTACCTATAAAGTTTACCCTAGAGAAACTAGTAATAGAATTAACCCTAAGGATAGCTATAGGCCCGGTATACGAAGATATAATCTACCTGAGATAGATACTTAGTAAGAGGAAAAGAATCTCTAAAACAAGGAAAATCAGCCCTTTAGAAATACTAACTCGAATATTCGAATCTAGGTATAGACTGGTAAAAGAAATAGAGACTATCTACCTTTATAGCGTACTACCAGATTAGGAACCCCCTAGAACTAGTATACTCTTAAGGGACGAAGCTATAAATCAGGTACGAAATATAGAGAAAAAGGGATATATAACCATATTTATAGACGGGAGTAGGATTAATAAGAAAATAGGCTCGGCTACGGTCTTACCGTAGCTGGGTAGAGCTGAGGCGTATATAGGGAAAGATAGCTAGTATACGGTCTATTTAGTAGAGCTATACGGAATTTTTCTCGCCCTATCGATAATAGTACTTAAAAGAATAGCGAGCTAGGAAGTATATATCTTCGTCGATAACCAGGCTACGATTACTATAATCTAGAAACTAGGATATACGTCAGGCCAAATAATAATCAGAGATATAGTAAAACTTATTAACCACGTCCGAGCGGAAGGATACGAGCTAGTAATATACTAGATACTAGTATATTAGGGTCTTATAGGGAATGAAGTAGCTGATAAAGCTATAAAGTATACTATAGGATAAAGATAATATAAATACCGAGCAAGGATTATTAAAGAAGATATAGACTATATAGTAAAGCTATTAATTTATTCTAAGAGATTAATAGTAGCTATAAAGAAAGAAATTAAAAAAGATATATAAAATAAATAGGTAATAGACTAGGCCAAGGAGACTAAAGGAGGGTTACTTAGGATTATCTAACTAGTATTGACCCCTAGGATTATTAGGATATATAAAGGCCTTAAAAAGTTAATAAGCTTATTGATTATTTAAATAAGAACAGAAAAGATAGGGCTTAGAAGATTTCTATATAGTAGATAGGTACCGGGGGTAGGGGAGGAGTAATACGATTACAAAAACGGACTCCAGACAGCTAATTATATACTTACTACGTATAGACTATATAATAGTAAGAGGAGGAAGTTCTGGAAAAAGGAGCGGGAGGAGCTACAGAAAGTATACCTCAGCTATAAGGTCTTACTAACCGACTATATAGTAAAAGCAGCTATTTTCATAAGGTAAACAGGGCTTTTAGGGCAGTATAAGACCCTAGACGAGGATTAAAACGACTGGATCGCGGGGGCAGATGTTAATAAGAACGATACGAGCACCAAAAAGGGACTAGAGCGTAGAACAAGCTATACTACTGGGCTACAGGGAAGCAACACGATGATTGAGACGGCGGCGAGGTCTGATTGGCCGAGTCGTAGTTAGATAGATTACATAATGAGCGCATAGTTCGCCCCTAGGAGGGTGAACCGGGGTCTTATGAATAAATCAATCAATTAATCAATCAACTTTGCTCAGGGCGACGACATGCTATTGTGTATTTATCTATCTACAAGCCAGATACACGCCGGTGTTGTTTAGTCGCTACAGTGGGACTGTGGGTTAGTGTGTCTCATGATTAGATGCGGTTTCAGCCATGCGCCATGACCATGGGCCATAGCGAGAGATCCGTGCTTCCTGAGAGCACTATTTGTATGAGCATCCCACCAGCAGTTGGCTCTTCAGTCGAGTTCATCTCTTTCAGAGCCATAGCAGTTCTTTCCCGCCTACCCGCACCTTATACATAGCCTATATATAGCCTATCTACACTCCAGGTCTATGCCGCCTAGGCATGGGAGTTTTCTAGCGCTGGGGCACCTGTTGTAGCCTTTCTAGGCCTGCTAGCCCTGGCGTTAGACCGCCCAAGCATCTATTTACATATCCACTTGTGCCGGTGTGTATAGCTTCAGGAGTGAGAACACTAAGATGTCTATAAACCCCGAGGGGTGTTTCTGTATACTTTATTTCGTGGTATCGCTATCGCATACCTCGTCGGCGGTATTGGCAAATACAGCCGAATTGTGACTTAAAATCATTACAGTCGATTGTAGAACCATTGGCGCGAGAAAATCAGAATTTTGGGGGGCGCTCCGGGGGTAGGGAAGGCGGGCGAAATGGGCCAAAATTTTGGAAAACCAGCTATACAGTAACAACCAACGCTGCTCCGGGGGCCTAGTAAACGGGGAATTCAAGCGCCTATCTAGCTTTATTAGGCTATAAACTTTGTATATCTAATACAGCGTTAGACAGCCATCGTAAAGGCGATTCTATGATTTTTTTTTTTTATTGATTCGCGCTAGTGTAGGGCTGAAAAGTAAACAAAAAAAATCAGATTTTTAACCCTATTTGCGATGGCTGTCCAGCGCTGTACTATATATATAAAGCTGATAGCCTAATAGAGCTGGACGAGCCCGCTAATTGCCTGTTTACTAGGCCCCCGGAGCAGCGTTGGTTGTTGATATGCTGTAGATTTCAAAGCTGTTGGCGCCGAGCAGTTAGAAAATCAGAATTTGAGGGGATTCTGGGGGTAGGGAAGGCGCGCGCAATGGGCCAAATTTTTAGAAAAGTAGCTGTACAGCGACAACCAACGCTGCGTAGAAATTACAGTAAACGGGTGATTAATAGGCTCGTCCAGCTCTATTAGGCTATCAGCTTTATATATATAGTATAGCGCTGGACAGCCATCGCAAATAGGGTTAAAAATCTGATTTTTTTTGTTTACTTTTCAGCCCTATACTAGCGCGAATCAACAAAAAAAATAAAAAAATCATAGAATCGCCTTTACGATGGCTGTCTAACGCTGCATTAGATATACAAAGTTTATGGCCTAATAAAGCTGGATAGGCGCTTGAATTCCCCGTTTACTAGGCCCCCGGATCAGCGTTGGTTGTTACTGTATAGCTGGTTTTCCAAAATTTTGGCCCATTTCGCCCGCCTTCCCTACCCCCGGAGCGCCCCCCAAAATTCTGATTTTCTCGCGCCAATGGTTCTGCAATCGACTGTAAGGGAACTCGATCCGAGCTTGAGCGACTTCCCACCCGATTTTGGTGCAATTTACACCAGAACTTGGTGAGATGCGGCTCCTTTCTAATGTCCCCGCCCTTAAACCATTTAAACCATTAGTGACTACTGGTTTTAATGGTTTAGACGGTTTGACTTTTAAACCAGACCACCTACCAATTAAACCTCGTAGTTGGTCCGGTTTGCGTTTGAAACCAGACCACCGAGACCATCAAGAGCGTTGTCCGTGATATGCTTCAGCAACCCAGCATACTCACCTCAGACGACCTAGCCGAGGACTTTCGAGGTGTTCGGAATGTGGACTTACATACTGTAGATCATTTCCAGCCTGCCCAGAACGACGAAGATTGTGAGCCTGCTGGCAGAGATAAATCTCCGCTGGACCCAGCAACACTGATGCTTACATCCGGGAGCTCCGACGCGAAGGCTGTTGTCCTACGTCACGAGCAGATCGTTGCATCCATCGAAGCAAAGAGTACGTTCTTCGCAACGACGGCGACAGACGTCTTTCTGAACTGGATTGGCTTCGATCACGTCGCAAGCATGATCGAGACTCATATGCATGCCATGTACCTGGGAGCAGAGCTTGTCCATGTCCCTGCTTCCACTGTCATTGCAAATCCTCTCGAGTTCTTGCGACTCGTAGAGTTGCACCGGGTGACATATACGTTTGCTCCGCATTTCTTCCTTGCTCGTCTACTGCAAAGCATAGGCACTTCGGTTGATTCGCAAATTAAGTTCAACTTATCATGCTTGAGGCATCTCATCTCAGGAGGCGAGTCGAACGTGGTCGAGACTGCTGTTGCTCTTACTAGGGTTCTTCAAGAGCAGGGGCTCCGCGTCGAGTTCATTCGGCCTGGATTTGGAATGACTGAAACTTGCGCTGAGTGCATCTATAGCAAAAGCTGCCCAACATACGATTTGAAGAGAGGCAACTCCTTTGCTTCTCTGGGGGAGCCGGTTCCTGGCATTCATATGCGGATTGCAGATGCCATAGTATGCGAGGCTACGTGCGGCAATATTGGCGATCTGCAAATCACTGGCAGTCTTGTGTTCCGGGAATACTTTAACAATTCCAAAGAAACGGCAGCATCGTTCACGGATGACGGCTGGTTCACCACAGGTGACAGGGCCTACATTGACGAAAAGGGCAACCTGAACATTGCGGGAAGGGAAAAAGAGTCCATAAATTTGAATGGTGTTAAATATTTTCCCAACGAAATCGAGACAGCATTGGAAAGCGCCAACATTGCAGGACTCACGCCGTCTTACACGGTGGTATTCTCCTACAGGCCACCCAGATCGCAGGGCGAAGAACTTTGTGTCGTTTATCACCCAACGTTCGATCCCAAAGATATTGCGAGAAGGGTTGAAACCGCTAGTAGAATCGCTCTTATGGTCGGCATGTGTATGACTTGTCGGCCCAGACACACCATACCTTTGCCAAAATCTTCCTCCAGAAGTCTGCCTTGGGTAAAATATCACGGGCGAAAATCAGAGCTTCGTTTGAGGACAACTTATTTGACCAGTACGAGGATGCCAAAGACATCCATGTCAAAAAGTTCAAGGTCGCACGCCGCGAAGACCCAGCGACCGCCGTCGAGAATACAATACTGAATGCGGTACAGGATGTTGTAGATGTCCCAGAAGAGGAACTCGGTGTCAACAACAGCATATTCGACCTTGGCATTACATCGACGGATCTCTTTAGTCTCAAAAGACTCTTGGAGAAATGTCTTGCACTCATCCACACTATGCCAGTCGGCCTGTTGTTGACCACACCAACGATACGCGGAATTGCCGGCGAAGTGAAAAGGCTTAATCAAGAACGTAGCGCACAATACGATCCAGTCGTACCCCTTCATTCCAACCCAACTAGTGGTAAATCGCCGTTGTAGTTCGTCCATCCTGGCTCCGGCGACGTGCTAGTCTTCGTCGTGCTGGCTAAATATCTCTCCGATCGTACAGTGTACGGATTACGGACCCGAGGGCTCAACACAGACATCAACTATAGCGACTACTTCACCTCCATCGCAGACATCGCCAATTGTTACGTTGATAACATAACGCGGCATCAGCTTCACGGGCCATATGCCATTGCTGGGTACTCGCTAGGATCGACAGTTGCCTGCGAGATTGCTAAAAGACTTGAGAAACTTGGCTACAAAGTGGTATTTCTTGGCATGTTAGACTCACCACCTCACATGAAATGCCTGATCGAGCACCTCAGTTGGAATGACGTCCTGCTCAATGTGGCCTATTTTCTCGAGCTGATTATAGCGAAGAGCTTTCCGTCCGCGTAGACGCAGACTTACGCCAACTAGGCACTAGGGTTAGAGCGGTTCGAAGATAAAGCGGCCATTAGCGGCTGCGTTTCAGTGCGATGGTTATTGGCTGAGGGTATTCAATAGTCATATGCACCTCGAGCTGTAGCTTTTCAATACTAGAAAACGAGATAACAGAAGGTAGATGGACGGTCACGTGAAGCCGAGGTGGCGGAGTGCTTGCCGACACTGTGGAAGCCATCTCAAGTACCATAAGTATTGGTGATTACCACAGAAATAGTCAGCGCTTTCTTGATATTCATTTCCATGACTGCGGGAGGTGACGCAAGATGTTTTGCGACGCTGAATTTCACGATTCCTTGAGGAATATTGTTACGGTTGCATGCATATATACATGCGCGCATACCTCAGCCTTTACCACATAGGGCGAGGGCTACTAGTGGCTTAGCGCATGCTCATATACAGTTCCTCCTCGATAGAAGACTGATCATTTTACATATTCAATATTATATTCAAACAACAGCATAGAGCTCTTTTGCTTTATCTCCCTGACAAATATTAGGGCAATCCTCTTGCGCGGTTTCCCCTTGGAACGAATTATCAGTACCCCAGATCTCACTAACTCAGAGTGAAAATGCTATCGATGATTGTAATGAACTATTATATCTACTAAAATGACTATTTTGACCACATGCGAAGTGTTCTCGGCGGAACTTTTTTGACGCCAATCACCTCGCTCAATTCAAAGTCCCGATGCAACTCCACCAAGCCAGTAAACATGTCCAATTCGAGTTGACTTCTAGCACTTATGTCTGATTTTAGGGACGAAGAGCATGACAGAAACCGTACACCACATAGCGGGCTTCTCCCACGCCTTGGATTTGACCAGATTGTTCTCCGTCGTGCGGGATGTTTGCCCTTCAAGAGGAGCCGACGTATTCATGGTGCTTTCGTAGTCCGGCAAATCATGCTTCTTGCAGGTCTCCACTATCGCATCTCCCATGTTCAACGCCCTGAATACCTGTACTTTAGAATTCAAGATGTCTATATCCGAAGATTGGATTTCCGTCTTCTTATTCATGAGGTTCTTCACAACGAGGGTCTCTTCCATAAGATGCAAACCCTTCTCAAGGTGTTCCAACAGGGTTTGGTTTTTGGAGAAGAGAGCAACAGCTTGGATTTTGAAGTAATAGTGTTTCGCTTGTTCAAAATCTACCGAATCATATGTTAGGACTTAATACTAATTTAAAAAGTATCCACAAGCTAGGAACATTCTTACCTTTCTCAGTCAGCTCGCCCATTCTCGCCTTGAAAAATAACGCATTGAGCTTCTTGACAGCGTATTTGTTCCTTGCATCGTGAATTTCTGGCATTGCATCAAGGGCGAGTTGGAGGCCGCTTTGAATACCGGCAAGTATAATTGGGAGGATGGCGATAGTGATGGGATCTGCCATTATGTCTGAGTGCTTTACGGACTGATGTGAATTTTGATTGGTAGAAGCGAGATGGAGATGAGCGGAAGATTTAAACCTTTTCTTAAGACAGGAAGGTTTCTAGTGTTCTCAGAAGGTAGTATGAACAATGCTGGTTTGTGAGTTCGTTTTGTGGGTGCTCTGTATTCTGAAGACATTGTGGCAGATAATCACTTGTTATATACATCTATTGAGAATCGTAAGTATCAAGTACCAATGTTTAATAATGTACATCGTGCATGGTAGCAGACTAAGATCTGAAACAAATCGAGAACACCTGCATCAGATTCGGGCATATTGTAAGCAGCCACAAGGCTGATGCAGAATAAATGGCGTATCCAAAATAACCCTATTCAAGCTTATTTTTAGCTTCGTTGGTGGGGGAAATCTATTCTTAGAAACGCCAAGCTCGGGCTTCTCGGCGTTCACTCTATTTGCGTCTGAAGCGCTGTGTCAACAGCGACGTCCACAGAGCAAGTGCAACCGATCCATTGCGAAAAGCGCAATGTAACGACTGCAGATAGAGAATGGGCTGCAATGTAATGGGGTAAATTTGGTGGCACATAACCTTCATGACTGTACCCTGCTCTGTGGCAGTGCTGGGCAAGCTGGCCCACGGCTAGGGCTACTACCCATACCTACTCAAGCACCAGTAATTGTACTTTATATAAGGGTCAAGCCTCGTCAATGATTTCGACATTGCATCTCAACTTTCAATAAGTTCCTCCTAAATTTCAGAGCTAGTCTACCTCAACAAAGATATCCTACGCAAACAATCCTACGCCTCATTGAACATCATCTTTGAAGATTTCGAAATATGTTGGGACACTCGCATATTCGAAAATGAAATATACAATCCCATATATCCTAACCGTCCAATCTCCCCATGTCATCTGACTGCCCCGGCTCAACAGGAGGACCAGATCCACATCCTCATGATTATAACGTAGCTCAGTCCGTCCGATGCGAACATTAGGAGGCCTGTCGGCGTCGATAGCGGCCGATGAGATCCAAGAGTACATGTCAGGCAGGCTTGAAATGGCAGGCCGTAGTCGGAGAAGCGGACGGATTCCGTTGCATTCAGTATACCACTTATGGTGAAAAGATCGGGAGGGAGCACGTTTGAGGAATTTTGGCTATTTGTGCGCACCCAGCTACCGGCAAATGGCACAACCCAGTCTCCTCGTTGCGGCGACAAGCCGATCTAGTGAGGATGGCGACGGCCAATGGAGTCGAGGAGCGATTACCTTAGACAACCAAGGATACAGAAGAAAGAATACAGAGGAGGGTGGTGCATGGATTAAAGGTGAAAAGGACAGGAGTTGGGTAGAAGGTGGAAGGAGAGCTGTGGGAGAGGACGATGAAGGGAATGTTGGAGAAAAGGAGGCAGGCTATGTTGGGGATATCGAAGTTGGTGCAGCAGTGGAACCGGGTCAGCATTCATTTCAAGCTACAGTGCTGCGGGACGGCGCTGATGACCTCTACAGAGGGGGCACGGCCGTGGTCGGAAGAAATGGCCGAAATGATTCTTTTCGTGGGAGCAATTGTGTCCTTCATGAAATCCAGAGTCATCTCATGGAAAGCTGCGAGCTCTCGAGGCACATGAGCTCGGAACAAGCGTTTCATTGATTGTATAGCTAGCAACAGCAGACGCATAGCATCAAAGCAGGTACAGGAGTTGCGAAGCATTGTTAAGAGTCTGCCCTCTCTTCTCTTGATGAGAATCTTTAGATGTATGTCAGAAGGCTCCAATATGCAGAGTTAGGTGGCTTGCACCCGATTGATTGGGTATTGGACAGGTCAAGAAGCATGTAGCGGACTTTCTATGGCATAGCTACTCGTTGCTATAAGAGTAGCCGCCTCAAACGGCCGCATATACATCTTGCAAGTAATTACATAACGGCATAGAATTACTAGCATCTCGACATTGACACAGAATGCTAAGAGAACCGTCTTGCTTATTGTGAAAATAAGAAATCATGTTGGTGGTTGTGAACCATACATAGTCCGCAGGCCATTATGCAAGCTGTTTAAAAAAGTGTGGCATTTTGAGGAGCTGAAACTTCAACTTGAATATTGTTTGTTGAAGATCAATCTGGTTCAGAAGGAATGTTCCTCGTTGATGTTGATTTTTTTGGAGTTTTGAGGACTGGATACCACTATTTCTGTGCCCTGCCAAGGCCAACCGATAACGCTAGCTTATTCGAGGTTGCTTGAAATTTCGGCACCTCGTCGTCGCTGTTGAATCTCACATTTTCCTTTCAACCCATCTTATTAGCTAGGGACGTTTCTATTTGAACGTCCAACTTTCTTTAGAACTATCTTCTTCCCCTTGCGCTTAAGCGTCACCCTTCAATACATCTCTCGTGAAGCACAAAGTTAGATCGACGTATTCAACATAGTCATGTAGTCACGTTGTCAAACATATTCTTTCATGATGTAATCTGTAATTCTTGTTGGTCAACCTCTTTTGACCACCTCAATGATGCCCTCCCCCTTCCTTTCCCTGCCAGAAGCCAACAGTCTCCAGCCCTACACCCTTAATCAGCTCTCTCCATTGCCCTTCCGACCGCTCCATGCCCGAATGCAGCACCATCATCTGCCAATCGAATCCAGAGGCTAAAAACGGTGCGCCCGTATCCGGCAGAATGAATTCGCCGAGAATGAGCTTTGAGTAGCCGGGTGCCATTGCCGCGGCGATGTGTGTGAGTATCTAGGCGGCGAGGGCATCAGACCAGTCATGCAGGACGAAATAGAGGAATTAGACGCGGGCTCCTAACACAGTTTGAGATGATGATTGATTTGTGAGGAGGACGTGGGGGAACTAGATACCTTCGATAGGCTGCAGCTAGAACATATCGTGCGCCATACTTTCAATCCGAGGGTCAAGGTCCTGAACGTCACTGATTACGTGTGGTAGGCCTTGCAATATCATCCGCCCCTTGGCGTCAGGAAATCTTTGTCTGAAAGTCTCGAGGTAATGTCCGCGACCGCCAGCTACGTCAAAGATCAGCACAGCACCATCATCTTCTTTGGCACCTCGCAGCACGTTGTGCTCTACAGGGAACCACTCAATCCAGCTTGGTCGGCTGCTTCTGTTGCCTGTCATGTAAGTATTGAAGTTCTGCAATACATCGCCCGGAAGGGCCGCCCAGTATTCAAATCTTGGGAGATCGGTGGTGAAGATGTGCTAGAGGGGTCCAGAAGTCACGCTGGTGGGCGATCGACATCCGTTGCTTTTGAACCAGACGGGTAATTGCGCGAGGGTACGGGTTCCAAAGTCAAAGCTGTGAGGAGAGGTTAGCGGTCCACTGCACTCGCACAAATTGGGGCGAACTTCGTGTTGATAGAGACTTACTGATGTCTAATGCATGCTTGATATGCTGGACGGGTCATTTGTATCGTCAGAGGAGTGGCAGTGTATACTTCCTTCTCGACTTCGGCGACAAATCCTACACCGACAAGGACTCGCAAGATACGGACTAACTCAGAACTTTAGATGTTGTTTCCTGATGTCAGAAAACCATTAATACCGATTAGTAAATGCTCTGCCTAGGTCTGAGCCGCCAGTTCCTTGGCGGTCACTGGCCTCTTGTCCTGCTTCTCTTGCGCTATCAACTCGAAGAGACCGAGGTCGACGGCCACTCTCACACACGTACTTTGGACTAGCTAGAAGAGAAAATTATTAGCAGGCCAACTCGATCCTCTGAAACGATAGGGAATTAATTACCAAGAAAGCATTGTGGAATACAGCATCCCCGGGCTTTTCGAGAGCGCTGACCAGGCTCTTCGTGGCTTGTAACATCTTGGCACGAACGGCTTCATGGGCATAAACATTTTTCGTCTGGGTTTCTAAAGTACTAATGTCTTTCAACAGAGATGCGATATAGCGTCCATGATCTTCAGAAGCGTCGAGGGGGAAATTTTTATAGAACCCACAAGCAGTCAGCAACGCGAATGAACTGTCCAAAAGAGAGCCGGAAGATTTCTCAGTCAAGACGTTCCGATCCTGTTTAAAAACTATGATGTCATCGTGCATGTCAGCATTTAGTTCCGTCTGCGGTATTTAAATCGGGTACGATGCAGGAAGACGGTCTTGGACTTGGCCTTGGGGTATGGAAGAAGTATACCCCGACAAGCTTGGCCATCATTAAGACAGGCGCTATAAAGAAACGACATTGGGTATCTGCCAAGATGTGAAGATGGATATGCTGGATCGTTTTGATGCCTCAAAGTTTGGGTAACAGACCCAAATAAATCCCTACTCTGATCCATTGGTGAGTGCCAGGACGGTCGCGAAGGATATGTTTCTGGCTTAGAATCATCGTCATTTTCAATTATTGAGCCTCATTGTATCTGGCAATATTCAACTCATTGAACTCAACCTAGACCTCCAGGAACCGTCGTGCCTGAGTGGTGTTGATGTAGATCTTGATCCCTCTTTTGATGTAAACAACTAGCAGAACGACCATCTCTAGAGGCATGAAGTTTGAGTGGTGGGGTTTTTAGAGGTCGTTCCGGGCAGATTCACACAAGAAATTCTTCTAGAAAGCACTTTAGGAATCATATTGGTCGCAAAAGTTGATCATCAACATGACAGCTAATCTACCACCTGCCTACCACCTGCCTACCAAGACGTATCTACACCTTCGAAAGCAGGAACCCGTTGTTCTGCAGGGTCTGGAAGATCTGAGTCGGGTCGTATTTTTGAGACACGGCCTTCAGTTTATCCACATTGGTCACGCCGTATCCAGCGATCGGGTTCTGATCTCTCGATGAGTCGCCCATGTACAAGAATGGGAGATATAAGCCACGTTCCTCTCCTAACTCCTTCCACTTCTCGGTAGTGGCGATGGGAGCTGCCCTCACTGTATCATCGTTATTTTCACCTTGCCAATCTACAAGAGTTGTCCACCCTGTAGATGTTAGCTGCTATCAACCAGGATGCACCAAACAAAAAGCAAACTCACATTGGTGATTAATCTGGGGAATCCCCATCGGATTTCCACCCCTCGCAATACCTGCTTCGGCAAGACTAGCGGGGACCGGCTGAAGTGTAAAGGTCATGTTAGCTCCAGTGGCGGCTTGCGCCGAAACCGCCTGCTCTCTCCAGAATGCGTAAACGTCTTTGTATAGCGTTGCATCGATCTTAGTGGCAGTGCCCCTATAGTCGTGACTTCAAAAATGTAAGCCGCGGAAAACAAAGGGCAAACCAGGTATAGGTTTGATAATAGCTTACCGCGCAGGAAGGTTCGAGAATGTGGTCCCCAAAATGTCAGTCAGGCTCTTCACTGTGCCATTGGTTGGGGGAACAGCGACCGCTGTGGGAGTAAGATCGTAGAATGGAGCAAAGGCTGTCGGCTTCTCGGCAGCGGCAGAATAGATCAGTCCTAGCGTGGTACTCTCAAGTCCAATGATGAGAGCCACGGTTGACTTGACGTCCGAAGCACCATTGTTTTGCCATTGGGTAAAGGCATCCAGAATAGCAGGAACTTGATGGGTTGTATATACCGCTACCTGGTACCAGACACTCTTCACTGGAATGGTGTAAAGGTCGAATCGAGTAACAATTCCTGTAATAAGTCAGAATCGCAGACCTGTGATAGCTAAAAGCAATGGAGGGTCACCAAAGTTTGGTCCTCCGCCCTTCAAAGCCCAGAAGAGGTCACTGTTCTGCTCTGCGTTTGCATCCGTAATGGTGCCATCTGCCAGGACAATCTGTCATAAGAGTCAGTATATGGCAATTTCGACTGTTGCGATAATGTTACCTCAAAATTCTGAGCATTATCCGCAGCGAGACCGTACTCCCCAGAAAAATGGAAGAATCCACCTGAAAAGATCATAATTAGCTCTATTTAGAACGAATTTTTCGAGGGAGCTCAAACCTCCGAGAATCAGTCCAGCGACGCCCACATGAGGAATTCGACCCCCTATAACGCTCAGGCCATATGGGTCCAAGGCATTGTAGACGTCACCCCATCGAAGACCCGGTCCCAAGCTTACAATCGAATTGTCGGAGCTAACAGTGAACTGGTTCATCCTCTGCAAATCAATAAGGATACCTGTGTCGTTGATACTGGACCAGCCGGGATTCGGGGAGTGGCCGCCGCTACGGACAGAGAAGTTCGTTTTAAAATAGCTGACGATTTTGAGGGCCTTGGATGTCTCTGCCGTCGATCGTGGAAGTAATACGCACGATGGCGTTGCCCAACATGCTTCAGACCTTCATCACTATGATTAGCATTCGGCAATTTGGAGTACTGAGGGATGACCGACCAGTTAGCGTCGACCTCGGTCTGATTCACAGGTTTTGTTTCCACGGAACCAGGCCCAAGACATGCTTGCGCTACCTGGCATGCGAGATCAATCTCACTGGCTGTTGTGCGGCCGTTGCCGTTTTGGGCACTCTCGAGCTGGCTTATCAGAGATTGATTTTGGGATGGCACTAGCTGGAGGGACTGGACGAATGAATGGACTTTGTCTTGCATGGTGGCTTGCTCCTCTAGAGGTGCTGCAGCGAAGGTGATGCCAACACGTAGTAGATAGAAGATTAAAATGGATCCCAACATTGCGGCAACGCAGGAAAGGACAAGCGAGACGCGCCTCGGGGAGGCCGCACGGGCTGCAGTGTTGGGACTTGGGATTCCGAGCGGTGTGAACTCCACAACACTCGGACAAAGCCCCACAATGAGAGCTCTACCTATTGAATCATGCGTGACGTTACGCTAGTGGGAAACCCCCATTTTTGCACTTGCAGCTGGAGCTGCAACTACCCCTTCGGTGGTTTTCAAGCTCGATGTAACTCAGCGCTAGACCCATACACTACTTGCAGATTACTCAGGCACCCAATTAGGTCTGCGGGATCAGGTCGATCACGCCGCGAGGAATTTAATCAAAGTGCAACAGTCAAGGACGGAGCCTAAGAGGGCCAAGAGAACCCGCACGCCGCCTTCTACACTAGGTAAGAGATATCCCGGCTTAACGCCGACACCGGCCCAACGCCGAATTTTGTCAATATTATCAACAATACCTTTTTGCACATTAAGCAACAACCACATCAATTGATAAGCTACGAATTAAATCTATGGTAGATAGAAGGTATATATATAATATCTAACCCTAAGAACCTCAAATATCAAAGCGCTGCGGGCGGCAGATTTTTCTTCTACGACATGTAGCTGAAATAACTTCCTTAGCATATACTAGGGCGACAGCATTATCAGACCTGTCTAGCTGTTTCCTGAGGTTTCCGGGAGCCTTGTGAGGGTATTTAGATACCCCTTTCTGGTTAGACTGCCCTTTCCCTGGTGTAATTACCACCTTTTTTGGCTTGGCCCGGGCTTGCCTATCTAAAGCCTTTTTTACCTTTGCTTCTACAGTAGCTTATTATCGTTATAGAGTAAGAAATACCCTCTATATCTTGTCCGCCTCTTTCTATACCTTCTTAATAGCTACTGCGGCCTTCTTATCAGCGATCTCTTACTGTTATTATACCTTATTAATCTCCTTTTAGTCTTAGTAATCCTGTATACATTAGACTCGCCCAGGACTAAAGAATTAAGGCCTAGAGTTATCTTCGCCGAGTAAATTAAGACGCTAACTACGTTACCTTTTCTTCTTTTCATTCTTTAATACTTTAGCTAAGCCTTTTACTATATAATTATCTACAGAGTACTAGGATACGAGCCGCTTATTCGCTTGAAAAACTTTGCTTAGTAGTATAGAGTTTAGAGTAACGCGATACTGTCGTTATATACGACGACCTGTACGGTATATCATTAGTGTCTAGGGGCCTTTAGAGCTGTTGATGACTTTGTCAGGTATAGGTTTCGTGATTTTCAATAAGATCAAGTCGGGATTATAAGGCCAGATACCTGTTTTTCTAAAGCTAGAAGTAATATTTTTTTCTAAGAAAGCTTCTTGCTATACAGGCCAAAAGACGCTCTAGAAGGCCCTTTTAGACATCGAAACCATACCTAGGCTACTTGTTATTAACGTGTTGAGGCTATTAGTATAATACCTGGCTAGCGGTATAAAAAGTAAAATATCTAAAGGCTATAGACGATAAGTCGAATAAGAAGGTAAAATTAATAAGAGGATTCGTATACTGTCGTATAAATCGATGAATCGTAAGTTGATATGACTGGAATAGCCGTCGATGATCAGTAAACGATATACTCTTCTAGCTACCTGGCTTATATGGCGCTGAAAAACAGCCTCTAACCAATATAGACTAAGAGTATTACAGCTCCACCCGTTCGAAGAGACTGCGAAGTAAGTAGTAGCCTCAGGTACTAAATCCTCTACCTAGGTATTCTGTAGAGTGCCCGAGTCACCTTTATAAATAAGTACTAGAGGTAAAGCGACTCTAGTAGTACTAATATAAGCGAGTAGGCTAATAAATTCTCTATTCCTATCCTGACTTGTATATAGAATTCGACCCGTTTCGAGAGCCTTATAAGATATAATACACTTAGTAGCACTAGCCTAACCGATCACGAAGCCTTTTTCGTCCCAGTTATAGATATTTTCGGCAGTAATACTATATTTTTCGATACTAGTAATAAGCTAAGAAATTCTTTATTAGTAATGCCTTAATATTAATAGTAAATTAAAAAAGTGAGTTACCAGGTCGTAAAACTGCTTAAATAGAGGGGGGTATTCCGCTTTTATTCGTTAATTATCGATATTACGAAGGTAGATACTTATAAGCCTTCCTTAATAGCGCTTAATAAAATCCCCAGTCCAATTTTTGTCTACAGGCCTCCCTATCATCTCTTCCGCGAAGTTCTAGACCATTCTGCTAGTTAGAGGCAGTCCACGATCAGTAAGTCGGTTAATATGACTGATCAGGGTCTCTTCTTGGATGAAAGTGAGGTTTTAGCGGTATTCTAAAGCTGCTACTGCCTTGGAAAGATGTTTACCCTGATATCGCCTGCGGAGCGTCGATTCGACCAGACCATACTTCTTGGCGGTACCTATGACATTGGGCTTCTCTTGACGATGCAGATCGTCCAGAGCGAGCTCTATACAAGCGTTGTAGGTAGAGCAGGCCATAGTTAAGAAGAAGAACGAGTTTGAGAAAAATTCGGCGTTGGGCCGGTGTCGGCGTTAAGCCGGGATATCTCTTACTTTACGGTCTAGGGACCAACGTCAGGTATCTAAGGTAAAAGTAAGGCACCTCCCATTTTAGCTTCCGGGATTAACAGAACCTAGCGCTGACGCAAATATCATGATATACCACATGCACTTTCACCTCACCTGCATATTGCTTACCCTGTTGATCAATCCTTCACCACCACCTTCCTGCTGCATCTCATTGTTCTCGGCACCGCATAGAGCAAACACGCCTTCCCTGCGTCCAGAGTGAAACCGCCCAAATCCTATCCAATCATCAATTATGCACCATCCTCCCAGTCTTAGCTGCAAGAAACAATGGTGGTCAGCACGGAGACATGGGGCGCGGTCTTCCTCCGAAATCAGCTGGATGCCGGGGGCGTCAAGTGTGAGTGATGGGTTGTTTTCCGATGAAATAAGCCACCCTTTACGATTCGCAGAATGAAGCAAACCCTTTCATGACCACTTAGTATTTCTCCGGATTGCGCCAAGACTGCCCTACTTATACCAAAACTTCCACGGGCCATTCTTACTTCTTCGTCGTCGGGTTCTAAGGCTATGGCTTCATCACAACAAGATTTGTTACTGCCGCCGACGGCGATCGATAATACCCACAAGGTGTACTCAATTGCTGTTGCGTGCATCGTGCTCGGTGTTATCGCGAGACTCACTGTCCTCTACCGACTCGGGGTGAGATTGTATTCTCGCGCATTTGGCGCCGATGACTGGGCTATGGTTCCGGCTCTAGTAAGTAGTCGGTACCTCGATTAAAGAGGTCCCATAATTGACCTTTTTGATCAAGCTGTTGTATATCGGCTGGACCTCCATGGCTGCGTACGTGAATGTTCACGCGGGTGTCGGCAAGCCGCTCTGAGAAATCACTGTTGAGGAGTATTCAGTCTGGTTTAAGGTATGTTCAAGATTTGGGAGCGAGCGATGATTTCCAAAAGCTTGGTTCTAAAGGGAGAAAAGCCATGAGCTCAGCCATACTCACCGAGTTCCTAGGGTATTATCGGATCTGCCGCCCGCTGTACATGGCCTGGTACCTGCTAGAACGGCAGCTGTACTTTAACGACTGGTACTACTATCACATATAGGTGGCACTGTACAGCATCAGTATGACCTTCGACATGACCTTGCTGTTTCTCCCGATCCACCCGGTCTGGTAGCTTCAAATGCCTCTCAAGAGCCGCGCAAGTGTCAGCCTCATTTTTATACTCGGAGTAGCGTGGGTTCCTTTGCATCCTTTACACAGATTGTCCGAATACTGAGTTATGTGCAGCGCGAGTATTGTCGCCGCGTACAAGCTAGCAATCTTTGTTATCGAAATGGCGCGCTACACCGACATCAACCCAAAATGTAAGTACTATCAAAATCCCCCTTTACCCATCATTGACCCTTACGCTCCGCAAAAACACTTACGCGTACGTACAGGGCTCCAATACGAAATGAGTACCCTCATTCCCCCGCAATTTGATACCTACGGCAGGACCTTCTGGATCCCCTCGGAAGTCGAGCCCACCGTCGCACTCATCGGGACGTCGCTGCCTGCGCTCCGCCAGAGCCTGACCTCTATCGCGCGGAGCATGTCCAAGGTCTGGAGCCAAATCTCGTCCACCTCGGGGTCGCACACCAAGCAAGGCAGCGGCGTCGGTGGCGGCGCTGTCCGGTGGACTTCCCAGCGCTCAAGGCCGCTGAAATAATCGGAGTTAAAGGTGATAAGAGGGAGCAATGACTCTGATGTTGCGCTGCATACGGAGCATAATGAATGGAAGGGTGGAGCGATGACGTGATATGAGGTAGGCTTTGGCGGGAGACGGTGTGGGCGATGCGTTTGTACGTCTTGGAAATTTTTCGCCATATGAGGGAATGCAATTTGGCCTTTTGGGCCTGGGATATTGACTGACGATGGGGAGTAGATAGGCGTACTTAGGGGAAGGACTTGGAGAGCAAATGACCTTGATTAGTGAATCGCACTCTGTTAGCAATGAGGCACGATTGGAGTACACATAAGATAAGAACATGTTATAATAGTGGTAGAATCAACGCTTCACATCTCAATGCACCCGCGTACGAATCTGCTATTCTGCTTGAGAAACCAGGTAGACTCAAGGAAGTAACGAGTCACGTTTGAAAAAGAGTTGCACAGGCAAATGTTACTTATACATGCATCAGACGACTTGGTTCAAGGAAGTTTAAAGCCCCCAGACACCAGCTTCTGAAAAACAAGCTCCGGATCGTATTTCTTCTGAACGTCCTTCAGCTTCTGTACATTCGCTGCGCCGTAATATCCAATAACCTCCTCATCATAACTGGCATCATTTATGAACTGGTACGGCAGATAGTTCCCTTCGGTGTTTGTGACGTTTTCGATTCTCGCATGGATTCCGCGCGTGGCATTGTGCGCCTCCTCGTCAACGCTAGCGAACCAATGGCCTGTATCAAGCACGAACCAGGTCTGGTTGACACTCTCCAGACCCAAAGCATTGCTGCCGCGAGCTTTGCCAGCAAGAACAGTGTTGCAATCCGTTGCTTGATTGCTTTCTATGCGATTCCAGAAGCCTGTTGCTAGCCGTTCTTTGTCTGTTTTGGCCATATATGAGGCCCTGGGGGCCCCATTAGCTAGATATCCTTCCCAGCCTATTGCCACATTGCAAGAACAGCGCTGGCGGAAATTGGTTGCAAACCCAGGGCCAGGGATCCGGAAATCAGCGACTCTATCTCCTTCAGCTCTGGCGCAGTGGTCATGATCGATTCGATCTGTTCGTAAGATAAGGCATTAGGCTTGAAGCTCGTGGCGAGCTAGTCCCATCTGTTAGATGTCAGTTCAACGCTCCGCTTTCATGTATAGGTCTTCGACATACCGAGGTATTGGTGGGACAATCTGTCCATTCATCATCTAGGTGAGAGCCTAGATCTTGGTGGTGTCACCAGTCGTGGGGATTGAGTAGAAAGGGCTGAAGGCCGGAGGCGATGCCTCGGGCTTGAGATACACCATGTTCAGGACCGCGCCGACGCTGGCGTTGGTTGTAAATGCCTGCATCATGAAATTTGCGTATGGGTCCTTGTTAGGTTTCGACTGATACTCGATCGCGGCGTGGAAGAGCGCAGGCAGCTGGTCGAGCGTGTAACTCTTGATCCCACCCCACACTTCGTGTATGGGATAGGTGGAGAGGGTGAACGCGGTGACGATGCCTAGACGAATTTTTTGAGTGTTTTGAGGTTTCTGAACGATATCCTGCTTACCAAAATTGTTGCTCCCACCCTTGAGTGCCCACCAAAGGTCTGGGTTTGACTGTGCATTGGCGTTCACGAGCGATCCATTGGCAAGAACAATCTGGTACTGTATTAGCGATGTATGCTTTAGTCTGGGCTTGGGAGAATACCTCGAAATTGACGACATTGTCGCAGACCAGACCATAAAGATCGGAGAGATATGACAGTCCGCCTGTAAGATCAGCAAACACTTAAATAGTGAGATGATATCAACAGACTCACATCCAAGGAAAAGACCTCCCACACCGACATCCAGTACCCTTCCACCTGCAACAGTGACATTATGCGGATCAAGCTGATTGTATACATCTCCCCATCTCTGCCCTGCACCAACAGTTGCTACGCTGTTTGCGGCATTGTAAGTTACGCCTTTAAACATGGACATATCAATCAAGACTCCATTGTTAATATTTGCCGCGAGTGGCGAGGGCATATGGCCTCCTGAACGAATTGCGAAAGAGACGTTATGGCTGGTCAGGATCCGAACAGCTTGCTGAAGTTTTGGTATATCCACTGGCTGTACAAGACAAGACGGCGTCGCCCACGCGGTTCCCGACCTGAAATATTCAGTATCTGGTTGAAGAACGGCCTATGCAAGATGAGACGTACCAATTCTCCGTACTCAGCGGTAGATATTGACTCTGCCAAGGCAAGATGGTAACATTTCCAAGCCTTGTATGGAGCTCACGACATGCCACTGCACTCGAAACCTCTGCAGCGGTGAAGACAATCATCCTCGAGAGGGCGGCGACATGTACTCCGCATACGGCGCGGATTCCTTTCTACTTCCTACCGCAGCATCTCGGATATTATAAAGCATTTTCATACGTTGAAGGTACACTTTTAGGCTGTTTCCAACCACTTTGTAGTACGTAATACCTTTCTATAAACCAGCCACCTTTAATACGTCACTTTCCATAATGCTATTGGTGCCGTTAATAAACGGCCTCGGGCCGACGTAAAGTCATTTCCTAGAGCCCGGGGCAGTGCAATTAGCGCCTTACCTTAGTCATATTCCAAATAATGCAATTACTTATCAAGTAGCTTACACTCCCATCCTCTCAATCCATCCACATTAGATCACGTCTCGTACGTCAAGCCAGATCATGGCGGGCACTATCATCATCACTGGAGCCAACGGCTCTCTTGCCATCCCTGCTGTCCAGCATCTTCTAACCAAGTACCCTGATTATACCACCGTGTTGACAGTCCGCAACATCCTAGACGACGACGTCAACACGAAGAAGCTGCGTGAGACACTCACGAAGTATTCTAAAGCTGACACCTCGATCCGCAAGCTCGACCTTGCCAATCTCTCAGCCGTGCACGACTTTGCAAGTACCATCGCCGCTGAGGTCGCAGATGGTAGTCTCCCGCCTCTCACCAGCATCGTGTGCAATGCCTACTACTGGAATCTAGTTGGCGACGCAGAGACCACCGTAGACGGCTACGAAAAGACCTTCCAGGTGACCCATCTCGCTCACGCAGCTCTGGTCCTCCGACTCCTCGGCAGCTTTGGATCGAACGGCGGCCGCGTGGTGCTATTCTCCACTGACGCACACTGGCCGGGAAAGAATTCGCTCGAGAAGTACCCGCCTGCTATCCCAGATGACTTGACAATGCTGGTGAAGCCAGCTGCAGACAAACCTTCCGACAACTTCGGACGTGGGTTCCAGAGATATGCGGTATCGAAGTTGGCCGTGGTTATGTGGATGTATGCGCTGAACCGTTACTTGGAGAAGGTATATATCTACCGCCGGTCGCTGATGGAGGTCTACTGGGACCATAGCTGAACAAGTGAAAGGATCCGAAGCTGAGCAACATCACAGCCGTTGCGATCAACCCAGGCAACTTGAGCGACTCGCGCGCCCTGCGAATCAATACCCCTCCGATGCTGTTCTACATGTCCAAATTCATCATTCAGCCGTTACGGTTTCTTCTCCGCTTCATGGATCCCACGATGCGCATTGCGGCCCAAGCTGGTATCGATGTTGCTGACCTCGCGACGAATAAAGCCTATCCTGGTGAACGTGGCTACTTCACTCTGCTTGAAAAGGACGTCAGTGCGCCGGACAGTATGGACGAGAAAACCCAGCAGACGCTGTGGGTGAAGAGCATGGAGTGGGCTAGGATTACTCGAGAGAACACAGCGCTCACAGTTGCGTTGTAGTAATTGGGAAAGGGGTCGAGGAAGACCGAAGGCTCGGTTTTATGGATGGACGGAATATCAATTCCTGAGGTCAATGAATGCGTGCTTGACGTAACAATTCGATCTTAAACAATAGTAATACCTTGCGTGATTACGTCTGATATGATTCAATCTGTGCTTTGAGACTGTCTGACCTCTGAGTATTCATTCCGTCTTCGCACGATCCGCAAACCTCGTCTGGAAATACGACGTTTCCATTTTCTCGCACGCCAACCCCCAGTCGGTAGTCCACTACCTGTTGATACCCCAGCATGCCCCCCAACCATCTCCCGACAACAATTCCAACTGCCCTTGACAAGCTACGGCCAAACGGTACCCACCAAGGGACCGACAGGTATGACGCCCCAGCGTCGAACATCTGTGAGACGTCTGAGTCTGCATGCCCTGCCGCATCGGGGAGAAGAGGGAAGGGTCTAGAGAAAGGGTGGTTGTAGTAATACCACTCACACACAAGACCTGAATCAGATCCACCTTCGCACCTCTCATCACAACCTCATCCTGATACCCATACCAGTTCTGAAAGAACAGCGTATCGAGCCTGTACACCTCCTTCGTCTCCCCTCCACTCAGCAAGAACCTCGTCACAGCTTCCCCGTCTCCCTTCCCCCTCGCCGGCGGATACAACCGATGATTCGCCCACGGCTCGGCCCTGACCTCCCCATCCTCGAGCTCTAGCACGCGCTCCCGGCCCTCGACCTCGAGGCACAGTCGGCCCTCTAGCACCTGTATGTACTCCTCCTGGTAGGGGTGAAAATGCATGGGGGTTTTGTGGGTGGAGAGGGAGATGAGTTGCGGGTGCTGGAGCTGGAAGGTCACTTCGAAGGCGAAGGCGCGGTGCGGGTGGGGGATTAGGCGCGTTGTTATTGCGCCGTCGAAGCTGGAGGACGGTTATTAGGGTGAACGGGATGCGCGGGTGGGGGTGGTAAAGGTGAGGAGAAGTGCGGGACACTGAGGCGAAGAGGGGCAGATAGGAGGGGAGGGCGACGGGACGTACGCGATTGTGGGATAGGAGGAATCCCGTGCGGGCGGGGTTGGGGCGATTGTGGTCATTATGTAAGGGTCTCCAAGGACTTGTGATAAAAAGCAGGGATATCGTAAGATGTAAAGAGAATAGATGGATGCCGAAGATAGAGGATATATATAACTTGTGTCTACAAGTTATTGGAACTTGATAATCTGATTGGTAGAAACTCTACTGCCAAGAGATTATCTCGCGTGACTCAACTACCAAATCTATGAAATCTCTTCGCAATCAGGGCATTTCAATTATTCCACTTTTGATAGAAAACGTAAGAGTAAAAAATTCTGCGTGTCTTGACAAGGAATTTAATGATGCCAAAATCATCTTGATCTGACCTCATGCGTAAGGGATATGGGCTAAAATGCGAAATGTGCATACCAGAATCCTAGGTTTTAGCGTGTTGGCGACCTAAATTTGTTGCGCGCGGCCTCTAAGAGGTCCCGCTAGACCCCCGCAGTGTGAGTAGAGTATCTCAGAGCTGCTACCAGCAGCGCAGAACAAAATGCAATTGTGCTCGTAGAAGACAAAGGTTACACTGTAATCCAGGTACTCGTTAGCGCGTATTCTTTAACACGTACATAACGTTACTCACGGTTTCTTCGTTTCCCGCTCGGCTTTCAAAGCGTCACAGTTACTTCTATACCGTAGATTTCAGAACCATTGGCGGTAGGATAGGAGGCATGACTGGATAAAGCTGAGGAGGAAAGCTATCTAGGTAGGCGGAAGCCTATGTAAGTAGGCGGGCGCCAATGCTAGTATGACATGTACGCAAGCGGGATACGAGGTACGCCTGTAATATCAAGAAGCAGCTGCTGCCTCATAAAGTTTGGACCCTTGACTCTATGCGGGCATTACCATTGGTCCTGTTTAATCTAAGTAATTAGCTGGAGATGACTGAAACCGTAAGGAACAACTGCTTCCACACTCCACCCACAACCTTCACTCTCCTCCTCTCCTCCTCTCCTCTCCTCTCCCCTTACAGAACCAACTCATGCTATTGCCTGTCATCTTTCATTGACAAGCCACAGAGCCGCTCCTGGCTGTTGTTATCGTCATGGCCGGTCCCAAAATGAGTCTCATTCTACAGCTCATTCTTGCGGTGACAATTGTCCTGCTTTCCATCTTCCTCACCAATCTCTACAAAGCACGTAGCTTCGTTCGACAGCTTCAGAAACAGGGTTTTGTAAGTGAAAAGCCCGCCAACTCTGTCTTGAACTATCGCTAAGCTGATATATTTCAAAGCCTATGCCTCCGCACCATTGGCTATTTGGCCATATAGCTCTCAGCGCCAATATCCTTGGAAGCCTGCCTCCATTTGCCCATGGCGTCTATATTGGCGATCAGATTCGGCAACGGTATCCCCATCTCGATGGCGCGTTCTACCTAGATACTTGGCCTTTCGGGCCCCTCATTCTGGTGCTTTTGAGCCCAAACATGATGTATCAATTGACTCAAGCAAATCAGATCCCTAAGGACAAGGGTCTGCGCCACTTTCTCCAGCCACTAACAGGCAAGGAGGATTTGGTGACATTGGAGGGTGCCGCATGGAAATGCTGGAGGGGAATTTTCAATCCTGGTTTCAGTGCAAACCACATCTCGACATTGATACCAGGAATGGTTGAAGAAGTGGAGATCTTCAAGAGCCTCCTTGAAAAGCACGCGAGGAATGGCGATATGTTCTACCTCGAGGAAGCTAGCTTGAGCCTTACCATTGATATCATTGGCAGAGTAGTCATGTGGGTAGTTTTGAAAGACCAGTGCGCAGAGCAGGCTTACTAATGTTTACTTCTAGGGACCACAAATTTGCTAGCCAGACTAGACACAACGATTTGACGACGGCACTACGCAAACAACTCGAGTGGTGCACCACAGGCATGAATATCAATCCATTGGAGTATGTTAACATCTTCCGTCCATTCGTTCACGCATACAACACACGCAGGATGAATCGCTATCTCACCCGCGAGCTCGATCACCGTTACAGCGCCATTCAAGAAGACGCAGATAACAGAAACAAATCCGTGGTTGATCTCGCCTTGAAATCCTATCTCGAGGAGAACCCGTCAGCTACAGGCATCAACGCCGATTTCAAAGACTTCGCAATGGCTCAGATCAAGCTCTTCATCTTCGCCGGCCACGACACTACTTCTGCCGGTGCCATCTTCACCTACCATCTCCTCACCCAGCATCCCGAGATCCTCGCCAAAGTCCGTGCCGAGCACGATAGTGTATTCGGCCCCAACGTCGGTGCCGCCGCATCTCTTCTCTCCTCAAAGCCTCCACTCCTCAATCAACTCCCATACACTCTCGCCGTCATCAAAGAAAGCCTCCGCATCTACCCAACTGTCGCCGCGTTGCGTGACGGCCAGCCCCACTTCTTCATATCTAGTGAAAGCGGGCAAAGCTTGCCAACGAATCACTGTGTGGTATGGGGCGACCACTACGGCACGCACCATAATCCGCGCTACTGGGCACGACCCGCAGAATTTCTGCCGGAGCGCTTCCTTGTGCCCGAAGGAGATGAGCTGTACCCGCCAAAGAACGCATGGCGCCCCTTCGAGCGGGGCCCACGCAATTGCATTGGTCAAGAGCTGGCGCTGACGGAAATCAAACTCATGTTGGCGCTGACGATCCGAGAATTCGATTTCAAAGATGACTATGAGGAATTTGATGCGTTGAAGAAGAATCCGAAGGGTTGGAATGTGAATGGTCAGAGGGCTTATATGATGCGAAGGGGCGGGGGGCATCCGGCGGATCATTACCCGTGCAAGGTGACCTTTGCGCATGCGGGGAAGGAGAAGAATGCTGGGTAGGATAGTAGCTTGAAACGATGTTAGCTTATGTCAAGGAGGCCGCACGGCGATTGCATCCATTCAATAGGTCTTAGCACCGGCATGACAAGGTCGAGGCTGCATGTGGTACATTGTGAAGGCTCTTCGGCTACATCCAGACTACAACATATCTTGTTACTTCGTGGCTCTCGTGCTTTCTAATCTGCTAATGCAGCCCAATAAGAAGCTGCCTTTTCGAAAAGCCTTCACACCTTGACATCCGTCGGAGACACCAGTACTTCGAGCTGGGACAAGGTATCGAAGTCTACCTCGTTCTAAAACAAAGACAGACACGGTAAAAACAACTCCTTACAAAGTAGCGGTCTCCAATCAAACAAACCCCCTCTATCCGACTGGTATTTCCCTCGCCTAATACTCTATCATTTATTTCATTCTTTCAAAATCAAGCCGTTATTTATTTCCCATTAAGTATGCAAACAGTGAAAAGTACACCGCCCACCCTAAACTCAGATTCTTCATTTCATACCGCCGATCTCCCTGCCTCTGACCGTCAACCTCCTTGAGTGCCCACAGCTGGGCGCAGCGGTAGGCAAAACTCGGCATAGGGGGTTACATGATGCACGTTTTCACCACTGGTGATCTTGTTGCTTCGGAGGTACTTGGCGCTTTTGGAAGTGAGTGTTTCGATATGCAGTCATGCTGTTCTCGGGTGTGGTACTGTTGCCTGACCTCGGCTCTCTACGTAGGTATCTATTGCTTTTACCCGGGCCACTCTAGGAGGCGATGTTCCGATATGCAGGGTACTGCTGCCTAGGTCTACTCACTCACCGCTTGGGGGTTGTTCATGTGCGTGTGGATTGAGATAGAAACACGAGTAAGCCGCTTGGCACAGTCTGCATGTAAGCTGCATCGCAGAGGCTCAGATGTTACCTTCAAGCTGCAGGGAAGAAACGGCAGGTAAGCTACATTCTGCACGAAATTGCAACGCCCTGCGCTTGCTGCATGTAGATTGCGCTTCGAGGGTCTGGCTAGGCCTCGGATGCATATCTGGTGTGGCTCGTATCTGCATGTCATTATCTAGCTGGTATGACGAACATTTGTATCTCAGTCCACAGCTTTGACGCGTTGATTGGCCATAGATTTGGCGCACTTTCAGCTGTTGTTTGACGCCGTCAGGGAGCTTCCAGAGCCCCTCAGATTCTGCCCTTCGAACAATACCATTGTCGAAAACCAAACAATGGAAAAATCTCAAGGTACATTGATAGTAACCGGAGCAGCAGGAGGCATCGGGCGCGCAATAGCAGAACGTTTCACAGTAGACTACTCCGACACATACACAGGCGTCTTCGCCGTCCGCAACACCAGCAACCCCAACACCCAACTTCTCCGCAAAATACTCCTCAAAGCCAAAAACCCATCCACCATCTTCCCCCTCGAGTTAACAAGCCTTTCCAACATACGCTCCTTCGCCACAGAAATCAACACCCGCGTCTCCACCGGCTCTCTCCCCCCATCACCGCCCTCGTCCTAAACGCAGGCTACATGTCGAAACGCAGCCAATGCCTCACAGAAGACGGCTACGAAACCACCTTCCAAGTAAACTACCTCTCCAACTTCCTCCTCGTCCTGCTCCTCCTCCAAAGCATGCAACCCCTCCACGCCCGCGTCATCTACATCACAAGCTGGACCCACGACCCCTCCGATCCGCACAGTCGTGCCCTCCCCCTTCAAAGCGAAATGTGGCGTCCATTCCCTGACCTCGCGGCGCCGAGCTGCCCAGACAAGAAGCTCGGCATGACCACATTGGGGTTACGTCGGTATGCCGAGTCGAAGCTTTGGGGCATGATGTTCATGCAGAAGCTGCAGAGCCGTGTTAATGCCATGCCGGCGTTACGCCATATTTGCGCGCTGGCGGTAGATCCGGGGGGCGTTTTCAGCACGGATATCATGCGCGAGCAGGCGTGGATATGGAGACAGCCGTTGCGGGGGTTACTGAGGGTCATGACGCCGTGTGTGCAGTGGGTGGCACCTAATGGGGCTTTGAGGACGGCTGGGAAAGCCGCAAGGGATATTCTGAATGCCTGCTTTGAGGTTGATGGGACGGTGGTGGGGAGGTGGCCGAGAGGGTTATATCTTAATGGCGATGTCAGGAAGGTTAGTAGTGAGGAGTCGAGGGATGAGGTGAAGCAGGAGGAGCTTTGGGAGGGGAGCTTGAAGTTGGTGGGGTTGTTGGAGGGGGATACCGCGTTAATGCTTGGGGTAGGAGGACCAAACTTGTTGTAGATAGGGATGCCGGTTCTAGGAATGGGGAGGAGGAGCTCGAAGATTGAGTTAAGCTGCTGCAGCAAATTTGTAACTTGATGAGAATAACCTTGCAGTCAGTAGCCCTTGCTAAAATCTACGACGATGACGACACACACCATTTCCAGTCGTAGAACTTTTGTTTCCCTCTTTCAAGTCCAAAGCCTTATATTACTGTACACATTTATCCCTGACTCTGTCATCCCAATAAAACTTTCGAGGTCCCTGAACGTGCTCTTGACCTTGCACCGCCTGAAGACGCAACATTGGACGTAATGTATGCTCTGCGATTGCGCCGAAATGTCCAGCTAGACCTGGCTTTCGGGAGTTTGGTATTTGTCGTGGAGAGGCCATGTGTCTTCGTCCTCCTGGATCGCTTGGCTCTCCATGATGCGAGAAGCATTCGTCCCTTTTCCATGACCATCGATAAACGTTCGAACTCCGGTCATGTGGGCGCGTGGAATGTGTGGCAGATTTCTCATGGGGAAATGACCGTCTTCATCTGCTTCATATCCTCCGGACGTCGACTGGCCCCTGGGCTTGGATCGCCATAGGCTGGGGGTGAATACTCGTTTCAAAAGGTATCTGTTCTGGGAGTACCAGTGCGTTCGGTCTCCAGGGGATTGTTTCGCTCCGTTGTTATCTCTTTTGTGGCGAGAGACGAAGAAGGCGCGGAAGGCAGTGACGGCGGTCAAGATGATGCCGATCTCCGCGGCTAGGATAATGAAGTATGATTCCCATACCTGGTCGACTTTACCGTCAATCTTGATGCCTGAAATCCGAGTAATCGTGACCAAGATCATGACTACTGTAAGACAGAGAGAAAGAGCGAGGATGGCCTTTTGAGTCCACTTGATCTGGATTTTCCAAATGAGCTTGACTGGGATGTACAAAACTCGAATCTGAGTTAGCCCCCACTCCTTCGTCTTTGGATCGGGTTTACTCACTCAATAAGTCACCGAGAAGGTCCAATGTCGTTTGTGCTACTGAATGGCGCATAGTCCTTGCTGTGCCAGGCGCTGAAGAACATTGAACTAGCCACGGCATTAGCAATTTGCGGCTGTGGATGTTTGTTTGACGTACAAACTCTCGGGTCGTCATAGTAAGGACAAGCCACATAGTAAACCGACACCCCATATCCCAAGACAACGACATTAAAGGCTGTAACGACCCACCAATAGATGACCAAGGGCTGAATACGATCTATCAACTTCCGAAAAAGGAATAGAAAGCTGAACTTGACGGCCATAATGGCACACCAGGCAAGCATGAGAGTGACGGTGATCCACTTGTGAAATTCGTATGACTGCTGAAGGAAGTCTGGAGATATGTCTGCGCCCGGAAGGCCGATGGATAAGGCTTGCACTAGATACATCTTGTCGATGGTAACGGAGTACATTATGGCTAGTGCGCATATCAAGCAGCAGAGGGCAACAACCAAGAAGCCATCGTCGATCGAGAGTTGTTTTTGGACGCGTAGACGAATATAGAAACGTGAGGCCGCACTCAATAAGCAAAGCCCAAGCAAAACAGCGGTCGACACCTGCACAGGTCAGTATGGGATCTGCCCAAGCGATAAGAGACTATTTACCATGAACGCTTGCTTATGGATTCGGCCTGCTTGATAGTTTGGCGACGACATGGTGAAAGCTCAAGTGCACACACGATGATGTGGGAAAGAAGTAGCGTCCCTTGCAGCAGTCAGAGGGAGTGTGAGACGGATCCTTCGCCGCTGTCCTAGGAATAACGATGTAGGGAGCCAACTCAAAGATTCGGCCAGATGGAATACTTAAACAAGAGAAGAAGGCCTATTGGGAGACGGTAATGACACACTGGCAAGACCGAGGTATCACGCTCAGCTGTGGTAAGCAAGTCGACTCCCAGCCCACAGCCTGATCCTGGAACTTGAAACAAGCTCGACATGGTTGCATGAGACGCTCGAGGTGCTCTGAGGAAGTGATCTGTTAGATAGCACGCGGATGTCTTCTTCAACGAAGGCTGGCGGTGCGCATAAAGCCCACTGGTGTATGGAGAGATGCAGGGCAGTGGTGCGGGCGAAGGAGGTGTTGGTGTCGGCTGACTGCAGTATACGCTAAGCTGAGCTAGGACAGGCTAGAGAACGCGGCCTGTGGAAGCCTCAAACGGGGTGAATCCTTCTATGACTCGTTCGCAGTAATCCTAGCAGTTTAGGTCCACCAGCTAAATTTCCTTTATGATCAGCAAGGTTCGGATAAATCAGCTTCCGTGACCAGGCAGCTCTTTCTAGACTCTGTGCTTTGTGCTGCTGAGCAGATTAAAACCTTCCTAGCCATCTTTTCTATTACGGCGATCAATCTGATAGATACATACTAATAGCACGCGAATCTTGTGCCGCCTCTGTGTGGGCCGACTAAAACATAAGGGAAAGTCAACAACGTGCTTTCCTTTGTCGACCTTGCGATTTACTATTTGGTGAGGGCCTTGATCGTAGTCCAGAGTAGGAGATCTGAGAGCTCAATTTTGCTCTCTCAACCTCTGATACTCGAATATATCAGGCAGCCCACATTTTAGAATGAAAGTTGACAGGTCTAATATGGGAGCTTACCCCAAAGAGGTGGTTCTAGACTACGAGTCTCGCAACTTCAGCTCTTCTAACGTAAATCATAGGGCAAAGATACGCCTAAACTAAGAGGATACGACCTCAGCGACACGTCCGTCATTACGAACTCTCAGCCTCTCAATCCGTTCCTCGCATCTGACCGTCGCTTACTTGATCCAGATTCCGATGTTTTTAACCCGGCGCTGTTGTTCGAGTCTCTTGCTGAATTCCGTCGCCAAGAGTCTAACAGACATCCACCAAAAGTATTCGGAGTGGCATTTCAAAATCTAAGTGTCTACGGGTACAAGACCTTAACGGACTACCAGCATACTTTCGGCAACTATCCAGCGACACTGTTTAGTAAGGCTTTCGGTCACGGCAAGGAACGAGTAAACATCCTGAATAGCTTCGATGGTTTAGTCCACCAAGGAGAGATGCTTCTTGTGCTAGGGCGCCCTGGTAGTGGGTGTTCGACGTTGCTGAAGACAATAGCAGGCGAAATTCATAGTCTGTATATTGGGGACAATTCAGAAATTTCTTACAACGGTAAGTGCAACAAGATGGGACCAAGATTATAGCGTCTTAACTGATTTGCCGATCAGGAGTCTTCCTAGAAAGCTTGCATCGGGATTTTCGAAGAGAGTGTATCTATGAGGCGGAGCTGGATATCCATTTCCCTGAATTGACCGTGCGCCAAACTCTGGCTTTTGCTGCGAAAGCCAGAGTATCTCGGATCCTATTGCCAGGGGTGACCCAAAGTCGATGGGTGGATTATATGACTAAGGCTCTACTAGCAATCTTAAACCTTTCGCACGTTGCCGAATCAAAGGTTGGCGACGACTTGATCCGAGGAATCAGCGGCGGAGAACGTAAAAGAGTCAGTATCGCTGAGGCCTTTATCGGCGGGAGTCCTCTTCAATGCTGGGATAATAGTACCCGCGGGCTCGACAGCTCAACTGCATTGAGTTTCACTCAACTTCTACGACTTGCAGCTCGTACAGCGGATATAACGGCTATTGTGACTGTCTACCAGGCTTCTCAGACCCTTTATGACGTACGAGTGCATTGAAAATCACATTCCCCCTTGCTTGTATGCTGACATCTGCTTAGTCGTTTGACAAAGTCACACTGCTATACGAGGGCCGTCAAATCTACTTCGGCCCTATCAATGCTGCCAAACAATTCTTCGTTGATCTCGGTTTCATCTGTGCTGACCTAGCTACGACCGCAGATTTTTTGATATCCTTGACTAACCCTGCGGAACGCAATGTCAGAGAGGGTTATAAACTTCGAGTACCCCGAACGCCAGAAGATTTTAAGCATGTATAGAGGGCTAGTGCTGATCGCACGCGACTGGTGCAAGAGATTAAAGACACTCAGCAGAAGTTTTCCAGCGAAGCGGAGGGGTTACGGAAGCTGCAGCAAGCGGGGGAGGCGGAGAAGATGACTCGGCGGTGTGCAGCCGACCAAATTCTCCACCTATATGGGCATACTCACATGATGCATAACACAGGCACTCCCCTTACACAGTCTCTTTTTTGTGGCAAGTTACGATATGCATTATTCGGGGCTTTCAAAGACTGCGTCAGAATTTGGTTGTCCCCATCTCAGGAATTGTTGGGACCGCTATCATGGGAGCGATCACCGGCAGTGTCTTCTACAACCTACGAGTTGACACTAGCAGCTTCTATAGTCATGGGGCTTTGATCTTTTTCGCAACCATGATCAACGTAACGACTAATGCCTTTAAGGTCTGTCCCATCATACCATTTCTCAAGCTTTACTAATGTATCTCTGATTTAGGTTCTGACGATGTGGGCACAAAGACCAATTGTGGAAAAGCACACTCGTTACGCATACTATCACCCATCCGCAGAAGCAGTGGCATCCATGATATGCGATCTACCCAACAAGCTACTCCTGTCCTTATGTTTCAACCTAATCCTGTACTTTATGGCTGACCTGCGTCGAGACCCCAGCGCCTTCTTCACATTCTATCTATTCAGCTTGGCTTGCCTCCTGACAATGTCTATGTTCTTTCGTATGGTCGGCCTACTGTCAAGGACACACGCGCAGGCAATGGCTCCTGTTACCATATGGATTCTGAACCTAATTATATCGATCGGCTTCGTACTTCCAACTCGCGAAATGAAACCGTGGCTGCGATGGATTTGTTTCATAAATCCCATGGCCTACACCTTTGAGAGCTTGATGATCAACGAAGTAAGCAGTGCCTTGATATGCTGCGTCCATAGAATCTGCTGAGGATTACTGAACAGTTCCACAATCGTCAATTTCCATGTTCACCCCTTATCCCGACGGGACTACTCTACGCGAATCTCAGCAATAGCGAGTCCGTCTGTGCAACAGCTGGTGCAGTACCCGGACAGCCCTATGTCGACGGTGACGCGTATCTACTAAGTACTTTTGGATACTACGCTTCGTATCTTTGGAGGTAAGTCTCCTCTGGTACTAGATGTAATATATCTGACCCTGATAGGAATATAGGAATTCTCCTGGCATTCATGGTGCTCTTTCTATTGACCCAGATATTGGCTGCAGAGTTCGTCTCGGCGCAGCGTCCAAAAGGAGATGTGTTATTGTTTCGGCGTACTCGCAGATCGGAAAAGGTTTCCACGGCAGATATTGAAAAGGCACCACCTAACATGGAATCAGTTACTCTGAGAGATCTCCCAAATGGTAGGATTAAGGAGCCTAGCTCCGACGTACCAGTAGGCATCGAAAAGCAAAATTCTATCCTTACCTGGAATGGATTGAAATACGACATTGCCGTTGACGGTAAAGTCAGAAGACTGTTAGACGAAGTAGATGGCTGGGTAAAACCAGGCACCTTGACAGCACTGATGGTATGTTGGAAGCTCATCGACATACCTGTACATCCTATTTGACATGCGTCTTGCTAACGCCTCTACCATCTAGGGAGCAACTGGAGCGGGAAAGACAACCCTTTTGGATGTCTTGGCTGATCGAGTGTCGGTCGGGACTGTGACTGGAGAGACCTTGGTCAACGGCCATCCCCTCATTGGGAGCTTCCAGCGGGAAACTGGTTATGTCTAGCAAGCGGATATACATATCCCCATCTTAACCGTTCGAGAGGCACTGAATTTCAGCGCGACGCTCCGACAGCCGAAAGCGACGCCACTGCGGGAAAGATTGAGCTACATGGATCACGTACTTGGTGCTTTAGAGATGGATTCATATGCAGACGCGGTTATAGGAACTTGAGGTGACGGTCAGTGTAGTGAAACGCAGTCTGCGAAACTGCTGGTAACCCGTTCAACTTTTAAGTCCGTGCTGACAATCGAAGGCCTCAATTTCGAATAGCGCAAATGACTTTCAATCGTGGCCGCCAAGCCCGTACTGCTTTTGTTCTTAGGTGAGACTTACCCCAAATCCTTTGAAAAGGCGTCCCTTACGTTTTCATACAGACGAACCTACCTCTGGCTTGGACAGCCAGACCGCGTGGTCAACCTGTAAGCTTCTGAGAAGGCTTGCAAATAATGGATAGGCCATCCTGTGTACCATCCACCAGCCCTCTGCATCGCTTTTCCAGATATTTGACCAGCTCCTATTACTTGGGTATGGTGGTAAGCCACTGTACTTCGGTGACATAGGCTTAGACGCTACTATCATGAAGGACTATTTTGAAAGACACGGAGCCAGACAATGCCGGAAGGGGGAAAATCCTGCCGAGTGGCTTTTAGATATCGCTGGAGCCGCCATGGGTTCCAACTCCACCACCGATTGGCCTGCAATATGGAGCAATTCTAGAGAGAAAGACGAGGTCAAGAACCGGTTATCAGACATTAAAGACAAGTAGTTAGCCTTGCAACCTGAGCAGAATAGAATAGCTGGTGAAGAGTATGCCGTTTCTTTTGTTACTCAACTATGGGCTGTTACTGGTAGAAACTTCGAACAGGACTGGCGAGTCCCATCTTACCTCTACTCGAAAATCATAATTAGTACGGGCACTGTAAGTCTCTTCCACAAGGTTTATTGACCGCGCTGATGTTAATTCCTTACTAGGCTTCCTTTATTGGCTTCTCCTTCTGGATGTCGCCTATAAGTAACCAAGGCCTGCAGGACCAAATCTTCTCAATCTTCCTCCTTATGATTATCTTCAGTAACCTTACGCAGCTGATTATAGAGAAATTTGTATATAACCGCGCTCTGTTCGAGGCTCGCGAGCGACTATCCAAAATCTACTCCTGGCAAGTTTTCCTCTTCTCTACTATTACCGCCGAACTCCCTTCGCAAACTGTAATCGTAGTGCTGGTCTTCCTCTGCTGGTACAACCCGATCGGTATGTTCCGTACTGCGGGGTCGCACACGAGCGAACGGGGCGCTTTAATGTTTCTGTTGATTTGGAGCTTCTGTCTGTTCACTTCGACTTTCTCCCATATGATGGTGGCTGGGATGGAGCAGGCTGGGACGGCGGCCAATCTCGCTCAGCTGCTTTATATGTTATCTCTCATCTTCTGCAGGTATGTTTTTCCCTTTACTTCCTGGTTCTAATATTTCTGCTAACATGCTTCGCTCTCTAGTGTTCTTGTCCGGCCCGATAACCTCCCTACTTTCTGGTCCTTTATGAACCGTATCTCCCCTCTCACCTATCTCATCGGTGGCATGGTGATGAAATTTGGATGTTTTGTGAGACTTATTGAGTTGACTAACTATTTAAGAAGCTCAGTGCATGCGGGGGTTTTATGCCTGAGACGGCTGACTAAGCGAATTTCCAACACATGGCCGTCGTTGGCCTCGCTGATACCTCAGTTACTTGCGCGCCTCTCGAGCTGCTGAGTATCAAAGCGCCTTCGGGGCAGACTTGCGGTCAATTCCTCCGGCCATACATCCAAAGCGTGGGAGGACGGGTCTTGAATCCCGAGGTGACAGGGGCCTGTCAATTCTGTCCGGTGACGAAGACTAATGATGTGCTGGCAGCGCTGGGGTTCTCATATACGCAGCGGTGGCAGGACTTTGGTCTCATGCTTGTGTATGTAACTTTCAACGTGGTAGGGGCATGCTTAGCCTATTGGCTTGCAAGGAGTAAGAAGTGGAGAAGGAGATAAAGATACGAGGAGGCAAGAAATGCGATTAAGAAAGATATCTGTCAAGCCAAATCGTAAGACCAGCATCTTCGGTATTCAAGCAAAAAGAACAAATATCAGGTCTGGTCGGACTCAATCTAAGCCAAGATAAGTACAATACTAAATCCGCCAACAACGGATCCTCGCCTTCGAGAAACCAATCCCATTACAGCCTCCTCGCCATCAGATTATTACCTTCCTCTTCCTAATTCTAAACGGCACCCTCCCTATGGGCTGCTAGCCACCTAACCCGTAAAACTTCGGATCCATCCTTAACGCCTTCTCATACGCCAAAATCTCCACATCAAACAGCGTAACCATTATCGCACTCGTGGCAATGATTGCGCGTTTCGAAAACGCCCGACCGATGCACACGCGAGGCCCACCGCCGTAGGGCAGTCAGACACCATTCGTACACGACAGGGAAAACTTGGGCGCGGTGATGGCGTTGGATGGATGGGAATGAAGACGGCGGCGGGATTTCTTTCGTGGCTTTGTTTTTGAGAGGACCGCTTAAAGGGTCGTTGGGGTATATCAAGAATCTGTCAGCCCAGAAGGCATCGACGGGATAGTCACCGTTTTTCGTGTTCCAGAAGGTTGAATCCATGTGGGCTAGTATTATTGATACTAGGATGATGCTCTTTTTTGGGAAGGCCCATTCGTTGAGTTGGAGTTCCGATCGGTCTTTGTAGCGGGCGGCGTATGCACGGACACGGAGGCGGAGCGTTTCGGCGTAGATGGATTGGAATAAGGGGAGCGCTACGATGGTTTGGCTGGAGAAGTGGGCGTCGGATAGGGCGGTGGGGGAGCCGGATGTTTTGAGCTCGGCGCGGGTGCGGGAGAGGAGGGAAGGGTCCTTGAAGATTTCGAGGGTAGAGTCTACCCTCTTGATGGTGCACCAACTATTTAAGGGCTTGGCAGTTTGAACCAACTAGTTAAGCTTTTTTTGCTTAATAGTTGGTGCAGTTTAAACCGTTTGTTTTATATAGTAGAGCGGTTTAAACTGTTTAAACCGCGGTCAACGCTGTTAAAGGTTACCCAACTAATTAACTTCTTAGCGGTTTAGGTGGTTGGTTTACCTTTTTGACCCTCGTAGTTGGACCGGTTTGAGGTCTTAATGGTCCTGGTTTAGTCCGTTTAACTTATAAACCAGGTGATTAGAACCACCAAAACCGCCAAGACATAGAGGAGTAGATTTTCTTTCTATATCAGGTTAGCGTACTACCCAATAGCATTAGTAGCCCTAGCCCTATACCCGGGGTTTACCCGCAGAAATGCAAGCCTCATCCGAGATTTTCTAAAACACTCAATTTCTTCAACTTCTGACTTATTTTATTCCTCATTAATAATAGACCACTCTGATACCGAATCAGCACTCTCAGAAGCTTATACTATCGCTTCCCAACCATCAAGCCAAGCAACAAGCTCCGCAGCCCCCTCTATCCCTGCTAATTATACTCGCTATCGACCCCTGCGAAAAGGTGTTGTCCCTGCAAAAAATTCGACTTAATCCCAATTACCCTTCTCTCGGCCTACCCAAAGAGACTCAGACGATTATAGACCACTCGAGAATATCCCTACAGGCATTAAAAGACAGCTGGAAAACGCGGTATTAGTAGATAAAGAGGAGGAGAAGCCGGAGGAAATATTTTTAGATTTGCCTCCATATACACCAGGGCCTGGATCAAGTGTCTCTCAGAGTCTAAGAACTCTCAGACTAAAAGGAAAAGGACTCGAGAGAAGACATCGGTATTATTTAGGATGGTTATGAGCCCCGAAGGTTATTTCTATATACTTGTTTTGTGGTGTCGTCGTCACATACCCCGTCGGCGGTATTAGCAAATATACCGCATTTTCTCCTTTCCGCTCCTCCGCCCCTTGGACCATTAAAAACCATTAGGGACTACTGGTTTTAATGGTTTAGGTGGTTTGACTTTTAAACCAGCTCACCTAACCACTAAAACCTCGTAGTTGGACCGGTTTGCGTCTAAAACCAGCTCATTCAAACCATTAACAGCGTTGACCGCGGTGCGGGTGAGCTCTAAGGACTCATAAAGAGATGGACTACATCTCAGGCTTAGGGGCAGCGAGGATGTCTAAAACTGGCGTTAAGCCCTCGTTGGTTAGCCTGGCAGACATGTATCAACTCTGAAAAGTGTCGCAATCACATATTTGGAAGCTTTGGGGTCGAGCTCGGTCTGTGCCAAGAAGCCTAAAAAGGCTGTTTTGATATTTTGCTCAGGGCGACGACATACTATTTTGTATTGATCTATCTACAAGCCTAATACCTGGGGGTGTTGTTTAGGACGTTTATCAACCCCGGAGGGTGTTGCTATATACTTTGTTTTATGATATCGTCGTCGTATACTTCATCGGCGGTGTTGGACGATATACCGCATTTGTGACTTGAATTCTACTTAAAATCCTTAAGGAAATTTGGACTGAGCTCGAGCAACTTCCCACCTGATTTTGGTGGGAACCCCACCAAAATCAGGTAGGATGCGGCTCCTTTTAAATGTCTCCGCCCTTAAACTGTTTGACTTTCAAACTGCACTGTGAACCGTCTAAATTTAACAGTTAGTGCAGTTTGCGTTTCAAACTGCACTATTTGCGCTCTCAAGAGCATTGGGGTAGACCACATAGCTGAGGGGACGAGGTTTGTATTTGCCCTGTTCAAGAGTGTCAGCAAGTGTTCCCCTTGGTAATTGACTGTTCATGTCTTACGCCCATATAAACCCTAGGTCTGAAGCTGCGCGTGCATCTTGGTCGAAGTTGTCTACAGTCGTAAAGATGCCATCTGGGCCCTGCCTTTCCCTGATGAAAGCACTGCCCCAATAAGGATCGGTATCTCCATCTTGATCGATCAAAGCCACTTCAAATTGCCCCCTCGCAGAACTGTGCCGTTGCTTGATGGAGGAGAGGAGTTTGTCCCTGGCTCGATAGGCCTGCGGAATCATCCATTTTGGTAGACCTTTGAGGAGACCCGGCATTGCCAGGTCATACCTGCAGAAGTCCGGGCGAAATCGGGGTTCAGTCGAAGCAGAGCTGGACCGCAATTAGACTCGATAAGAGCAGACCCAAAGTTGTCGCTGAAAAAGACCATGAAATCTGGCATTTCTACCCACTCATCTCTAATATCAAGGGACCCAAGGCGCTTTCTATATCCGGTAGCCCACCGCTCATAGAAGCCTTCAAGACCTGTCCCGTTGGCGAATTTTAGCAAACCGGCATGGGTCCTGTAGTCTATTCGGTTGTGCGGTGCAACGTGACTACTGGGAACAGGCTGAGCACCGAGGCCTGAGTCGTCGGACTCATACATTTTGAGAGCCTCTAGTGGCATGCCAAAGAGATATTTGAGGCAGAATAGATGCAGGGGCGTTCCCGTCATTGTTCCAGATTTCTTCCAGATTTCTTCCATAGCGACACGATGTTTTCGGAGCCTTGCACGAAGTAAACGTTGAGATTCAGCAGAGCAACGCGGAACGGTGTCTGCTTTCCGCGTCGCTCTCTGGTAAGAGATCAGTTCATGGATGCACGCAGCACGTTGAGACTTTAATAGAGTGATATGGACGTACGTGGACGACTTGACAAAGTTGAGAGCGTTGAAACCAAGATCAAGACTGCTTCCAATGAAAGGAATCAAGTGGGGAATTGTGGGGGGAATTTTCGCGGCCTCCTTGCTCCAGTGCCTTATTTGGAAGAACAGCCATGTGGCGACGTAGTTGAAGATGAAAGGTATGGAGAGGGCGAAAATCGACACGAGTGCTGGCCGTAAATAGTCAGTGAATGTTGGTAACATGGCGAGTCCTGCAAGCACTCGATCCATCGAACGAGAGGAAAAGGGTTGAAAGAGCGACGATAGAGTATCATAATATGCGTAGAATGTATTTTCAGAAGGGACAAGGAATTCATAGTCGTTGAATGTATTCAAAGGCATTGTGAATGAGTATGGCCGAGAATTCTCGAAGGCACCAGATCATCTGCCTCTTTCATGAGGCATTATTCCATTATGTGGAAAGGCTGCTCGACGACCTAAGCTGGCGGAGCGATTGGCAATCCGTTGATGATGCCTGGTATTGTGGTAAGAATGATGGTACGTTGACAGGGTTTACGTTCCTCCAAGGAGCCTCACGAGAACGGAGAAATTATAATCTTACCTGCATGCCTAGTTCCCACTGAGGTGACTATGAGGCAACCCTAATGTATTGATCAGCTGGTACCTCAGTACATTGATATGCAACATATTCTTACATGCATATCCGACTTAGGTGCGGGCCGAGTACACATATTCGTGTTGCATTACATAGCTCTCGGCACATCGGGCTACCCAGCCCCTTCCTTGCCAATGATTCGTGGGACGAATCAAAAGTCTTGATTGAACAGACAGGCTTACTCAACGCGCTTCGCGGTCGATCTGTGAGTGTGCTTTGGCTGTGAGCAGGGACCCGCTCGAAGTGCACAGACCCTGTGCCCGACTGACCGGTAGATTTCCGCCCCTTGACAGTAGATCATTAGATGGCACATAACGATCGAGCTTGTACTCAATTACTGGCCGCGAGTGAATCAAAAGACACACCTTTATGACTGTGAAAATGACGACTCCAATCAGGAGATGCTTGGTAAAATACGTCTGACGCGAGTCAGGTTGAAGTGCGGCAACTGTCTGCGCGCATATTTGCGCACTCGTGGCCGGAGAATCAAACTTATAAATACTGGACCAATAGAACTTGCAAGGAGTTCTCGTGCTACGTCACTGGCACTACGTTGGTGGCTACGCTAGTTCTAGTCACAACTCGCTCTGGGAAGCAGCATAGAGCTAGAATACGCATAAACGGCAGATTATCTTCTCTCTATACCTATAGCACATCCAGTATTAGGTCCGATGGAAGCCCGTGAGGTACTGCCTGCATGGGCGTGGTGAGACTAAGGTAATGCAGGCTGTATCATCACTCCCGTCTGTCATTCTTTTACTCACTGCAGGATTTGGAACAAATAAGACAAGATTAGCAAGTGAGCATGCGGGTGAGATGTCTCCACTCTCCACGCTCTGGAAGGTGCTGTACTCTACAACATTCTCTAGAACAAGCCTACTATAACCTTTTAGCAAGTACCTCGGTCTTGTATTCTGCCTCAGAATTCATTCTTCTGCCCAACTTATCTTTTCCGTATATTCCGAAAGGACTCGTAGACAATGGGTGCCTTTGTCTCTCCTCGCGGTTGGTCTATGACCGCCTGGCTCATCGCATTCAACATCCTCCTAATAACCATACTCGCGCTCCGATTCTATGCCGCGCGCCTCCAGCAGAGATCTTTCCGGCTTGATGATAGCTTCATAATAGTGGTATATGTGCGTTCACCGTGAAATTGGTAGCGCTTTGCTGGGCGCAATCTCGCTCACCTGTGCCATAGTTCTCTCCTCGCGTTGGAAGGCGCGACAGTTTGGGATAAGTCAGAAGCAGTTTTTGCGATTTCATATCCTTCACTCAACTCCACCAGCTATCGCCAATGGATTGGGTGCGCATGGGTACCAGCTGGACACACATCAAAAGATCGTTCAAGCCAAGATTAGGCTCCTATTCCAAAACCCGTTGTTTGAAGACTCCCACAGCTCACATTAATCACAGCTGGTTCTCTCCGCCACATGGAGCTCGAAAATCACCAGTCTTTTGCAAAATGGCCTTGCTAGCCTTCTACAATATAATCTTCACCAGGAGACGATTCAGATTGATCTCGTACACATTGATGGGCGCATGCCTCTCCTACGCTATCGTCTTCATTTCTATTTTCATGACACAGTGCAAACCGCTCGCGGCATCATGGAACCCCACGCTCGGACATTGCAAGCCGATTCAATACGGGGAGTATGCCTCCGTCAGTATTAGCATGGCTGTTGCAATGTGGCAATAGGCTGGGAAGGATATCTAGCTAATGGGGGCCCCCAGGGCCCCATATATGCCCAAAACAGACAAAGAACGGCCAGCAACAGGCTTCTAGAATCGCATAGAAAGCAATCAAGCAACGGATTGCAACAATGGCTCTCAACTTGGTGATTATCACGCTTCCATTACCGACGATCTGGACCCTGCAGATGCCTTTGAGAAGGAAAATAGGCGTGAGCTTCTTGTTCAGCCTTGGTCTTCTGTAAGTTTTTCATCGCACTAGGCTAGATCCACCCCGTATGCATGCATCCGGCAAACCAAACGGCTAACATCTAAACCAGGACCATAGGTATTATGGCCTGGAGGATCCAGAGTACAGTCCAAGCAACAAAAAGCTCGGACGCCTTGTACCATCTCTACTTCATCACACTACAAAGCCACCTGGAGATATGGCTGGGCATTATAGGCGCAAGCCTACCGACGCTCGCGCCAATAGCCTCTAAACTGGTCGTACCCGCATTCTCCAGGCTCCTCTCCTCACGTCGAAAACTTGCCGCGCCGAGTGGTAGTCGTGAGAACGCCATTCAGACGATTGGCGGCAGCGGTGGCGATGTGCCGTTGCAGAGAATGGGATTCAGTCGGCTTGATGGGGAGAGCCTCGTAGGGTTCGGCGACGTTCAACATGGGGGGAAAGCTGAGGGCACGAGGAAGGAAGAAGATTTCGTTACCGGTATTCATGGGGATAAAAGGAGCGATAGGCCAGATGCGATTACTGTCAGACGTGAGTACGATGTCTCTGCCGAGCCACGCTAGCAGGTGTGACGATTCTGTATGATTAGGCCACATCTTGCCTGCCATATTGGGACCGGGGAGAAAGTATACTCCGCGATGTATATACAATAAACAAGTAATGCCTATTTAAATCCAAATTTATATCTCTTAGAGAAGTCTTCCGGCTGCTTAAGCCTTATACATACCAAATTCAGGTGGTGGCCAGGCTTGACAGGCCAAGCTCAGGCATATCCTCTAGAATGGGTAGAATGAACGATCGACAGGGTTCGAATGTCCGAATATTCTGTTAGTAGAAAAACATTTCACTACATAGCTGAAAACAGGTGGACCACGTCAATGCAAGATGTATATGAATTGATTCTCCTTATCATATTGTTCATGTCATGTTTACAAATGGCCACCCTTCAACACCGATGGTCATTTGGGAGCCTTCTCGTATCTTCGACCCAACAGCTTTCAACTCCTCCACATCCCAATTCGCCCACACCAATTTTCCACGTAAGAAAGCCGCTTCGGGACTAGAAAGCCACAGCATGAAATGTGCGGACAATGTTGCTGGAAGAACCGATACGTAAAATCAGCATCATAGATTCCGCGTGGAAAAAAGGGGAGGAAAAAAGGGGAGATTTCTGGTCCTTTAGTCACAAAGTCCAAGAACAGGAAAAAGAATACAATCTAAGCATTCCATGCAATTCAACAATAATATATAGACGAACTCACCAGAATCCATAGGCATCGTCTCCGGCTTCGCCCCCGACTTCCGAAACAACCCCGTATCGACCATCCCCGGATGCACACTGGCCACGAAAACACTTGGGTTCTCCATAGCTAAGAATTCTAGCGTCTTCACCATCGCGATCTTCGAAGTCAGATAAGCCGAAAGACCAGGCGTACCGGCGGGGGGAAAGACGAGGGCGCCGGCTGTGACACCGAGCATTGTTGCGTGCGTTTTGTTGGCCGTGGGGAGGAAACTGGTGGCGGCTATGATGACAGATTTTACGTTCGTCTGGGTAAGGGTATTGTTAGTTATGTAAGGGGTTGGTTTGGAAGTACGGAGGGAAGAGAGGAGGGGACGGTGGGGGATTGGACCTCGTAGGTTGTCCAATAGTCTGAGAGATTGGCGGATGCAATTGAGGTGGGGTTGGGTAGGTGGCCGGCGTTCAGGATGAATATGTCCCAGGTGCCTACTTCAGCGGCGATCTGATGCATTGCCTTGTCGTCGGTGATATCGGCGCGGAAGGTCAAGCAGGTATTGCTTTTGCTGCTCGCTTGTAGAGAGTCTTTTGCCTGAGCGAGGGTGGAATTGGTGCGGCCAATCAGGACGAGGCGTTTAGCACCAGCAGCAGCGAAAGCTGTAGCTGTCTCGCGGCCAATACCACTTCCCTTTATAGATGATCTGTCAGTTTCTGCTTGAGATGAGCGCGGTGCGGGAGTAAGACTCACAGCACCAGTGATAATGACGGTCTTCCCGGCGCTGCTGAGCTCAGCGCGCAGGGGCGAGATAGCGGCGTAAGTGTCGTTATGCCAGGTCAGCACTGGGGAGGGGAATGGTGGTTGCATAGTTGTTATATGTTTGTGGAAGCGTAAAGGTGGGTGGTGGATGGTTGAGAGAAGCAAAGGGTTTGATTATTGATAAGTACTCCACAATTCGGCGACCAGCGTATTTATCTCGAATGTTTAGGGGGGAGCGTTTAGGGCGCTTCGACCCAGAGCACCGCTAGAACTAAAGGATCGGGATGCTTCCTAGAAGCAACTTCTAAGCTAGACACTAGGCACTGGACACCAAGCTTTGGGAGCCAAAAACTAAGGTAAGCACGCAACTCGTCTTGCTTAGTACTGAAAGCTTGTTAAAGTACCAACAAGCTATGTATTGCAAGTCCAATCGTTGAAATGGGCCAATTGATTTACCTAGAGCCTCGCCAATTGCATCGTGAATCTTATATTTTCCATGGGAGACTTCGAATCCCGCAGCGGTATACAGAATGAGTGGTGGTAATGCACTACAGGAACTACTCTAGTATAAGTTACAGTGCTTAGTCGTAACACGGCAGCTTCCTGTGCCGGCCTTTTCTTCTACTGGACCTTAGACTTGGCTCTAGCTTTGTAGCAGGATCACTGATGTTGCAATCCCTTACTTGATTGCTTTCTATGCGATTCCAGAAGCCTGCTGCTAGCCGTTCTTTATCTGTTTTGGCCATATATGGGGCCCTGGGGGGCCCCATTAGCTAGACATCCTTCCCAGCCTATTGCCATATTGCAACAACTGAATGATCACTCGTTGAGATGAGTGTCCGAGACCATGGACAAGAGTCAGTGTCTGAAACAGAAAATGGGGCACAAGACTCCATTACTATTCGCTACAGTGGGACTGTGGGTTAGTGTGTCTCATGATCAGATGCGGTTTCAGCCATGCGCCATGACCATGGGCCATAGCGAGAGATCCGTGCTTCCTGAGAGCACTATTTGTATGAGCATCCCACCAGCAGTTGGCTCTTCAGTCGAGTTCATCTCTTTCAGAGCCATAGCAGTTCTTTCCCGCCCACCCGCACCTTATACATAGCCTATATATAGCCTATGTACACTCCAGGTCTATGCCGCCTAGGCATGGGAGTTTTCTAGCGCTGGGGCACCTGTTGTAGCCTTTCTAGGCCTGCTAGCCCTGGCGTTAGACCGCCCAAGCATCTATTTACATATCCACTTGTGCCGGTGTGTATAGCTTCAGGAGTGAGAACACTAACAAACCAGCGGAAGTTGAAGAAAAAGTGGTCCTTGGCACCTCGAGTGCAGGCACATACCTCACCACCTTCGTTGGCTTCCTGCACACCCTCTGGCTTTTCACAAAAGATGATCTCGACACATTCGTTCTTCCAAACACAATTTTTGGGATCTCCGCTGCACTCTCGAAACGTCTTCTCGCAGGCCATCCACAATATCTGCACGTCTACGCCGTTCTTCAGCGTCTACCCCTCGTTCTCGTCTTCAACTGGTCCAATCTCCTAATCTTTGGCCTCGCAAACCAAAGATTGTTCGATTCAATCAAAAGATGACATGATCAACAAGCCATGAAGACCATTCCCCACCGGTAGGATAAGCCAGCGGCAGACGCGGTATCTGATGCTGATTGCTATGCCGCTGGTCCTCCTCTTGAATTGCGTGCTGAGCGTGTGGAAGGAGACGGCTTTACTATTTAATTTGACCTGGATCTATAACGATCTGAGAGGCGGCGACGACAACTGGCTGGTCAGAAACCTCATTATAGCTTTCGCATTCTTTCTCTACAACCTAGGCTCTCTGAAAGTCGCGAGCGGAGCCTCTGGCCATGCTGAGGATGTTCTGAGCAGTGGAGCGTACGGCTGGACTGCAGTGATCAGCGCCGTCATTCTCACCACGATGCAAGTTCGGGATCTTAAGGACCAAGAGGGTGACCGTACACGTGGAAGACAGACGGCTCCTTTAGCCTTGGGAGAGTCAATGGCCCGATGGACAATAGTCGTACCTGTTCTCTCCTGGTCTTTTGCTTGTACACTGTTTTGGGGTCTTTGGATCTTGCCAATTGCGGTTGGCTTTTCTGTTACTTACCGAGTTCTGTGGGAGCGGGGGAAAGAGGAGGACCGTCGATCGTGGAAGCTATGGTGTTTGTGGACTGCAATGCTTTACCTGCTTCCCCTGGCGTCCAGTATCTCGTATCCTCTCTCTTCATCATCCTTACAGGTATTCTAGGAGAGGCAGGTTTGAAAATTTGGGACATGTTCTATTTGAAATCGAACCTCAGTCTCTGTCATTAGACAAAGACGATGAAACCTCATCTACATATACTGATCCATTACACCCGGCGTCCACGTCCACCACATCAATGACCCCCCAGTTCTATCCGCAAATCGATTCTGAGCTTACCTGACCGATCTATCCACGAGAGCTGAAACAACGAAAAGGTGCAGTAAGCGCTGGCGAACAGACCGATTATGCTGCTTCGGAGTGCAATTTCTGCCTCCACAAAAACTTATCCTCATCTTCCCCCAGCACCTTGGCAGTATCAGGATCTCTTAAGCGCGTATAGAACACATCGAAGGCAGCTTTATCCGCAAAGACGATGGAAGCAAAGGCGTCGTAATCGAAATCATCCGTGTTGCCTAAGAAGATGGTGGGCGCGTAATTCGCATTGGATGTATCTGCCGAGTAGGTGGTGGAGAGCTGGCGGGGGAGATAGAAGCGGGTGTGGGATTTTGGGAATGCGGGGCCCAGTAGAGTGAGGAGGAGGGGGATGTGAGTTGTTTCGTAGTAGTGACGGAATTCATCGGGGGGTGAGGCCGGGTTTGCGCCAGAGAAAGGCGACGATTGAGTACGACATGGAGTCTTTGGGAAAGAGGTTTGAAAGGAGGAAAATTGAATGAATGAGTGAATAGGTGAAAATCAGTTGATACCGTACCGTACCGTACCGTACCGTATCCTTTTCCTATCCGTAGCATGAACCTACTTTACCACTGAGCGTGTCTGGTTAGGTAGGTAGTGTAAGGTATTACATATAATCCATAACACAATGTTTGGCCAATAAGGTACCTGGCTACCATAGCGTGACCTTGGGATGGCCGATTAGGTTTCCCCGCTCCTGCAAGCAAATGCAAATAACTCCCGACCCTAAAGTAAGATACAGAGTAGCTGCCTCGCCTTCCGCCTTTATCCGGCAGAACCTTACCTCACTGCTTCCAACTAACGTACACTGCACAAGTATGGCTACTACTCGACCAGTTCCCAAAGCCGCCGACTACGTCATTGTTGGCGGCGGTACAGCTGGCTTGGTACTTGCAAACAGGCTCTCAGAAGATCCAGATACACAGATACTAGTTCTGGAAAGCGGAAAGAGCATCACCCAAGATCCCACGGTCCAAGATCCTAGTGCTTGGACGAGCTTACTCGGTCCGGAGACTGCATGGCAGCTTGAGACCGTATCGCAAGTACGTGATTATGGAAAACCTTCGACTGAAAGTCCGACAGCATATCACACCTACATTCTCAGGAAGCTAATCAGATCGGAAAATTCCACAGTCCGGATTGAATGATCGCGGAGAAAAGCAATTTCAAGGCAAAGCCTTGGGAGGCTCGTCCACGATCAACGGTTCCGCCTTTATTGCACCCTCCCAGACCGGTATTGACGCTTGGGCGAAATTGGGAAACTCAAAATGGACTTACGACGCCCTTCTTCCATACTACAAGAAAGCATACTCAATCCAGCCTCCTGATGCAAGTATTTGCAAGGCTATGGGCATTGACCATGTCAGCGACACCGACAAACCGGCTTCTCCTGATGGTCCAATTCAAGTGTCCTTTCCCAGCCTTGCCCAAAAAAACCCCATGGCCAAAGCTTGGAATGAAGTTTTCAGAGACATGGGTTACAAAACAACAGCTGACCTCTTCCCCACGCAGAGTGCAGGCAATCGATGCTACACAGCTGCTATTAACCCACAGACAAAGAAACGAATGTCTGCAGACTCACAATATGGCGAGCCCGCCTCCAAACGCCCTAACCTGACCATTATCACAGAGGCAACAGTTCTCAAAATCTTGTTCTCGGGCTCTTCACCAGCAAAGACCGTTGCGAAGGGTGTTGAGGTGTCCATTGATGGCGAGACCTATTCGATTACGGCGAACAAAGAAGTCATCTTATCAGCTGGCGCCTTCCACAGTGCAAAAGTGCTTGAACTGTCCGGTGTGGGTGAGCCGAACCGACTCAGAAATCTCGATATTCCTCTTGTTATCGAGAATGCCAATGTGGGTGAAAACCTGCAAAACCATGTCATGTGTATGCGCACATTCGAGCTCGACCAGGGTGTCAAAGTTGGGGACGGCATTCAATCATTGGCCTGTCTGCCTCTTCAGGATCGCGCACAGCAAAAAGAGACGTTCGATAACGCACCGCCTGTAACGCGCAACGAGAAGGACTTCTACGATGTCGTGCGCGCCATTTTCGACAGCCCTGATGAAGCTTCTTGCAGCATGTTTATGACTTTCATCGGCCTACCTAACTTTGCTAGTCTCGGTGTCATGCAGAGTATGCCTTTTTCGCGTGGGAGTTCTCATATCGTATCATCAAACCCAGATGACAAGCCTCGCATCGATCCTCGTTTCTTTTCCAACCCTCTAGACCTGGAGATCATGGCTTATCATCTACTTACTCTCGAGAAACTTCCCTCGACGGGCCCTCTAAGCGCCTTTTTCAAGAAGGACGGCCAATGCATCCCTCCAAACACCGCTGTTACGGATCTCGAATCGGCACGGAAATATCTGCGTGAGAACGCTGTGACGACGTATCACTCATGCGGCACCGCAGCTATGTTGCCGAGGGAGAAAGGTGGCGTTGTGGATCAAGATTTGGTTGTGTATGGCACGAGGAATTTGCGGGTTGTCGATGCGAGCATATTTCCAGTGATCCCGCAGGCGAACCCAATGAGCACGGTGTATGCCGTCGCTGAGAGAGCGGCAGACTTGATCAAGGGTGTCGGTGCGTAAGAGTTGCAGGGAGGGAGGTGAAGGAAGGCTACCCAGTCCGTTGATAGCGATTGACTCGAATATTCTCTTCTCGATACTTCTTTAGGCGGATAGAAACAACTCTTATAACAGACTAAGTCAAGTATTAGTATCTAGACATAAGACAGTCCTTGTGGAGATGTATGGGCAATTCGTCATTGACTACTACATCATCTGCTTCCGCTACGCCTCTGTCAGGGACTGGAAATTGGTCGGACTAATGATATTCCTAGTGATGATGACTCTTTTGTTTTATGCTAGTCGTGCGCTAATTACGAAGAGACTGGTCTGGATATGTGTCCTTTTATCACATTATCCGAGCAATTCTATTCAACGTCGCCCTCTTGCCAGAGACCGTATGTGCTGTCCTTAGGTGAAAACCCCCGACAATTACATTCGTTCAGCCTGTATCATACGTCCAACCCCTGAAAAACGCTGACCCTGGTATAGGACCGCCGAAAGGCAACCCCAAAACCCCCTCTGGTAGGGAGGCAAAATAGTCCAAAACCTTTCGAATTGTAGAACACCCTGAGCATAGAGGCGTAATGGGTAGCCACACGATTTGGCTTAGCCACGTCGTAGCCCTTTCTCCATTACGACACAGTATGTTGAACAGAAAACCGCTCCTCCTGAGCACCCCAGCTCCCAAATACTTGCGGACCTATTCCGTTGTTCGTAGAGTTATGGAGAATGGTTTTGACCCTCAAATATCTCTCTGAGAACCCCAGCATAATGGCCCACATTATGCCTCAAGTATCCGAGCTCTTTCTATCCGTCCGTAGGAGTCGACAGCGGGAATCGTAGATTTGTTGATATTGAATGAAAGGCGCAGTCCGAACGCACTTAGGACAATAGATTTTTTCGAAAAGACGGCGGGGCCAGTAAAGCGCAGTGCTGCTCACTCGTCGGGTTGCGGTGGACACCAAAATCGTCGCAATCGTAGTCGTAGATGTGTCGAATTGTCGTTGAGATCTACTGGCTCTACCATAGAATGGAAGGTTCGTAGCCAGTACCACGTACAGTTTGATCTCATTGCTGGCCTGGTATTCCTAGTATGAACGGAATAATAGCTATTGGGGTAGAAAGGGTGTCAACCCGCTACGTACAAGAAGTTGTGTGTTGCCAAGGCACACTAAACCCGATTAGGAACCCTGGGCTGTAACCGTGACAGCCTGATCGCGCATAGCTCATTTCGACTACTAGTTTTCGGCCATTCTTTAAAAATTTCTTGATGGAGCTACGAAATCAGGACGGAGGCCGAATCATGGATGATGCGCTGGCCTCCACTTGCGCAGCTATCGCCTGTTCGCCCGCAAACAGCTGTGCTTTCGTCCAAGCCACTCTGAAGAGTATCCAATTCTCTGTCAAAGAAGCCTTTGGACATCTGCCATCATCGTGGAAGGCTGTGAGAAATATGGGGGAGGTAACGCAGATCACCTTAGGCTCAGCTACCGAGGTGTACGCGTACCATATGATAAATATTAACAAGAAAGGGAGGCAGAACTTGTTCGTAGGTCAGACCTCCATTAATTTCGCGATCAGATGGGCCAGCCATGCCAGACTTCGAAAACCCACGAGAAGACCGAAGAAATGTTCATCAAAATTGTACGGAAACCTCAAGCTTACCAGACCTAAAGACATCACTATCTTCATCCTTGCAAAGGGCATCTTAGCATACAAGGTGATGGCGATAATCCTGGAAGCTGGTTTATACGTCTTTTTCAATTCGCTACATTCTAGCAACCTTCGAGGACGTGATGAAAGCAAATCGTTCGCTCTTCCGGTCTTACGTAGTTTCGAAATAGGTACAGGGAATGAATCAGATAGAAGTAATTAATTATTCAAAGCTACCAATGGCGCATTGGGTCCTCGTTGTTGTCCATGAATGGCCATATCTGCCAACACCGCTCCTGCTCCTCCGCCTTTACTTCCTTGAGCATTTGTATCCTCCGTGCCTTATTGAGATTGCATGCATGATGGTGATTCTCAGGATCTGTTCTACCCTCTCCGTCGAAGCCCAGGGTATTCCTGATATTGGCAAGTACTTCGGCGCTTCATTCTGTTCCTTGCTCTCCTTCGAAGATTCGGGTTTAGGCCTCTGAACAAGGCCACAACGCGTTGAAATCCGCCTAGAGATATGATCGAACCCTCAAGGCGCACCGACTTGAACTATAATGGCGAGGCATGCAGTCGGATCCGGTAGATGATGGCTTGGAGAAGCAGAGCGCCTCTACCGAGAGTCTTGCGAGCTTGCAGCTTTCTGGACTTTGACTTTTGTTGGCCCCAATCAGCTTTCTGGCATACTGGACTGCAGTAGAATGTAGGCTCAGAGAAGCATTCGTCGTAAACTGGGGCTTCTAGACATCCGGTGCATCTGTTCATTGTTGGTCTCTGACAGCGAGCATAGGTGCCAGATGCTATCTTTGATCCATCGTTCGCCATATGGTATCGAGTAGCCTGGAAAGCTGTTTGCCACTGCGGGTCAGGCCTACACTACAAGCCATAGGGTACACCCAAAATGGTCCACCCCACCAGGTATGGTTCACCCCACCAGCCGGCATGTTCGCCCCGTTTAGGAGTATCTCTACTACTTCAGTCTTCGATAGAGTAGGGGCATAGATATCGACTTATATACCCGCGAAGGATTCGAAGATTCGACACCAATACCTCCTCTAAACTGCTTCTCTCCCTCTCCTCCTCCATCTCCTCTACAATAACCCGTCCATCTATCACCATCAACTACTTCAAGAACATCGCCCAACATACCGACCCGAGTACACACGTCACAATTCTATAGGTACAATGAACTCCTAGATGATTCCTAACAGCCAGAAGTAGCTCGGATATATACTCAGAGTCTTGCCGAGCTCTTCGTCCGTCGCAATGCTCACACAAAGCTTAGGCTTCATCTTATCCATGGGCACTTCAAGACTCCTCCCAACACAGTTATGCTAGGGACTAACATCGAAGATCCTTAAGGGCGTTAGACCAAAGCTGCGGCAACCGACACGATCGATCTCCTCAATATCCATGGACACATATTTGCCCTCCGCTCGGCAGGTGGGTTCGTCGCATATGAGTATCAGGATAGCCCAATGCCCGACCTGTCCGCCATTAATGGCCTTCTTGACTGAATTTGTCTTGTACTTGGTCAGGAATAATTTGTCATCTCTTCTTGGACTTCAGGTCCGTCTTGAAGGCGTGCCTGAGAGTATGTTCGAACTTATTCTAAATCAAGGGACGATAATGCTGGATAAGGCAGCTGTCCATGGCTGCTTGCTTCTCGGCAAACTGGGTGGATATTCGAGCTCAAGGATGGAGAGCCATGCGCGTGTGCTGCTAACGAAACGCACGCAAAGAAGACTTCTGGAAACCATCAAGTGTTCAACACCGGCAGTCCTCAGCCGAAACTTGCCAACGTCGCTGACCTCGAGGAGGCTCTTTTGACAGGCCTCTTGATGGGCTGGACTAGCCTGGTTTCTTCGGAAGGAGTCTCCTGCAAAGCGATGGCTTGGGGTTTGTTGAAATCGTCATCACTCTGAGGTAGCTTAACCGTCCTTGATCATCCACTGAGAACGTAGCAATCATAAGCACTTTAGAGCATGATACATGATGTGGTCAAGAAGTACGATCGACGTGGGTTGTCAGGTACATACCCTCGAGCTTGAGCTTTGACAAACGGATTTTGATACCCACCTTGCCGCGGACCCGTAGGCGCAAATGGCGAGGCTACTTTGAGGGGATCTCTGATAAGTTAAGATAAGCTGCAATAAGTGCAAAAATGCATATGCGTGTCCTTGAAGCAGTAAGCCTCGCTCTGTATATTTATTTTATCGCCGTATATGTTAAAGGAGTTATAATAGCAACTACGATTTCTCTCTGAGGCTGATGCTATAAGTATAGAAATAAAAGATATGACATCCTCCTTAGGGGCAGTTATCTAACACGCTTCTCCCGAAGTCTCCCAACCCCCCAAAGGAAACCTCTAGCTCCAACACCGCAGGTCTTGTAAACACCCCTAAAATTACTGATCAAGGTTGAATACGTTGGCAGAAGTTATCGGCACCTTGTGGCACTGCCCGGGGACTACGTTACCATCGATTGCAGAACCATTGGCGCGAGGAAATCAGAACTTTGGGAGGCGCTCCGGTAGGAAGGCGAGCGAAATGGGCCAAAATTTTGGAAAACCAGCTATACAGTAACAACCAACGCTGCTCTGGGGGCCTAGTAAACGGGGAATTAAAGCACCTATCTAGCTCCTTAAGGCCATAAGCTTTGTATATATATCACAGCGTTAGGGGGCTCTCGCAAAGCAGGGTCATTCCTTGGGCTCCCGGTCTTCGAAATTTTTACGAATTCGCCCTAAAATCCGAGCAAATTCGCTGGATTTTATAAAAACCAGCTGTACAGCGACGACCAACGCTGCTCCGGGGGGGCTAGTAAACGGGGAATTAACGGGCTCGTCCAGCTCTATTAGGCTATCAACTTTGTATATATAGTACAGCGCTAGACAGCCATCGCAAATAGGATTAAAAATCAGATTCTCCAACTAGATAGCCGTCCCAGAATTCAAGTAGGTTTTTAGTGTTCCCATAGGGTATCCTTTAATAGCTCTGCAAGAATCTCCCCAGAGCTATTACGACGAATAAAGATCGAGTGCACAATGGAGAGCGGACGTCAATGTGTACTTCATAGTGGTAGACTCGATGAAATCACCCTTTAGTCTGACGTCGTCTTCACGAGGTCTCTCGAGCCTTGCTTCGCTAGCAAGCAGAGACTTCGAGCACGAAGTTTGTGGTTGAGGCGTCAAACTGCCTCTTCACCTCCACTTCGTGGACCAAAGGTTGACAGTATCGGCGATTGTAATGAAGTGATACGATATGCCCACACAACGAAGGTTAAAGCTCCGATCCTCAGTCTACATACAACCGCTATCTTTGGATGACGCCGCAAGGTCTTGCTCGGTTCTCATAGGTGATGAGCTGATCCCAAACACATGAAAACTTTATCGGGCTCTGCTCCCAATCCACTATTGTCACCATGATCCACCATGATCGATGGTAGCATTAGAAATGCTCGCTCGGAATCACCCTACAATGCTCAGTCCTTTCAGGGTTTATGTCTAGGACCCCAGAGCAGAGATGCTGAGTTGTAAGGCTCTCGGCGCATTGACCGCAAAACTATGGTAGCGTGCAGAGGTTTCATGTTGCACATTCACGACCATCCACTTACAAGCTCAGACAGCCTTCTTTGTTCGCCGAGCCCGGTGCCAGGTGTGAAGTCACACCCAGCCCCATAAGGGTCTCAAGGTGCGCTATCTGGATGGTCCCAGGGTAGGATGTAATGACCCACCAGTCAGCAGCCCAGCAGAACTTGGTACGCGACGGCCAATGGCACCTGCAGTATCCAGGGCCGGGCATATCCTTGAAAGCCGCACATCGCAATCTTCGAAGAAAGTCTCTTTGCAAACGAGCTCACTCAAATTGCCTACAGATTCCTTTACAATCGAATAAGAAGTCTCATCAGTCTTTCCAAAGCAGTCTTTGCTTACTTATCCACAATTGAAAGCACAAAGGGTTGCGACTTATCTCTAGCAACAAGATGGACTATCTCCCCATTTTAGTGATCTTCGGCTTCACTGTAAGCACCATAACGCATCTCTGGCGATCTTGGAGGACCATGAACAATGTGCCCCTCTCAATGCAATGGGCTGGGAGCCGCGAGGAAGTCTTTCCAAATGCCAGGGCATGTTTCCGAGAGGTTTTTGCTGGCCTACGAAGCCTGACAGTGGGCTACGACCAAGTAAGTCTTTAGTTTTCCCCTTGTCCTGGCCAATTCTGACAATATTTTCTTGCAGTACAACAAAAAAGGACAACCATTTGTGGTCCAAGATCCCAGTTTCCGCCCCCAAGTTATGATTCCTCAGGAGCATATAAGCTGGATGGTAGAGCAGCCAGAGAGTGCCTTGTCCGTGCGGCTTCCACAGATTGGCAGATTTGCAGTCGACTATCTATTGCCAGGCCTGGACTTTAATCACGATCTGTTCATGATAGACGTCGTCCGCAAGGATCTCACGCGGAACCTTGGTAGATTGCAAGGTGACGTGTTCAACGACTTGCGTGAGAGTATTGACGAACTCATGGGCCTGGATAACGACAGCTGGCACGAGATATGCCTCTTTGAGACAATGCAGAAAATCGTCTTCAAATCGACCAATCGGATATTTGTTGGATCCCCGCTTTGTCGAGATGAAAGTTACCTCCGGTCATCCGCATCCTTTGCTAACTGGCTGGGAGCCAGTGCAATCTTAGTTGGCCAATTCATGCCGTCGATCCTGAAGCCGTTCTTTGGCTATCTCGCGGCGATTCCCATCTACATCCAGAAGAAGAACGCTTTCGGATATCTCGTTCCCGTTTTCAAGGAGCGTATGGGAAACCTTCGGCGGAAGAGGACTGACCCATCTTTCGTCTTTGACGAGCCGAAGGATATGATAACCTGGATGACGAACGCAGTTTTGGATAACCCTGGCACCAGCGCCAGCAAACCTGAGGCGCTTGCAGAGCGCATGTTGTTCTTTGTGAATTCAAATGGACCGATCTGCTCAAAGAAGCCTTGTCAAAGACTCCTGTCGTCTCCGATGACTCACTAATGACCCCCAAAAGACACTAGGCGCCATTCATACAACAATCATGACAGCAACGAACACTTTCTACGATCTCTTGAGCTCTGACCCAGACCATCGATATTACAAAAGTCTTCAGGAAGAGGCAGCAGCTGTCTTCCAAACAGAGCAAGATTGGGTCGAGCTGTCTTCCCTGGCCAAGCTGTCGTACGCAGACAGTACCCTACGAGAGACCTTGCGCAAGAGCCCACCGCTCACAAGAATGGTACTGCGAGAGGTGGTGCGAAAAGAGGGTCTGCATTTGCCTGATGGACATCACGTCCCCCAAGGAGCTTGGCTGGGAGTTCCAGCAGTCAGCTTGCATCATGATGAACGATTTTATCCCAATCCCGACGAATATGACCCCTTCGATTTGCCAGAGCCATGAAAGAGCCTTCCCCTACCAGAGACGCCCAAGCCGGAAACCCTTCGAAGAATCAAAAGTTGCAAGGTCTTTCCACAACCAGCGATATCTATTTTGCTTTCGGATATGGGCGGCATTCTTGGTAAGTAAAAGAAAACGACCCTTCTAGTGCCCTCACCGCCTCCGACGGGTCCACTAATGATCGTCAGCCCCGGAAGATGGTTTGCTGCTCACCAACTCAAACTGCTGCTAGCATACATAGCCTTGACATACGATATAAAGCCGCTAGCCAAGCGCCCTATCAATCGAGCCTTTGGGGACAGCTTCATCCCATCCCAGACTACCACTATCATGGTGCGGAGGCGAAAGTAGATATCAGATAGGGCACATTTTGACTCACTGGCTGGGTCGAAGGCGGGTGAATTTCTTCTGGAAGGGGTCACTTCTTGATTGCCACATGAGTAAAATTTGGGGTGTCTGCGATCGATAATCTGGGATCGTGCTGTCAAGTGCTGTGGGCGTCTTGTATTCTGTAAGAAGAGGTCTTTGGCGGGGTACAGATGAGTGCCTCCAACAGAACAGAGATACTTAGAATCACCGTAAAGTCCCTAGAAAAGAGCTGCGAAAAGTTCAAGCATAGCGCGACATGATATTGTCAGGTAGTTGGCCTTCTGCACAGGCTCTACACCGTGCTTGTATGGCAGTTAACAGCACAATCAATGACAGTGACAGGAGATGCGCAGAAGCATCCTTGGACCAAGCGTGCCAGGACCAGCTTCTTTGTCATCCACTAGGCATTCGAATATCGTACTCGCCATGCTAACAGAAGTGTCCCGAGAGTTGTTCTCATTGCAATTAGCCAGCATTGGACCAAAAGTCCTGGTATCCATATTGAGCCCACACATAGAGATTGTCTGCTGTTTTGGATCTGCACGCAGAATATTTACGCTCGCCCATTAATAATATCTTCATCTTTCATTTGTAATCGAGCTTATGGTGTGAGGTCCTTGGTTCGAAACAGCAATAAATCCGGAGTACACCCCATTGACAAAGACTTCCGCCTGCAATTCATAATATAGCGCTTTTTCAACGAAACAAAACCATGAGGTCTCCAGCATTTCAAGTAGAAAGCTCCACGTAAGGTAGCGTGGCTGGGCTCTGAAGTCGGATATGTACAGAAGTATCTCAGCCCATGTAAACTGGAACGTGCCAGTGTCTGGAAAAACGACTCGTTGGCTGCCACGGCCGTCATTGATCTCGAGTTGTGCTTTGCGGGTCGCCCTATAAAGAAGAGCACGTAGGCCAGTGCGGGAGGCATCTCCATGAACGACGTATTGCAACTTCATGTTGGTCCCGGGGTTCTGGCAAGTATATTCGGTAGATCCACTTGTTGATGTTGGCATGATTGGAATGCAGCAGTGGGTTCATTGAGACGCTTACCCTGAGATTGTATATTTGGATCTACCCCCTGCAATTGTGTAATTGCCCACAAAGGGGCCTGTGGCGTTGGCTATGCCAAAATCTTGCAGAATTGCTGAGGCGTTGACATATCCCATCAAAGCAACCATCGCAAAAACAACTTCCGTGAACAGACGAAGCAAGGATAGCATCTTGCAGAGATTTGGAAGCAGTGTTATCGCCCATGCTATCCTATAAGAGGACAATCAACCTAAGAATCCAATTGGATCACGTGTTCTTTTCGGATTGGTTTCAAGGAGAAGGCGACAAGCGACGGACGTCTATTTGCAGGTGCGACAGGCGAACCGTTTACACGAGACCAAGGCGGCCCGTTCGCACCACCTAAGATCAAGTAATCAGTTTTTTTGGTAGCAGCAGTTATCCGCCCTACCCGTACTGATTGTTTCCACCCCAATCGAAGGACGAACCATGTTCCGTGAGAGTGGCGAGAGACCGATCAAGGTATAACATACGGCTGAAACGTCGCCCGATCATTTTCAATTTATCAGCGTAAAAGGCTATGAGGCATGGCATCGCTGCAACACAGTTACTAGAGTATCGGCACAGATAATGCGAGGACCTCAGTCCCGGAATAAATCGTCGACTGTGCATGGGTCTGAAGATCCAAGGCTGAACAGACATGCCATCCATAGAAAGGCCTTGCGGATTAGCAAGAGCAAGGCGTTACGGACTAGCTCCGGTACTAGCCCCAAGCCTGCTCGTAAGCCGTATTCGTCATTGGGGATGTGAAATACTGTCAAATACTATGAAATCTTTTGGCCGCGAAGTGCGACTTTGCCATAGCTTTAAAGCACGTCACGCATAGTAAGAAATGACTTCAAAAGCTTGTCTTTGGCGATAATGTATGGTTAGCTTTTTCTCCCTACAACAGTGAATATATCAAAATAGAAGTAAGGTAGCGATCTGCAAGAGAAAATGAGGGAAGTCCTCGTCGATCCCAATTTAGCCGGGTCGGGGAATTTTCGGCTAGAATAAACATGAGACCCTGAAAAGATACGTCACTTTAACATCGAGGCAGGCTCGGCAGGTTCAGTTTCTGTTCAACAACAGCTTCATTGCTTCTTATTCCCCGTGGTCTTCCTTCCCTAATCTTGTGCTCGCAACATCAGTTCCTATTTTCCATAAGTCCTCCCTTGTACAAGCCAGAACGAAGAGAACCTTCCTTGATCATGGCAGGCATCAAAATGACCTCGTACGTGCTCGTGCCCTTCTCTCATGAATTCTGACCGTACTAACCTTCCTGACCTTCAGGAAGGCCTTCACCCTCAACACTGGCGACAAGATCCCAGCCATTGGTCTCGGGACCTGGCAGAGCGCACCCAACGAAGTCCGCAACGCGGTCAAAGTCGCGCTGCAGAAAGGCTACCGCCACATCGACACTGCACTGGCATATGGCAACGAGAAAGAGGTGGGGCAAGGGATCAAAGACTCTGGTGTTTCAAGAGAAGAGATATGGTTGACTACCAAGCTGGATAATACATGGCATCATATCGTTCCCAAGGGAATTGAGACTTCATTGAAGCATCTAGACACAGATTATGTGGATCTGTACCTCATGGTGGGTAACACCGACGCCCAGAGTCTCAAGTAGTCGTGGGCTAACGGATATACAGCACTGGCCATCTTCGACGGACCCAAATGACACGAAGAAGCACCTCCCAGATTGGGACTTCATCAAAACATGGTACATAGCACATGCAACTTTACCTTTACAGTCCGTACTTACCAATCCACAGGCAAGAGATGCAGAAGCTCCCCGCAACCGGCAAAGTCAAGAATATCGGCGTCTCCAACTTCGGAATCAAGAACCTCGAAAAGCTCCTCGCCGACCCTTCCTGCAAAACAGTCCCAGCCGTCAACCAAATCGAGCTCCATCCCAATAGCCCTTCACCCAAGCTAGTCGCATACAACAAAGAAAAAGGTATACATTCGACCGCTTACTCCTGCCTCGGCTCCACAAACTCGCCACTATACAAGGACCCCACACTGTTGAAGGTGGCAGAAGCGAAAGGCAAGACACCCCAGCAGGTGTTACTGATGTGGGGGCTGCAGAAGGATTGGTCTGTCATACCTAAGAGCGTCACTCAAGCGAGGATCGAGAAGAATTTCGAGCTGGATGGCTGGGGTCTGTCGACGGAGGAGATGCAGAAGTTGGATGGATTGACGGATCGATTCAAGGTTTGTGGCGACGGCTGGCTGCCCGTCAAGGTTTTCTTTGGGGATGATGAGTAGGTGCCTATGATTCATGACTGATGGGGCCTTCTGTATGATACCACGATGAATGAAGCTCATGCGATTCGTTTACGCAAAGTTGCCAAAGTGGGCGTAGCCAGTCTGAGCTTGAGTGCCCTTTCCAACTACCAGGCATATGTATCCGAATTGTTTGCGAGATCGATCTCGATGCTCTAGTGCTTATATGTTGCGGCCGAGATGTACTGCTTACATGTTAGTCACCAAATCCCGAGCAGCTCGGACACATTGCTCCAAAGTCTCCGACAAGGTTCCGCTCCTTCGCAAAAATATTAATATAAAGAATCCCTCACATCCCGTCTTTCCAAGCCACTGAATCCTCAAAGAATCAAGTATTTGACTTAGAACTACATATAATCCTTCAATCCGTATAATCTCTCTCAATCTTCGTCATATATTTCATAGAAATACGCACGACCCCCTACCACCAACCATGTCAACCCACACAGACACGATGCACAAACACCAAACAACCCACATGCAAAGCCACCATGCCTCCATATTCGAAGGCGACCTAGCCAAAACATACAACGACCGCACAGGCGGCTGCAACATCATCCTCGCCGGCCACCTAATCTCCCTCGTGACGCCACATCTCCCACCTTCGAGCCAACCTTTGCGTATTCTTGACAATGCATGCGGTCCAGCTGTCTTAACAATCCAATGCATGCGTAACAAGACAATCACGGAGCACAGCGAAGTGCATATCTCAGCGGTAGACCTCAGCAAAGATTTCATCGAAGCCAACCGCGCTCTCATCTCCTCGCATCCCGATTGGGCTACTGATGGTAAACTCGTCGACACGGACGTGATGAACGGCATGGAACTCAAATTCGAAGACAACACCTTCGACGCCTCATTTACCTCCCTCGGAATCTTTGCTTTCCCCGATCCAGTGAAAGGCGCCTCTGAGCTTTACCGCACCCTTAAGCCAGGAGGCGTAGCAGCATTAACGACATGGAAGTCCGTAGGCTCGGTGCCGCTATTGCATGAGGTCGAGAAGATCGTCAGGCCAGACAGTGAGCCTACTGAGTTTCCTTCCCTGGAGGCATGGGTAGTACCAGGAAAGCTCGCGCAGACGCTCAGAGATGGAGGGTTCAGAGATGTGAGCGAGAGTGATGTGCTAGGTCATGCTTGGTGGCCGTCCATAGAGGAAGCAGCGAATAGGATATGTGAGACACTGAGGTTGATGGTCGGTAGTGGTTGGACGGCAGGGGAGAAGGAGAAGATGGAGGAGGGTTTTTTGGAGGTTATGAAGGGTGGAAGTGAGCACATGAGACGAGGAGAATGCGGTAAGGTGGGCTTTGAGATGGTTGCTTGGACTGGGTTGGCGAAGAAATGACTTAATGAGGGCAAGAAACTGGAGTTGTGGCGTTTGTAGGCACTTATTCGAATCGATATTTGCAATCATGGTATCCTTTGCCCTTCCTTCCGTTCCTTGATGAGACTCTACATAGACAATCAGCCGTTTTTTCAGACATCTGTCCATAACTTACCTAAGAGATAGGTATGCATTAATTTTAACAGTTGCATATCAATTCCATCACTGATTTCAAAACTAACCAGTAATATTTGCCAAATCAGAACTGCAAATCCAGAGCATGCAAACGTTAGATTATTTGTAAATTGTTGCAAGAGTACAATAAATGGTAAGCGTGGCCGGGGTATCTTATTCCAAGTACACCGAATAAACTCCAAGAATCTCGAAGAGACGCCGCCATAGAGATGCGGTTGAAACATGGCGTCGAGGCCAGAAAGTAGGATATTCAGAGCCCTCGTGCGTTCTTCAGTTCCACCACTGCCCTTACAGCCCTCTTCATGCTCTCTAGTCGATCCTTTTCCCTGACTACCATTCGCTCAGCTAACGCCCTGATAGCTCTTTTACCAAGCTTAGCATGCAGCTCTTGCCATCCTGCCAATTCGCCAGCAACAGTCTGCTGCGTATACCGCAGCTCACAACCTACAGTCCTCAACTCTTCCCTACACTTCTCTGCTTTTTCCTGTGCATCCGCGTGAATGCCTTTGCGTGTTTCGTCAAGAAGCCCGAGTGGCCATCGGTCAGAGCGGCGGAGGGAGGAGTCATGACGGTCGATGGCTTTCTGTATATTTACGATGGAGTTGATCAGGGAGTGAGGGCGAGCTAGGGAGGAGAGGATGGCGAAAATGGTAGAGAAGATGGCTTGCATGTCTTGGTGGAAGAACTTGTACGGGTCGGAGGGAAGCAATTGAGCGCAAGTAGCGAAGCGTCCGAGAGCCTGGACATGTGGAGTCGGGAGATAGGGTAACGTCGCGAAGGTCTTGGCACAAAGCTCGAGGGCGATGGAGAGGTCTGCAGCATTGTTAGCAAGAGATACAGGTTATTCAAAGAATGGGAAACGTACTTGACACCCCAACAAGGATACTGGTAGATCTCCGTATCACGCTCTTGGTCGAATAATTGACGCTTCGGATGGATTCCCGTGCATGCTCTGCGAAAGTCGAAACCTCCCGAACATCCTCCACCGGTTCGTAGTCCTCTCTAATATTCTCATTCCTGATCTCGGCCTTCTTCCTGCTCCGCTCTGCCATCATATCTGGCTGGATTTCGGGGAAGAGGATGAACTCCCACACCAACTCGTGTGTCGAGAATGTTGAATGGGCAAGCATAATCTTCAAAAACTTGTCAAGGCGCACTTGAATATCCTGCAGCACTGCCCTCGACGGTCTCGAGGGTATTTGGAATGGTGATCGAAAGTTGAAAATTGATGGAAACCATGAAGCAGGATGTTCGAGGGCAAGCCATTTTGCCAGGTTCTCAAAGTCTGTCAACGATCTCCTGCAAGTAGTCACACCAATCATACCATTGTCATTACGGACGGCCGATTTGATGATCAGACGTATTGAAGCATCTTCAACAAAGAAAGACCGGACTACGGCAGTGACTCGGCCATCGGGCGCAGGCACATTGGAGACGAGCATCATGTCATCAATACGGTTTCGAATCTCGTCGTCTTTTGCCAGCTCCACAGCCGTCATGCCTCTTGATTCTCTAGCAAGAATATCAACTCTCTTGTCGCCGAAGAGTGCTCTGACCATATCCATTCGGCCATACTTGCTAGCTACCATCAAGGGTGTAAAGTGCTTGTCGTTAGTCGCGTTCGCATCGGAGTCACAATGCCTGAGGATTCGTACAGCTAGCGAAGGATCATTGACGACGTGGAGTAATGTATTGCCTTTGGCGTCAACATGGTCATCGAGATGCAGAGGTTGCCCATCGCCTTGCTCATGAGTTGCGAACTGCAGCGAGTCGTTGACCATCTCCGAGTATTCTGGATGATCGTAGGACCTACACAACGCCAGCAAAGGTGTCTGGCCGTTCTTGTCTTTTTTCCTCCAAGGGAGGATGTCGCAAAACCTCGGAATCAAATACGGTGCATTGAAAAGGTAATGAGCTACCGTCCGGCCACGAATATCTGCTCTTGCGAAGTAGTTCGATATCTCCTGTTGGTCCCTTGCCTGAAATATGCGACGTAGCAGTATCTCAATGAGCTCGGCGTGGGCTAATTGGACAGCAGCACTTAGGAGAGTCGTGCCCTCTTTATTGGAGTCTTCCAGAACAGACTTGGTAGAAAAATATTCTTCAAGAGATAACAGATAGTCTAGAGCCCCGGGCTGTCGTGCTTCCACAGCCATCATGAGTATCGAATCGCCTTCGGTGTCTTGCGTTTGCGTCAATGTTTCAATGGATGTATCGCCGTCAATGCCACTCGATCTTGAATCAAGCGTGGTCGTACGGGATATGAATGAATGCTCAGAAGAAATCGAAAAGCTCCGCATATCCATTGAGACCCGCTTCCCTTTGCGGGTGGGTGCAGCAGGTGCAGCAGCCTGGAATGGAAATACATGGGCCAAGGTTGAGCCTTCCGATACATATCCATCTTCAGTCGGCTCTTTTGAAGCATGGGTGCTTATTAGGTCACCATCATCCCTATCCACTGATTGTTCGTCATAAGTGTCGGGCTCATCATCCACAACCGCCTGCTCATCCACCTCATCCTGCATTTGCTGGCTGCCTTCTCCAGGTTCGCTGGACTCATTTCTAGGGTCAAGCATTGTCTTGATCTCCTGCACGTCGCCCTCCTTTGTAGCTTGCCATAATCTTTTATTCCTTCTGCTGGCTTTCCTCAAGCCGCCAGAATCAGATACCAGATATGAGAGCACTGCTTCAAACGTGCTAAGCGCGTATCCCGTTTCGCCGCTCTCGACATCGTCGACAAAGATGAAGTTGCGCATATATGTAAGCCGAGCCTGGAGATGCCGTACTTGGGAGCGAATGACCACCACAAGCAGTAGCGATACAAGGGTATCAGCATTCATCGTCATCGTTGAAGGGGCCTTTTCTGATTCTCCCGAGCCTTGATTGTCATCGCCGCTTCTTTGGATGTCCTTGCGAGCAGGCTCGTCACTGGTCACTACCTTCTGTGTTGTCAAAAGGATTTCCAACATTTGCTGGGGGCTGCCAGCGACGCCAAGTTGCCGGAATTCTTCGACGCCTCTTGCGAGCCTGCTCACGAGCTGCTCTTTGCCTTTGCGACCACCTTCTATCTCGATCCCAACCTGAGCAATGTCGATATGTTGCATGCCATGGATGCGGGACTCAAGCTCTTGGTCTTCCAATCTTCTGGTGTTGCGAATCATCGGAAAAAGATTCGAGTCATGCAACTGTTCTGTGACATAACGCTCGATAAGGCGCTCCACCTTAGGTCCTGTAAGGTCGGTCGTAGCTCCAAGTAGAGATAGTTGCTGCTTGTCAACTTGCTGGAATAGATCAATGGCCGCAGTCACCGCGGTCTCCAATATCTTTCGCAGGTAGTCTTCCTCCTCGTCAACACGTAATGTTGTCACAGAGGGCGCGGCGGCATGCCCGTTCGAGTATTTGCTGTGTATTGACCCATTGCTTTTGGAGGAAGTAGAAGCTGTCGAGGATCGTCTGGAGTAGATGGAGCTTCTCCGCGAAGGAGCGACTGGCCGATCACGTATGTCCTTCTGGAAGTCTTTGAACACCTTTTCCAAGCCAGGCTGCATTTGGCGCGCGATCATGGGGAAGTTGTTGAGAAGCTCATTGAACGATTTGACATCCTTCTTAGAGCCTGAAGAAGAGAGAGAATCTGCATACCCATCTGCGTTTTCGTTGGCGGTATCTTTTGAGGATCTCAGGCCTTTGACCAAGTTCGGAAGGATGGCTGGCGTGATCTTGATTGGTTCGTAGGAGCCGATTAGAGGTCTTGAGATGTAGTAGACGAGCCATTGCTGCGTATCGAGGCTGTCAGGATAGTAGATCTGATCACTGAGTAACTGTGCTTGGTTGAGGTTTCTGAACCCTATTTTTAACATGTCAGTCCAGCGCGCTCCAACGCCTGCACTTAAAGAGGCATACCTTTATTGCTATATACGAATGACTCTTTCACCACGACAGTTCGCCCGTTCACGGTATTGAATTGCTTCGCCTTTCCTCTACTATCTCGCACATTGCTGCCAGGACCGGTTGTGCCTGAGATGCGGAGGACATGGCTGGCAAGGAAGTCTTCGGAGGCTGCCAGTTCCACATAGGTAGCGTTGGTTTCGCGGTCTTTGGCCGTAAGGAGGGATTCTGTTGTAGGGACAAGGAGGATCTATGATCATGTCAGAGCGATATTCGTAGCATCCCCCATTCCTTTCGTAGTCGGGCACAAGGGGCGTCTCAGGCAGCTTCTCACATAGTTGTTGACTGGATCGCACTGTGAGGGTAGAGGGCTCTTGAAGAAGGCCCGCAGGAAAGGATTGAGAGAGTGCATTCATCCGACATGCGAGCGAGACCAGCGGCCTGCGACTGTTGGGGCTGTCAGGCTCCAGTGCTGGAGGAGTGTCTGCTGATTGGGAATCTTCAGGCGGCATATGATTGGAGTACTGGGCGTATTCGGACATCGACAGCTTCTAATGAGCAATGCGATGTACCTCGACTGCAATAGCTTGAGCACGCTATGAGATCAAGTAAGGTAATCATACATAAGCGGAGGATGTGCAAGACGTTCAAGCTTGAGAACAATTGAGCTCAGGGACACACCAGGCCAAGCATCCTGATGATTGGTGGACCCCGGATATTACGTCAGCCCGCAGCTTTCTTCAAGCTCTCTGCCCATCAACACCCCCAACTCACGCCAGCTTCATTAGGATAGCATTGCGAGTGTCAGGGCGTGTCAAGTGCCTCGCTCACATTATTGAAATGACTATCCATCAGGAGCTACTCGCTAGCTTATCAAATAGCACATGCATACTACTAAGTACCGTAAATGACCATTAGTGCACTCCCCCAGAGACCACACCCTTAAGAGCGAACGTTCCGCTGGCTAAAAGGAAGTACGCTATACCTGGAGATTGGCTGTCAATTGGCCGACACAGTGCGTCCCTAGCCTATACAATCCGTGATGTCTTGATCAAGCCCGTTCCCACTAGTGGGATCGATGTCCCAGATCGATGTCGACTATCTTTAAAAGTCGATTCGCCCGAGACTTTGCATTGACATCAGTACATGCGGTCGATATTTGGCGAAGGAAGAAGTATATGCATTTTTACACAACTTTTTCGAGACTCAGGTGAGTATGCGGGCTACATTTCGCCATAAACTATAAGATATGACTATGAAAAATTGAGTAATTAACGGTTGTGGTACTAACCCAACAAAAAGGTATTGAGAAAGTACTTCGCCAATGTTCCGGTACCATGGTAGCAAAGTCTGTTAGCATATAAAAATTCTGTCAGCTCTTGACATACAAGATTTGAACGAGAAACGCTGAGAATTAGAACAGGATATCTCCCATCCTACCAACTATCTCCGTCGAATTCTGTTCACCTATCTACTTCATATCTACTTCACGAACAGGGAAATATGCAGTGCTCGGTACCGATCAGCTCTTTACTGCAAAGCCCGCTCGGAAGCCCAAGCTTTCGCTTTCTCGACCTGCCACCAGAGCTCCGCGATGCAGTATACGGATGATCTTGCCGAATGTAGTCCACATCAACTCCGCATTCGACATTAAAGACTTAGCTCTACTGTGTTCTTCGCGTCAACTATGCCAAGATTCTCGCAGTATCTTCTACCGGACGTGCATGTTCTATGTCAAGTTAAAGCACAATACACTTTTCGGTGCCTCTGAGCACTGGGACCGATTCCAGAGGTGGATCGAGGGTCTCCAAGAGAACGATGTATCAAGCATCAGGCATCTAAGGTTCAATATGTCCATCGTGATCCCTCAAACCAAACTTTATAGTGATGTTCAGACTGCCCGCTATGACATATTTTCTCTAGCTAGAGCTTCTACGTATACCACCGATTGTGAAATCAGGGAACCAGAGCTGGCCCAGCTCAAAATCGATGCCAATGTGTGGTCAGACGAAGTTGCTCCAGGAATGCTCAGGAAAAGTGTTAACAATGTGCTGAAGAGGACACTCACAGGGCGCCTTCGCGCTTACAACGATGCTGAATAGGGTCACAAAATCCTTTCTTGTCCGGACGTCAAGCTTTTCAGAAGGATGTGTCGCAGGATACAATCAGTTGAGGTCTAGCATACAAACATGGCCACTGGAGAGAGTTCAGGTTCGGTCTTCGAGTGCATTCGAGAGTAGTTCGTACTGATAGCACTTACAGCAACATGATCGCTTATCTCACCAATCATCAGTATACCTCATTCAAGAGTGCTAGCGGCTGATAGCATTTGCATGCGGATCTAGAATCCCGCACAGGCAGTGGGATTGCGCATCCGCCTTGACGTCGCTTAACTCTTCATCTTGCAGCGCGAGATTGTGGGTATATCCCATGTACTATTACCTGAGCGTGGGTCACGGGGTGGTAACATTTTAATCAAGAGAGTTGTTTCGCAAGGGTCTCTACTGCACCACTCAACGCCCACATGATGTACGCACAGTCTTTAAATCCCATTCTGTCACAGTTAGATCACATTAGTGAAACGAGGAAATAAAGTGTTGGCCCGTGGGATTTGCGCCAAGCCGTGATCGGATTTTTAAATATATATTGCCTCAATCTCACCTTGGGTTTGTGAAGACGGGCATTGTTCTCTGTCGTTTGTTTCCTGTTATCGGAGTATTATATAAACATTGTCCCGGCCTCTAATTCTAAAACATCGAGCCGATTGGGACAGGAAAATATGCTATACTCCCATTCGCTCAAACTTACTGTTTTCTACATCCTTGCAAACGAGGCATTCTCCCCTGCAGCTGCCCAGTACAACGACACTGGGATCGAGTATCAAGCAAACTCGTTGGGATGTGCAAACGTCAATATGCGCGACGCGTGCCAAAGTTGCATCACGAGATGCTGGGCTGTTAATTTGCATTGCGGTATGACATGCTGGCAAAATGGCTGGGATGATGTCCAGTGCACCGTGGGTTTTATAACAAAGTTTCAAAGTCCCGTTGAGTTGACATCTGGGTCAGAGCTGCCAAATGGGCTTTGTCGGAGCAGAGACATGCGCTCAGTGCATCCAACCATGCTTTCAGGGATCTGTGTGCGTCAATTGCACCGATCCTACTGTTCAGTCGAATATGTACTGTCTTCAATAAATATTCCAATCTACACAGACCAAGTGTCTACACAGACCAAGTGCTTACCAACTCTACAGGTGTAAAGGCTCATACGGCGAGCTCGGATTCTGCGCCCCAAGTGGATCAGCGATTTTTCCAGACAATAATGGTGATCTTCATCCATTTCGCACAGAACAACTCGTCCACTGACATTAGTAGGTACCGCTGCCTGCACCGGAGCTTACCCTGACTGCGACGTTGTTGCTGGTGCTATCAGTGGCTGTGCTATTATCAACAGCAGTACGCCAGCCCAGAATGCTATACAGCCCGCCCAAAACGCTGCTCCCGCGCAAGAGCTGGCTAGCATACTATCTACAACCGCTTCGCCACCGGCTCCAAGTAATACTCAACCCAGCGCTGCTAAAAATTGGGCACCAACAGGTGTACATGGACTTTGGATACCGACCGTGCTGGGGAATCTAGCGATTAACGTGGAGTCGAGTTAGCTAAGCTTACAGCATAGAATTAAACGCAAGCACCGAGGGTCTTGTGGCATTCTCTTAAGCATCATGCTCCAATTGATTCACTTTCCTCCTGCCCAATGCGAAGCTACAAAATCTCAAACCTGAATTTTCTCATCCTATTTCATCCTATTTCATCCTCATCCATATTACAGGCGCACAGACTCCTTCCCAATGAATAGCGCTTACTCGCAAGTTTGCATTGGCGCGAAGACCGCATACACCTCTAACGTCGATGAAACGGTCAAGTGAGCGCCTGCACATATAGCAACGTCGGAAGACCGTTCGACAGCCTGTTTGATGACACTTTGCCTGAAAAGTCCAAGTGGCTGGGCTCTTTTTTAGTCCTGCACTGCCGTTGAGGAATTTAAAGTTACTGCAGAGACGTTTTACTTGCATGAAGTCCCCAGGGTCTTTAGTGTTAAAGGCTCCTACATCCGGTTTGCATCCGGACATTTCCCGTTGCAGACTGTAGCAAGATGTTTTACGTTACAAAGCCTGCAATAAGGGCGCGTAGCTATTCCCAGGAAGCACGTCCTAGCATTCCTTTTGATCACGCGACATTGTGGTCTCTAATGGTACAAAACAGCGGCGTGTAATGCTAGTAGGATACAGGCTCTGTGCGTATCGCATGACTATGAGAGAGTGTTGTAGGTTCCTTGCAATCTTTATCACTATCCTGATGAACGTCCTGAAAGACATGTTTCCTCCAGCGATGCCTTCGAGTACCCTCCCGCAGCATCCGAGATCTTGGAAGTTTGGTAACCATGTATTTGCTATGCCCGCATCGGCATCATCCGCCGCCGTCGCCTTATTCCAGCCAGCTGCGTCGTCGGTGATTAGCTTCCCCCAACGCGCCTCCACAACCAGCTTTTTGTGCCCAAAGTCTGGGACAAGTCAACTTTGACGAGTGCAACGCAGCGATTGCAATGCTTCTGCGCGATCCACTAGGGCGAACAGTAGCACGAAACTTTTACACTAAAGTCTCCGACATATCACGTACAATGCCAAATCAACCCTTACCACTCGAGAAGACATCTGGTAATATTCACTCAAAACTGCCAGCCAATAACAACGCCCATACTGACGAGAACCCAGGCGGATGCACAGCACAAAAGCTCCTAACGACAGACTTTATTAGCATTCTCAATGACGTATCGAGCTACATAAATTTGATAGGACCCACACGGATAATACTACGAGGCTGCGTTTGCACAAAAGGAACAGGCGGCGTTATCGTTCGAAATAGTGTGCAGCCCGCCGTGCCTTCATTTGCAGCGCAGTTGACAAATGCTAATAACAACTACTGCAGGAGACCGCGAAAACATCGAAGTAGTCCTATACGGTGCCGGCTCGGTCTACTCCAAGATCCGGAGCCTAAGATTCTCACAAGACCCCGAGGCGAAATCGATTGCTGAGCAGGAACTCTTGGAATTAATCGGTGTGGTGCCGAATCCGTATGACTATCCCACACAGGTCGAGCCTCCCTTTCTGGCGAACTCGACATTGAAAAACACGATTGCACCTGCTCTAGAGAATGTTAATCCAGTCCCTTCGGTACTGATAGCGTCGTCTTGATTTATGAGGTTGTTGCATACAGCGTACTAGGCTATGTTTTGTGCCACTCGAGGCAGTTGAGCTCCTGGATGCCATTAGACGTGCGCTTGCAACAAGGAAACATGAGCTCTCATTGTAACCTACGAACTTCACCTATGCACTTTGAAAGGCGGACAATGGAGGCGGCATGGCCGAGAAACGCGTCCACGTATGCAGCGGTACGAAATCAATTTTTGACACACGAATCATTGTCTAACTTCTCATTGGAAACCAATCATTGCAACTTTTGGACACCAGGCGCGAAGCTTCCACAGCGCGGTCAAAATGGAGAAGCGTGTTACGGTAGGCGCCCACATTTGGTGTTCGAAGGATTCGAAGGATTCAGTCCCCTGTTGCGGCTGAGCTTCGATGGTTGCAACTTCAACCCGTCTCTAAATCCTTCAAGATTACAATTAGCATCCTCCTCTGTCAGATGAATGTTTTCTTCGTATTCAACATTCAAAGAATAGTACAGGATTGAGGCAGCGCAAGTGTCATGAGTTATGCTGGTGATGGTGGTGATGCGCTTCGCCATCGCCATCTCAGCTGCCAAGTGGATCCTCGCACCGAGCGAGACGCTAACAACTATTTGGACGCCCTGCGTGTTTCGTCTCTGGTGACAAGTATGCGTCTCGTCGCATCCTTCTCGTTTCAGGCAGCGCTCGCGTGTCGTGTGCCTATCACTTGCAAAAATCATGACAATCCTGATGTGCAGAGCCTCAATTGCAGACATCCATACTTAGAATCTTACTGTGTTGGAGTGGTAGTCAGCGCTAGCAAAAAAGAAAATCCAAAGTCTATATAATGCCGGCCGCCGCAATGCGCAACATTTTCCGTGGCCCGAGAAATTGAGCTTATTGTTTTGTTATCTTTTTAGACACGCCCGACAAGCCTTAAACATTTAACGTCGCGATCCTGGCCGAACAGTGGCATCACCAGAGCACACTGCCAACTTTGGCGACAGAACCCTCTACACCACGCTACTCCGTTGGCGCCGGCATGTCGTTCCTCGCACCATACACGAACGCCATGAGGCTTGGCCAGGGGTAAGATCTTCTTACTGCCATGGAGAAATGTTATTAACCCCACTAAAGTTTCAACTCTTACACACAAGAGATATGTATCGAGAACGCCGTTCTGATCGAGCCTGCCAAAAAGGCTCGCATAGCAACTGGACGGCGCCGGCAAAGCCCATTCGTCGAGCCCACTTACAAGACTAGATCATCAGACGAGCGGCGTCCGCAAAGCCTTGTCATCGACTCTAGTCCGTTGCGCCCTCAATTAGCCCCGAAGGCTGTCTCAGACAACTCCGTCACCCTACGTCCGCAGGCCAGTAATGAGTCTTTTGCATCCACTGCAGCATCCGATGCTGGCAGCCAGATCTCCAAACCAAGATCAGTGCCTGACCTTACTGTGACGAATCCATCACATCGTCCTGCAACATCAGTCCATCCGGCCGAGGTCACTCCTCCCCACAAGAACACCGTTCAGATCGTCACATACTCGTCGCGACTAGTCGACAACGTGTCTGACATTGTAGAAGCATTGAACATATCTTCATCGGCATCGATCAAATATGGAACGATCAAAGGCTCCGGCAGCACTTCCATTGTCAACGAGAACAAAGTCAATCAGTCTGATCTGAATTATATCGTTACGGTCAAGGTGACCAACGAAACCTCGCCCGTGGCTGATAGAATGATTTTCAACCCTATACCGGAGATGGAAAACTCGAAATTTACGGATGTCTTTGGTAAGTACCCATTCGTCTGGTCCGCATTAGCCGTCGCTGACCCGCGCAGGTGACTGTTTTATCAGCGGCTTTACCGAAGGCGGCGAATTCAGTGCAATTATCAGCATCAAAGTCAGCGACAAATCCAAGGTCTCTGCTGTGAAAGCTGCAGCAGAAGCAGAGATCGCCGTTGCCGCCGTTCCAGGGCTGTCAGTGGGTACGAAGAATTCCGTAGACAGACACAAGAGCGATGTCTGGGACGACACCGAGACGACCATTTCCGTCAACTGGGCTGGTGGAGGAGATGTAAAGCCCGCAGATGAAAAGTGGGATCTCAAGACCGTTGTAGATGTGGCTACCAGATTTCCACACCTCGTACAGACTTGTGCTCAACGAACTTCGGCAGTATTGACCCGATACACCAGCCTGAGGAGCTTCAATGAAGCAAATGCTAGGAACCCACCAGAAGACAAATTCAGGATCCTCGATTACGAGCTCTGCTCTATCTATACTCAAGACCTGTTTAGCGGCTTCCTGGCCTACAAAAATATCTGGGGCGAGTTGTCCGATATGTTGAAGCATCCAGACCAGTACCGCGAGAGAGATCCAGGACCAGGTGTACCCAATCCCATCCAATTGACACCCAAGGGGATGAACGAAGCAAGAATGCTAGCACGCAAAGGCATGACTCAGATTACCGATATAACTAAAGCCTTGATCACCGAGCCTTCGCTGGCAGACCTGGACGAGAACGGGCAGCAAAGGGGAGTGACTTACATGTGGCCAGGAGAGCTCAGAAAGCGGTTGCCGGTAAGTCGTTTTCTCCCTCAATTTCCTCGCTAGGGCTGAGAAGTCTGTAGGTCAGGCACCACGGCCAGACGATACGCGAGCAAGCCGACCTTACCCGGCGAGACACCAACTTCGGCCTTCTCACCGGACCAGAAATTGCCAAAATAGGCGGCTGGGCACGAGATGATGATCTCGAGTTTTCGCCCCTAGTCGGCGATCACCTCCCAATACAGCGCTCGTGGGTAGATGGCAAAGGCTCAGACCGCCTTTTCTGCACCCTGGACTCCGCCGAAAGCTCATCCAGCATTGAAAATCTGACCAAGCTTCGCATACACGCTCATGAGAACCGCACTGTCAACTGGCTTGGTATATTCGGGCTCCAGACTCGTTCGAAACGCTGCCACAACAATATCTCAGGCATCGGCTTCAGCACTGCTGCGGACTCCAATGTCCCTCCTCGAGCGGATGGAATCCATCACGTCGTTGGCAAAGCAAACAGGAACCACGCGTATTGGGGCCAGCCAGTCGCCGATTTCAGACGCGCCAAAGCATCGAAAGTGAGGATCGAGTATACAGCAGGCTCAGGTTGCCTGGCAGCCCTAGTCATATTGGATTCCACAGGGCAGGAATTAACGAGCTGGAAATCATACGGTCAAGCCAAGGCATCCATACCAGCGGGATTGAAGAGTGTCGAGCAAGAGCCACCAGATAGCAGTGGCGGCTGGACACTTATTGGATTCTGGGGTCATACAGACCCGATTGTTATTAACAGTATTGGTGCGATTTGGAGGAAGGCTTGATCAGTCTTTTCGTTAATCCGATCCTGAGTTTGGCACAAATTTTTGGGCCCAATCGCGGCGAAGTCTTTCCCGGTCTTTGTTTGTGTGCGAGCGTTGCAACATTGTCTTGTACGACATGTAACATCATGTATTTAATTCTATATATTTCTTCTTAAGCTCCTTAGCAAAAACTCAAGATGTGACTTACTTAATATATAGACCGGACTAGCCTATATAAGCTAGCGCCGGATATCGGTCCCTGTAGGTCCGATGATCATCTCCAGCATCTCCAACGCCTTTTTCTGGTCACACGAGACATTACCTGATCAGATGCTATCGCCAGTTGTACCACACAGACTGTGGACGTCTTTTAAAACTCAAAAGAACTTTGGTCTAGATGCATAGAATAACGGCAATAACAACGATGCGTAACAGTTGTCCAAACCATAACCCCTTAGACGACACGAATTCAATACACAACCTTCGAGATGTCATACCGACCCCTTGATGGAGAAGAAGGAATACAACGTTCATCGTCATCCAATGCACTAGAATCCAGCACCAAAGACCTCTTAGACGGACGGCGGCCTGAGTATGGCTTTGAGCCTTGAAGCCTACACGCCCTCATCTCCGTCGCCGCTGGCACGGTAATGTGTCTCTTTGGCTACGAACAGGGCGTCTTCGGCGGTATAATCGTGGGCCATGAATTTCAAGACTACTTCCATCATCCACCGCCTTCGTTGACGGGATTCGTAACCAGTATTTACGATCTTGGCTGCTTCGCTGGCGCGCTTCTCACGCTGCTTGTCGGAGAATAGCTTAGCCGGAAACGCACAGTCATCATCTTTACCATAATCATGACGGCTAGTATCTTGCTTCAAACTGGCGCTCACTCTATGAACCATCTCCTATGGGGCCGTTTCATTGCAGGTATTGGAATGGTGGCAACACGGCGACGGCCCCCGTGTGGCACGTGGAAACCTCGTATGACCACGCTAAAGGCAAGGCTGTTGTTAAAGAGATGGTCGTGAATGTCTTCGGCTTCGTCGTGTCCAATGTCATCACACTGGCCTTCAGTAGGCTCACGACTGAAGCCCAGTGGCGCTTTCCTCTCGGAATCCAGGTCATCTTCATTGTCATTATTCTCACGCTCGTTCCAATACTCCCGGAGTCGCCACGTTGGCTGCTTGCTCGCGGCAGAGATGCAGAGGCAAAGGTCATACTCGCCAGCCTGAGTGAGGATGATGTCGAAGCAGAGTTCAACGCAATCAGGGATTCAGTGCGGCAGGAACAGGCTGTTCAAGCATCCTGGTCCCAACTGTTCAGAGGTGGTCAGGCAACTCGGCGTCTACTGCTGGGTATGCTTCTACAAGTCTGGTATGTCCATGTTAGACTTCATTATGGAGTATTTAACACTGACCTCATATAGCCAACAATTGACAGGCATCAATGTACTTTGCTATTACCTCCCATTGGTCTTACACAAAAGCGTAGGCTTACCTGAGTTTGCATCTCGCCTCCTCTCGACTGGCTTTGCCGTTCTCTATATGTTCGCCACCGCAGCTTGTGTCTTCCTCATCGAAAGACTTGGGCGAAGGCCCTTGTTAATGTCAATGGCAGCAGCACAAGCTATCGCGATGCTTGGAATCGCTGTTAGTACCGAGCTCGGTCATGACAGAGAAGCGTTGATCCCTGGCATCGTCGCGACAGTCTTCATCACCTTCTACTTCCTTGCTTTCGGTTTCGGTTGGGTGGCAACGCCCTGGCTCTACCCTGCTGAGATCAACTCACTCGGAATGCGGACCAAAGACGCTGCTTTGGCTACTGCCTGTGATTGGCTTTTCAATTACTTCGTGATACAAACCACGCCGATTGGTATCCACTACCTAAAATGGGGCCTTTACCTTGTCTACGCCATTCTCAACGCTTGTTTTGTTCCCTTCATCTACTACTTCATCGTTGAGACTGCCGGGAAGAGTTTGGAACAGATCGACAAATGGTTCGCAGCTAACCCAGGCTGGCTGGTACATAAAGCCGGCGATATAGCATTCACCGAAATCAATGGCGCAGCGGAGTACGAGGTGGTACCTGCTGCTGGGGAGAGCGAGAGTATGGTGAAAGCGTACGAGCAGCAGGATGGCGATACTTATGATGAGGACATGCAACCTGTTGAGGATAGCGAAAGTTTCGATGGTGATTATGAGGAGCTCGAGGCTGGGGAAAGGAGAGGAAACTAATAATATTCGTGTTTGCTTTTACATATGTCGTATTCTACGGACACTTGCAGGCGTCATTTAATAACGATGGCGTTTAGAGCATGGCCTCCCAATTTCATCATGGCGCAAGCCTCTCGAATGTTTGTTGTCAGGGAAGCTAGGGTCTCACTCATCGTGATCAGCTTTATTCGGCCTATGAAGTCTACAAATGACAGTTCCATCGCCAGTCGCTGCTCGGTCTTGTTGAAGGCTGTGCTCCTGCAGCCCTATGGCACTGTCATCACTCGCTCGCCAAGACTCCACCACCATCTTCTTCCAAAACCACCAAGAAAGTCTTACAGGATTAAAGGGAAGTTTGTGTTGTTTTATGATAGCTAAACTTTTCTGAGCAGTATTTCAGTGCCGTAGCTGTTCCCTCAACCACGACGTGTAGTCATAAAGACCTCCAAGCGATACTAAAATAAGCCACAGCGACCATCGCAGTAAGGCTCTAGTTCTGGGAAGCCAATGGAGAACTATCGATATTCTCCTCTCCGAATATGGGACAAATCAATACGTCTTCTTCGAGTTCTGCCTGCAGAAACCATCACTGAGCCTCTCTTTTGCAGCTTGCATCACTTGTCATTAAACCAGGGCTCTAAATATCGCGCCTTATCATATACGTGGGGTGACCCAATATTGGATCTTTTCATCACCTGCAATGATAGCTAACTCGCTGTTACGACCCATCTAGATATGGCACTACGGAGATTTCGGAATGCAGAGCGGCAATTCATCTGGATCGACGCTATCTGCATTGATCAGAGCAACATTCAGGAACGTAGTCAGCAGGTCCCAACAAGCTTCTACTGTCTTAGTCTATCTTGGCGAAGCGATAGAGGAAGAGATACAGTCTTCACATTCCGACCATACATACATCAGGGGTGCGATCAACCTCATTATGCACTTGGCAAAGCTGGGTTTCATGTCCCTCATGAGATCTGATCTTGAAAGCGTTCGATTTGCTAGGCCTCACAGGGAAAAGCTCCGTAAACAGGCCATCCGATGGGCAAGCGCAAAAAAGGATGGCTATCGAGGATCCGATTTGTTTGATAGTGAGGACCGTGTGCGTGCCTCCTTGAACAAAGGAACAGCCTGGGACGCGGTGCGCCACATTCTTGCACGACAATGGTTTACCAGAATTTTGATCATTCAAGAGGTCGCTTATAGTCACAAAGCCACTGAGATTCTAGGTCTCTTCGATATAGACTAGAAGACAATCTCTGATGGCATCAATCAAATTGACGAGGATCTATATCGCGAAACAAAGACCGGCCATAGCTGTAGTGATTGGTCCAACTATATGTACGAAGCCGACAATAACAATAAACATGTCGTGGAAATAGCTGGGAACGAAGGCCGCAAAGCCCGTCAGGCTATTGAATCGCTTCGCCGGAAGATCGCACAAAGCAAGGGCGACGATCGTGTTCGACAGTTCATATTCCTGTTTGATCTTCTTCAGGATTATCGTGCTTTTCAATCCACAGACCTAAGAGACAAGACGTATGCGCTGTTGGGCCTAGCACCCGACATCCACGGAGCGCCTCCTCCGGACTACACTCAACCTGTCGCAAACGTATACCACAATTATGCTCGCTTTTTTGGTAAGGCGTGGTTACGGTATCAAGCTTCTAAGTCAAGCTTCTAAGTCAAGCTGGCTTGGTCCAACATGGGCAAGTGGATGTCCCGACGCCGGTGCCCGACTAGAGCGTTAAAACCGAGCAGGTCGGATTCTCCAATGCTGTTCGACATTCTAGAGCGGCCGGCTCGTCGTGTCCCTATGTGAAAATAGCGGATGATACCGAGGCAATGATATCGAAGGGAGTATACGTTGATGACATATTGGAGCTAGGCCCCAAGCTGAGAGGAAGTCCACAGGGTGTCGCGATCTCTGACTTGATTGATCGGGAGCGCTAAACTAGAAAACTAGCTCGCATGCTCCAGAAAGACAAAGACTTGCATGCCTACACCAGAACACTGGTTGCAGGTTCACGAATTGCAGCTACCAGAAAGGAGAGGTCTCTCCAATAGACTAAAACGATTGACCAGTATCACGTCGCCTTCGGTCCCGAGACTCCCGCTGTCAAATGGAACGCGCCATATGGAATGCTGGATCACGTTTCGAGCGCTGCAGTCCAGCGAAGGTTTTGCGTAACAACAAACGGCTATTCGCTACAGTGGGACTGTGGGTTAGTGTGTCTCATGATCAGATGCGGTTTCAGCCATGCGCCATGACCATGGGCCATAGCGAGAGATCCGTGCTTCCTGAGAGCACTATTTGTATGAGCATCCCACCAGCAGTTGGCTCTTCAGTCGAGTTCATCTCTTTCAGAGCCATAGCAGTTCTTTCCCGCCCACCCGCACCTTATACATAGCCTATATATAGCCTATCTACACTCCAGGTCTATGCCGCCTAGGCATGGGAGTTTTCTAGCGCTGGGGCACCTGTTGTAGCCTTTCTAGGCCTGCTAGCCCTGGCGTTAGACCGCCCAAGCATCTATTTACATATCCACTTGTGCCGGTGTGTATAGCTTCAGGAGTGAGAACACCAATTAGGATTAGTGCCAGGCTACTCGAGGCCTGGTGATCAGATCTATATATTTCTTGATGGGCAAACACCCTCTGTTTTGATGGACGGGGAAATTTCCTCTTTGCTAGTTGGGAGTGCCTATGTTGACGGGCTCATGCATGGTGAAGCGCTCGAAGAAGACTGGTGGGAGCCCAGGGATATCGTATTGCGGTGAAGGGAATACTTGCGATAAGTGCATCATCAGAGAGTGAGAGAGAGTCTGGCAAAGTCGAGAACAGTGGAAGAAGAAGGGCTGAAGTTACAAGCTAATGATTGTGAGAGCTATGTATTTCCGTCTACATGAGAGTTGTAATTGCTTTGGCAACGATTGCAGCCGAGGGCGGCTTATTCAGCGGGCAGGTCCCTAGCCCCATCGACCTCACTTATTATACTATCGTGACTTGTCAACGGGAATCTCAAAACTGAAGCGATTGTTTCATATGCTTCACCGCAATTTTTGATTATACCGTTGCACGGCCCTGGTGGCCCAAACATGGTCCAAGTCGTAATGTAGTTGAAGGCCCGGCTCCGGCTTTGACTGTAGATCCGTTACTTCTCTTAGACAGTGAGGACATACGTGGAATCAGCACACTTAATGTTGGATCGCTGTCAACCACGCTCTGGTAAACAAGATGGCAACACCAACCACCAACCCAACCTACATAATCGTAGGAGCAGGAGTCTTCGGGGCTTCAACAGCATACCATCTCATCAAGACCTCACCCTCCGCCTCCATCACGCTCATTGACCGCTTACCCTTCCCCTGCCCACTAGCGGCCTCCTACGATGTTAACAAGATCGTGCGGGCAGACTATGGAGACAAATTCTACATGGAACTAGCCCTCAAAGCCCAACACGAATGGCGTACAGATCCGCTCTATTCGCAATTCTACCACGAGAGCGGCATGGTCAATGTTGAAGGGACCGGGCTTGGGGGGAGAATGTTACAGAATTACAAGGAGTTAGGTGTTTCTACAAAAGCTGTAGTCATTGGTCCAGAGGAATTGAAGGAGAGATACCCGCTCTTTTGGGACACTGACTACAGCGCTGCCAAAGACTGTTATGTAAACCCGGAAAGTGGGTGGGCAGAGGCAGCATCATCTGTGAAGGCGGTTACCCAAGCAGCGGTCGATGATGGCGTTGAATATATCGAAGGCACGGTCTCTAGACTTCTTTTCGATGACCAAGGTGATTGCTTTGGCGTTGAGCTCAAAGACGGGAGAACTGTCAAGGCATCCAAATTAATTCTTTCTGTTGGAGCCGGAATGGCAAAATTGATTGCAGACAGTGCTCCTGAACGACCTGATATGCAAGTCGACGATCGAATCATAGGAGCTGCTGTAGTGACCGGCTTTGTCAAGCTTACCCCATCTCAAATTAAGGAATATAAGGATATGCCATTATTCATCCACAGAGTGGGTGGCGTATCTGGTAATCCAATCCAAATCTTGGATTACAGCCACGCTGATGAACCGCTCTCAGGAGAAGCATACCCACCAACGCCGGAGAAGGTCATGAAGTTCTGCCGTGACATCAGCTTCTCGAATTTCTATAAGCATGCCGAATCCGGCCAGATGATATCGACTCCACCGCTTGATCAAGAAGATGAAGGCCAGTCCAATGTTCCTCAAGGGCTGAAAGACGAGATCCAGACAGTGATGAAAGGCATATGGGGTAAGCAAGCTGAAGGCATGGAGATTGACTCTTACCGCATCTGCTGGTAAGGCGTTCCTACTTTCGAGAAACGTAACCTCTAATATGACCTGCAAAGGGACGCATTCACACCCAATCAAGACTTCATCATCTCCGCGCATCCGCGGTGCAACGGTCTCTATATTGCAGCAGGAGGATCTTTCCACGGCTGGAAGTTCCTTCCGATTGTTGGTAAATATGTCGTTGACCTACTGCAAGGCAAGCTGGCGCCAGACTTGGCTCAACGGTGGAGATGGGATCGTGTGCAGGATGGGGCAGCGCAGGGGATGTTGAAACCGATCAGGGATTTGAAGGATCTTGCAAGAGGGTGAAATGCAATAACGTATGGGGGGTATACCGCTCTATGTACACTCTTCCGTACGGTACTGCTATCTGGGCTTGCAAGCCGTCGGGCCTCTTTGTTATTGAATTATTCACGATCTGTGTCTCTTTGTTGAGTGTATCCCATCAACCTCTCCAGCGCACCCAGCAAACGTAACTGTCAAAACCTACCCGTATGCCTCAAGGATACTTGCCCTGGCCCAATCGATTGTTGCGTCACACCCACGTTCTCATGATCTTGCAGCTCCAGCTTTAACAAGGATTGCCATTCGGGCTAAGTCAGTGAAGCCAGTGAGGCCCTACCGCTGCTCAAGTAGTCACAACTAAGAGTGAGACAAAAACACCCTGTTCACCCAGTATGAATGTACATTCTCAGCTGTGGGGCCAGCTCATCTACAATTGTAAAGTCTGTTGAACTCTCCTCCCGTACTAGTTTGGGGGCTAGCCCGGCTCACCAATTATTGATCATATCAAGAAAGATTCCCATTGACACTTAGCTATTTTCAATGCTAACTCTAGGTTGTACTGCTGATATACATGCTTTCCCAAGGCTTTGCCTTACGTTTAAGATGCGGGGGTACAGCCCAAGCGCGATCTGAGCAGCCAAGCACTTCGATATCTCATGATTTCGCAGCCCCCGCTTTGACTGTAGGACGTTAGCTTTCTGGCACAACACCAATCGAAAGGACAAACAACTTAATATAATGTCGCCATCTCTGCGCGCACGTTAGCTTTGTAAGGTGTTGTTGTTGTGTTTACGTACTCAACGACATAGTCCTTGCCCTTCGTCATGACCTTCCCCTTGGCCTTGACTTCAGCCTCGTCCCCTAGCTCTTTCAAGATCTCGTAATTGTAGACAATACACTGAATGAAAGTCTTCTCGAAATCTATGCAATCCTCAGTCAGCCCAAAAATATGTAGAGATGCCTATGCTGATATCTTGGCATACCTCCATGAATCACCCCAGCGGCCTGAGGTGCCTTTGTCCCCTTCCTTATAGTCCACTGCCTCACTTCATCTGTTCCAGTCGTGAAAAAGCTCCCCAAACCCAACATTTGCCTCATGGTCGTAATGATCTTCGGCAGTGCGGACTTCGTACCCAGCTTCTTGCACTCCTCTGCTGCTTCAGCTTCAGTCTCGAACCGCGTTAGACGCTCCTCGAAGGCGACAGATAGAGGCAGTATGGGATCTCCTGCTGCATGCTCTTTGACCCACTCGGCGATCTTGGGGAGATGCTTGTTCTTTTGTCGAAGGTAGTCCTTTTCGCTGAGGTTGACGAGGTAGACGACAGGTTTGGCCGTAAGGAGGAAGAGTGGATTGATGACTTCAACCTAAAAATGCCATCGTATTTAGCAGCGTCTCCACTGAAGTGTGCGAGGAGTGTGACAATGTATATGAGGTCTTGGAGTCAGGGTTGGGTTTTATCTCAATGCGGTCTCAGCGTTATTTATTGAGCCGCTCAACGAGCTGGGATTATATCGAGCTTTATAGCTCTTGTTCATCATGCAAACAAGGTCCTTGAAAAAAATTGACGGGGAGTATTCACTTACTTCTTTGGGTGTCCAATTCTCTTTCCTCACGTCCTTCCCGTCCTTGAGCCACGCCAGGATCTTCTCCACCGTAGCCTCCTCTTCTTTCAGCTTCTTCATCTCTAAGCTTTGCCCACCTCTCCTTGTCTGCTTCTTCAAGTTCTCTAAATCCTTCTCGACGAACTCAATATCCTTGATGCGCAGTTCTTCGCTGATGATATTCAAGTCGCGCACTGGGTCCACGTCTCCCTCAACGTGTATGATTTCTGCATCATCAAAGCATCGAACAACCTGGAAGATCGCATCGACCGCTCGAATATGTGATAGGAAAGCGTTCCCAAGACCAGCCCCAGTCGAGGCCCCTCTTGTCAAGCCCGCAATGTCGTAGACTGTCAAGTTGGCTGGCACTCGTGACTTGGGCTGGTATTTCTCGCACAGCCAGTCATATCGTGCATCTGGCACAATGACACGTGCCTCTTCAGGTTCGATTGTGGCATATGGGAAGTTCTGTTGACTGTGTATAAGCTTCAAGAATAAGCAGGTCAGTCTTGCTTAATGACTCACAGCTGGGTTGCCTAGTGAGCACTTGGTGATGGCTTGAAACAGTGTTGATTTTCCAACGTTGGCCAGACCAACCTACAATAATTGTAAGCGTTTCTTGAGGCGTTGAGATTGACGATGTATGGAATACTCCTACATACGATACCACTCTTCAAGCTGTTCCCTGGACGCCCCAAAAGCACCTTCTTCTCTTCCTCTTTCTTCTTAGGAGGCATCCTGCTTCGGTGTCTGACAGTCGAGGCTGAAAATGTCCGAAAGGCTGTTGAGGAGGGTCGGAGGAGGGGAGCTGACCGCGGGCTCGCTTTTAGTTGGAACCCAAATGCAGATCCTGCTGCTGATATTTGAAATTGACAAGATACTGAAGTGAAAGCGTAAGATTGCCGTAGGAAGGTTGTCGTCTTGTAGATGAATCGAGAGCAAGCAGGAGCTGCTCTCTTCACTGCCAATTGCTGGGCCTTGCTTGAATATGGAAAAGAGGATTTCTACTCAGAGTGTTTGAGTTCGGTCTAGGTGTCCGTGCCGCTAGAGCCCGCCCTAAGCGCTATCGATAAGCCCCAGACTCTTTTCTTTTGGGGATGTTGATCTCATCTGAAGCACGAGTATACCTTTCTGTATTACAACCCTCTTTTCTAAAACTAAGTATACACTGCTTTAGACTATACCTACACATTCGCGTTCCTCGAATAGAGGACTAACATCTCCAACGCCTCCGTCTCCACCTTCGCCTACCTTCGCCTTCCTTCCCCCCAGACAATCTAGTCCTTGTACCTTCCCAATATTTAGAGCATAATGGCGCCAGAAGCCTACAGGGAGGAGACTCGCCCATCATCACTACCAAAACCACATATCGAAAGACCCAGAGGAGCCCGCCGTACCTCGTCCTCAGTCCCAAGGACTGAGATCATCATCAACGTCTATGATCTTCTTCCAGTATGTCTTGAACTTGCCTAGCAGATGTTAGAAGCTAATCGTAGACTCGTGTAGCCGGGCAAACTCGCATCTACGCTCTGGTTTTTCGGCAGCTCCCTCCTACACACCGGTGTCTTCATAAAAAGTTTGAATCGAGAATATGCGTTTGGCGGGCACGACAGACCTGGGATGTCAGGCGTCTACTGGACAAAGCCATGCATGGAGCCACCAGGTGGAACGTTCAGATGCGAACTGCTTCAAGGCTTCACCTTCCGACCCGAACACGAGATCGAGACCATCATCAAGGAGGTGTCGCAAGAATTTCTGGGTCCATCCTACAATATGCTCTCCAACAACTGCAATCACTTCACAAATCATCTATGCGAGAGGCTCATCGGTAAGCCAGCGCCAAGCTGGCTCAACAGAGCGGCTAGTATAGGCGTTGCACTCCCCTGCGTCGTGCCTCGAGAATGGATTGCTCCGCCGGATCACGATAATGCGGATGGAGAGTTGTTGGAAGAGGATGAAGAAGACGAGCGGACTTCAATGTTACGGCAGGAGTATCACCGGGGTCACAGTTTCCATGGCAGCTCAATGGATGGTGAGGACGATGGCTGGGACAGCGACAGAGATCGACGGAAAGGTGGTAGTGGGAAGGGTAAAGATATTGTACGAGATACTGCTGGGAGAGATATACCTGCCAGCGAGCGAGCTCCACCACCAAGGGGGCGTTCGTAGCGGACGACAATCTCCGTTGTTACATGGGCTTAGCGAAGGTGTTGGGGCAGCTTTATCTCAACTTCATGCGACTCAATCGTCTTAGTACTGTAGTTCAAATACCATCGTTGCGATGAAACTGATACGCACGTTCTCATTTGTTGATGGTTCTCCGCCCGATTAGTAAGCATCTAGTCGCCTCTTCAGCCTCATTGCCTGTAGATGCTGCCTGGTGTCCATCACTCCACTTTGCCTCTGATTCTAGGTACGTGTAATTGAACGTGCCATTCTCGAAGCTTCGACTAATGACTTATGTCCCACATCCCATGAAGTCACACGGGTACTATTGAGTGTATTTCCAAGCTCTCCACGTACGGGTTTTTGAAGGCATGGACCCAATATCAGCCTTCGAGGGAACAGGTTCGAGCCAAGCGACAAGCCCCAGGAGCAGAGTGTCAAGGGGAAAAAGCTGTCTGGGAGCAGAATCTGCGTCAGAAGATTTTCGGGAACAGTAAACAGACGGATCGGGAGGTAATGCCCCCCCAAAACTGCGCTTGTTATCGAGGAAGAAACCTCTGCCTCGGTACTGCTATGGGTCTTTGGGTAGAAATGAAATTCGTCTGCTGTAGCTCGTGGGAGATAACGGTCTCGATTTCAAGATGCGTTACTGTGACATTCATGATGCACCAGCATCTATTGCCCTGTCTTATGTTTGGGGCACACCGAATTATTCAAAGTCAATATTCATCAACAACTACTATACGCTACCAGTGACTATCGGACTTGACACCGCCCTTTCCCATATGTGGCGCATTATACGGAAAATCCAGCATTTTCTATGGGTTGACACCATTTGCATTAATCAACAAGACCCTGAAGAACGAAGCTCGCAGATCAGTATATGAAGATAATCTTTGAGCAGAGCGCCGCTGTCTATGCTTGGCTTAGGCTTCCTACCGAAGACACGAGCATGGTATTCGAGAAACTGGAGGAGTTTAGTAAGGTCGTGTGAAGGCAAATACGCTACGCGCGATCTTTGGTTGAACGGTGCGTTGGTGGCGTCGGCAAGGACCCTTGATAGCTATCGAAGCTGCGCGGCTATTGCTGAGCTCTGTGATCGAGATTGGTGGTCTAGAGTTTGGATTCTACAGGAAGGTAGTTGCCCTACAGAGACTTCTTTATTCTGTGGAGGGAGGCTTCCATTCGCCATTTCGAAGCATTCCAACACATCTTGTACTCCATAGGCACTTCTGATGGGAGGGAGATGGTCGTGCGTGCATACAAGCTCCCGCGTTTAAGCAGAATTTTCAATCTGCGCAGAGATAATGAATCATGGCCGTTTCTTGATATTTTAATATAGCTACGACGGTTCAAAGTCACAGACCCTAGAGACCGAGTGTATTCTGCACTCGGTCTTACCACGGATCTTACGAGCTATGCTATAGTGAGTGCCTAATTACAATAAATCGGTGGCTATGGTCTATAGGGAATTGGCAGAGTTCTTGATACGGAATGCCCCAGAAGGTCACAAGCTTGAAATTCTTGGTCATATTGATTACAGCGCAAGATGTCTTCGCAAGGAAAAAGAGTCGACAAATAGCTGGGTCCCAGATTGGCGATATCTGTTGTTCGGATGGCCTTTTGGGAAATACGTAGGATATGGCGACGACGCAGGCCAAGATGCGTATAGAGCTGGCGGGAGCAAACACGAAGAGATCTCGTTTACAGGCACCCAACTTGGCATCGAAGGCGCTTGCATAGATATGATCAAGGAAGTCTCTGCCATTGCGAACGACATAGACGATGATTCCATAGAACAAAGCTGGGGCTCAGGACTAGATTCAGTTGTTTATCACACCGGCGGAGAGACTATATTAGCATTTCTACGCACCATTACTGCTGAAGTTCGCTCAAGATACGGAGGCGGACGCTTTGAGCATCGCAGGTACCGCGGTCACGCGATGGATTGGCGTTACGAATTGTCGGAGCATGATACATTGAGATTTGAGGGAAAGGAGGTAAAGGAAAATCTTCGTACCTCAATGAAAGCTGCGACCCATTACCGAAGGTTTACTTGGACAAATAGGGGCTACATGGGACTAATGCATCCGCGAGCGAAAGAAAGAGATTTGATCTGCACCTTGTACGGCGGTCAGGTGCTATATGTTCTGCGTGAGCATGGACCCAACGAGCATTCATTCATCGGGGAATGCTATATACATGGGCTTATGGACGGAGAAGCCTTTGAAGTCTTTGGCACAAATGGCGAATTGGACTCGGAGACTTTTGTGCTGATCTAGGGAACCTTGCATCCGGCGCAGTTTGGATCCGATCACAATCTTCAATTAATGATACACATAACCATTGCAAGTCTTGACTTTCTCAAGTTGCACGCTCTTGCCACTCCCCAAGGCTCATAATTGAGTGTATACAATCTCGTACAGTAAGCCCTAAGCATTCTACCCCAACCGTCTAGGCTTCTTACTCCTCGTCCCCCCAAACTTCAACCGCGTACTATCCATAACCCTCAAAATCCTACTCCTCAACACCTTCCCCTCGCTCCCAAGCAAAATCTTCGTAACCGCCTCCCTCCCCGGTCCAAAATCCCTCAACACAACCTCCAGCGCCCTAATCGGCCCTCCTTTCCCGGGATACTCATCACTCAGCATACCCTGACTGGTAATCTTGCTCATCATAAACGCGCCCAATTGATACGCCGCATCATAGCTCCCTCTCGCCGCTTTTCGAAACCCAAGGTTGCCCGAGGAGACGGAGATGAGGGCGTCGCGATTTCCTTGGGCGAGAGTGATGTGGCAGTTGTGTTTTGTGGCGTAGATGTGTAGGCGGTGTGGTTGGGGGGGTCTTCTGTAGATGAGGCTGGTGGAGCGCGGGTTTTGTTGGGTTGAGGTTCGGGGGTAGGGGTCTATGTATGCTGGGTTTTTTGGTTGGAAGGATTTTCCGCCGAGGGCGGAGGATAAAGGGGAGGGACGGTCGGCGTGGTTATGGGGGGTTGTGGTTAGGAGGCGCTTTGAGATGAGGCTTGAGGGTTGGTGAGCCAATGGTTGGAAAAGTTTTAGGCGGCATGAGAGGCAGATTGATCCCAGCGATGGGAGTTGGGATACTGTACGGCTCATGGTGAGCTCTGTAAGAATAATGGAAGCTTGGAAGGTGCGGATGAGAATAAGTTGATATCGCGCTAATGTCATAGAATAGGGCTGATGAGCTCTTAACTTCACCTCCATCACCATAAACAATCTTGTCACAGCTACACCTACGATACACATCCCTGGACTGAGCTCGCAAGCAGTAACAGGCTCGAGGGCCCTTACAACAGCCAATATGGTCTTAAGAGAAGCATCTATCAGCAGTCTAGGACGAGCAACATCCACCCTCCTCCAATCCTCTCGACATCTCCATTCCAGAACACCTCTCACAGCAGCATGCCTTACCAATACCTCTTCACCTCTCGCATCTCGAAGAACACTCAGCACATCCCCCCACAACTCAGCCATAGGCCCCTCCCTCCTCGGCTCCACCCCCAGCTCCGCAACCCCCCCATCCTCCTACTTCCAACGGCCCTCCCTCCCCGCCAACACAATAATCCGCTTCGTGCCTCAACAAACAGCCTGGATAGTGGAGCGGATGGGGAAATTCAACCGCATCCTCCCACCCGGCATAGCGATTCTCCTCCCCTTCCTCGACCGCATCGCCTACGTCAAGTCGTTAAAAGAAGCCGCGATGGAAATACCCAGCCAGAGCGCCATCACTGCTGACAACGTCACGTTGGAGCTTGATGGGGTGTTGTACACGCGCGTGTTTGATGCGTATAAGGCTAGTTATGGGGTGGAGGATGCCGAGTATGCGATTAGCCAGCTAGCGCAGACGACGATGAGGAGTGAGATCGGCAGATTGACGTTGGATCACGTGCTGAGGGAGCGAGCGGCGCTGAATACGAATATCACGGAGGCGATAAATGAGGCGGCGAGGGATTGGGGCGTTGTATGCTTGCGGTATGAGATTCGGGATATTCATGCGCCGGAGGGGGTGGTGGGTGCTATGCATAGGCAGGTGACGGCTGAGAGGAGTAAGAGGGCGGAGATATTGGAGAGTGAAGGGCAGAGACAGAGTGCGATTAATATTGCGGAGGGGAGGAAACAGAGTGTCATCCTCGCTTCGGAGGCGCTGAAGAGCGAGCAGATTAATATGGCTAGTGGTGAGGCGGAGGCTATCCTCATGAGGGCAAAAGCTACGGCAAAGGGGATTGAAGCTGTGGCTCAGACCTTGAAGGAAGGACAAGAGGCCGCTAGGGGAGCCATCAGTCTTACGGTGGCGGATAAATACGTTGAGGCGTTTGGGAAGCTGGCGAAGGAGGGGACGGCTGTGATTGTGCCGGGGAATATGGGAGATATGGGCGGCATGATTGCTAGTGCGATGGGGATGTATGGCAAGATTGCTGAGGGGCAGGCGAAGAGTATGACAGCGGGCATCCAAAGCGGCGCACAGGGCCAACAAGATATGAGTGTGGAAGCTGGGATGGATGCAGAGATGGGAAAGAGAGATGAGGTGGGTAAGAGCGTCCTTCAGGGCTTTGAGCAGACGCGGAATAAGCGATAGCTGGTGCTTGAAAAACTTTGATTCCCCTCCACTTTGTACAATTAGGATAGCAGATTCTACTTAATCATACAGAGAGGCACTTGCTATCCTTAGTGGACTGCATTATTACAACGTCTATACCTATACCCAATTACCCTTTCGATTGGTGTTACATTATCCAATACAATACAACCCCAACATCTCTGAAGCACCCTCTTACACGAAGCCAACAGGGCGGTTCAGTTACTTCTCCGGGTCAGGCTCTCGCTGCCACCTTTTTTGTCTTGGTCCCACTTTCTCCACGCTGCTATCAGCTCCTCCTTGACCTGCACACGTTTCTGCTCAGACATCTCTAATTTTCTCTTCTCTTCCGCCCGTTTATTTATCTGCTCATTTCTCTTCCTCATTCGATGCTTCTCCATAAGCCCCGTAGGCCTCGACTTGATCTTTTTGATCAGTTCAGAAGTCAGCTTCTCCACCTTAGAACATTCAAGCGCATGGGTTTGCCTTGTCAGTTCGTCTGCGAGGCGCCGCTCACGATCCTTGGAGCGTTGATCTTTCATAAACTCTCGTTGACCTTCTTTGAGCCAGGACGGAGTCTTCCCAGCACTCCCTCCAGATCGCGGATACCGGCTTCTTCGTGGCTTGCGGGTCCGTGGTGAGAGAATAACCCTAGTTTTAGAGTCAGGAAGAGCACCAGGCATGACTGAGGACAGTCGACGGGTGTTACGAAACATTGGAACTTGCCTGTCATAATCTGGCAGTGTCCGCTGCAATTCCTGCTCCTGCACAGCTTGCTCGATAACTTCGTCGTCTTCGAGTCGATGTTCTTCAGTTTCTCCTTCACCTGTTAGACGCTTCTTCTTTGCCGGCTGCTCATCTTCCAAAGCAACGAGGTCGGCAATTTCTTCGTTGGCAACCCTCTGCTCCTCGTCCCATGACATCGTAGTGAACGAGTTGATGTAGAGCGAGGGGGCTCCATCTCTTTCGATATTGAAGACCCGCCACTGCTTGAGGTTGAAGTTGCGTTGCCAGGTCTCCATTTGGAACATGCGCTCGATGTACTCCATGGAGACTGTATGCCAGATTCTCCTGTCGGGGTCGTCAAGACTACCCCTTGGAGGCCAGTCGCTCGTACCAATACCATGTGAGCCATCAGCCCTGTTATTGATTAAGCCAATTTCGCCACCAAACATGGTCTCTTCCCATGCTCTTCCCAATTCGGAACCATGCTCAACGTCCTGCCAACCGAGCCAGTATACTTCTCTGTAGAAACGAAAGGTTTGCCAGTCTATCCATTGGTCAGCTCGTCCTCGTATGTGAATTCCTTCGATCGAGTGAGCCTAGCGATATATTAGCAAAGTTCGGGGTGGCTAGGGAGAAGGAATGGAGATCGACTTACCAGTTCATGCACAAGTAGAACAGCGAAATTGAAACTGAAACGTAGCTTCTGCGAGACTTCCGGATACTTCAACTGGCTCAGCTTCTTCGCAACAATGTAGTAGTCAGCGTGCAGCTTGATAATTGAGCGAATGAGTGGGCCTTGCTGTCCGTGGAACTCCTGTTGTATCCCTCGATAATCACAAATAGGAGCAGAGGTTCCCCAAGCACCGCCTCGATTGCTAGAGAGCCGGTTTTTGAACCTGAAATGAATCAATTTAGACCTGCCCAATGTGATGATGCGCTCGATTATAGCATGTGCTCTTCCTTGCGTTAGTTCGAGATGGCTGTCAATTCGCTGACATTGTTTGCCGTTATGCGCGCTCATCTCAGCATCTTCTCTTCGGTAACCCATAGCTAGAGTTACCCAAAACTGCATACAGATGGGTTGTGTGAGAAACATGGTGGCCAACTTCAATGCGGGTATCAGCTGATCGTAGATTGCGTCAGGGGTATCGTCGAAGCAAGATCGGTCAAAAAGTGGGTGGATATCAATGGTAAGGTTTGAGGGTCTGCAATCATCGAGATGCACCGCACCCTTCAAGTTCACCTCCTGGGCTTGGAATCCGTGTCTTTCCTGTTGTCTGTCATACCGGAGCTTCTTTGGAAGTGTTCCCAATTCTCGTTTTCGCTTCTTGGCATGTGTCCTAACCTCCGCTCTCGTCTGATAGAATGACCTGGCGGATACTGCAGCCTCCATGAGGTAGCCTTTGGGTACTTCGAGGCATAGGGGATTTTGAATCGCCCTATTCATGATTACCACATTCTCGTTGATCCTACTAATGAGAGACTCCACTTCTGCATCAAGTTGAGGTGCAAATTTCGATTTTGGTACAGTATCTTCATAAGCTTGCAGTTCACGGCTCGCAGCCTGCCTGCTAGGCCTGCCATTGTTGTCCTCGGAAGATGATGAATCACAGTCATTCACCCCAAATTGATAGCGCGGCTGGCGTCGAGTGTAATTAGATGCTATGGTCGCCGTCGCTGATCCGTATATACCCCCTTCGACTACCCCTCCGAGACGATTCATGAAGCGTGAACGTTGTGGGATCGAGGAAGCGCGTCGATGACCGAGCACCTGAAAGTGTTGACAGTGCGGTTGGTCGATCGTGCCAAGGGCTGCTGGATTATTGTGAAGGACACAGACGCTCGCCATTTTGAACGGCGTAATATCTTAGTCGCAAGACAATGTATTGTGTGCAAGCCGAGTCTTTGTTTTGTGGTCGCTTTGTCATTTCACACACTGCAGGATTTGAAGGTTGAAAGCCCGAGGATCAACAAAAAGCAAAGGTTGAAAGCCCGGAGTTGCAACAATGATTCACTCAGTGCGGGCCGATGATGGCCCTTCACACTGGCAAACAGCCGCCACCCAAACCTCGAATCTCTGGATGCAAGTCGATGATTGGCAAACATTAATCGTAATGCCGCTAAACACAAACACACATCTTGGGTATCGAAGACACTATGCAGCAGAGCTCGTGGGCGGCCGTGCGATTCAATCAGTGACCCATCTAATCGTCCTCATCAGAGCTATAACCTGCCAGATCTAACCCTCCCGACTTAGGCAGCTCTGGGTTTGAAGAAGTCGCTGCTGAAGCCTTGCTAGGTTTTACAGGAGACACAGGTGTGACGGCAGTTGCCTTTCCCTTTGGAGCTTGTAGAGCTCCTTCCTTCTCCTTGATGTCTGTTGTGGAGGGGACAGCTCCTGCTTTCTCTGGTTCCTGAGAAGCGCTCTCACGTCTGTCCAGGCCCTCACTCGTGGAAGACTTTCGTATCTTCACCCCCTTCAGCCCCTCCTTCTCCTTAGCCCTCTTCCTCTTTCTCGCATTAACAGCCCACTGGCTCTCCCCAGCCGTAGGACTCCCCGCCTTGCCCTCCTCCTGGTCCCCACCCTCTTCAAGCAACGCTTTATCAGCCTGCTCTTGCTGTCGTCGGAACAGGTCCAACTGCTCTGTAGTCTCCCTCTTCACAGCCTCCTCTTTCGCCCTCGTAGATTCAAGTACCGAGTCTAGGAACTCGATCTCGTCTTCGTCAAGGTTGCGAAACTGGTTTTTGAGCTTTATAGATTCTTCGAAGGCTTCTTGTTTGACGGCTAGATGGTGGAGAAGAACACTGACATGTCAGCAACTCCATTCAACGGCCAGTACCGTGATAGAACAACAGCAGGTGGGGTACTGTATAGTCACCTTTATTGCTCTGCAAGACCTCGTACAGCGTCTTCCCACCTTCCTGCTGGCTTTCCTCCTGCTTTCTGCGACGATTGGCTTCGATTTCTTGTTGGGCTTTAAGCCATTCGTCGTCTCGCTCTATGGGGTTATCGGTTGTTCCACCGGAGACGAATCGGGAAGACATCTCGTGGCCGGTAGCTCAGAATATTGGTGCCTTACGCAGGCTTAGCTCCTATGAGGACAACTCAAACCCCACTCAGGGTTGAAATTACTGTGGGAGCTGCAAATGGGTGTTTCGAGGGTTGCAGTTGCAAATGGTAGGTGAAGGAGCACAAGGAAAGCCCGAGTGGAGGGTGCAGCGAAAACTAGCGCCTCGGGTCTGTGATTCTATTGGTCCCCAAAGTCATTACATTCTTCTGTACAACGCATAAATCATACGAGCCATCATAAACGCTTTGAATCTATCTCATCATCTATCTCATCACTTCTTCAAAGCCTTCTCCGGATCCTTCGCAAACGCCTTACACCACTTATCCCACTCTTTAGCAGCTTTCCCCAATGTCAACCGCATGTCAGCTTTCACTTCTTCAGTCTCCCACTGCTCGTCTTCCCAATTTTTCTGTATATTGCCAGTCTGGCTAGGCGCCCAACCAATTGCCGCAAGTACATCTCCTTCCGACGGCGCGACTTCGGTGTTGGGGAAGTGTTTATGGTCATACTCCCGGCATTTGGTGACGAGGTAGCGTTGCAGGACCTCCAGGCGCGGCGATTGCATGAAGTTCAGGCGGAGCTTGTCGCCTGCCATCTCTTGCTCCTCGGTCTGGTCTTGGGTGCTACCGGATTGAGTTGAGGAAGCCAATCGTTTGGTGACAGATCTGGCGGTCTTGGCTCCTCGGATTGATGAGTATGCCCAAACACTATCAACTTCAAGAAGTCCACCAAATGGCCAAATCAGAGTCGCCATGAGATCGATGGCTCCTGAGACTGGTAGTAGACCTGTAGCAATGATAGCGTCACGTTGTGCCTTCGACTTCGTTCGCATCATGGTGTTGATGAATTCTGCTTTCACCTGGTCTGGGCTTGCTCCATAGGAGGACGGATAAACCAGGACCATCTCCTCAAGACCGACAGTCTTCTTGGTAGTATCTCCCTCAACAACACCATCCTCAGCGTACTTGTCCTGAGGATCGGCCTTCGCCCCTGGAATTCGATTCACGAAGTCGAGGTTCGACGTCGTTGTCTTGGACATAACATAGCTAATGCCCTTGGTAGCTCGGCTCTTAACGCCCTTCCAACTAGCAACTTTTGCATCACTGGCCTTGGCCGCGCGGACTTCTTCTTGCCATTTACGTTGCACCTTATGCAGCTTATCCTCTTTTTCACCTTCTTTAGGGGCCAAGAGCGGAGGTGGTGGCGGTGTGTAGATGAGGAAACGGTCTGGGATTCTTGAAGAATCGACGCCCTTAATGAATGGTTTCGGGAAAGGTACGAGATATGCGACTAGCTTGTGAGGATCACGAGTATAATGAATGGGGTTCGAAGGGTCGTCGTCGCCGAAATTGGCGCTGTGCCTCTTTGGTGGAACTGGATAGGCTTCGCTCGCTGTTGTCATGGTTGTGGGTAGCGGTGGGTAATATTGGTGGGAAGTCTGTCCAGGGGGCTGTGCAGCTCCTGAGGTGGATTGGGGTCCAGCGGGGGTTGGAGGATACTGTTGAGGGTCTTGTCCAGACAACGGAGCTCCTTGGGGTCGCTGAGTGGGTGGTGAGGGATAATACTGCTGATCCTGTCCGAGAACTCCGGAGCTCCCTGGAGCATGCTGAGCCTGTGGAGGAGGATATTGCTGTCCAGCTTGAGCGGGAGGTGGTGGATACTGCTGCGGCGCTTGAGAGGGCATGTTCGAGGCTCCTTGGTTGTAGCTCGGCGCAGGAGTGTATGAGCCAGGCGCTCCTTGGGGTGCATACTGCTGCTGGGGCGGACCTCCGGTCGAGGTCGCACCATGTGCTGCTTCTTGTTGTTGTAGATACTGCTGATTGCTCGGAGCTCCAATGCCTATCTGGTAGCCAGACGATGGGGCACCTTGGCCCGGAAGTGGTGTATTCGGATCGTAAGACATCTCCAACTCAATTGTCTCTTTGGTAAGTTGCGAGTGTCGATAGGATCAAGATCCATTTTTATATCCCAAGACGTAAGAAATGTCGATCTGATGTGACGCGTCAATGAATTTTGGTTTCGTATGCGTCTCAACGTCATGGAGCGGGGCGGAGCGAACCTTCTGACCCCACTATCAGGCTCCACTATTTACTTTACGAACTGCCCAGTATCATTTCCTTGCTTCGCAAAACCAACGTACACGATCCTATTATAGTACACTGCTTCTTTATTTTACCAGAACACGTATTTCTAAGCCACCATGCCTCTCGTCGTACCAGGAATGATGGGTGGTTCCGGCAACCAGCAAGAAGAGTGGATGAACAAGCTTGTTGGCAAGAAGATCACTGACGGGTCTAGCGACGCTACGGTGGGTTAAACTGATGGTGGCTGAAGATACTGCGTATGCTGACTGTAGATATCAAGAGCTTCGCAAAACAAGATCTACCAAAGGAGCATAGAGTGCTTGAGCCCGGATCTATGACTACGCAAGACTTCAATCCTGATAGGTATGTGCCTTTAGTCTCTGGTCACAGTCCAGGGAGAGCGAGAGAAATCTGACAAAAGACTAGAATGAACATTCATCTCGCGGAAGATGGAACCATCAGACACGTTGACTTCAAGTAGCTGGCTTTTGATAGCTTTGATGAGAGCATGACTGGACATTCACTTCTACCTTTGCATCAATACTTGTAATAGCCCTTCAAAGCAAGTACGCTATTCTGCAATGTCATTTATAGAACGTCTATGAAGCCATTCAACAGGCTATGAACAAGCTAGATTAGATACCGAAATCATCACCCACAGCATCAAGAACCTCTTGCAACGCACTCATCATCTCCTCATCCCTCCAAGCAGCCTTCAAAGCCCTCAGAACTAGCGGATAAAGCCTATGCAAATGCTTCTTATGCTCCGACGTGATCCCCGGCGCCGCAGGAATAGCTTTCGGCTCAGAGTCCAACTCTATCAGCTTGCGTAAAATATACAGCATCTCTTTCTTCTGTGACCATGGCTGAGGCATGCGCCCACGTAGCGGATGATCCATGACGTACGCCTTCAGTGTGAGACCTGCACGAAGGATGAGGTAAGGAGCAGCTGCTTGTGCGAGTCGTATTCGCTCGGGTGAGCCGTCATGGACGGCGACAAGGCTGAAGAGCTCATCGAGAAGTAGATAGCACATTTTTGATCGAGGAGATGGCGGGAGATCGTTGACGCGGCCGATGTGAGTGCTTCGAAGGCCTTCTAGAAGCTCTTGGCCAGGTCTGGCGAGATCATCTGGGTGCGGTTCATGGATGATGGAGTTCTTAAATATGGATTCTGCGTACTTCCGTCTTACTGTGTCCGGAATCGAGGGCGACCCAAGGGTAGGAATGACGAGCTTTCGTATCCTTGAAAAGAATTCGATGTTAGATTCTTGATCTTTGGGTATGTCCGCCAAATTAGTGCACGCATCATAGTTAGCTGCAACAATCCCATCGCTTATCCTGACAATACTCTCCCAAAGTTGCGGATTATCTTGTTTGGCATAATGAGAAGCTTGTATGGCCGGCATACAGGCTTCCAGAATCGACAGCGCCGTCGTTGTAGCCTTCGACCATGGCGAAGGATCCTTGCCTTCTGGCTTCCAGTTGTACTTGAGGTGTATCGGTATTGCCAGGGCATTAACTGCCTCAGAGACTATCCCTATGAGATCGAGGCCGGGGCTTCTAATATGGCTGATGATGCACGAATCAAGCAGGCTCATCGCAGCTTTTGAGAGAGCTATGTATGTCTGCTTTTTACCCAAGGGATCGCTTTCTTGCTCATAAGCTAAGGTGGCCAGCCCATTGATAGATTGAACAAGCTCTGGTATGATCTCTGGGATATTGCTAGGGATCGATTTTATCCCTTCCAATACCATCCCCTGGACAGGCGTCATACGGTCAACATCCACGCTATACGCCGTAGCAGTAGACTCGACAACGCATACGCGCAATTGTTTCAGTATCGTTTGTGTTTGCTCAAATCGAAGCTCCTGGGAAAATAGGCGCAGTAACTCACGAAGGCAGTGCAGATAAGCGGTCAGCGCGTCCTGGTTGCCAGTCCTTCTCTTCGAATTGTCGGCGTGAGAAGCTGGATTAGCATCCTTCCACAATCCCCACGCCTTGTTGAGAAGAAGGGACTTGTCGGCACTTTCGGAATTCTCAACCTCCGCAAGTATTTTGGTCACACCAGTAAAGACAGTATTGCTGACATTTAGGACATGCCGTTTCAAGAACAGCGTGTAGCGCTCAAACAGATCTTCGCACATTGCTATGACAACTCTGTTTCCCTTGTGTGTATCAAGCCATTGCGAGAACAGATTTGCTATGCCCTCAACCTCAACTATTGCTGTTTCATTCCAACCTTGTGTTGCGTCTTCTTTAGTACCCGATGCTTCTGGGCCCTCTGATGCAAGATGTTGCTTTGCATTGGCCTCGAGTATTTTGATGAGAACGGTATTGAAGCAGACTTGCAAGGCTGAAACTGTGAGTTGATCACTAGATGCATCAAAGATCCTGAACAGCGTATGTAAAGCACCTAAATGATCAAGATATTAGCCAATTTCTTTTAGCTGAACGCCAATACACTTACTGTGCCGTACTTCTAGCCTGCGGTCCATTGACAATAGCATCAACCGATGCAGGAGATATAACCACATCGCCATCGTCGATTTCTTGATATCTTCCGCCGGTGCCCATCTTGTCAGATCCATATTCGATGGGTGTTGCGATTCGAGGAACTCAAAATCGATGCTCTCGCCATTACGTTGCAGGAAGTCCGAGGCGTTTCGGAAGAGAGTTGCTGTCTGTCGGGTACCATGAGTATCTAAATGGGAGCAACTTGGCTTTGGGATAACTTACCGTGAGAGAGATGTTCAAGTCTAGGTTTTGGGCGCAGTAGTAATACAGCGTGTCTAAAAGGGGTAAAAGATGGGAAGACGGGACGGAGGCGAGGAAATCCGAGCAAATGAGTTGCAACGACCCGAAAGCAGATCTAACGAGCTGTGGTAAGTTGCTACGAGGAGAGGGCATATCGTCGCTTTGAACACCTGTTGATGTCGACTCATCAAAGACACTCTTGATCATGGCAAGAACGCTCTTCCATCCAGTATCCAAAGAATCTCCACAATGCTCGAGTATTGATTTCAGAGCTTCTAGGGCCATTCGATGAATCTCAATTTCACAACTCCGCGAAGACGTTGTACCCTGTGACCGGAACTCATACAGCGCCGAAACTTGATTTTGTAGAGCATACAAGCTTCGATCCCAAACAGTATCACGTTCCTTTGGCAATAACGACTCATCCGAGACGGCGACTGAAGCTATTAAGCCATTAAGTGTATTAGCCGCTTTGATACGAACCTCTGGTTGTGCCTTGTTCGAGCTGAGAACGCCAGTGAGTACCTCTAGAAGGTAACTCCACCCAGTTTCTGACGTCTCTGGTCGCTGCATTCGTGCAACGTTGCTATGGATTATGTCGTCCAATTTGTCAACTACAAATCCATTACTTTGGCCAAGAGCACCTCCTTCCATAGGAACACCAGACACACTTCTCACTTTTTGATGCCTTTTTGCTGCTGGTTTTGGTGATAGCAATCCGTCTCTCAATTCTTGCATGGGCATCTCAACGTGTAGCAGTAAGCAGAGGCATTTCACAAAGTCGAGAAAGGCATCGCTTGGCAAGTCCGCGGTGCTTTCGAAAAGTCTTGACGCAGCAGTCTCAGCAGCGGTAACCTCCAGGCCGAGATCTTCGGCGCCGTCTGCCCTTTCCGCTGCAGCATCGCTCTCCGCTTTACTTGTTGAACGTTTGATCTGCTTCCGGCCTGCCGGTCCAGAGACGGATAGAATCAGGTCTGCCTGGAGAAGAGTTTCCAGGATGATTGTCCAGGACTTCTTCAAGACTGGTCCCAAGGCAATACCCAAATTGAGCAGAGCTCGTAAGCAGAGAAGGTGTCTAGTATTCATCGTTGGCATTGCCAAATCTGTGGATTGTCCACGAATGCTTGTGACTGGGCTTGATTCACGATCGCTGTCGGTAAACTCTTCACGAAGTCCAGAATCTCGCCCGTTGGTGTAACGGGTTATTGAGCTGCTGTTCATTGCTGGTACTGCGTGTTTCCCAAGCGTCGTAAGAAACGCATCTCGAGGAGTTGCCAGGTCAAGGAGGCCAGCGATTTGGGTGAACTTCTGGAAGGATCGGATCAAAGCATGGTAATTTTCGGAGTCCAAAGTTGCATTGAGGTATGTAGAGGATGCTGCGAGCAGTGCTGGCCAGCAATGGTCTACCATATGACCGGAAGTCGTTATCTGACCGTAGAGTACATGTTCTTTGAGACTGAGAGGATTGACGGGCGGTCTTCGGCCGCCGAAAGGCTGGTGTCTCTGAAGCGTCTTTCCCGTAGAACCATCGATATTATCTCGGCCATCAGTCTCCTTTATGATAGACTGCTTTCGCTTTGATTTGGTCTCAACTGGTACTGTAAATGGAAGAAGAAAGCGCGCGAGACCTTCAGAGAATCTTGTGATGCAAGTTAGAGCAAGGCTGTAGACGTACGTTGCTGGCAGGTTCGGAGGCTCTGACTTGTCAAGCTGCTCGATGCATGGTGTTCTGATCATGCTCCACTGAGTACTTATGCCAGACCTGTTGGTATCTGTCATGGTGACGGACGCTCCAATGCTCCCGACAAGGCCCCCTGCTTGAACGGCGGCTTGCTCTCCAGAAGTGTCATCCGGTCCCACGGATGATGGTATCGAGGATTGTTGGCCAAGACCGATAACTGCCGGCTTCTCAGATGCTAGGCGTACAAGGCTGCCTAAGTGATCCCTCACAATATTCCTCTTCTCGTCTGCTTGGTCATAATGGGCGTATATACTTCTGACAAGTGCAGACTCGGAATGTATATTCCGAAATACCTCCAGACTCAACGCTCGCTTCCATAAAGTTGCAGCGTCCGCGTCAAGCATATGATTTAGCAGGCTCAAAGCCATTTCGCATTCCTCGGCAAGTGCAAAGAGTAGACGGCTTAGCACCATTTGCAGAAGCCGCATTGTGCGGACTGTGGTGGAGAAGCTTGCCCGTTCTGATAAGATCTTGATGATCAATGGCATCAAGCGCTGGCGTAATACATGGATTTGCTCTGGATGGGCCATGACAGTATCGGCATGATTTGCCAATATAGACTCTATTAGCTCGAGACCAAAATTCTGCGCAAGAGAAGCTGTGACTAAAAACCCTGGTTTCTGTCCATCTGTTAGGAGGCAAATGTCATCCAGCACATGATGTGCGTCCAGGGCAGCGCCATATATCGATACGGTTCCATCGCCAATCGGAACCTCCACAGCAGGCACATCTGTCGACTGGCCCTCGTCGTCCAATGTAGCCTTTTCGAAGATAGAATTGACAAGCTGCTGTAGGGCTGCTGCAGCGGTGTTCGAGACTACAACTGTCTTACTGCTATACAACAGAAAACATACTTGGAACGCGTTTACTAGCAACTTCCCAGTCAAGCTAGCTGCGTAGTTCTGAAGAAGTGATGGAAGTGCCTGTAGCACCTTGAGCTGAATGTCAAGGGCTAAAGTCGAGCATTCTCGGAAAGCCTCCAGGACCTCCGTCAAGGTCTCTTTCGGCAAGGCATTGGAGACGACTAATCGCTGGAGACCAACGATCCCGCTTCCGGCGAATTTAGGATTTCGTGTACCACAGGCGAGCAGGAACGGCTTTACGAAGCCTGATCGACTTTTCAAATCTCTTTCAAGGTCAGCCATTGCTCCATATCTGGCATGATAGACACAGACCTGCTGCGATTTGAGCTTCAGATGTCCGTGGAAGGCTTTTCAAGTCATTCAAAGATTTTTCGGCAGCGGCTCTCAGATCTGGATTCTTTCTCTTCGACTCTTGGACCAGAGTTGATAGCTCCGAGGTGAGCAATTGAGCCGTCATGCTCGACTTGCATTTGTTGAACGGCCGTAGACTACGTATTCCACATCTCCAGTCGCGAATGATCGTTGGCTCAGGGCCGATCGGCGTGTTCCCGCAACAACTTTCGCTTTGTATTTGTTGGATTCTTCGACTTTTGACCACGTCGCTTGGCGGTCCTCGATGCCTGAAACTTACCACTAGAAACTAGCGTGGCGGTAATTTAAAGTGGGCTCGAGGTTCCGCACGAGATCCAAACATAGAACGGCGAGCAACAGCCTTGCCTTCGTACCACTCCACGTAGCGGGGCTTCTCATACCTGCTGGAACCCTCTCTCAAACCTCATCCGCAAATTCCACAACACATCGAAAAGCGGAGACTAATAGCAAATATGGGAGCAAAAGTGCCCAGGAACTTCCGGCTGCTAGAAGAGCTCGAGAAAGGCGAGAAAGGGCTCGGTGCAGGTGCGCTAGGATATTCAACAGAAAGTGGAGCCGATTTCTGACACTGGATTCATAGAGGCCTGTTCCTACGGTCTATCCGACGGGGATGATCTCCTAATGTCCAACTGGAACGGAACAATCCTTGGCCCTCCTCACGTATGTACAGAAGCCGGAACCATGGTCCTGAACGGTGCTGACGATATTCTCCTTAATAGAGCGCCCACGAGAACCGTATTTACAGCTTGAACATACACTGCGGCGAGAATTACCCAGACTCTCCTCCAACCGTGCAATTCGTCTCCAAGATCAACCTCCCCTGCGTCGACCAGAGGACCGGCAAGGTAGCTCTCCCCGTCGATAGTCGCAAGCTCTCGCTGACATTGCGCTAGGTGGACCCATCTAGACTACCATGCCTTTTCCAATGGAAGCGCGAGAACACCATGGAGACAATCTTGATAGAGCTTAGGAGGTGAGTTGGCTTTGCCAGATGCATCACAAACTCTAACTATCTGATCATAGGTTTATGGTGTTGCCTCAACACAAAAAACTTCCTCAGCCCGCCGAGGGTACTACATTCACCTAGTTAAAGGAAGGGAAGGGATTTGGAGATGAGATTGGATCACGAAATTATGAGAAGCGGTGGTGCTATTAGACTCTTGCATTGGCCGGCGTATTAGCAGCACATGGTATTACCCAGAGATAGGCATGCATTAGCAATCAAACATGTTCACTCTAAACCTACTTTATATTACCGATTTTATACCTACTCCTCGCACGTGACCACGTTTTTACTTAGAAAACTATCCGCCGACATCCCGACTTTTTCAACATTCAACCTCCCCAGACATGGCAACTTGAATGCCCCTGATTCCGAGGAGATCAGGTGTGCATCGCGCAGCATGTATTTCGCCTCCTCTCCGAATCTCACGATGTCTGTCTAACATTGGACCATTACAGGCTTCGCGCTCTCTCGGGCGCTGCTGCGGCAGGCCAAGCAGCTTCCTCTCCCCACATTACACCAAAAGACTGTTGAGGCCCAGATCAAAGCAGTCCTCAAGAGAAATGTAAAACTTCAGAGCTTCCAGGATATCTCAACGGCCCTGCGATTGGGCTACGAGGTAGGCCTACAGATTCTAAGCCCAAAGACCCTCCGGTTGCTGATTCGGTACTACAGACGCTTGAAGTGCTACGGAGCCCGACAAGATGGAAGGATGCCTTTACACGTATTCTAGAACAGGGGGCTCGACGATCTGCGGAGCAACGACGCAATGCGGTCGTGACAACACCACAGGACTCTAAGGGAGCAGGGGCTGCCCCTACACCAGCTAAAACATCGCCACCCCGGCTATGGCCATATCCAGGTGCTATAAAGGTCCTAGATCGACCATATGCGAATCTTTCCGGCAAGCGTCACGTCCCGAAACTCGTCAATGCGAACAGGGTTCCCATTCTACGATTCAAGAAACCACAGTCACCATTCCTGAGCCGAATCATCCGAGACACCGTCAAAACGAGAGAAGCCCGTCTCTCTCTATGTGTCAAACTGCACGACCTGTTGCGCTACGCTCATGATGAAGACGACTGGGATCGGATCCTCTCCAATCAGGTGAAGATAAGACAGAACAATTCAGAGGAGCACTGGTATAGTGAGACTCAGCGAGCGCTTAATGACGTTGTGAGTTTGCAGACGGCAGCCGGCAACAAACGAATTGCCATCGCTGCACAAATGCAGGCGATTGTTGAGAAAGAGAAAGTGCTTGCAATGGAAGAGAAGTCGAGGATACAGAATGAGAAGTACATGGTGAGGAAGGCGAAGTACTTCTCTAGCATTAGACAGGAAATGCCAGCACCAGAAGAGCAGCCCCTAGCCGAGGAAACAGCTGCTAAGAAGGAGCAGCCCTTGACCGAGAGGACCATTGCCAAGATGAAGTTGAAGGAAGAGATAGGGAGGATGCATGGGGAGACCCAATCGGTCTCATGGACGGATGAAGAGAGAGCAGCAATCAAGGCAGAACGGAAGAAGCGAAAAGAAGAGCAGGCTAAAATAAAGGAAGCGAAGCTGAAAAGGAGGGACGAGCAAGTCAAATATTGGCAGCAGAAGCTCAACTACGATGCCTTAGTGGCGAGCAAAAGTAACAACATACCGTCAGGCTTTGTATGGCGACAGGTCGACAACGAGCGTCGTCAAAGGAACCCTAGGGCATCAATTCTAGTGGGCCTGCGCCAACAATCAAGGGAGGAAGCAGGTCTGCCACGGCACCAACGGCTTCCAGCAAAACCTAAGACCCGACGAATTCCACTACTCAACAACTCAACAAAGGCAGCCAAGTTGAAAAAGAGGGACGAACAGGTCAATGATTGGCAAGCTAAGCTCAACAACGATGTCCCATTGGTCAGTACGACCAAGAGTCTACCAGCAGATGTTATTTGGCGACAAGTCGACCTTCGAGAGAATTCCAAGACTTCAATACTGGAGGGTCTACGCTAACAATTGAGAGAAGCAGCAAGTCGGCCACTGCCTCTGGCAAAGCCTAAGACTCAACGGATTTCTCTTCTCAGCAGCTCAGTACATAGAGAAGAAGCAGAGGCTCCAAACCCCACCAAATGGTGCATACACCTACTCCTACAGCGGACCTTGAGTCTCTACGTGCATTGCTAGAAATACTCTTCCCGAGTGACAGCCGTGTTCCTCAATAAGCACCTTCATGGTCCCCTAACCAATTCCTCCACACACCGTCCAACACAAATCCCCACCCCTTCCCCACCCGTCACAATTTCCTGATGCTTCCCCCGCACCTCAACGAGCACCTTCGCCCCCTTCCCATCCCTCCTCAAAACCTCCATCACATCAACCGCCTGCTGCCACTCCACAAGCTCGTCCTCCCGACTATGTCCCACAACCACAGAATCCACCACCTCCTCCATCCTCCTCCCACAACGCACCACATCCCCCCTCCTCCACCCGCCTTCCCCCTCAGGTCCAAACGCCCCTGTAGTAAACGCCTCATACATCTCCCGCATAGACATATGCGCATCCCGTAAAGCAACGAAATCGTAAATACCCTCAATGCTAACCACGCCCCTCAACCCCACCATAGACGTCTCATTACCCCATCCATGATCCCCTGACCTCGGTTCCATGCCTAGCATCAGAGCCATAGTACCCCCAACACTATGACCAGCTAAGATCCACTCCTTCCCCTTCATCCCACCCTCTTTCTGTAGCCAGAGAATACCATCCCTCGCATCATCAATATGGTCAGGCCATTTTGCGTTCCTGCTCTTATCATCTGCGCTTGAAGGGTGTGTAGGGTGGTGCGGGTGCGGTGAGAGGCGGTAGTTTAGACTGACGATAGCCGATATGTGTCGATTTGAGAAGAGGGAGGGGAGGGAGGGGAGGAGGGATGTTGAGGAGACGAGGGGGTCGCGGAAGGCACCGCCGTGGATGTAGATTAGATGGTAGGACGGGGAGAGGGGGGAGTGGTGGGGAGGTGGATGTCGAGGGTGTTGAGGGGGGAGTGGAGGGAGTAGGGGAGGGAGAGGGTTGAGGTGTAGAGGGGGGCGGATGGGGTGGAGGAAGCCATTGGAAGTCGATAGCGAGGACGGGCTAATAGCGCGGTCCAGTAACAAGATATTATTATGGTGTCAGAGTGTAGCCCGACTGACAAGTTTTCAATAGATCTTTGCAAGGTTCTCGAATGGCCGGGTTTGAGGGGTTGTACTGAGTCTTGAATTCTATTGGTATTGCTCTATGGTACAGCGCTCTCTCCTGTAGAAGCAAGTACAAGCATGCATATCCTGGGCCGCACACGGCGTTCACATGAAGATAGCCAGGCACAGTATCAGACTCCGGCTAAAGCACATTATGGGTATCAAGGGTAGAATTCCGGAGAAATGCCAGCAACTCCACGCTATGGTTTGACAAGCTTGAAAGAAAATCGGGATTCGTAACCCTCTCGTAATTGGACATCGATGCTGCTGTCTTTGGCAATCATCTCATGCTGTAAATCCCATCCTGCACGCCGGCAAAGCTCTGTAATAATAGTGTCGCAATCACCGAGCATGTCGATGTCGAAATCGACATGGGAGCACGGCTAGGCCAATGTAAGTCTCAGAAAACGTGCTTGAAACCGTGCATGCTTACCTCTCTCGAGATGTAGAGCTGAGGTACAGTCGGCGGTAAGACACCGACAACTTCAGATACAGGAGCCACTTTCAGTGAAGTCCCAATGACGAGGACAAGGTCCACAAGGCCTCGATCATGATCCATCAGACGATCATGGAAAGTCTTCGGAAGGTCCTCGCCGAAGAACGTGATGTCTGGCTGCATCGACAATCAGTAAATACGATGTCTTTAGCTCTGGTCGGTGATGTGTACCTTCATGACCCCAGCAACAGCGATGTCGTCCTCCTCATCATCAGTGCTATCCTCATAGCTCTGGCGCTTCTTTCTCGGACCAGATGATCCATTCGAGCTTCGTTTCCGCTTGGAGCCTGGTTTCACATCTCTTATTCTCTGGATACACCGGTCACAACGTGCCACCTTTCCAGCTTTCAGGTCGTAATATATCTTTTCGCACTCGACCTTGTATCCACATTCTATACAAGTGGCAGTGGCAAATGAGCCGTGGCATTGGATCAGCTTCTCGGGAAGTATACCGGCATGTCCCTCAAGGTTGTCAATGTTCTGCGTGAAGTTGGTGAGAAGGATACCCTTGTCTTGTAGGAGCCGTATGAAAGCGTGGGTCGGAGAGAATTTCTTTGAGGAGGGTAATATGTCTTTGGCGACTGAGTAGAATACGCTGGGATCTTCTCGGAAGAGGCTGATGTCGAAGACTTCCTGCGGATCACTAAGACCTAGATTCTCTAGCTGAGAGTATAGACCCGTCCCTTTAGATCGGAAGTCGGGAATCCCTAGACTCGTTGAGATCTAGCCAATATGTCAGTTGAGTTCCCCAGCCATGTTTCTGAAGGCTTACCCCAGCGCCAGTAAGGATAATAATGTTCCGAGACTTCTTCAGCAATGATACGGCGTCATCGATTGTATTATACTGTGGCAGCTTGACTCGTTTCCGGAGCTCACGACATATCCCCAGGCCTAAGAGAGGGTAGAACGCATCATCTTCCTGTCCGTCTAAGAAGAATGGTGGTCGAATGCCAAAGGCAGTACAGAGCTTCTTCGCTGAGATAGCGCCGGCTTCCACGGTCTCTGCAAGAAAACGGTCCTCGCCAACGAGCCTCAGTCGTTTGCGAAAGGCTTGAGCTTCTTCGAGCGTACATGCTACGTCGCCTGCGCGATTTAGCTATCGCAAGCATCAATAGTAAAGCTTTCGAGTCTCTTACTTTCGTAGAATTCGCCAGCTTCTTCTTCAGCATTCAATGCTTCCTCCCAAAAAGAGAACTGACTATCCTCGTCGCTTTCACTTCCGCTCTCTTCTCCCGACGCGTCGCGGTCTTGTGTGCGCGCATTGACTTCGGCTCCTTTGCTTACGGATTCTTCGTCGGAGAGCAGGTCGATGATCTCGACAGCTGGCGCCTTCAGCGGTGGATGCCCCTTGACCTCCTCATCGGTCGCCATGGTGCCTACGCCAGAGGACCGATTGTTGAAAGAGATGCGTGCAGGAGGCAATTTGATAGACAATCGGCGATACTATGTCCGACTTCCGAGGTATCACCGAAATACGTTAGTTTTGCTAAGGCTTGCGAGTATTTTATGTCATCATTCAATCTTCTCACGCTCTAATGTGCATCTTCTTTCACAATCTCTTGAGACTAGGTCACTGCTCCTTCTGCACTGACGCTTCACATCACGTCTAACCATAGTCCTCTACTGTAGCTGTCGGCCGGGTTGAGGCGTCAAATATACTCCTACATTTACGAGTACCCTGATTCTACCATCGATTTCCCATACTTTAGATTGGCACTGCTCCCAAACGCCTCTCTTCCTCACCTGCCGCTAGCTCTGCTACGAAACGCTGCACTACTACTACAGCAGCAACACTTTTTCTGCTCTCATCGATCGTGATATACAGCCATGCAATCGAATGCTAGGATTCGATATGGAGTCTTACATGCTTACAAGGCACTTCAACGTAGTGGAAAAGCTAGAGCTGCATGTGACCCACATAATTCAAAGACCCTCGCCCAGCACCCGACCTCTTTTTTGGCTTCATAACTACCAGGATCACATCAATCTTTGTAGAGAACAGCTAGAAAGGTTCATAGAGGCTATGACGCACCTGAAAAAACAAGTCGGACCGTTGGTAAGAAAGCTGACCGTTGTGAATTATTGCCTATGTGCGTGGAGGACACCGTACAAAGTATTCCGACATCAACATACGTCCACGCGAGAGATGCTTATCGCTGTTTACAGCCCAATCCTTGAGGAGGCTGCCGCGACTCTCGGGATCTGTGTCAAGGAGATAATGATCAATTTCAAGTTCTTTCCCGAAGCTGAGCGTTTGGTTAAAATCTCCTATATGCAGGCGAACAAGAACTAAAGTCCTAAGGAAAGGATCCTTTGTGGAAGCGAGCAGGAAGACTATCAGAGGAGGGCTCTATGCACTTGTAGAAAATTGGAACAGGGACACGAGCATATTCAAGTGGTACTTTTTGAACGCCATTTTTAACTCCCAGACTAGATCGAAAGCTTTTGCCTGGGCCCTTAAACCTTCTCGTTGATTTGTCGAACTTATGGATGATCAAAAGTGGAATGCATCATCTTGAGGGCTATTGCGCTCAAATTTGAGCAAGTCAGTTCCAAGTGGGCCAAAAAGTCGCCACTCAGTGGTAAGTCTTATTTCCCTTTCTCAACGAACAAACTATACAGAACTCTCTACCACCTTCCACCAACGAACTCCGTTCTAGTACAGAAACACTATCACACCCGACCAATCACACTGCGAAAAATGCCTGGCCAGTCTACAATACTGTTGCTACCGGCAGAGTTGAGATGTCACATTTACTCGTACCTCTACCTCAGTGAATCTCCCATCGACATTACATCTCAAAGCCCGCACTGCTCCGGAACACCGCTCTTCTACGCATGTCGCCAGCTCCACCACGAGGTATTACACTATTATTACAGCAGGAACACCTTCTCGGTCAGCATTGATAGACATATGCGGATGCTTAATTGCAGGGGAAGATCTCGGCGAGAACCCCTCATGCTTAAACGGCACTTCGACATGATACAGCTCCTACAGCCGGACTTTATCCATCCAAAGGGCTAGCTAGATTGGGACTTCTACATGTTTCTGAAATATCCGATTCCCACCAAGCAGTGTCTACATCGCTCGGTATGCGGACAGAACCTAGACAATCTTATGGGCTCGATCTTGCGGGCGAAAGAGAGAACAGGGACATTGAGTCTCAGAAAGCTGAAACTTGTGGACGATCTGGAGAACTGGAATCGTAGACCTACGCACACCACAAACATGCACAAGCAGTGAAGGAATTGCTCATTGGCATCTATGGACCGATCCTTCAGAAGACCGCGACGACTTTGGGGATCCGTACCAATGAGATGAACATCCACTTCAAAGCATTCCCAGACGCTGTGTGTGGAATACAAGATTTTAAACTTCCTCTAAAGGAGGAACCAGTCGTCGTGAAAAGAAGGTCTTACAGAGAAGCGGTTGGTAATGGGCCGCCATGAAGGTGTTCATGCACAACCTGAAAAGAGAGACAAGGGTGTAGCTAGACACCATGGGTGTTTTTTGTACGCCACCTCTTGGTCTGGAGACTCAAGGCAAACTTCTATACATCTTTTGTCCCCTCGCTATTGCGTCGAATGAATGTAAGATCAATCAAAAAATTCATTTATGAGTCAGGGCACTTTCCAGCCAGCTTCCTACGGTGATCTCCATGGCCCAAATCGAACCGGGATTGCATCGAGGAAGCGCCCTTCCCAGTGCAGAATAGAAGGCATGATGTACTTAGTGACGTCATTCAGCCTAAAAGAACAGCTTTGATTGACGAGCGGTTACTACAATGATATCATACTTTCAGGGTGCATGGTCTTGACTCCCTGCTGGTCATAGGATGGTTTCAGGTGTCAAGATTTCAGATTGCTTAGCCAGTGCTTCATAGCAGCCTTGTGGCCAATCCGGGACCAAAGCCACATTCAATTTTGGGTAATCTCAATCATGTAAGAGGCCCTTATCTAACTAGCTGCATAATGTTTGACTACTACGCCGCGGATCGTGTCCATCGCAACCCTTACCATATGCGGACTTCGATGCGGCTTCACAGTCTTGCAACACATCCCACTCGCAGAGCTGTGTTATCTCCTAAGCCAAATATTGCAGACTGATGCGGCTGAACATGAATGTACACAATGGTGTTTCGATCAGGGGTCATTGCAGCTGCCATTACCTGTTGACATTGCCAATAGTACCACCTTCAGACTGAAGCTCGTTCAATTTCGTACTGTCACGCACTGACCAACCATCCGAAGTCTGGCCAAAGTGTCTTGTCGATGCCGGACCAGTACACCAATCATCACGTTGGAAATTTATCTAGCTTTGGTTGACTTCAGGCTTGCAGAGCCACGAGGAGCGGGCCGTTGCAGTGCGCGTGGTGCGTGGGAGGCCATGCGGCACGGTCAAGCCTCCGGCCCCCTGGACTCAAAATAGCCTGTAGCCATTGGCAGTATGGCTTCCCGAGCATGTCGCACTTTCTTCTTCAACTTAGTCTCATTATAGGCAAGACTAGAGCACTACTCAGGGCTAACCGGCAGATCCGCCTCGTTTGGAGACAAACTGCGTCATCCATGGCTAGGGCTAGCTTTTAAATTGGATGTACGGTGCGGTAATCAACTGGTATACGAAGAATAGTCTTGTTCATCAACTAGACACGCATCACCGGCAACTGCTGGTTGCGAAATAGGTTCCTGGCACAGCAGGAACGACACAGCTTTAAGTTCGATACTAGCTAAAAGGTTACATTGTGTACCTGCCTCCGCGCTCGTCGCCAGGTGGAGTCAAAAACCTCCGACCACCGCGAAACAAAGGACGCTGACATTGCGAACGCACATTGACAAGTTGTGCGAGCTTTCATCATGGCCGACACACCGCCTCCAGGGATAGATTTGTATGCTGATCAAGGAGGGCGACTGGTTGCGTCTATGATAGCTCTCATCGTGCTTCCTACACTATTCGTTATTGCACGCTTGATATCAAGAAGAGTCTCGCACGCTGGTTACTGGGTGAGGATCTCCTCTACAACGCTAACGAGAGGGAGCTCTACTGACCTTGAAAAAGTACGATGATCTCTGGGTCACAATTGCTTGTGTTAGTTAATGTTTATGAAAGCATAAGTGGCGTCTCGCTAATTGAGAATCTCCAGGTTCTATGCTATGTTCAATGCATATGCGTCCTAGTCTGTCAGTGGTTCAGCAACCGTATGCGCTGGTGCACCGAGCTGACAATTCCCCAGCGGAACGACATAATGGCTTCGGCAGACACATATACATTCTCAAGGACCCCGCCGACAACACGAGAGAGTTCGTCAAGATTTTATACGTATACGAAATCGGCTACTATTCCTCGACGGCCGCCGTCAAGATTGCGATGTAAGTGATTAGTCCTAAAGGCAATAATCGAAATCGCTAACTTGATCACGGTCCAGTCTCGCGTTCTATCGTCGAATATTTCCCGTCCAACAGCTGAAGCTTCTGCTCTACATTGCTATCGGCGTAGTATCAGCTTACTTCGTTAGCTCGATTCTTGCCGCAATCTTCCAATGGTAAGGCTTCCCTCTTCGTTGGTAGACCAGCAAGCTGACTCTGCTCGAAGCTCACCAATACACCGCTTCTGGGATCTTACACAACCTGGCCATTGGTCTAATGGTGATTTGGTCCAGATTGTTCCAGGAGCTTTTAATTGCGTTATAGACTTCTTTATCATCCTCCTCGTATGTTACTCACATCGATTATGAATCCCAAACGCTAACACATCAAAGCCGCTTCCTCTGCTCTGGCGCTTGCGAACCACAGCCTCGCAGAAGGGAGTCTTGACAGGTATCTTCGTCTGCGCTGGATTGTAAGTTCAAACATCATCCACTCTTCCACAAGTGCCTTTTCTGACAGCAAGCTGTAGCGTCTGCATCATTAGTATTATTCGACTCGTCGTACTTTCCCGACTCGATGCGTACGACCTGACATGGAATTATGTCAACTCAGCAATTTGGTCTGCCGCGGAACCATGCATGGGAGTAATCAGCGCCTGCATCCCTAGTCTCCGTCCGCTCGTCTCAATACTATTCCACGGCACAACACGCGCCATTGGAGGGACCAAGATAGGAGGGAAGAGTAGCGCACAGGATGCCAGCAGCGGATCGTCACGGACTTGGCGAAGTAGAAGCGATGCCGACCAATTCAGTCGCCTTGATGAACCAACGGAGACTAGAGACCAATGGGGTCACGATGTTACTGTGCACGGAGGCAAGACAGGTGTGGTAGCTGGATCGGATATCAGTCTGGCGGAGATGAATGTGCCTGCTGGGAGTATTAGGGTGAAGGATGAGGTAGTTGTTACGAGTAGTGACTGGATTCCCTACAAGCATGAGGTTTACTGAGAGATTGAAGTAATGATAATGTAATAGATGCTGATTGCTCGGAGGTTCACCAAAAGCCCGGAGCTTTTGTCGATGTGCACACTGGAGAATATAGCTGTACATACTACATAATAACCTGTCATTGAACCTCTTGTGGGCCACACTGCGCTTAGACTTGTGGAAAAGTGCCAAAACTGGCGATGAACCCTGTTATTACACACAGATGACATGCATGAATGTTGCAGAAAGTGTAGAGTCTCATCATTGTAATCTTATATCGTCAACATTTGGCGGGAATTGTCCAGTATCCGCTCGTTGCCAAATCAAAACGCCAAAATTCTATGATACATGCGCCGCGCTATGAACAGTAGAACAACTCGAAATATCATACAGCCTGTAATGCCATCATCCATGGCATCTTTCCTTCATTAACTATTAAGTAGCTGCGCCTTCACTCCGACGCTTGTGGCATGTTGAAAGCCTCCCATCGACAAGCAGAATGCTTTTAAAACGCCCGATCTAGAAAAGTAAAACACCAAACCTTGCACCAAAAACCCATATGAAGAATGTAGCAACATCGAAAAGACTGCGAGGGCCAAAAATGAGTCATAAGCCAATTTTCATGTCCTCGAGCTTTGTAGTCAACGATTTTATCGACAACCCTATTGATCGGCGCCAGCGCCTTGCTAGAGGGTAGGAGGTTGGCCTGTTCGAGTTGGTTACCACGAAGCCTGAGTTGATCTCGTCACAGGTCACCTTCTTCCCGTAGGAGCCGTGAAGCACTTGGGATAGCCTGCTCCTGTCTAAAGTAGAAGTGGTGTTAACGGGAGTCAGTTCCGCCTGCTCGAACGTGGCGGCGGCATCTTTGCCGGCATCCTCAACGACGTGATCTTGATGTAGAATTGGGGCAGCGGAAGCCCTTTTGGCTGAGATGTAGCCGTATCGCTTTCGTTTTGGTGGATTAGCGGTATCGAGATGGATACTCGAGCGTTTAGACAAAGAATGTTTTCGGGACTTCTGATGCCAGCTTGTAATCTCGTCCGGCTTGCCAGCAGCAGTCGAGATCTGTGGACTTGGATTCCGAGTTGGCAAGTCCATAGATTCGTCAGGGCCTGGGCTGTCATTATGCCCGACTACAGTTGTATTACCAGACCTGCATGGGACCAAGGAGACCTGATCCCCGTGGTGTTGTGTGGTACCGGACATGGGCGAGGTTGGTTCTTGCACTCCTTCCCTTGCTAGGAATAATGGTATCTCGAGCGGATCGCCGCCGTTGGGTCCCAGGCCAAGCTGCCAACGGTTTATCCTTTCCATCCTTTCCTGAAGCTCGGCTTTTCTGACCTGATGTTGGTGAATTACGGAGACTTCTTGCTGGAGCTCTGCTTTCAATTTGTTCAATTCTTCGACATGGTTCCTTGACTCGTCTTGTTGGCGTGACAAGGTATCGGCTGGAGTCACTTGATCGATGTCCATGTGAAGTGCCAATTCACGAGGCCTTCCCTGCCTTTTATTCTGATCTTTTAAAGCCGGGTATTCCGCACTTGGAATCTTAGGGGGTGATTGGACCAGCGGAGCCTTACCGTGTCGAGGACTATAGTACTGATAGCCACTTGAGCGCTCACGTTCGACGAGGACCGCATCGATGTGCTGCTGGGATGGGAGTGCTGCCATTCCTGAGCCTGAGCCCACATGCTCCTGGGCTACATGCTGCTTCATTAGTGGCTCGTTATAGCCGGCGATGTCAACGAAGGAGAATGTCTGATAGCTACAACACAAGTAGACTTAGTTAGCATCCAAAAATCAACTGCGCTTAGGGGCTATCTTGCCTGTCTCCTACGCCTGATCCACTAGTCTGACCCCAGTCAACATCTGACGAAAGGCTTATATGGATACCGATTGGTTCAAAAGCCGAATTTTTGCACCCTTCCAGAAAGCGCTTCTGATGGAAACTTTTAGCCAGCCACTCAAGGTGCCTAATCACTGCTGGGGCCGATTCGTAAAGGCCCCCGGGAACAAATTGCTAATTATGTTAGCTTCTTTTCGTTAAGAGGCGAGAGGAGGCTCTACCGATCCCGACCAGTTCTCTTTTCCGGATGCGAAAGACTCAAAATTGGAGCGGATAAGACCAAGATAGTACGCGATTGCTTTCTTCTCTTTCAAGTAGGTCTTTTCGTTCTTTGCTTTGCTGGACTTTGGCGCCGTTTTCTTTCGTGGTTTGGCGGGATCTGCAAAAGTGACCAACTCTGCGTAGATTCGACCTAACAAATAGCATGCTTCGTAACCTAGTCCATGCAAGAACTCAAGCATAATGTAGGGAGCCGCAACGTGATGCTTCAAGGTGGCATCCACTGTGCATATTTTGGGAGTGCTAAGGAGCGTTAGGCATGCAAGGAGACGCTGTGTTAAAGTCTAGGATATAAAAACGTCAGGACTGAGCATAAAATGAGAAGAGCGGGGTGGCAGGCAAACAACTCATGATACCTTAAGAGGTTCCGGACATAATCTCGCCGATGCCTCAGAACCTGTAGAGTCTGAATCCGTGTTTCGAGCTGCGCTAAGAACCATGTCAACAACTTTTTCTAGCTGTGGAAGAGGATCATGCGAAGGCGTTTGTTCATAAAGGTACCGAAGGTCAATGTCATAATTTTGTGATTGGTGTTGTGGTCCAGGACGGTGGGCATCGACCACTAGGCCATAGTTCGCTGCTTTGTCGACAACAGAATCGAGAGGTGTACAATGCAACTCTAGAGAAGCAAGTGCCGCCTTGTGCCATGATCCTAGGCGCTGTTAGCGTAGTCCAGGAAGTATTATCGCGTGATTGAAACCTACTCTTGTCTAACAAGGGTGGAGCTTGCATAGCACCCTGACAGTATCTGTTGTTGAGCTTACAAAATTCGCAGCGAACCTGCCCAGGCCTCATATCGCACTACATGAATTGTCAAAATATAGTCCATCGTACTAAGGTGTTCCACTCACGTGTTTTTGGCCGTAACATACTATGCATGCTCGACCTCGATTGCTCTTGGCCCTTTTCTCAGCTTCTGGCCCTTCATAACGGATGAAGTCCTCCTCGGGTGGTGCCTCCATTCGCATGTCATGATTGTGTAGCTCAGAAGAGGTTTGCGTAGGCAGTCGACTCGTGTAGCCATTTTGTTGTTCTGGAATGGACGTGTGTGGGGGCAAATTGGGCCAAGCCTGCAGCAAGTAGTCTTTTTAGTTAAAACCCTTGAACAATGATTGTTTGATAATTGACAGAAATCACTTACTGAGGAGAACTGAGGTTCTGTGCCGGCGGAGCTGAAACCCTGATTGTAACTTTGAGAATGTCCGAAATCGGTAAAGTCATGAAGGTCAAGACTATTGAGTTGGTCCTGTGATGCTGCGTGATTGTCTAGGCTACCAAAGTCAAGCGAGTTGTCTTGACTGGGAGCATTGGAGAAGTGCGCGAAGTTGTTCTGCGTCTCAGAGGCGTCAAAATTGCTAGGATGAGCCAGACTGTAATCATTCTGTGCAGCTTGCGTGATTCCACCCTCGGTATTGATAAGTTGAGACGTCTGATAGGTCGTAGGTGCTTGAGAGGCGTCGGGTATGGCGTAAGGGTTGAGGAGATTTGGTGGATAAGGTGCAGGTGAGGCCGAGAGAAGGTTCCAGCATGATGTACACTGATACTGGCAGTGTGCAGTCTGTTGATGTTGTCGACGAGGAGGGCATTGACCGGTACCATTGCCATTGCCGTTCATTGGTGCAAAGATGGAGCAGATCCGCGCGCAGGTGTCATGGGAAGTCTAGGAGTCGAAAGGCAAGAGAGGTGGGGTGGGGTGGGGTGGAAAGAGCGATGAGTACATGTGAAGACTTGGTGAGTGCGGATGATCGTGTACAAGAATGGTTCAAACACAAATATTAATCTATAGGTAATGACTGGGTTGCGGAATCAAAGGAGAAGTGAGTACAAGAAGAGAAGAGGACGTGGTGAAGACAGCTCGGAGAGCTGTTTGAGCCGCGACTCGTGATCTTTATTTTCCGACCGCCTAATGATCGGCAGTTTTCGCTTGCATAATCTAACCGGTTTAGGCAATATCTTGGTTCCTATGGCTTTGGAACATTCTTTTCCTGGTCATTCCTGGTGTTAGTCAGAGCCACTAAGCTTATTGGAAAGGAGGGTCCAATTCGATAGCGCTCTAGATTTTTGATGCAACGCTCGTTCACAATTCAGACTCAATGCAGATTATGCTATCTCGATGATTCACTAAGTTCATGATGAATGTAAATACAGATCAAAGTCGGACGATGAGCATCATGTTTTTCGATAATCCTTGACATACAACGAGGTTCACATTGAAAAGTTATCGCATTGACCACGTACGGCCTTCCAGCACATCTCACCTACATCCGGAGAGTCGTACCCGGCCTCACCTCCTTCGCGTTGGCAGGCTTCAACAATCACAGGAGGCTAACATTGACTATGATTCCACGCGTATCATTCTCTTCACTAACACTTGTATGCTCTTATCATGTTCATCCCATGTATTCTCCATAATTCATCGCACATCTTGCTGTCTCCAGTAATCTCGATATCCGGAGCGACGGGACCGCTGCAGCACTCGGTCCCAGTATCAACCCTGGTATTGTATCCCGGATACTTCGCCCTCTTCAGTGGAACAGCAACCGCGGTGGGAACTTGTAGGTCGACGACGCACATTTGAGCTAGGGTTGGAAGGCAAGACAAGGGCGAGTAAGGTAGGTAGGTAACGCGAGGAGTGGTGTAAGTGTTCTAATATCTCATTAGCTAGATATAGGGATTCGGTACAGCGGGAAACGTTTTTCCGCCAAGGATGAGGGGCATTATCGTAATACCTTAGCGTATGTATTATCGGCCCGATCCCTTGCCGAACCCGCGATCGCTCCCAGGAAGAGCAAAATGCCCAAAGCGCTTTGACGCTCAGTCTATATGCAAAAGGGTAGACTCTTCTTGGCAATGAAAGAGTTAGTGTAAGAATGATAGGTCCAGCGTGTTATGGCGGAAGAAGGGCTTCCGAGGATCCAATTCAACATACCGACCTTCAGACCTAGGGATGATATAGAGGCAGCTGGAGTGTCCAACTCTGATAAAGATGGCACGCAGAAACCATCGACTCGAAAGCTTTCTCTCCTAAGGCAAAGAAATCCGAAACATGGCCAGCTTTCTAGCTCTCAAGAATCAGTAGCAACACAAGATGTTTACCTGGGCTCTTACTCTAGGTCGTCTACCCCTACCGGATTAATAGCTGCGCCATCCCCAAGGGCAAGTAATTTCCACTTACAGCTCGAGCCTCTCCTCCAAGCGGTAGACTCTGATATCGAGACCTATGGCGTCGAAGAGGCACGGGATGGCTTCTTCGATGCTTCGTTCCTCCGTCCACTGGAAAGAGATTACGATGAGTTGATGCAGAAAGCATTGGGAACCTTGCCGGATTCATTTCACAAAAACCACCCACTATCATTGGGGCGCTTCCTGCCCCAGCAGTTTCGTGAAGCTAAGGGTTTCTTCCGCCGAATCACCACGTCCAGGGCCGGCATCAAGCTTCTCAAAACTTTCCTTGGTTTCTCCATTACATACATCATTTGTCTCATACCAGCTTCAAGAAATTGGCTTGGGAGATACAATTATATCATCGTCATCTCGGCCATCATCAACCACCCTGGAAGACCAATTGGTTCACAAGTTGATGGAGCATTCATGACCACTCTTGGGACTGTAGCAGGTCTAGGATGGGGCTCTCTAGCCCTCTACGTCTCAACTTCTACGCCCGCTGCTCAGTCAGGCTATGGCGGCATATTGGCTGCCTTTCTTATCATCTTCGCTGCAGTCATTGGCTGGCTACGATGTGTCCTCATCAGATTTTATCAAGCTGTGCTCGCTGCTGGGTTCGCTATCTTCTATACCTGCCTTGCAAACACTTCCCAAAACGTCGGCTGGATCAAGGTTTTCGACTATGGCATACCATGGGTGCTAGGTCAAGCCATCTGTCTTGTGGTGGCTCTCATTGTCTTTCCTGATGCTGGCTCACGGTCTATTTCGTAAGACTTTCGTCCCCATCTCTTACAACTACGTCTTACCTCAACAACAGACTTTCCCTCCATGATGCGCTAGTGACCGTAAGATCTGGGCTTGCTTTGCCACACCAAGACTCACCGGCGCTGAAGCGCAAATTGGCGCTGCAATTTGTCAATGTTTCTCAAGCGGTTAGAGACTTCACGATCGATTTCACTTTCTCCCGATTCTCTCCAGATCACATCCGAGAAACACGCAATCTGCTACAAGGCGTAATTCGATCTATCCTATCAATAAGACCGGACACAATACTCTTTGACATTCCAGAAGGGGGAGAAACCCTAGTGGAGGGCTTGCGGCCTGGAAGTGCCCCAGAGGGTGAACACACCATGCAATTGATTTGCAGTAGCCTCAGAGAGCCCACAAGGGAATTGGTTGACTCTATGATCGACGTTCTAAAGCACGCTGACCTGACGATCATGGAAATCGGAGGACAAAAACGATCGCCCGAAACACCAGGCCTTTCAAAGGCTGTCAATCGTATACGATCAGTAAGAGAAACTTTCGATGCAGCTGACGCTCTGCTGATAGCTAATCCAAAGCTGTCATCTACTTACGCCAAGAGCCCAGACGTGATTGAACTTTTCTTATTTGTTCATCCAGTACGGCAGACAACTGACAAGGTCGAAGCATTCGCCTCGAAGATTTTGCAAATGCAACAGGACGACAGTCGCTGGCATATTAGAGCACCATCTCATCCATTTACTAAAGCTGTCATGCGGACCAACGCCCAAGTGCGACATGATCGGGGAGGATTGACAGCGGGGTTTTACTTCCGCGGCAAGAAACAGCTGGATAGAACCATGGCAGATCTTCAGAGTGTAGTTTATGTGCCCGCGGCACGACAAAGCCACCCTGGCGATGACCCATCTAAGCAGGTTCCCGCGATCGGAGAGTACCAGCAAGACCAGGAGGAAACTTTGGGGAAGACTTTGAAAACATCGGAAAAGGCCGATTTCCGATACCGACTCTGGACGCTGCTTCATCGTCTTCAAGGTTTTGAGTCACGGTTTGCATTCAAAGTAGCGCTTGTTACCACGCTTGTTTCAATTCCTGCCTGGCTCCCACAAAGCAGAGACTGGTGGAATAACAATGAAAGCTGGTGGGCAGTGGTCACTGTCTGGAGCATGATGCATCCTCGTGTGGGTGGCACATTTCAAGATCTGGCAGCACGGGTCTCCTGTGCTGCAATCGGCGCAGTCTGGGGTGGCTTTGCATATGCAGCCGGAGTAGGTAATCCATATGTCATGGCTGTCTTTGCAGCCATCTACATGATCCCCATGCTATACCGCTTCACGCAAAGTTCGCATCCTCGGTCAGGCGTCGTTGGCTGCATCAGCTTTACTGTCGTCTCGTTGAGCGCGTACACAAGCGGCGGCCATCCTTCAATTGTCACAATAGCATGGACAAGAGGCATCGCCTTTGTTGTGGGAGTGGTGGCAGCTCTCATCGTCAACTGGGTGCTTTGGCCGTTCATTGCACGCCACGAGCTCCGAAAGTCACTGTCAGCTATGATGCTCCACTCTGCAATCCTCTACCGGGGTGTGATCGCTAAATACGTTTACTACTCTGAAGGCGACGAACCAGGCCCAGAGGATATTGCCAGATCAGAGATGCTTGAAGGTCGACTACGAGAAGGCTTCGTCCGTATGCGCCAGCTCATGGAGCTTACACGGCATGAAATGCGCCTCAGAGCACCCTTTGATCCCCTACCTTACAGCGCTTTGATCTCAGCTTGTGAATCATTCTTCGAGCACCTCGTCCAAGTCCGCCAATCGGCCCTCTACTTCCAACCATACATGGTTGCGTCGGACCCAGCAATTGTCGCTTCTCTTACGGCTCCGCGGCGGGACGCCGTGGCTGTTATACTCCTAAATCTTTACGTCCTCGCTTGCGCCTTGAGAGCCGACAGACCAGTACCGAGATATCTGCCCAGCGCTGCAGCTGCGAGGCGGAAGCTGTTGGATCGGATGGCGATTCTCGAGGCCGAGCAAGCACAGAAACGTGAGGCTGAAGGGAAGAGTCCCGAAGAACGGAAAGGGAGGAGATGGGCAGATGTGTATCAGTACGCTTATTCAGGCGCTTTGACCGACATTGTGGAGAACCTGCAGGAATTGCAGAAATATACTAAAGAGGTTTGTGGAGAGGTTAGGTGGGAAAGTGATATATTGGTGGGGATGTGAGCCTCGGTGACTCGTCAAATTGTGGGAGATGAGTTTATATAGCTACGTTCTAAGGGCAAAGCAGCCCATGGACGACCGTTGGGCTAGGTGCATTGGCTATATCATATTACTACTGCTATTCTACGCTTCTGTAAGTCCAAAAGAGTTTGAAAACGTTGAAACAGAGTTACGGATATATATCTTTCATTGTAAGAGATTTGGGACGGCCAAGGCTAGGGCCGAGGGGGCTATCTGCATGGGCCCTCGGCCTATTTTAAGAAACCCTTAAAAACGCTTATTCCCCTTCTTCCAACGTAACCTCTTGATAGTAGGATATTCAACGCTACTTGATAATCTCCTAAACGATGCATGATAACTTCGCTTCACCCTTTAATGATATAAGCGATGCTAATCCCGTTTTACTATAGACCGTGCAAGCAGCCACAAATCGTTCACCCGCAGATGGCACCTCCACTCCCACTCATGCGCCCATCCTCCCTAGCCTTGACCTCAGACATCCTCCCTCATTGCAATCTCTTCAGACTGGTTCGGCGTCCCTCCCTGGGTAGCTTCGTTTGCATGAGATACAGGAAGATAGAAATTGGTCGCATGGAAACATACCTTGATCAGGTTCCTGCCGACGTCTATGGTCATACCATACGGTCCATACAGCAACGAGTATGGCAACTAAAGGCCCAAGGATTCCGAAAACGACGACAAGGGTGATGTCCGTTGACACAGATGCTTGCGAGCCAGGCTGGCCTTGCCCAGCCACTAGAAGATGAAGACAATATATCAGCAGTTGCAATGATTCCTGCAAGAGAACGAATATTAGGTGCTGGCTCTTACATGTACCATTAATACTTCCCATGATTAAGATAATATGCCGAGAACCTGACGATACACTGCTGGAGTGGCCAATGTTTTGTGGGGTCCGTTGAACAAATACAAGTGGTTATAAATTCACGTTTGCCGTATGTTGAACCATGAAGAAGAGAAAGGGAGCGTAACTCCTCGTCCTCGAATATTTATGCATAACCTTACACATGAGAGGTCCTCTCATTACGAATGAAGGCGGATTACCTGTTCAGTCGAATCTGAAAAGTAATGATCTCGTTGAGGAAATTCTAGGCTTGTCAAAGCGTATTATCAGGGTGAGTGACTGCTTCAGACCCCTAGATATCTGTCTTCCACTCATGCCAACAAGAATTGTGGTTCACACAGGCAAGTCCATCGTCTTTGGCCACCAGTAAGGAACGAAAGCAGCGATTCCTATCGTCTAGCCCCACCAGATGCAACCAAATAGGCTAGAAGCCTGCATGTGGCGAAACTAACACTGTTTGAGCAAATTCCCCTAGAGCTAATATGAACTGCGGTTGATCGCAGAGCGGGATGGCGGTTGCAGGGATTATGATAAGTCTTGGCGACGCCTTAACAGGCTATTGGTGGCAGTCTTGTAATTCTTACAGGCTGTAAATTTGCGGAGATACACCGTTTTGGGGTCCAATAAAAGATATGTTGTGCAACTATTGGGCGAAAGACATTTCGAAGGCCCTCGTACTCGTTATTTTACCGTAATTGTCCTATATGATTACTGTTCTGTGAGAGATGACGCGAATCTCACACTTCTTCTACAAAAAAACCCCTCCCCCACCTTTCCTCCATTCTCTTGTTATCTACTGACTGCTCACGCTCCTTTTGCTATTTTGGCAACACGTTCATTACATTCTGCGGCTCTGTCATTCACTTTCGAGCATCGCTTGCTTATATACGAGCATTCACATTCTTTAATACTGTCCACTTCGAACCACTCCCTCCCTCTATGCTGTTATGGAGGGGCAATGCCTCAATGCCTCTTGCACGAACTATTTTCAACCTAATCTCAACTTCTATCTTTGTTCATCATGTCTCAGTACATTCCCACCCACGACACTGTCTTATTCGCAACCTCAACCGATTAACGGCGGCGTTGGACTATCACCTCAACATGCCGACCCAATCCAGGGCCAAGGCCCCCTTACTCCGGCTTTTAGCAACCCAGACCAGATACTCGACGATTATACTGCGTATACTTCGGTATCAAACAATCTGGTGACCCTTCCTTGTCCAGCTTGCGGTACTAACACAGCTCTTCCACAGCTTTACGCGATGCCCAATCCACCAACCAGAACCAACCACCTCGACGCCCACGCTCCTCCCACTCCAGCACCAGCTGATGGGGGTTTTACGCACAAGAGACCAGCAGAAAATCCTCTACGCGACAATTTCATCAATCATAGCGGGCCCCCAGCTGAGAAACGAATTACGAGCAATCGTGGGCAAAGATGCATGTCTTGCTACAATCGAGGACCAGTGAGTTCACTAAAATCTATGGGCTGTGCTATAGGCTAACGTCTCCTGCAGTGTAATCCAGGTCCCGATCATCACCGTTGCGAGTACTGCAATGACAGGAATATGTACTGTCGAGGCACGATCCAAGCTCCCGCACTGCTTGACAATCGTACGTTCCGTCAGGAATAGCTTTATATGGTATCCGTCCCTAACTGTGTGTATAGTATCCTGGCACAAGACTGCAATGGCCTTCCCACATTTCCGGCGCATCTCACTCGATGAAATTGTGAAAGACAAATCGGTGTTCAGCCTTCTTGTACACGTGAAAAAGACTTGGGAGAGATATGAATCGGGAAAATTTGACGTCGACTTGAAGGGTCTGGATGATAACCTCCCACTTGCAAACGACTCCACCGGCCTTGAAAAAGTGCTGGATATGGTCTTCTCCACGAATCAAAAGGCGGCATTGAATACAGCAAGCCCAGCGCCACAACTCGATCTGGCGCATGTTCCTCTTGAGCCGCTTGAGGTACGTGAGCCTCCTTAGGGGCTTGTGTTTAGAATACTCTTTGAGAAGTTTCACTGAGCAATGTAGACTTTTACACGCCGCTTCGTCGCCTGCATGATGCTCCTTGGAGCTCCGGCTTCGTGTACGGTGGATACAAAATTATGGGGACATGCTGCAGCGCCTTACATTGTGCTTGAGTTCTTACGCCAGCTCAGCCACGAAGCTTGCTATCTCCTTAAGCAAATATTCGCTGAGGCCGACAAATTTGCCAATTCGACACCACGAAATAAGATCACTTTCAACAGAGAGAAAGGCTTAATTGCATTGAACCTTGGCCTGATCCATTGGAGTATTGAGTCCTTTGCCTCTGGGAAGGAACACTGGGCACAATCGGTAAATTTCTCATTACATATATATAGGCTCGACGCTAAGACTTCTTAGCGACTCACACGTGAAAGTCTCTATAACGTTACACCAACAATATTAGAAGAGATCCAGTGTTTGGCTAAAGGCTTCAATTACAGGCGCTTTTCTGAAGTGTCTAAACATGCTCCCTTAGTGTTGATGGGTTTACGCATCAGCTTCCCTTGCTCACAGAGCGAAAGAACTATGGTTGATCTCAGGTAAAACTTGTCCCATACCAACTACTGCTCAATCGCATGCTAATACTGCCCTGCAGCAATCACAGATACTCATTCATAAATATCCTTGAGGCTGGTGTGTCGCGGAATTCTAGTCCCGTGACTCAGGGAAACATGGAACGGGGCCTGAACCGAGCATCACCCGTTCCTCACAGTAATACTCAGCAACTAGGCTCCGTCGTGGAAGGTTCAAGCCCTTTGCTACCGCCCACAGAGCGGCACGACGATCCTCATAATCACCCGCGTGCCCCAATGTCGATGCCAGAATTCATCGACGAGCAATTCGCAATCGAGGCCAACGATGAACTAGCCCAACCGGACTGTAGTATGGATAGCGACACTGAGGAAACCATTTCTAGTCCCCGACAGCGACAATCTGAAATCGACGAACGAACTCGAAGCGAGATACGCAGGCTAAAAGGAGAACAGGAGCAACTGGACTTCGCAATTCAGAAGCACCAGGCCGCTATTCAGAAGCACCAAAGCAAAAAAGCCGACTTACAGGTGACGATCGAAGCATGGCTGGGCTCCGAGACTAAGGGCGCTCCTATTCAACCTTCCTTTACAACGATGGAAACCATTCACGAATCCACCCTACCTATGTCGGAAAGAAGCGGGTACCATGGAGTTAGAGATTCGAAGTCTCCGTCTGGCTCTGGGAAAACAACACTGGTGGAACATGAGGATGAATTAGGTCTCGGAGACCCAATGGAGTTTACATCTCACGATTTGGATGCCCCCAACCCTGTCGTCATCATTCAGCCCGAAATGGTATCTGGCGCAGCTCCAGCGTCACAGTCCCGCGAGCCTTCCATATCGAAACGCTCAAGCAAGCATTTGGACGTTACAACCCCACCGAAGCGAAAGCGAGCCTCCCTCTCCCTAGGCAGAAAATCTAACGCACCTCCCATTCTTCACCAAGATCAGGACCCCGTCGATCAAGGCGAAAAATTAGACGCCGAGGACTTGGATCCAATCCCAATCTATCACACTCTAAACACGAGCCGGGTACTCCAAATGAATCGAGGCAAGGATCACGCTGGAACCCAAAGCAAGCCAACGACCCCTCAGGACATCGGCGAAGGCTTGGTCGTCATCAACTCAGCTCGACCAGCCTCCTATCCACTAGCACGCCGCTGGCGCCGATCTTTGGGTGTATCCGTTAAGACAATAACGGAACGATTCGAATGCCTGTCAGTTATTGCACGGCCCACCCCAGTCTCTTGAGATTTCTTCTCCAAATTTCGCTGTTCGTCCAATGCCACTTAGCGTTCTTTTTCGACTCCTATGCTTCTTAAATGTCACATTTTTGTTTCGAACGTCAATTGTGTCATGCGTCCCGGATTGCAGGAGATCCACGATGATGAACGACGACATGGCAATGACATTGGATTTCTTTTTTCTCACACTGGTCTTATAGCGTACGGCGTACTTAGGCTTTGGGCGATTTGATGCGATATTGGCGAGCGATTCATGGAAGACTCTACTAGAGGCAATGATATTTATGATAGCATTTATGATTTGCAACGGTCATGCCTCTCACCAGCTCGAACGATGCACCTTATGATATACCATGGAGTCTATAACATAACAAAGCCTGTTACAGGTCATGGTGTCTCTCATGAATTTGTCATCATCCTCATGATTCGTCCATTTCATGGTCATCCCAGGTATGAAAGTTACATATTGACCAGGTGAATAAGTCTAGACGGCTCGTTAATTAAAGGGCATGAACCTTCTGATATTGTGTTTGAAGTGTAAACAGCCTCAGGAACCCGGCCTCTGAGGGAAGGTCGAGTGAGAAAGCGGCATCATTATAGGCGAGTAAGCCCGGATAGCTTGTCAAGTCAGGGCAGAATGAGCTTGATGAAAGGATTTTTGAAGGGCAAGCAACTCCAAAGCTGTGACATGCGGATCGAGAATCTCCGAGAACAGCCCTCAATTTTGCTGCATGAGAGTCCGCAGTGTTCGATAATCGGGGGAAGAACCCTATAGACTAGTATTGCAGCAAGGTTACAAGCCATGATCTACTGTATACTGTATTGGTTCATTACCCTCATGATTCATCCATCCCATCGGTTTCTTCCCCATCCTCGTCATCTTCTTGGCTGTCTCCCTCCCCATTTAGCACCCCATTCTCTTCAATCAGCTCGGTATCTAGCCCATCAACAAGCTCCTTCGCATGGTCTCGCAACCTTTCATCCTCATAGTCCAGGACCTCATAAAGCTGCAAACTCTGCCTTAACCACTCCCTGCTAGAAACCAACGATGCGATGTGAAGGCTATCTTCCCTCTGCTTTTCATCATGCATAACCGCATCTGCGCCTATGTCTTGGGTATCTTTCCGCTTCTCTCCGAGCAGGTAAAGGCACCAGCCCCCAAGATACCACGCTTCGACGCTTTGATCATCTTCAGTGACCAGCCTCTCAACAACTTCTAGCGCTTCTTCTCCCATTTCCACTTCCATCAGTAGACGCGCTAAGCTGATGCGGGTAGGGAAGTCGGGCACTCCGGTATCTTCAGGAGGTAGATCTTTCCACAGCGCTATGCTATCTGCCAGGGCCTTTTTTGCCTCTGGCATTCGGGTTTGGGATATGCGTATCGATGCCAGCGTTTGTAATGGTTCGGGTGAATGCGGTGCAACCAGTAGGGCTTCGGCGATTAGGGATTCGCAATTTGATTCGGCGTCGCTTTCCCAGGAGAGATCTGTCATGTAGACCTGCAAACATTTCCGGGTCAGAAACTCATTTTCAGGTCCGCCGATAGGTTATGAGCCAGGTCTCAAGAGCAAACAGAAGGCAAAGACCCCAACATTTGCTCCCAAACCACCGGTGTAAACACTCCGGTTGTGATACAAATTAGGGATACATACCTCAATGATTCCACACAAAGTTTCAGAAAGCTTTTTCCTCTTTTCCTTCCCCGCCTCCACATCTCCCATAGCAGCAATATCATTTCTTAAAACGGTGGCTCCCCGTCGAAACCAATTGACACTATCGTGGCCACCTTCCTCGCTCAATTGCGCAAGCCATAGGAACTTTTCCGCCCCACCACCTTGTGATTCGGGTATTGAACCATCTGAGTCGAGATTCACGGCGGTTAGGAAGTACTGCCTGGCTGTATCTGCGTCTCCGATTTCGAGATTTATCTCTCCTAGAAGGTTGAGCGCCGGTAATGAGCCCCTCGCAACACGACTTCCATCCGGTTGTAATCCTGCCAAAGCTTTTGTGGCAATGGGTAAAGCCTCATCCGCCCTGCCAGTCCTGAGGAGTTCCTCTGCCTGCGCCAACAGCTCTGCGGGCCCCATCCCCAATCTCTGTGTCTCTGTGTCAATATATTGGACTCAATCCCATGTATAGCAAAGAATTTCGGGTAGGAACCCCTCAAAGTCGTGGATTGCGAGCTCCAGTCCCAGAGATGTAGCACGGCAAAAGGGTCTCCGAACTCCAAACGGACAGCTTTCTTGGGATGATGACCCAAACAAACAACCAACCAATCACTAATCGTCCTCGTCTCCCAAGTCTATTCCCTTCTCTTTAGCCACTCTCTCCTGTTCCAATCGATCTTGTCTACGTCGCTGCATCAAAGCATCCTGCACTGCCGGTGGATCGCCACCCAGACCGGTGATATAAAGATAGCCGAGAAAGGCAGTGGTGAAGAAGAAGACGGTAGGATTACCAAGGCTCAGCCACTTGACTTTGGGTTTGGGGGGAGGCATTGTGGAGGAATGGGAGAGTAAAAAGGTTGACAGAGCGGAACTCTTTTCGACGGCTCGCTTAGCCCTATGGGTGTATCTGTTGCGGGCTGGAGATGTTAACTACTGGCTCAGAAACTTATTACTGTCCTTGCGAAATGGAAAGATGGGCCGTGAGGAGCAGATCGAGGAGCGAGAGGTCCTCGACTCTATATTCCCGGACGAAATTACAGGTGAGAAAGCCTCACCTTCGGCGATGTCGCCTGAGCTAACGAGCCCTTGCTTTAGATGTCTCGGAGATATCCTATAGGGTTTCGATAGCAATGGATGTGCCTGGGCAAGATGAAGAAGCCGAAGCTCGTATGCATTCCTATAACATTGTCTACAAAGTCTATGATGCTCATGTCCTACAGCAACCATCATCCTCACAGTCACCTACCCCCCCACCTACCCCGACATCCCCCCAGACCTCACAATAACCTCCCCCCAAAATGCACCCAAGTACCCCTACCTCACCCTCCCAGACGACGCCCCGTACCTCCTCTCCACCCTCTCAGACAGCATATCCGAATCCCTCGGGCAAGCCATGATCTTCACGCTCATATCGACCCTAAAAGAAAACACCGAAACCCTAATCACCGAACGACTATCCGCCGTACAGGCGGAAGAAGACAAAGAAAGAGCGAAAGCCGAGGAGGCGGAGAATGTGAAGTTTCACGGGGAAGCTGTTACGAGGGAGAGGTTTTTGGAATGGAGGATGAGGTTTCGGGAAGAGCAGGAGAGATTGGAAGAGGAGAGTAAGAGAGTTGAGGAGGAGGGGATGGGGAAGAAGGAGATTGCGAGGAGTAAGGAGGTTAAGCTTACGGGGAAGCAGTTGTGGGACCAGGGGCTGGTTGGGAAGGTTGAGGAGGAGGAGGAGGGTGGGGAGGAGGAGAGCCATGCGTTGATGGGTGTTGAGAGATTGAAAGTTGGAGAGTGATTCTTATTACCAAGGATTCAGGAATGATTCATGAGACGAAAATGAGTTATAACACGTTTGACAAGATGAGAAAACGTAAATGAGACTCAAGACATCAGATATTGGGAACAACATCCTCGAGGGCGAATCTGCAAGTGATGGGAAAAGTGATGTGACATAGAAAAAGCTCGGCTGGACATCTTTGATGGACAATATAGGTTCGGGCTCCTCGGCCTAGAGGCGTGAAAGGCTTGAGGCCAATCTTCTCGACGACAAAAGTCACTCAAACCATTTATGTGCTTGGCTGATGTGAAGAATTTCTGTGCTATTACTATCCTACAAAGCAACTACATGTTGAAATGACAGATACTGCTTGAGGGTTGCTCTAATATAGAGAATATGTGAATTGAGACATTGGAGGATGGTCTCTCGCTGCTAGCCGCTTCTCCTCAATTCCATCGTGGTACTTCCAGAAGCTTGTGGGTCCAGCAGGGCCATGCTCGTCGTGATTCCTGCTCGTTCAAAGTCAGTATAAGGAACAGGACGAGACGATGACGATGCGCACTTGTCAAACCAATAGCCTAGAACGCCGCGAGCAGATCTGACGCCTCCAACTTGGATACCTTCGCTTCGCCATCGCTCCTGGCTAATAATACTGGCATTAGCATCACGCTCCAAGAGTTACGACTTGGACTCGCTCTGATTGAGAGCTTACCCGTGGTAGACTGAGAAGGTCGTCCATCTCACTTCGCCTTGCGGTGTCAACCTGACAGTGCCTGGCATGAACGGCGTGAGATTCTGTCATGCAGGTGTTTTAGAGTGATCTACTTACCTTTCGTTTTGGATTTGGCACTTGAATCCCAATGCGGCCGTAGGGAGTGCGAACTGCCGTGGAAGTGAACGACTGGGAGTGCCTGACCATCCTCCTCACCAGGAGGCTCGATTTTGGTGATGTGGATTTTCATCGTGATCAACCGTATGGCTTCTTGTGTATCGATCGGCTTGCGTGGCTGGTCGTCTTCAGGCTCCTCGTCGTTGAAGTTAAAATCGTACAGCTCGGCGTAGTCGAGGAAGCAGACCACACGCCTCCAAATCCCAGTCACACTATATGGATCCTGCGCCTCCAGTGGCAGCGCAGGTTGCATCGGCAAAGTTTGGGGAGGAGATACGAAGCTATTGGGAGTGGCCCCCGAGAATGGTTTGTCCTGGACCTCCATCATGCCATAGAATTCGTGATGCTCCCCCGTGGAGAATTTGACACTGTGGTCTAATACTATCATGATTGCTTCCATCTTCTCCCAATCAACATCACAGGAACTATCATCAAGGAACGGACCCCACAAGGTATTGTCTGTGTGCTGGCGGAGGTCGTAGACCAGAGAGCGAGCGTATGGATGAATGAGAGCAGTGTCACTGCGTAGGGAATAACGGGAGGAAGTCACAGCGTCTTTGCGTATTCTGTCAATGGATGCACCGTATAGACAATGAAGCTTTGCACTAAGCTGTCTCTCTGTCGAGCGACTGCGAGAGACATAAGCCGATGCAGCCTCTACTGGAATGTTGAGTTGGCATCTGAAGGTTCTTGTTGGAGCCTCGGAGTCATCGATTTGTACATGAGCCAATGGCGTTCTCCTGAGCTCATGGGGAACCACAATCGCAGAGCTAGCAGCCTCTAAATCCGAAGGTTCGACTGAGGAACGATTTAATTCCAGATTTGTGATCGTTGATTGAATATCCCTCCGCACCCTGGCCGTAGCCAAATCCCCCCAAGCTTCTGATTTGGCCCAATCGAAAAGGAAGGAGCCGCAAAGGAAGCTGTCGACGTTCTGTTGACTTTCGAACAGCTGCGTCAAGAACGAGATGTTAAGAGAAGGCTCCGAGCCCACGGCAGCGGTCGTCAGCAGGTCTTGTATACATTCAGTCACGTTCTGCAATTGAGCAATCTGCCAGAATGTGAGTAGCGCCCAAGGTATGTTGGAAGCAATCAGCACACCTTCAAATTAGTATCCTTCGACTCGAGTACCTTCTGAAAGTTGACAAGCCTTTTCAATTCAGCATTCCAGGATAGTTCGTTACTGTCCGGGTTCTTTGGTGGCTCATCCTAGCCAATCTCAATGCGTCAGATATGCCACAACTCAGAAACTGCAGACACTGGGGAAGCTTACAAAGTATTTGAGATATAGCTCCTTGTGTAACAGGCGATCGTTCTTGATGAAGTCATTGAGAGCCCGGCAGCAGCAGAGCCGTGCGAGATCTTGAGGGGTTGTATTGACGAGTATGCCGTGCAAGACCTCATGAGGCAGGTCTAAGAGGTGCAACGCCATTGTTGCGCGCTCGTGCTAGCAGTAGAGAGCTGACAGGAGAACAAGGGAGAGAGGTAGTGAGGTGGGGTTGATAGCAGCTGGATATCGACTCGGCTCCGGTTAGCCCCATCTAAATCCGTCCGAAGTTTATCCGACGGCTTTTGGTCGTTTCTCCATCAACGTCAAACGCCAAAAAAGATTTCACACTAACCCGGAAGGGTCCCGGAACGCGGCCCCGGGAGCCGCCCGGAGATCCCCCATTAATTAGGCGCTAAATACGCTATTTACATAATTTACCAGACCGTACGCGCCCCCTTACCCTCTATACAGTCAAATAGTCTCTGGGGTATACTATAGACCTGCTCATTAATAAATGGAATAGAAACCTTCTCCCAGCCCTCTATAAGTAGCTCCCTTAGGGACTGCTCGTCGAAATAGGGGCGCTTCTGGACGTACGCTTTAGGCGCCTGCCAGTAATTCTCTATAGGGGGCAAAATCGGGCGACTCAGCGCAGTTAAAATATGTCTCCAGGCTATACTTCCTCTTCCAGTACGCTACAGGGTTATTCTTTCAGGCTGTTGGGCCCCTACCGTGCCCCGAATCACCGTCCTCTTCTAGCACAAAGTCGTCCCCCCTGTCACGACCTGACCTAGGATAGGAGGCACAGTAGGATACTTACTGATATAATACTAAAGCTAATACAAGCCACCGGATGTATACTCGTATACATTCAACCAGCTGCTATTTGGCCGGCAGCAAGAGGTGTTAATATCTAGAGACACCACTAGGTCCGCCAGGACTACACTAAGAGCTCTGCAACATCTATACCTAAGACAAGCACACCAATCTATTCCTCTCCTTCGAGAACCTTTATACCAAAAAGCCTACAACCGTCAGACCGCTACTGCTGGAAAGAGCTTGCCTCAGGAACCTAGAACACCAAGCCTTGCCCCAGGCACTGTGTTGGAGTAGATATGTCTTGCGGTTTTGATTAGTTTATACAATTCTAACTAAGCGAGCGCCTGAATAAAGGCAGACTTCATGCGACTTGGGGATATTATTCTTATATATATTCTTGCAGGTTCGTATAGGGGCGTATGGGTGCGAACGTTTTAGACAGTCTTATTCGATTCTACTCAGTCGTTTGAAATTCAGCCCTATAGGGCTAGCCGGCAGGGCAGTTCAGCCGGTTGGGGGTTGAATTCTTCTATGCTTAGCAGCAGCCTCTCAGATCGAACCTGATGCATTTATCGGCCGGCAAGCGGAGTTACGACAGCTCCAGCAATGGCTCTCGTCAGAGGATAAGGATTCAGCCAGAAAGTTGCAAGAGTTGTTGGGAACTAAGCTACTTAAGCACAAAACACCATTTATTCCGACGAATGTTAAACTTGCTTGAAAATTTGGAGGGAAATTTTTGTCGAGATAATTGATTGTGACAATGTAGTGACGGCGTCGAGGCTCCCGCTTCATGGAGTATTGCGGATCAACAGCAAGTGGATTGGAAGACTACTTCTCAAGTCGTGCCTACAACTTGCAAGGGTCGATGCCATTTGGCAGAATTGTGATGCTGCCAGCATAAGAGAGGTCTACACGAAATCCTTGTTGACGCCTCTAAATGGTGCAGATGCTGACCATGCGAGCGCAAAATCCTGTTCGTCGCCATAGAAGAAGATCTTCTGAGCCGTGACACAAATAGTGATTGGCACTTTTGGTGCAGGATACCAGATGACTTGCTCAACATTATTCTGCTTGTCAATCTCTTCCTCAGAGATGCCACCATGTTTGGTAACGCCAGTCACACTGTTACTGACAGCGAGGTTTAGGTTATTCTGGATTGCGCCAGCAGGTAGATCGTTGTAGACCATTGTGATCTTCAATTCAAACTCATCAGACCTTTGAGCCGATGCTAGCGTAAATTCTAACTTGTCGCCTTGTTTGAGAGGCGCTCCGATCAAGCTGCCTCCCAACGGAGATAGCGAAGAGTCGAAGATCTCTTTGGACATGACTGGAAGCGACTGCAACATGGCCACAGAAGACTGCAGGTTTATTCAGCCAAAGCCCTGAGCTGCGATGTCAACGCCAGGAAGCTTGTGGGCACCGTTGATGATAACAGCTTTGAGAAAGCGCAGCTGGGGGGCTTTGGAATCCTTTGCTTTGCAGGATTTGACGTAAGATTGCGGCACAGCCCGACACCAGTGGTGTTGCATGGCTGGTCCCGCTTCGAACCTTCCACACAACCTCAGTGTATGACTCGCCGGTGGCCTCTGCTGCCGAGAACGTCACAGCTCTCGGATGTCTTGAATGAGCGGAAACGATGTTGAAGCCTGGCGCAACCACATCAGGCTTAATACGCTTCTCTGCTGTTGGCCCTCTGCTGCTATCTGGGCAGATCTGATCTGGATCAAGCTTGTCGATCTTACCAGTCTTAGGAACGAGTACTACCTACCCTTGTTGATCCAGAAGCACCAACTGTCAAACAATTCTTAGCTGCAGCCTGAGACCCGATAGAAGGCTTTTGTGTGCCAGAAGGCTCCTTCTCATTCATGTACAGATTTTTATTCCCGGCAGAAAAGCAGATCAGAGCATTGGGGTTGGCCCGCACAAAGTCGTCGATATCGCAGTCACCTTTGCCATATATATCCTATTTCTTTCCCATGCCGAGATCGTCGCCCCACGATTTTGAATGCACGTGAGCGTCATAGGTTTTGTATGGCACCTCGTACAACGTCTTGATCTGTGTGACCGCGATAAGATCACCATCAGCCTTTGCTAAAGACGAAAGGACCACTTTCGCATCTTGAGCCACACCTCCGACCATCCCTTGTGAGGTCTCGATCTCCTTACCAACGATGGTCCCACAGACATGCGTTCCGTGGCCATTTGGATCATCAACTCTTTGTCTTTCTGTCTTGTCCTTGTCTAGAGCGCGACCGACAGGGATCAGCTTGTGCATCTGACCTGTGAAAGCTGGATGGCAATCTTCTACGCTGCCAATATCAAAGCCAGAATCAACGACTGCGATGGTCTGTTCCTTGCCACAGAACTCAGAATCCCCTTGAATCGGTAAGGGCGCAAACACGAGCCGCTTTGCTTGATCGTCGAACAAGACTGGAGTCACTACTTCCTCGAGTATGCGGACGTGGTCATCGGCTGCAATTGCCTTCAGCTCTCCAAGATTTACTTCCAGACGAATTTTATCTGGAGTAATTTCCATCTGACTCCGGTCAACTTGTGCCACATTGGAAATGTGGTCAACCAGTGCTTCCAGGTCTTTGACCTCTTGATGCACCATCACATCGATCGGGTAAATCTTGGTTTCGAACTCTGGTGTTCCCTTAAGCTCTTCAATGAATGCTAACAGCACTGCCGGAATCTTGTACAGGTTTCGATACACATCAACTTGCTCGACGAAGCTCAGATCTCGGAGTGGCTTGAGGTCTGAGCGTTTGTAGCGACAGAGAATGTTGTGGTTGCCAAGGTCCTCCAAGAACTCCACCTGAAGCTTTTGCAACTCGGCTCTTTGGTCATTGTCAAGTACATCTCTTACAGTCACAATGATGTGGTCTGTGTTTTGCGCATCTCGGGCGTGATGCTCGCTAGGATCAACTACCTGCCCATTGACCTCGATAGGTTTGGCGTCAGCTGGCGGTTCAGCATTAGACATATTGATAGCGGTGATGTTGGAGCCAAGCTGTAAACACTGCAACGCGGAATAGAGTATCAATTTTCCTATTGCTATTGCGTCTCTTGCTTTCGGTAGTGATCACGAGGACAGCTTCCCTGGAGTATGTGCCAAAGTTGAGAAGATCTGAAATTTGACGTATCGATACTATTGTGCTCTTGATCAACACTCGCAGTAAAGACTCTGATTCAGCTCAGCTTCTAGGCCAGGATCTAACGGCAGTGAGTTTGCTGGACAAAAGCTGTGGCCAGGTTATCGCACTTTCATATCACTTGAAAGTTATAGTCTAAATCGCCGGTGGCTTTAAGCAGCTGAAAAAAAGAGGAGGGAAATGTTTTCGATCCAACCAAAAGGCGGTGTGCCTCCATGAGGAAGGCTAGACCTTTCCTATGCAGAACGGATGCCTCCTTAGCGGCATATCGAGAGGAGCTGGAATATTTCAGCTCCTAATTGCATGTCGTCTTGCATACATCGAGCCTGGTGGCGCTTGTCTCGAAGTATCTACAACTGTGATTAGATATAGTGCTACGGCTAGAGCTCGCTAGAGCTCATTCTCATGCTTAGTGCCTATAGTAGACATTTAGCCCTGAAGTTGAGGATAGGTATCTGCTCAGCTTGATAATAAACATAAGTATGAGCTTCCCTCCTGCCGAATCTGCCTCAGTCAAATCCAAAACACAGCAGAAGCTCCTCGAAACGAAGCACCATCGACAGCAATCCAATCATCTACTCAATAGTTTCAAACAGCATAATGGCCTCCCTGTGACTTACTCCACCGTCACCACAGTCCTCCAGATAAGCGACTACGGCGATGGCAAATTCGAGATCAAGGAAGTCAAGTCTGATGAAGCCAGCTTTCCAGACCTGCACAGTGGAAGTCGCAAACAGATCGAGTTTCCTTTGCCAATCCCTACCATGGCCGTAAGATCTGCTGGCATAAATGATGGAGTCATCAAGAACTAACCTTCATGCTAGGTTATGGGCTACTATGATGTTGACGACAAAGAAATCGGTCTTTCACTGCAGCAGGTACACAGGTTGGCTCCAAGTACACCGCAGGCATCGATAGCGGCATCAACGTTGGACTCAACATTGGGCTAGCCAACGGGAGCGTTGGTATTTTCAAGAAAGGCAATGAGCTCAAAGGACAATACAGCGTCTCGGTTGGCTTAGGGATATTCAGCAAGAGCTACAACGATGAGTTCAATATCCTCGACATCTAAAGAATATAACAGATCACGACGGTATGTCTCCAACTTTTCTTGACTAGTTGACCTGATCTTCCTGTTCGGCTGGGATTCCAAACAATGTCCGTCAACGCTTATCATGCCATTATCCTTCAGGGTGCAGTTCCCCAGAACACGATCCAGCACGACCTATCGGTGTACCTGCAAGACGCATTTAGCACTATTCGTAAGGAGTACAATAACCGCTTTCCACCAAAACTGTCGTTCAAGCCTAAAAAGTGCTTGAGTCCGAATAACAATTGCTGTCTTGCTGTTGGCCTTGTCCTCTGAAAATGCCATAGTGGGTCTGCTGTTGGCGTTTATCTCGCTCTGCATCATTGAGCGAAGATGTGTTGCTATTTTGTCCCTAACGTCTCTTTACATATCGTTGGGAATGAAAAAAGGTTAGCTAGGACTGCACAGATCAGAATGCTCAAAATGTAGAAAATTTTCCGGTCCAAACGTCCAAGCCAGAGACCAAGCCCGTCAAAGGAAGTTTGAAGGGCCCTCCTATCTTTGTTGACCACATGTTGAACGTCTTCTATCGTAGAAAATATTTTTCTCTAATCAACTTCTCGATGTTCCAGTTGATTTGCGGCCTCAATCCTCTCCCTATGTTCTAGACCTAGTATTTTTGTGTAGCCCTGTACAATAAGTTCGAACTGCTGTACCGCATTCCTAGAGGTGGACCATTGCTTGTACAAGAGCCCAGCTTGTATCTTGTCTCTTAAGGGCTGCTAATGCTCAAGACCCTAGGCTTTTTCATACCCTGCCAACGCCCGCAGGTACATATAGTCAGCTTCTTTTATCTTGCCTTAATCCGAGCACAGATTTCCTAGCTGAGGAGATGCGCTGCTAAGGGATACAAGGTGATCCTTAGTAACGATAATCCAACTATGCCCGGAACAATTCTACTGACAATCTCGCTTGACCGATTCTGATGAAGGACATTGAGCAATCGCTCTCCACATTTGCGTAGACTTCTTTTGATGTCCGCTCTGCGCCAGTCAGACTTGTAACTTTACGTCGCAATCCGAGCATTTGGAATCAGGTTTGGCAGGAAGTCTCGAAGCCACATGACTTCCACAATGCCGGATACCGTTTTAGCGACATCAGGGGGCTCGTCAGCCCTGGCATTCTTCTGGCGGCATCGTAGAAATTTGAATCGGCGACGACTTCTAGATTTGGCCTCTTTGGTAGATCTGGGCCTCCTAACCCGTACGTAGTATAAATCGGCACCCAGACCTTGGACAGCGATAACGCTTGGACGCTTGTCGATAATGCTGTTTGTGATTCATGAAGGATAGCCTGTCTTATTCTACTTCGGATCCGCCATGGCTGTGCTTACCATTGATCCAAACAATGAGACCTATGGCTTTGATAGTATCTTTGCTGCACATCCTCGATAGCTTGACCCTTCAGGACAATTTTCAGCTTCTCGACTCGAGCTTTTCGTAGATTATCGTTGAAGTAATGGCTGGTGGTAAGTGGGGTACCTTTATGCTTTGTACAGAGTAAAAAGTGTGTGTGACTCATTGCTCTCTCATATTGTCCCAGGAACTCGTCAGTAACGAGGGTCCAAAGATTCGACCGGACACGCGGATCTCAGCAGAGGACTGAAAGAAGATCGTTTGTGAAGCCGCTGGTATGAATTGACCAGTGAATAAGCGGGCAACATCCTGATAGTCCTTTGAAAGCCTATCTCACTTAGCAGGAGATCGTGGAACCAGGCCGGGTCTTTGTAACCTTGGCTGCCACATTTCAGTAACTCAAACCAGAGGTCTTGGTTGTCCAGGTACGTGCATAGCTGAAGAAGCTTTGCTGCTGTTAAATCGAATTGCTCAACACATTCGTAAGAGATGCGCCAAGTGTTCTGAACGCTCCCAGTCTAACATTCACGCAGTCAAGGTGTATCTGCTTGAAGTTTTGACCTCGAGGTATTATATAGACGTAGGTACTTCTGAGAACTGGTCCCCCTCTCACGCATGGATCGACCGGGCTGCATGATGGCTAATGGAAGACCTCCTCACCTCGTCACAAGCCTGTCGATTTCTAGCCATCAGTCAGCCAATTCTAACGTCTTGAGGACAAATATCGGAACGCGGTAATACCTGGGGTAGATGAGGCAGGAGTGATTTGTACATGAGAATATGAAGAGCGTGCTCGGGATCGACCTCTCAAACTTTTGTCCCGTTCCCGAATCCTCCGAGATGAGGAAGGCGTGTAGTGACAAGTAGAGATCCGTGGTCGGTAGCTGGGAGGAAGGATTCCATATCGTAAGCTTGAGAGTCTTCTCTTTCCCCACGGTAGTCTCGATCGAGGTTGTTAAGGATAACAAGCCATGGAGGGTTTCCTTCAAGGGCCAACCATCGTAGAAACGCGTTTGCCTTCTCTGGTACTTCTTGACCAACCCCGGTGACCTTGATGATTGGTTCCCGTACACCATCGATACTCGCATACTTCGTAAACCCTGCAAGGCTCTGTAAAAGGGTATCCTTGCCCTTGCCGTTGAGCTATTTTTTTGCACTATGTATCTCTTGTTGTTTCCTGGCATACGCGATGGCTAATTACGTTTTACCTATGCCACCGAGGCCATGTGGTACGTGTATCTTCCGCCCGTCCTGTAGATTTGAGGGTAGCAGGAAACGCTCCATCTGCTCCATCTCTGTATCTCGATTGACGAATTTCTCAGAGACCGGTAGACCGATGAGACAGGACTATACTGGGAAGTCATCGTGTCCTACAGCAAGGCGGTCCATCAGAATACCCCACTATCTCAACCACACGGCTTACGAAAAGTCATCCACGTTGAGAAATCCGCAACAGAAACACAACCTAGGTGAAATATAAATCACACAGATCCGCAATTTCCCTGTCAGCCAACCAAATATACCAAGCTGACCAGTATGAGTCGGCTGATCTGAAAAGTCGCATTTGTTTTTATGCCAAGGTTTGTCGACGTATCCGCTCGGCCTCTTTGTCTTTGCCTTGACTGCTCAGCACCGATGCCAGATTGTTTATACTCGTCAGCGTCTCGGGATGCTCTTTGCCCAGCACCGTTTCTATCAACGCCAGTGTCTGTCGATATGTCTGCTCGGCCTTTTCGTGTTTGCCTTGACTGCTCAGCACCTCGGCCAGATTGTTCATGCTCGTCAGCGTATCGGGATGCTCTTTGCCCAGCACCGTTTCCTTCAACGCCAGTGTCTGTCGATGTATCTGCTCGGCCTTTTCGTGTTTGCCTTGACTGCTCAGCACCTCGGCCAGATTGTTCATGCTCGTCAGCGTATCGGGATGCTCTTTGCCCAGCACCGTTTCCGTCAACGCCAGTGTCTGTCGATGTATCTGCTCGGCCTCTTCGTGTTTGCCTTGACTGCTCAGCACCTCGGCCAGATTGTTCATGCTCGTCAGCGTATCGGGATGCTCTTTGCCCAGCACCGTTTCCGTCAACGCCAGTGTCTGTCGATATGTCTGCTCGGCCTCTTCGTGTTTGCCTTGACTGCTCAGCACCGATGCCAGATTGTTCATGCTCGTCAGCGTATCGGGATGCTCTTTGCCCAGCACCGTTTCCGTCAACGCCAGTGTCTGTCGATGTGTCTGCTCGGCCTCTTCGTATTTGCCTTGACTGCTCAGTACCTCGGCCAGATTGTTCATGCTCGTTAGCGTAGAGGGATGCTCTTTGCCTAGTACCGTTTCCTTCAACGCCAGTGTCTGTCGATGTATCTGCTCGGCCTCTTCGTGTTTGCCTTGACTGCTCAGCACCGATGCCAGATTGTTCATGCTCGTTAGCGTAGAGGGATGCTCTTTGCCCAGCACCGTTTCCATCAACGCCAGTGTCTGTCGATGTATCTGCTCGGCCTCTTCGTGTTTGCCTTGACTGCTCAGTACCTCGGCCAGATTGTTCATGCTCGTCAGCGTATCGGGATGCTCTTTGCCCAGCACCGTTTCCCTCAACGCCAGTGTCTGTCGATGTGTCTGCTCGGCCTCTTCGTATTTGCCTTGACGTCTTAACACCGATGCTAGATTGTTCATGCTCGTCAGCGTATCGGGATGCTCTTTGCCCAGCACCGTTTCCTTCAACGCCAGTGTCTGTCGATGTATCTGCTCGGCCTTTTCGTGTTTGCCTTGACTGCTCAGCACCGATGCCAGATTGTTCATGCTCGTCAGCGTATCGGGATGCTCTTTGCCCAGCACCGTTTCCGTCAACGCCAGTGTCTGTCGATGTATCTGCTCGGCCTCTTCGTGTTTGCCTTGACTGCTCAGCACCTCGGCCAGATTGTTCATGCTCGTCAGCGTATCGGGATGCTCTTTGCCCAGCACCGTTTCCGTCAACGCCAGTGTCTGTCGATATGTCTGCTCGGCCTCTTCGTGTTTGCCTTGACTGCTCAGCACCTCGGCCAGATTGTTCATGCTCGTCAGCGTATCGGGATGCTCTTTGCCCAGCACCGTTTCCGTCAACGCCAGTGTCTGTCGATGTATCTGCTCGGCCTCTTCGTGTTTGCCTTGACTGCTCAGCACCTCGGCCAGATTGTTCATGCTCGTCAGCGTATCGGGATGCTCTTTGCCCAGCACCGTTTCCGTCAACGCCAGTGTCTGTCGATATGTCTGCTCGGCCTCTTCGTGTTTGCCTTGACTGCTCAGCACCGATGCCAGATTGTTCATGCTCGTCAGCGTATCGGGATGCTCTTTGCCCAGCACCGTTTCCATCAACGCCAGTGTCTGTCGATGTATCTGCTCGGCCTCTTCGTATTTGCCTTGACTGCTCAGCACCAATGCCAGATTGTTTATGCTCGTTAGCGTATCGGGATGCTCTTTGCCCAGCACCTTTTCGCATAATGCCAATACCTGTCGATGTATCCGCTCGGCTTCTTCGTGTTTGCCTTGACTGCTCAGCACCGATGCCAGGTTGTTCATGCTCGTTAGCGTAGAGGGATGCTCTTTGCCCAGCACCGTTTCCGTCAACGCCAGTGTCTGTCGATGTGTCTGCTCGGCTTCTTCGTGTTTGCCTTGACTGCTCAGCACCAATGCCAGATTGTTCATGCTCGTCAGCGTATCGGGATGCTCTTTGCCCAGCACCGTTTCCTTTAACGCCAGTGTCTGTCGATGTATCTGCTCGGCCTCTTCGTGTTTGCCTTGACGTGTCAACACCAATGCCAGATTGTTCATGCTCGTCAGCGTAGAGGGATGCTTCTTGCCTAGCGTCTTCTCTGTATTCCTAAAATGGAACACCCGCATCTCGTACGCCTCGGACCATCGCCCTATCGCGTATAGGAACCGCTCGATTCTGTCCACCAGAGCAAGTCTGTCCCTTACGACTTCACGCTTCGAGTGATGTTTTTCGAAAAACGTGCTAAAGTTTGCCATCAAATGCGGCACCAATCGTAGCTTATAGCTTGGATTGAGCCGATTATCCTGGGTAGCATCCGCCAAAACCTCCAGAGCCACACCACTTGATCGCCACTGCGTTTCCATATCCAGTCGATCCTGTCCCCACGCGTGCACAAGCTTGTGCATTGCGTAGCTCTCTTGATCCGATCTCCACTGGATTAGGGAATACATTTGCAGTGTCTTAAATGCCAACTCCAACTCATACAAGTTCCAGTCGACTTTGGGGAAGAGGAACGACCACCACGTCCGAACAGTTGACGGTGCAGTCTCTGGCTGTGGACTGACCGAGTCTGCGCTCTGATCAAACAGACGGAGAAAGATATCGTCGAAGTTCATAAATGCCAGTATGTTCAACAGTCGGGCTGCCGCCGGACTTTGATTCACAACTGCGTCGAAGGATGCTTCCCACGTGCTCAATACGCTCTCGCCGTACCGGTGGATATGCTGCTTGGGTCGCTGACGAAGCAGCTCTGTCCGCCGCTGACGATACTCGGGGAGATATCTCCGGATATCAGACGACAACCGAGGCGTTGCGGACACATATGAACCGGCCAGCGTGATTGCCAACGCAAAATGCCCAAGCTCGTTCACGATTCGAACTACTTCTGCCTCGACGTCCCGCCCCTTCCCCTTGAACTTTGCGTATCGTTGGAACAGCTCGGCCGCTTCTGCTGGCTCCATATCCCCCACCTCGACGGCTTCTAGCGCTGTGATGTCCCTCGCCGTTGCGCTCCGCGACGTGATGATGATATCCACACCCGGTGCGTCCGGCATAAAGTGGTCCAGATCGACGTACGACCGGTCTTGATTGTCGTCGATGGTGTCCGCACTGTCCAGGACGACCAGCCATCGCCCCTTCCGGCCCTGGAACCAGCTTTTGACTGCCGGCACCGCATCTTCCGCCTTCAACATCTCTTGGCCCGCCGCGATCTGGCGATCGTACAGTAGCCGGTAGATCTGTACATAGTCCCGCTCGATCGACTCGTTCGATCCGGCTTCGATCCAAAAGACGGCGGTGTAGTCTTGACGACACTCCCGGACATAGTTGAGCACCAGCTGCGATTTGCCGGCTCCACCGAGCCCCCAAACCACCAGTATCTGTCCAACTTGCGCTCCGTCGCCTGTCGAGTCATGTAATCGTTCCTTGATCTTCTGATGGAGCTTCGGCCGCGAGACGTAGTTTGGAACCGGTCGCAGCGACGACTTGGAATACTGACCCACATAGTCATCTCGAGCCGCAGCTTTCGAATCTGGAGGGAAGAGGTTTATTAATTAGAAGTATCACCGGATTATAAGGCGTGCTGACTGATAGTGAGTCCGACGAAGTTCCCTAGAAAAAGCTGGCTCTGAGAGGCGTCGATGTTGCCAAATTGGGAACCTCCTTGGGCTATCTCGGTTTGCGGAGGTGGCATTATTCCTGCGCCTGAGGCTCATTGGCTGTAGAGGTCTTAGCCCAGTAGCTAAAGACCTTAGGCACCGGTGACAGCGGAGGCTGCTCTGGTAAAAAGGAAGTCAATTCAACTCACGAGAGTAAGATGCCCCAGACGCGACTGGTTTCTGAGGAGGCGAAGTTGTAGCAAGAACGAGATGGCTTCAGCACAGGCTTCTTCGAGTTTGGCGCTTCGGCCATATTCTAGAGGCTGTACTCAGCCACGTTTCATAATTCCCGTCTTCCGGCCGTCACCATCACGAAGCCAGCTTTCTACTTATCTGACTTGCACCCAATACTACATATCGGCGGCCATGGCAGGCCAAGCCCCTTAGGACGCGATTGCACTCGCGGCCTGAGTCAGCCCTCACTCCCCATTCCTTCCCTAGGCGAGCGAAAGAGATGCGAAGGGTCTTTCATCGGCTCCCACCATTCCTCAACTCTATCTACTTGGAATGGCTTCACACAACCTATCAAAGCTCGAGCGGAACAAGCCAATAGAGGCTTTCATTGTTGGCATTGCAGAGCTACCAGATCCCCGTGATCTGCCATGTCATTGGCCAAAATCTCCGCCGGTAGGAGGAGACGAGAGCCATGGCTAAATACTCTTGTGCCGCAGCTGTTCCAAAGTCTACGATCTAAGACTCGCCTTAATATCGACAACCCTGATCATTTCGAAAATGCCGTACCTCCTTGTGGTACATCTAACGACGCCATGAACGAGGCGTCCAAGCCCGGCTGGCTGTTTTTGCCAACCAACCTACGATACTTTACCGATTTCGAGCGCTCAGATTACGCCCGTCGAGAGAAAGTGTTCAATAATCCGGGCAAACCTGTCATTCGCTAGGCCCCTCCGCCTCTCAACACCAACAACATCAATGTGATTAGCTCGAATAGGGCGCTTATGGTGGTTCATATTCGGTTCACGTCCTTCGGCAGTACATGGGTCGGTCGTATGATGAGGGTATCAAGCCACCTTACCTGCCACTCATACTGCTACCTTACAGCAATATCAGACCTTTCTCTCTCCCTCCCTCGGTCGTATCCTTATTAACCACACTCAGCCTGATGAAGTCGCCGCTGGCTTTGTCGGCTATGACCGTAACGGGTACTGGAAGCAAACCTTTGTTATCTGTAAGGCTCAGATGTATGTAGGGTGTGAGCGAGACCTGTATGCCACGGTCGCCGTTACGGGTTTGGACGTGATTCAGACTGGGTGATACGATCAGTCGGCAAACCACCCTGCCTGGATTGATCGCCAGGAAACCATTATAAATTTTGCGCAAAAGAAGTGGATCGATGCCGGAAATACAGGCGCGCCTGACGTAGAGTTTGTGGACGGGAGACGTCGGCGGGTATTGAAGAGATGGAAGGAGGCAGTGGGGAAGGGCTGGCAGGCGAACCATCGAATCGTCTCTGTTGCTGGGCTCTTGCGATAGATAAGAAGATCAAGGAGGGCGATGACGATTTCCAAGTGCGATCGCTACAATGGCGCCGTCTCGTTTATAGTGAGGGTATAAGCAGTACTTACCATGTTCTTGATATATATTGAGGATCGGTCAGCGCAACGTCACGCATATTGGTTCAACAACAAACCTGTCGGCCATTCACTTCTTTCCTGGACAGCCAGTCGAGATCAACGGATGTGTATTCGGCTCGGCCCTTGGCTGTCGCCGCCTTCTTCAAGGATCTTTCCCAAATCGTCTTTCTCGTGTCCAACCCCAAGGGCCCGTAATGCAATGCCACTGAGACTCTGCTCTGAATCGCATCGTCAAAATCCTTAACGCGGTTGGTCGTAAGGACCATGATCCCTCAATAGTACTCAAGTGTACGCAGAACACCGACACGAGAGCGTTATGTGGGTTGACGAAAGAGCGTGACTGCACAAACACGTCGGCTTTATTAAGGAGGAGGATGGCCTTCCAATAATGGGCAAGGCGAAAGATAGTCGACAGATGCTCTTCAAGCACCTTCGCGTCCTGGCCAAGTTCCCCGGCAGATATCTGAAAAGTCAGAAGGACCAGATAAACGGAGAGGAGCAAGACTTACCGCGTAGAGTGGCCTCTCAAGAGATTCGGACAGGCCTTCTACGGTCAAGGTCTTGCCTACGGTCAAGGTCTTGCCTACTCCAGGGGTCCACTGGAAATATGTGTCAGCCTATGGTAGAGGACTAAGCGCCGGGATTTGTACTGCAGAAGTGTTATCAACCCTTGGCCCTTTCTCTCCACAAAGTCGTCGATCACATCATCGGATGCGCGGGATATGTGAGCCTTCGCGAGGGCAGTGATGACCTTCTTCGTGGCGGGAATCGCGAGATTGTCGAAAGAAGATGGATTCTAGACAATATCCGATATTTTGAGGTAGGTGATAGCGTTTTAGGACACATTATATGGCAGACTATTTCATGCAACTGTACACTAGCCACGTGCCGACCACTCAAGGCTGGGAGAGGGCTTGGGACGGAGGGATACCGTACCATCGCTGGTGTTTCCCTTGCCATTCTTTGATAGAGTGAACTATGTGTGATCCTTCTGCGAAAAAATGGCCAATGATCACCAACCTCTGTCTGGGTGAGCCGGTCTGCCCCGTTCTCATCTGTGCTGTGCTCGGCCTTTTGTCTCAAACTCCCGCAGCAACCTCCGTGCGTTTCCCAGTTCACCTTTGAGCAGCCGTGTATTTTTCCACCGTGCCATGTATTCCGTTCCCGACACCGTCTCTCTTGTATCAAGTATCTTTTATGATTTCTAACTCCGGCTCCTTGACTTGGGCTAGATCACCTTGTCCCTGAGTTTGTTCAACATGTGGGCTGGGGGCAGTACCGCTGGCAGGGTTGCGGGGGATGGTTGCATTACGGATTTCGGGCTTGACAACCTTCAACTCAGGTGAGGTGTCGACGGCCTAGGTGTCGATACCCTGATCCCAGACCGCGAATGTGTTATCCGTGGATGTCAGACGGGCTATTGGCTTTCCGAAGTACACATATGCATTCCACCCCCACCTTGACCGCCAACAGCTTCATCTCGATTAGGTAACGAATGGCGGAAACATTTAACGCGACGCTTCGACGCAGACTTTCCCTCAACGGCACACGGAATCCATTTCCTTGTAGATCCCAGTAAAGGCATATTTTTCTTGTCGCCGTTCCCGGTGGCTTTCCCATACAGACTTCTACCCATTATCGGCTCCTTAGCATTCATTAAACATTTAATAGAAATCCCACATAGCGCGCTGCTTCCGTTCGCGAAGCCTTTATCGACGGAATATATATTTAAGGAATCGAAACGGTGATCCTTTTTTCGAATATTTGGCATTTAGTATAGCATAACGTGAGGCTCAGTGGCTCGGTGCTAATACCAGATTATTTATACTCCCTAGCGTATTAGGATACTGCCTTGTGATGCCAAGCCTCGTATTTCAACGTCCATGCATCTGAAGCTTGCGCTCCACTAACATCCAACCTCCACAACAATCACCTAGCTTCTCGCATACACGGTCTGGATTCCACTGCACGTACACCATGCCTACAGTCGGCCCCGAACTCCCTCCTCATCTCCAGACAAAGCGCAAGCGGGAAGACGAAGCACACGACACCGCATTGACCCCCCCAAAGCGACGGCGCAGCTCCTTAAGCAGCTCCAACGATACTGAACCCCGCCGAGTCATAGGCCCAGCCCCTCCACCAGCCGACCTCTTAGAACTTCCACCCACAGCGCCAGTGCCAGACGCAGAAGACAGCTCCTCAGACGACGACTTCGGCCCCTCTCCACCACCAGCCCCAGGCTCAATGAAGCACGAAGCCGAAAGAAAACGCCAACAGACTCTCGACGAAGATTTTGCGACCAAAGAGGCAGCCAAAAAACCCCAGCGCGAAGAATGGATGCTTGTTCCCCCAAAACAAGGAGACTGGACCTCAAAAGTTGACCCCACCAAACTCCGCAACCGCAAATTCAACAGTGGCAAAGGCGCAAAGGCGCCCAGCCAAGGCGGTTCCTCCGAAACCTCCCTCTGGAGCGAAACACCCGAGCAAAAACGACAGCGGCTAGAAGACGAAGTCATGGGCCTGAAGAAGCCTGCGCAATTAGGGCCTGAGGAGAAGAGGGATACAAGACAGGAGGAAGAGGCGCGAGAGACGGAGAGGAGGATAAGGGAGTATAATGAGAAGAATCGGGGAGGGAGTTTGTACAGTGAGCATAAGAAGGCGGGGCCCAAGGAGAAGGAGGATGATCCTAGTGCTAGGGCTTTTGATCGGGAGAAGGATATTGGGTTGGGGCAGAAGATTGGGCATGCGCAGAAGAGGGAGTTGTTGAATAAGGCGAAGGATTTTGGGAGTCGGTTTTCGGGGGGAAGTTATCTGTGAAGACAGTTTTATCAAGACAGGCTTTCAATTAATTCAAGTTTGAAGGACTTTGGTGTCATTGGGCAGGGTATATAGAGTGGCATGAATGCATTTAGCTAATCGTAGAAGCCAGTACCCTAGAGGATCCGTGATAGAGGCTATCTAGCTTTCTTCATCGCCTTCTTCAGCCTCTTAGCCTCTTTGTCCCCAATTTCCTCCCGGTAGATATCCTCGGCCAACTCTCCTTTTCGCTTTTTATCGGACTTGGAAGACTTCACACTTACGGTCAGATCTTTTTCTCCACCTTTCGCATGTGCACGCTTGACCTGCTTTTCTGCCTCATCCCAACCTGCTGACCCAGTCTCGACCTCGTATTTGTCCAGCGGCAAGGCATCGATCAAGGCTCTTTGCTTCTCTTTCAACTCCTTGTCGACTTCTTCTCCGCCTTCTCTTAACTCCTCGTCGAGATTACTTTGCAGCGGGTCGTATTTCTTCGTCTGCTCCACATCCATGCCGTCCTCCTCAACGGTGATATTCGATTGAGGAATGGTTTCCTCAACAGCACCTTCCAGGATCCTCCTGAAATGAGCCGATACCTTCCTCACAATCTTCACAAACATAGCCAGCAACTGGCTAGCCGGCAAGCCCAATTCCTTCTCGACATCCTCAAGCACCTTCCGCTGCAAGCCAATTGCCAGTAAGATACTCGACTGCACGCCCGTCATACTCACTGCTGGCTTCAGTCTACCTGTGAAGTAAAGATGTGCAATCGGCGGTATCATATCCAGGATGACATGGTAGTCAAGCATGTTATTCGCATAGCTGTCTAGGCGCTTGAGATCGAAAGGAGAGAAAGAGGCGTCAAGTTCGGATTTTGTAAGGGGCTCTGGGGTGTACAAGGTATCGAGTTTTGCGCCAGTATTGGCAGACTCGATGATGGAGAGTGCCAGCACTGAGGGAAAAGCACGGAATTGGTACGATAAGAGGGACAGGAAGCGTTTGTGGAAATCTCGAGCAAAGGCTCCAAGCCAGGCATTGTCCGTGTTGCCGCTATTGCCAGAGAGCGTACGTATCATTACGCAGGAGTGCTCCCCCGTGAGCTCGTTGGGTGTTTGCCGCAGGTAGACTGGAGCGAACGAAGCACGCTTCCAGAATTTATGAAGAGGTGGTGTGAGGCCAAATGAGACGCCTAGGTAGTCCAAAGACTGGGGACGGCGCTCCGAGAGGCGAGAGAAGAGAGGAGGCATGCTATTTATGTCGCGGACTTTGATGTTATCGGATTGCAGAGTGGATGATTCGAGGTCCACGTCTGTGACACGGATGATAGAGTCGTTTTGAGTAGGCTCGGTCTCTGAGAGGTTGGCAAATTTACCATCATAGAAATCTGTGAGGAGTGTGATAGCGCGGCTGCCGTAGCCCATACTAGTGTACTCTGGATTCGTAGCTATTCGGACTACTCGCGCTCCAGAGAGACCTGCGAACTCTTCGTCCTGGAATTGCTGGCTGACGAGCCATGGGATCATGTCGCCACCCGCTCTTTGACCGCGGCTTAAGCTGCTGAGTACACTCTGCTTGCTAATCTGGCCTTCTAACGCAACTTGAATCACGCAGAGAGGCTCTGGTAGTCGAGAGCTGTCATCGTCGACTGGTGGAACGAGGACAAAAAGTTGATGAGCAGGGGCATCGCTCATCAGTTGCAGGTCATTCGGCGAGTTCTTGTAATGGCTGGCAACGTACAATGCAATCATCTGTTGGAGGAACTTTTCAGAGACAGGATGGAATGAGAAAAGCGTATCTCGATTAACATGCAGTAGCTCGCACTTGGAAGGATGCGGACAGCCTTGGATATTAAGCTTCGAAGTGGGGAGAGTAGCATCAAGGCAAAGGACCTTGTTCAGCCATTTCTCGACTGAGTCTCCTTCAGCATATCTGATAGGCTCCGTAAGCGTGATCTCTCGCAGCGATCGACCTCTTCCGGAAGCGCTGTCTCCGTTCGTTCTAGCTTTGCCACTTGAACGATCAGCTACTTCTGCATCGCCGGCACCATTCAGTTTAGCACTTCCTCGAGACTGTTCCCGCAATTGTTGTATCAATTTGAGCGATAATGATCTGCCAGTGCCTTCGTAGCCATTGATAGTCGAGGCCATAAAAACAAGGTACGGGCCCATCAGCTTTCTGACAAGGGGTAGCGGTATCGCTGCAGCCTCATCAATGACAACCAGCTCTGCTTGACCTAGGGTATAGGCATCTTGAGGTTGGATATACTGTATTGTTTGTCTGTGTTGGCGGTGTACATTCACGCGTACTATTGCCTTGTTGAAGTCTGGATTAGTTGATTGAATGATTGTATAATCAATATGATCCAGATAGTTGAGCGCGTCGAAACCCTTGAAGACAAACTCGAACAGCGTTTTCAAATTTTCTGGACTGGGAGAAGTAATGAAGATGTTGCTATATCCATGGGCTATAGCAGCTGCGATCGCTACTCCAAGAGCTGCAGACTTTCCTCTCCCCCTTGCAGCGGTAAGAGTGACTGTACTCCGTAAGGTCTTTTCCGCAATGGCATCAACAAAGGTAAGAAGAGCTTTTGCCTGGTCCACGGTCTTGGCAATCTGGACTAGAGAGCCCACTGGCTGTGAATCAGCCAGGCTCTGCTTGATACCATCAAGCTCCTTCCTTGCCTTTGTTTTTCCTTCGTCTTCAGGATCTGGAGGAGGCAGTGGTTTCACGTTCTTCCCGCCAGATATTGGTAGAACATTTAGCTCATCATCCACAAACAGACAAGAATCGCAGCTGCCCAGGGAGAGCACGAAGCGTTCATTGAAGCGGGCAACCACATCATCGTGTGCCTCAGTTCGATATCTGGAATGCACGTCCATGGACAGAGTGTATAATTGCTTTAGGCTGTTTATGCTTTTGAGCAGCAAAAGGACCATTCCTCCACCTTCAACAACCTCAATCGTCCTCGCAAGCAGGTTTGGGGTTATGGCCTCGAAATCCTGTAAAATACACATTCCAAACGTGTTGCCCAGAATCTTTTCCGTCTCCTTATAGTAGACATATCTTATATTATGAAGTGTGAGGAAGAGCTCGAACGGATCCTCGGTATTGGGTTCGCGAATGCCACGCTTGATCTCTTTCCGAATCTTATTCTCTCGCTTCTTTCGATGACTCGTGAAGCCTAGAAGATCTTTCTTGTACGCCCATAATACCGACTTGTTTTGCTTGATGTCCACGCTGGACATGATATAGTGCAAGTGGACGATAACATCTTTGGCGCGGTCCCCCACGACCACGATGAAGCTGCGCTTCTTCTCCTGCGTAACGCTGTATCAGTATGTGCTATACTTCAGAACCGCTGGGAGTCCAACGTACCTGGACCGCGTTGCGAATCAAAGCGGGGATCCGCGAGTCACTGCAATAATTTAGCATGCGTCAAATTTGCAATGGCAGCATGGAGACATACACTGCTTTTCTAGGCATATTGTCCTATATACTACGCGTCCGCCACCGACCAGTAGTGAAAGAACAAGTCCATACACGGAATATGCAAAACATTACCCCGGCTTTGTCCTGGAATGGCGGCAAAGACCCAGTCAGAAAAGCTGCTCAGAAAGCCTGAATTTTGTCCGGCAATTTTACGCGATCCCTCAGCCCTACGATGATTTTATTTGCAGCAGCCCCATTTCGAGAGCGAAGCATTGGCAGTCGAGGTCATCAAAAATCCAAGTGTATCACAATTTTGACAGCGTTTCATCGCTGACAGCTGCCCACAAGCCAGCTCAATGCTGGGCTGGGCTTCATTGCTCTCTCATGGGTAGGTCGCGGTGTATTCGTTCCAGCATGCGTGGTTTCAGAGGAGCTGATTCAGCTTCTAGCGCTCTTCTCCTTGCCACATCTTTCACATCTATATCTTATGAGAGTTCCTCGATCATAGGTAAAAGCTTTCTTGGGATTTACTAGCTTAGCTAATTGTGTTCAGGGCGCCCAAACCAGTCATCGATTTTTATTCTCTTCATTTCTGGACTTAGCCTCGTCTTTTTCCGCAATTTGATACTCCAGCTCCTTTCTTCATCTGATTCCGTTCAAGGTTCAGTTCTCCCACTGCAAGATAGACGTCCATTCAACGCACTCAAAGATTCGAGTTATTCGTCACCGGAGCAATGGAGCTCTGCTCGTTCTCTGCCGCCTCGCCTGAGGCGGCTACTTATATTCTCTGTAGCTATGGCGATCTCCTTGCGGGTCGGGTTTCTTCACTTGATACTCAATAACAGACAATGTACTATCTTGAGTGCCGAGGTAGGGCTTTCAACTTCTAACAGTCCCGTAGTACCTGCTGAAACTATCCATAGGGCTTTGTGCCGTTACTTTTGGCTATCTTCGATTACTGGTACACCTACCGTCGACGGGGAAAGATGGCCCATGGTTCCGAACCCAGCTTCCAACCAACGGCTATCTATGGTGGTGTTAATTACATGTTGCCAGCTGCCTTTCTTAGCATCTCCAACACTTTCCAATCATTGGCCATGGACAGTCCAAGATCTACTTATATCTGCCCACTTTCCTCCAACGCGCGCATGACAATACCGATGCTACAGATACTTGGTGCTTTTCTTGACTTCTGCATCCTTATCAGTATTGAAAGTCTTGTACTGACACCTACTATGGATCCATCATCGGCCATGGCGTTCTCGCCGGCCGTTCTTGGCTCCCTTTTCCTGCTTTCCTCAATCATCTCATCCATTGGCGGGATCCTTGCGGTCATCACTAATACAGTCTATTGGAGTGAGCTCTTTGATCCTGGTTGGTCGTATGCCAGCACCGTAGCTTGGTACTCGATTGTCTTCACAGCAGTAGTGATCGCTGCGCTTCACATTTCAGCACGCCATGGGTTGTTACACTTGGCACTCTTCGTACTGTGCATCTGCACATACTCCAGTGGTCTAGCTTTATCCTGGGCGGATCGGGAAGTCTTACTTCCCCCTGCTCAAATACCAATGGCCATCTACCTCGGCTTCCTCTTCATAGGTGCCGTGTTTTACATGCGGGTTCAAGCAAACTTAGGAGTCGGATCATCACAGCGTCCAGCCTCGCGTGCCCCCTCTTACGTGTACGCAACGTTAGTGCTACTGGTCATTTTCCTTGGCTGGTCTCAGACCTCTCAAACAACAAAAGTGCTCAACTCCCATCCCATCGATTTGCTTGCGAAGAATGCTTCGGTGCAATCCAACGCTTGGCTTGAGCAAGCTTCGAAAAGCCAGACACTTACCGAAGGTGTGGAGGAGTACCGTCGGCGTTACCAGCGCAACCCGCCCCCTGGATTCGATGCATGGTACAATTATGCCAAGTCGAGATTGTCAGTTGTGATGGACGACTATGACACTATTATCGAAGACTTGAGACCTTTTTGGGGCCTTTCGCCCGCTCAGATACGTCTTCTGAGCCGACAAGTCGTCTCCGATCCTTTCAATGAAGTTTCAGAGCTAGTCGTAAGGAACGGGAGTGCAACGCTGGGCCCTAATTTCCTGCCTACTCATCGATGGATGCTTGACGGAGTTTTGGATCTAATTAAGAATTTTACGCAGTATTTACCAGACATGGACCTTGCATTCAATTTGAACGATGAGCCACGCGTGGCCGTTCCATACCGAAGACTTCAAGAACTCCGAGATGCTGGCTCGGGAAACCACATCAAGAGCAGCGTGAGCCACAATTGGGGCAAAGATCGAGCGAAGACTTGGCTCAAACCAGAGGATGTCGAGCCTACAACATTTTTCAAGGATCATTCCCGCACCAATTCATTCTCCATCGGCTCCATTGCCTGTCCACCGACCTCCTACGCCCAGCGAGTCCATGCATGGGATGCTAGCAGGCTCTGCACGTCATGCGCAGCTCCACATTCCAATGGTGTCTTCCTAAGCAACTGGACGCTATCCGGCTCACCCTGCCACCAACCGGACCTTCGTAATCTCCACGGCTTCTACCTCAGCCCTGCGGCCTTCAAGCCCTCTCACGAGCTCCTCCCGATATTCTCCCAAAGCAAAGTCGAAGGCTACGCTGATATCCTCTACCCTTCCCCCTGGAACTACATAGACAAAGTGAAATACGACGCCAACACCTCGAACAACCATCCAGATCCTCCCTTCGCCGAGAAAGAAAACACTCTTTTCTGGCGGGGTGCCACCTCTGAAGGAGTCTCCCGTCGTGGCAGCTGGAAAGGCATGAGCCGTCAACGCGCCGTCCATCTAGCCAACAACCTCACCATCGACTCTCGCTCCCCCGCTCTTCTAATCCTTCTTCCCCACCCCTCCCTTCCAGGAAAATACGCCTACCAAAACCTTCCTTCCGATCCGATATCTGCCCTCAACCTCTCCCTCAATATTTCAATCGTCAACGGTATAGCCCGAGCTTGGGACAATGACGGCGCAGCTCAAGACGCCGAGTTCGGGTTCGCCCCCCAAACAGACTTCCAAGACCATTGGCGTTATCGCTTTCTTCTCGACGTAGACGGTGCCGGCTACAGCGGCCGCTTCCTGGCTTTTCTCCAGTCGAGAAGTCTACCTTTCCGCAGCGGTATCTTTAGAGCGTGGTGGGACGGCCGACTTACAGCATGGCAGCATTTTGTGCCCGTTGATGTGAGATTGCATGGATTATTCAGCACGTTATCTTACTTCATGGGAGCAGCTACGCCGGCAGGTACGATAGAGGGTATTATGAAGGAGCATTTGGCGGCGGGTGAGGAGATTGCAGAAGCTGGGAGGTTGTGGGCTGAGAAGGTGCTTAGGAAGGAGGATATGGAGATTTACATGTTTAGATTATTGCTGGAGTGGGGAAGATTAACCGATGACAAGAGGGATGAAATCGGATTTATGGGATGATTTGTGATCATAGGAGTTGGGAGTTTGGGTTTTGATAGCAAGTTCGGTTCTGTATACTACGACGCTTTCACAGGGCAAATAGCGGGAGAACCTTTTCATGATCACAAGATGTTCAGTCCTTCTGCTCCCTTGCAGCTGTTATATACATCCGGCATATTATGCAGCGCACATGACATCATTCTTGCAAAAGACATAAAGACCTTTTGAAAAATGCCTTCAAAGACCTTTACACTCTCCGTCTCCTTGGCGACTTGGACATTCCACACTTAAAGATCGCACCCAACGATTTTAGTCATCCGTCGCTCCTGCTGACTTTGAATTTGTCAGCCCAAAGGCAAAGTGTCGCGACTTCCTCAAGATCAATGTCACAATTGCCGCCCATCTGCCTGATCTTCATCTTTTCAATCATTCATCATTGTCTGAATCCTCCAGGATACCCAACTTAGGACCGCGAAATATCTCCGGCATATTCCTTTCGGGCTGCTTAGGAACCAAAAACACTTCTCCATCAGTACCCTGCACGTCGAATTGATCCCCCAATTCGAGATCATCATCCATGACCGCCTCAATCACAAACTCGATCTCCACTCCACCAAACTCTGCCCCAACCCCTGCCCCAGTCCCTGCCTCAATCCCTTCCCCATAAGCCTTGTCGCCTCCGCTGTCAAAAGTCAACCACCTAACCCCGGGCTCCAAAGCCGCATTTTCCAACTTCCTACTCGAATACCACTTGAACTTGATCTGCCGATACTGCAACGCCCATATGCGTTCACCGGCCGCTGAGAACTCACTACTAACGCCTTGGTCTTTTGAGACTTTTTCCTCCGCCACCAACGTTGAGCCCCATTGGTGGTAGCCCAGCCAGTACGTCGGCGGGTAGCTGTGCGTGGCCACCTGTACTGGTCGTCGTACTGTGGTCGATTTTGATACGGCCATCAAAGATTGTTCGAAGCCCGGACGAGAAGGTAGATCTTGCAACCTCGACCTATCCATTTCTCAAACCATAGCCTTGTCTTGGTGAGTCCGCAGACCTGTTCGAACCAGTTACTGGAATTTTTTATCAGATAGGTTGCTGCTTTGGCGGATGAAAGCTCTAATGTCTTCGATTTTCCCCAATTAACAGATGTCCAGAAGTAATCGGTCAGCACAGTTTCCACTTCTTTTGACCCAGCATCCTAGATTGTGTTGGTTAGCCTTAAGTAATTCTATTACTATTTAATAAAAGTGCTTAATACGTAATAGCTACCCCTAAGCTTACAGGCATTAAATATATAATTCTAGCTCTATTTCTTCCTTAGGATAAAGTCTTTAGCGCCGCTTATTATACTACTGAGCTGAGTCTCCTCTATTAATATAATCGTATAGTATAGATTTAGGAATCCTATAACGTTTAGTAATTTTTCTCCCTGAGATAATACTATCTATATCCTTCCAGGTAGTATAGGCGAGGTCTATACGCTCTGCTTTCGGTAGTTCGATATTATCAGGATCGGTAGAAGGTTAACGGGTGTTCCTAGGTATCGTAAGTATTAAAAAGAACTGTATAAAAATATAGACATAAATGCGTGTTGGATAATCTTATTTACGTGTCTGCCTTTGCGTCGAATCCTGGGTTCGAGTAACGCAGCATCGATAAGCTGTCCTCTATGTCCTCTATGTCCGATGCTGAGGCTGAGGCCGGGGCCGAGCCAGGGAGCCCGCCAGCATCGCTGCCTCGGGACAAAACAGTAGAAATCCAGGCCCGCAAAATCATTTCGTTTACCGTCGTGCTCTATGTCCTCATATCTGTTGTCATGGTTGGTATGGTGCCCATGTTCGTGCGGATGGAAGAGCTTTCCATCTGCCGCGCATACTTGTTGCGGTAGCAAAGTATTGTGGTAGAAAGATGCTTGATTGAGTTGCGAGACTTGCTCGCTAAATGGCTCTCGGTGAGCGAGCTAAGCCTAATCTGTCTTAGGCTCTAATGAGGCCTGCACTACTATAATACAGCTAATGGCCTTAGCAAATGCCAGAAAACGAAAAAATGCAATCGACCCGATTGCGCCCGATAGCCTCAATGCAGTAGTAGTGCTGCCTCAACGCAGGCGTCTGTCAGCCACTGACGTAACAAGGTCCTTGATCCCTACCCCAACAGCGCCGATTGCGTCCCATACATCTCTTCGTAGTCCTTGACGAGCTCTGCAGCATTTCGCAATAGCTCACGATCGAGTAGCCACATATCCTCTTCAGGCCCACTGTCTTTCCATCTGACAAGGTATTATGTAGACCACCCTCGGCCGCGACGTATCCTCCTCTTGTTGATTAGTCTCTCGATCTCAAACTCCGGCTCATCTTGGTTTTCGACCACAATAGGTATTGCGGGGCGACGGCGTCGATAGGGGTCATCGGATGGGTGTGTAGCGGGCTCAAGGTGAGCTATCGACAGTACATTGTGTATGCGTATTGCGTCTGGGAGAGCGAGTTGGTAGGCGAGGCGGCCGACACGCTTTGTGACCTTAAAGGGCCCAACGAGTTGTGGTCCTGTCTTCTTCGACTGGACGCCAGGCATCTTATACCCCTTATGGAGACGGATATGTACCATGTCTCCAACGTCGAAGTACATCGGCTTGTGCTGCGCATCGTAGTAGTCCTTCATGCGCATAGCCGCGAAGGCGATAGCGTCTTTGGCGTCAATGTGGGATGGACGATACTCATCCATGCCGACGGCATCAGAATATGGGGTAACAGGGTATACTGGAATGGTTTTGCGAGAGGCTTTAACGCTGTCAGCTTTCAGATCAGTATGAAGTAGTCCGAAGTCCTCTGTAGGCTCATCAGGGTCGTTGAGGCGTAGTAGATCTAACGCCTCCCGAGTCCTGAAGCCAAACATGACTTGCGTAGGCGTCTTGTTGGTCGACGAGTAATTCGTAGAATTATTCAACGCGGCCGACATCCTACTGAGGACTGTTGGCCACTGACGAGGATCCTTCAAGGTTGCAATATAGTAGCGTAACGCTATCTCAGCAGTTTGATTGGACCTCTCAGACATCCCATCGGATTGGGGATGATATGCTGTTGAATACAATAGGCTGACCTTCAATGCCGTGAAGACTTGCTTCCAGATTTGGCCGATGAATTTCCTGTCTCGGTCAGATACAATGGATCTAGGCACACCCCAATTCAGTTGGGCCAGGCGGTCTATTAGTCTTATGGCCCAGTCCTTGCCAGACCATGTATTCATTCCTGGGATAAAAGTTACTGCCTTCGAGAACTTATCGGTCACCGACATAATACTCTCGTAGTGGTCTGGGACTGACTCTGGCAGGGCTAAGATAAAGTCAATTGTGAGGGTATGAAATGGCCGAGCAGGCGTCAGGATCGGCTGTAATGAGCCATAAGGTCTGTGCCGAGGTATTTGGTTGAGTTGACAGTGAGGGCAGTGACGGATGAATTCGTGTAGCTTTGTTGCCATATTGTAGATATAGACGCCCTGTGTCAAGCGTTCATGAGTTCTGGCATACCCAGGATGGCCCATCTCATCATGCGCAAGTTGAAAGATCTCTTGCTCCAGGACTGACGGGATGCATAGTCTCAGACCCTTCTCATCGTCGTCGAAATAGAGTAGTTTATTGACAACGCAATATGGCAACTTGGCCGCGTTGCTGCCTAAAGCCTCATTGTCCTCAACCATAGTCATTATTCGGGCCCATCGGGGCTCAATAAGGCCCTTGATGAGGCGTTGACGGAAGTCGTCGCTCATCTCCACTAGGCTGACTGGAAAGACCTTGACTGTCAACGCATCTAGGCTAGATTCGACAGTATCAGTCGGGACGTATTCGCGGCTCGCGAGCCGAGACAACGCGTCTGGGATGATATTAGCTTTTCCGGGTTTGTAGCGTACGTCGAGTCGAAATCGTTGGAGGTATTCAGACGCTCGGATCAGTCGTAGGTTAAGTTTCTCAACAGATATAGTAGTCAGGCTTGTTTGGCGTACAATAGATACAGCTGCGGAGTGGTCTGTATAAATAATCGTAGCCTTTTGGGCTGCCTCCACCATATGCCTTACTTTTTTAACTACCCATACGATGCCAGCTATCTCCATTTCTGTTGGCCAGTATCGTGTCTCCGCATCTGTGAGCAGACGACTCAGGAACAAGATAGGCTGTTGGGACTTCTGCTTAGGTGGGTCATCGACGACGTTGATCGTGGAGGGATTCAGCTCATCGTAGGTTGCGGAAGGCTTCGATAGTGCATTAGGCTTCTTGAAGCCTTTGGTAGGTAGTATATCTAGCGCCTGTGAAGGCTTTTGTAGACTGTCTGCCATACAGTAATAGATATGCGCGCCGAATCCGAACTCCTTACTAGCATCAAGGTCGATAAATAGCTGCCGCTTCTCATCGAAATGATACAGTAGAGTAGGTGACGCAAATAGCTTCTGGAGTTGATGGAAGGCGTTGAGCTCCCCTGGTGTAGGGACCGTGAGCAGGGCTCTGCCAGCCGCTTTTTTCCTAGCGTTGCCCCCAACACCCTTGATGCTCTTCGACAGATAGGTTTTGCGCTCCTGTAGGGGTTTGACGACGGCAGCATAATGTGGGATATACTGGCGCAAGTAGCCTGTCATACCCAGATATCTCTCGAGCTGTGACAATGTCTTAGGGAAACGTAGAGCCGAGATAGCTGCCAGCTTCTCATCGGCTGTAGCAAGGCCCAACGCGTTAACTCTTTAGCCTAGTAGGCGGACTGATGGGTATGCCAGAAATGATTTACGTGGCGACAAATGGATATTCATCTTATCTAGGGCTGCAAAGACCTGACGTAGATAACTTTGGTGTTCTTCGAGGGATGTAGAGAAGATCACGATATCGTCGACGTAGGCCCGACAAAACTATCTGAAGGATCGTAGGATCCTATCAATCATCCTTTGCACATAGGCGGGTGAGTTACGGTAGCCCATAACAGGCACCAAAAAGGTCTCTTGGCCTCTGTAGGAGGCAACGGTAAGTCGATAGCGGTGGTAGCGATTTACCCACCACTGGTAAAAGAAGGACGCCGCATCGACGGTCGAAATATGGGTGGCATTCCGTAGTAATACCAATATCTCAGACTGCAATAGGACTGGATAGGCATCAGGCATGGTTATTTGATTGAGGGCTCTGATGTCCACTACTACTCGTCCCTTGCCCTCCTTCTATACAACGAAGCATGGGAATAAGAAGGGTGTCGCCGTCGTAGTCCATTCCATCCTACCCTGCTTATAAAGTTTGTCGAAGGCTGTATCGATGACGTCTTTATCAGCTCTTCCGACGGGGTATACCTTGGCTTAGCCAGGCTTATACACCTTACGCCAATTATCGATCAGAGGGATATCCATATACTCTGATTCAGGCACATTGCGGACGTTTCCCGTATCCCTCCAGAGATTTGGGAACTCGTCAACAATAGCCGCGATGGAGGCTATTGTGGACTCCTGGGTACCGTGTATGGTGACGCCAGTATGATGGATTGTCTCAGACTGCTCTGGGGCTGTGATGGCCGAGAAGGCCGCTGCTGTAGCCATCAAGGTCCTTGTTGCGGTCTTAATCTAACCCTGAGACCTCTTGGGGCCCCTAGCGGCCAAATCATAGGTATCTGGGTTGATTGCAAAGCATCCAGCAGCATCATACTCGGAGACGTTGCCAATATTAAGGTATTTGGGCAGGACAATGTCTTGGTCGGTATCGTTACGGACGAAGACTTCCGAGACGGTATAATCAATGATGTAGGCATAGACTGACAACGATATGTCTAGGGCTGTTGGCTCAAACATGAAGTCTCTGTCAGCTGGTAGCATAAGCCTGCGACGACGCGGTCCTGAGATCGATATAGGCATGCTTGAGTGTGACCGCACGATAGTGTTCCTTTTCGTAAAGATCCTCTTACTGATCTCGTTGCCTTGGCGTTTAGTGATTGAGATAGGGATCTCTATACCCTGACATGAGCCGATTTTCATGATATCCTTATCCATATCAATAGTCATCTTCTCCGGTTTCAGAATATCGACGCCTATCAGGGCCTTAGCTGTAAGATTGTCAACGATGTGAAATTCTCGCTCAATAACTGCCGTCCGGGATTCGCCAGGGAAGAAGATTTGCGTCTTAATATATTCGCTTGCGTCATACTTCCTCTCTCCGATGCCTTTGACTTCAATAGCTATAGGCATCTTGGTAATAGCGGCCTTTGGCATATGCTTCTGGAGGAAATTGCGGTTAATCAGACTCATCGTACAGCCTGTGTCAGCACACAGATCCTGCGATGGGCTATTGGCTGACAACGACGCGGCTACTATGACGTAGCGATAGCCTCGAAAGCCATATCCATCGACTGTGACGTCTGTGGCGTCTGAGTAGACCATCGAGGGCTCCGACTTCACCAGTTCAGGTTGGGAGCCCGCGATAGCCTCTATTGTATCCAGTGACTCATTGACCTCGGAGCCCACCGACGACTTCGGCGGGGAGGACTTATAGTAGCCTGATCGGAGGTGATTATATAGGATATTGTTGGACTGGAAGGATGTATTGCATTTTCGGCACTTAGGATTTGAAGGCTTCGGTAGAGGAGTCTCAACAAAGTATGACTCGACAGTGTCCTCGGAAGGCTCATCAAGGTCCTTATTAGGTGTAATATTCTTATCGTAGGCAGCGTCGTAGCCCGACTCTGCCCAGTTAACGCCTTGATAGAATGCGTCCTCATAGGCGTCGTATTCCGCCTGATCGTCGGCAAGGATATTTTGTTCTCCCGTATTGTCGACATCGTACTGGTAGGCACGTAGCTGGAATAGACGGCGTTGGAACCCATTGGGCCGGAAAGGGTTCTTGCTGTTACCATGGTTTTGGGCGTTTGCGACGGCGTTTTGTGATAGCTGGTTCGATAACAGATTTGGCCCAGCTGACGCGTTTCCGCTTGTAATCTGTAAGGGTTGTCTTCCTGGATTAATCTGAAGCGTCGGGCCCTGTTAGGTGTTATTATTACTCTGATAGCCGCTGTTAAAGCCTCTCGTATTATTGACATAGTATGGGTTGGTAACATTGCTCCCATAAGGGTTCATGCTGCCTCCATACGGCCTATTATAGGATTGATCCCTACCATAGCCCAGACTATTGCCGAAAGGGCGAAAGTTGTTGAAATTAGGACGAGGGGTATACTGACCTTGCTTGTTCCTGTCTGTCCTTACTGGCTGGATCGATGCTGTCGTAACGGCATTGCTGGCATAGAGGTCGAACCATATGTCCTTTTGATGCCGTAATTCTTCCATTAGACTGGCAACTATCGACTTGTCTGTAGGTCGTGGCAAGTGCTGTCTGAGCTGAACGTCGATATGCTCGTAGGCTAACAGGACCTGAGATGTCTCGGTAGGTGCGATACCAGCATTTTTACTGTTCAGCACAATGGTAGCCAGGTAGTCTGCTGGGTCCCGACGATTTCGAGCGTCCTTGATGGTATACCTGACTGATTCTAATAGGGCTAATGACTTACCAGGGGAATCCCGGAATCTTTCTTCCAACACGTCACACCATTCTTTGACGCCGTTTGGATCATTCTGTAGGCCAACACGGCTGATATGGCTGAGCTCATTGGTATACCAAGTGTCAGCGGTACCTAGTAGGCAGGTGTCGAGGTGCTGACGGAGCAAGGCTGGGTCCATTATGGTCTCCTTTACTCGAAGCCTATTGGTGAAGCTGAAGACATTGTGATAGATATTATGGGTGTCCTTGACGTCCACCGGCATCACATCAGGATTAGGATCGAAGTATCCTATGTCCTTCGGACGGAATTGCGGTATGCCAGATCCGCCAGATCCAGTCCCGATAGGTCCAGGGGGGCCTGCCAGTCCCATTGGGCCTGGAGGCCCTGGGGGACCCTGGGGTAGATTGAGATTCTGTATTGCCGCATTAACGGCATTGGGAAGTGCTTGGTTGACCGCGTTAGTGATGAGCTGTTGTAGTTGCTGCGGATCCATATCGATCTGAAGCTCGGGCTGTTGTGGTACTTGATGTGCTAGCTGGGGGCCAATAGGGCTATCGTAGATAGCTTCGTCCGCTGACGTATCTCGTGTTGAGGGCGGCAAGGGAGGTGTCGATGAAGGGCCTTCAGGAGGGGTATTGGACTGAGACGCTTGACGATATCGCTCCAGCTGCTCGTTACATTGGCGCTGGAAGTCTGCCGTCTCTTTGATGAGCTTCCTTATGGAAGCCCGTAATGCTGGCTTGTCCACTGCCCAGACCTGAGCTAGGTCGTGGGGCTCTGCTGAAGAAGACCGTGCTCTAGCCCGATGGCCTCGATTGGTCAATGGTTGGGCTTGTGTGAGCTCAGAAGGACGGAATCGACGATGTGTAATAAGCTTGATTAACTTGACGACCTCATCATCCACTTCCCGTACAAAGGCGTGTTTGGTCTTGAGGAACTCGTCTAGCTGGAAGGCTAGGACGATAATGTCGTGGCTTGGCTTAATAGCATTCATGGATGGGTGTCAAAGGCTCTTCAGGCAAGTTGATGGTTATAAAAGACTTCAACGGAGATTTGGAGATAAAGAAGGTAAAAGTGGGCTATAACTGCCTAAAGGGACCTGACAAAGGCGTTGTCGGGGTAATGCGTATCCTGGGTCCTGAACGGTAGTAACAAGGGCCTTGTTTAGGAAGGTGTGGTGCCCAAATTCGCCCTGAGGTAGGAAGGTACTTCGACGGAATGGTATGAGTCAGAGCCTGAGCCAGTGTGGGCTGGTGAGGTGTAGAGTGGTATGATGGGCTCGTTGGAGGTGAGCCGATTTGTAGTGTAGTATTGACGTAGCTAGCACTGGGCTAGATGAGTGCGTTGGTGCGGAAGCTTTTGGACTTGGTGGAGGACTTGGTGAAGCGTGGGCTCAAGTGGTCCTGGGACGTTGAGGTGCTTGCGTAGGCTGGTTGCTCTAAGGAGCTGGTTGGATCGTGACGTTACTAGGCATTCAAGTGGTGCTCGTAGTACTCGTCAGATGCCGTTGCTACCATTTGTTGCGGTAGCAAAGTATTGTGGTAGAAAGATGCTTGATTGAGTTGCGAGACTTGCTCTCTAAATGGCTCTCGGTGAGCGAGCTAAGCCTAATCTGTCTTAGGCTCTAATGAGGCCTGCACTACTATAATACAGCTAATGGCCTTAGCAATACTACTACAAACATGACCCTGGCCTCGTCGACGCCCACGGCAACGTGGAAGAAGAGCTGTGCGAGGCCGACGAGGTGCAGGCCGAACTTGCTTTTGTCAGTGGCTGGTTGTGGTTTTTCGAGACTGTGCCTGGTGAGTCATCCTAGGACAAACCGAGAGAATTCATGTGCAGTCGCATGTTGTCTCCGTAGCCTCTGGCTGACTTGAACTCAAGGTATCCTGCTTGGGCTTCCTTTTGGGCGCTTGGCCGATAGACGGGGGCGTAGGATCGTATTTGCACTGAATCTCTTTCCATTGCACGCGTCAGCTCTCCAGGGTTTACGGAATCATTAGGTGAACTTCGAGGCTACGACTCGTATCTCGTGCAATCCCTTACCAATCCCTCATCCTTCCAACCATGGGCACTCCAGCCGAGCACCTGCCCGGGCCCATCTCCGACGATGCAATTAACGAGCTGCTGGCTTTTGTCGGCCTGCCGAGAGCCTCCAAGATCGTCTCCGCCAACGTGACGGCAGAATACCACTCCATCTACATCATTACACTCCCCCTCAACAACAAGGCAAGTCACACGGACCTGGTCCTTCGAGTGTCTGGCCATCATCTGCCGCAGATCAAGACGGCCAACGAGGTTGGCATCATGTCCTGGATCTCGAAGAATACTACGATACCTGTCCCAGATGTGATAGCGTACGATGCCTCAGTCGACAACCCCATTGCCCACGAGTATACGCTACTCTCTCGCGTCGAGGGAGAGACTCTGAGCGACATCTATCCGACCTTGAACGAAGAGCAGATCAGTGGCATTCTAGACCAGCTGATCGACATCCTTGGCCAACTGCACGCCTACGAATGGGATGCCATAGGCGGTCTCAACATCAACGCACAAGGCAAAATTGTGGTCGGACCAATTGTGGACGAGACATTCTGGCAAGTCCCCGACCTCAAGCTCTGGCCTAAGACGGAGACGGTGGCCAGCCTCAACATCGCCGGTCCTTACCAAAACTACGTCGACTACGTGTCCGCGCAGATCCGCCAATACATCCGCCTGATCTCGATCCACGACAAGCTCGCCTTCATGCGCTCCGACATCCCCCGCCTCGAGGCCTTCCTAGCCGCTTTACCCCAGCACGCCGCCGAGCTCAACGCCACGAAGCTGCGGCTAGCGCACAAGGACCTCCACTGGGCCAACGTGCTCTACGACAAGACGTCGAGCAGGATCACCGCGGTTCTGGACTGGGAGTTCTCAGACGTCGTGCCGTTCCAGCAGTGGAATCCGCGGCGGGCCTTTCTCTGGACCGGGCAGGCGGGCGATGCGGGCGCGCGGGAGAAGACGCGGCTCCAACAGGTGTTCACCGAGCGTTGCAAAGAGAGGGGCGTCGTGCTGCTGGATGACGCGGCGTTCGCTTCTCAGCTGCAGGAGGCGATGCAGAATGTGGCGGATTTTGTGCGTGCTATTGTGGAGGTATCGCCAAGGGATCAGCGCAGGGACCTTGTGCCGAGCTGGAGGGCTACAGCGTTGGAGAATATGGCTCGCCTTGGTGTTTAGCTTTATTTTACTTCCCCAACCAATTAATTGTATTCTACATTTCTCATTTGAAGTTATCAAAAGCATCACCGACCCAATAAGTCAATCCTCGTTCGTTAACGACTCTCAACAATGATCGTCAGACGTTCCTCGCAGACTCACCCTCCCCCCCCCCCCGACCCAGTATGATGTACCTGCTCATAACAAATCAACAAGACCGCATTAGCTCATGCCCGGGTTGCATTCCCGCAGACACGCCCAGTAAGAATGAAGGACGCACACACCCTAGCCGTTCGGTGGCCCTGGCACATCCATGACAAAATGCTTCATGAGCGTCTTGTTCCCCATCGACTCCACCCGGCTCTGCATCCTCCTCTCTGCTTTTCTGGACCTATCCATCTGCTTTTTCTGGGTGGCAAGTAGTGCTCGCTGATGCGAGGCTGGGAGGTGCACAAGACTGCAGCGGTCGCCTGCGCGCAAGTGGACAAGCTGGTTGGTGAAGGCGGATGCGCGCCTCTCCGCTCTCCTCGTTAACGCGCGTGAGGTAGAGTGGTCGAGGGCGCTCGCTGGAGTGGGCGGAGATGACGGTAGTGGTGTATCCAACATGGCGGGCTGGGAATCAAGGCCGTCTTTGTCAGGGCGTTTGGGTCGCTGGGGACGAGGTTTGCCAACGGAGCGGTGGGTTACGAGTTTCCCTGAAAATAGACGGAGAGTGGTGTCGTCCGGCTGGACGAAAACGGGAGTAGATGGTTCTGCTGGGGTTGCTGCGTCGTCCTCACTGTCCTCGCGGCCCAGCTCAGGGCCGAAAAAGTCGTGGAATTCCGAGCCTTCCGCGATGTCGATTTTGCAGTGTCCCTTGTCTATCATGTGTTGCTGTACTGCTTTGACGCTGCTTCGTTGTGTGCCACAAGAAAGACACTCGAAGTAGCCGAAGATGACGAGATGGCAGTAAGATAAGAGAGTTTCCATGCCTACTTGGAGGTCCTTATCTGGGATGAAAAGCCCATGTACCTTGAGCATGTGGGAGAGAGTGTCGTCGAGGTCGGAATTGACCTGATTGCAGAACAGACACCATGTCGCCTGAAAAGGCTGCTCAAGTGATACTTCGCAGGTGTCGCTCTCAATCTCGCCTCGCTCTTCGTCGGGAACACTGGCAAGGATATGAGAAGCGTAACCTTAGACTAGCGATTCATTTGCACTTACCGGACCTGGTCAGCTGCCGGAGATGTTGAATCGATACCTTTGGAATTGATATCACCAGCCTCGACAGGTCGAGCCCAAGAAGGGGCTCCTGCTGCAGCGGACCCCGGAACGGTATCGACGTCCATAGCAGTTGTGGGAGCTGGAAAAATCACGGGCTATGTGGGCGGTTTAGCAGAAAGGTGAGTGGGGATGAAATAGAGATAGATGGTTGTTGAATATGGGGTTGGACGACTATTGACGGTTAGCAGGCTCCGGAAATAGGCACGCATAGCGGCTTTTGATTAACCCGCGCAATCGCGCAAGAGGCCGCCACCGCTGAAACCCCGCTGGGACACTTTATGGATTTTGGTCACCACACGAAGTGGACACAATGTTCCAATACCGGTGCTACATTGATCCTCTTGACTTGTTCAATTCTCCTATCTACCTGGAAGGCGCGTGCTAATATGGCTCTGTAGCTCTATAGCTCTATTACCAGTGCCAAGCCAATAGAACAACACGTGATCTCAAGGCCGCTATCGTCGATCAACCAGACGAGAATTTAGCCCCTTCACGCTGTCTCGGCTGTGATCTTTGGCGGCCTTGGCCCGTGCACAAGGTCTTAAGTATCCCGTTGACCGGCAGAAAGTCGCACCCCTTCGGGCACTAAGCCCTATAAGGCTGTGCATGCTCCTAAGGAGTTTTCTGCATGCAGTTGCGACTACATAGTCAATTAATTTACTAAATATCTACTCCCATTTATTTAAACAATACGCGTCGACGAATTTAAGATAGAGGGTCCCTCAGACGAGCTCCCTAGAGCGGAAAAGAAAAAGCGGCCTATAGGAAGCGCTCCTTAGCAAATATTTTGGAAGAGGTGGAAAACAAGCATGTATCAACACACAATCGGATCCCTATTGAGTACCGAGAACCAGCTACTGAGCTTCCCTGGGAGGATCCTACGCCCTACGAGCTATTCAGCATCTTCATTACATCCTATATGCTTGATCAGGTCACACTGTTTACCAATATCAAGGCGGATCGGTGGTAGAGAGACCCTTCCAAGAAAAAGACAAAAAAAAGGCACGGTATCCCACCGAAATCGTGGGAAACAATCCCAGAAGAAGATAAATAAGACCCCCGAATCAAATGGAACGAAGCTCTTCCAGTGCCGTGGATCGTCCACGAGTACAATATATATATTGACCGAATGGCGTAAATGATCCATGAATATGAAGATAAACGACGTAATCTACGCTATTAGGTTGCTCTTTTTATCTTCATTATATCTACCTCTATAGTTAATATATTCAGAATCTACTATATTTGTTACCGGGCTGAGAAATTTAGACAGATGAAGTATACAGACTTTCAGCGATCTATTGCTATTAAGTTTATTTAAAGATCTCGCACTTATAGACGCACAGAACCAGTGTCTTAGCTAGTTGATTAGGCGGTCTGGCGCCCTGAGTACTACTGGGAGAAGCTTCCAGTCAAACAACGATTCAAGCCCTGCAAAGATCGCAAGGCTGCGAGACCTTCTTATAAACGCAAGGCTATAGAGGAGATATCTGGCAATATTGCTAAAAAGCAGAAGCTATGTGTCTCTAAGGTCAAGTAGCAGTATGGTAAGAGTAAAATACCTTACTGTCGACGTAATAGACAGTGCTGGGAGTAGCTATATATGCTGAATAGCGATGAGGAAGGAGTATAAGCCAATTGGCACTGAGATATCGACTTTCAGGGCGAAAAGCGTCTGATTTGGAGGCTTTGCCCCCGGTGCAGACCTTATTCATTCAGCTAGGTGATCCGACGGAGACAAATTAAGATATCAATGGCTATATACATGAAATTTGGTGGGAACCGCTGCAAAATTGATATACCTATGCATGTTGCAACCAATGTTTATTTCTAGATTTGGCGCCAAAAATCGAGGACTAGTGCCGGAGATCGGTATTTATACACTTGCCAATGCTTGATCGGGTTTAGTGGCAGGGGGGTGCGACTTTTTGCCGGTTGGTTCCAGGTTGATACTTAATGGTATTAGGTTCGATTCCTAATGGCGCTGGTACAATGGTGTTGATATCCAATATTCAGCCCTATGCCAAGCCCGGAAGGGTCATGACAGGATCTGGGATAAAGAGCTGCCGAGGCTGCTGTTCTTTCTGGTTCTTTATGGTTCTTCTTTACACTATCAGCATCCTTGGCCAGATATCGATCCCATGATTTCCTTGGAACCGAGGAGCAAATCAAGCGCACCATGGCGTCTTTGGCGCAGAATGGATTCCCCTATCCTAAGTCAGCTTCGTCCGTGGAAACTGTCTCGGGGCTGTTCGAAGATTGTATCCTAAGCTGTCCAGAGGGGACGGCGATCCAGTTTGAATGCTCCAGAAGGGTGAGCTATCAAGACCTTGGAGGGATGGTGGACTTTATGGTGTTGAAACTCCATGGTACCGTTCAGCGCGGCCAACTGGTGCCTGTACTTCTCCCACGATCCATCTAGCAAATCTGCGTCATCCTTGCAATTGTTAAACTTGGAGCCGTATATGTCCCACTAGATGCTGGGATCCCGGATACTGGACTTTGCAGCATTGTTTCTTTTGTTGAGGGAGGGCTAGTTGTTACTGAAAACGAATCCAAGCACCGATTCAGGGAGGTGAACGACGCAAAGCTCGAGTACTTCGATCCATTTGCTTGCCTTGGAGAGCCGTTAGAACAACGGGCAAGCCTGCTAGTTCCAGCCACGGAAACGATGCATCCATGCGATCTAGCCGCAGTTCTCTTCACTTCTGGGAGCACTGGACGACCCAAGGGTGTCATGCTCTCACATCGAAATCTGATCGAGCCCGTGCGACTACTATCGTGAATGGAGAATACCAGTCCCACGTCTCGGATACTTCAATTTGCGCGGTGCACGTTCGATTTCCACTTGCTAGACATTTTGTGTGCTGTGTTTAACGGTGCCGTGCTTTGCCAGGTATCGAATGATAAGTTAACCTCGAATCTGCCTGAATGGATTGACAAAATGGCAGCGAACGTGGTTCATCTTACCCCAAGTATCATTTCTTTTCTTGACTGCGATGTAACAACCCCTTTGAGGTATATGGTAACTTGCGGAGAGCCGGTGACTAAAGCCATAATCAGAGACTGGAGCAGCAAAGTCGTTCTGATCAATCTCTATGGTATAGTTCACGGCACAATTCTCATACTCTTGAGGTAGTGACGCGGTAGCAGGTCCCTGTGAGGCATCATCTATCATCGCAACAGTCCTGCACCCCGATTCGGAGCCGAGCCTTCTAGGAAGAGCATCACCTCATACGTCAATTCATGTATTGGATGGCTCAGGGCATTCTGTGGCTACAGGCATCGAGGGCGAGATTTACGCCTCGGGCGATAGTGTAGCTTTGGGTTATCTGAACAACAAGACCGGCACAAGCAGGTTCTTTCACCTAGCAGCATCATTTAACTCAGAGCTCAACCTTAAAGGGGATTTCATGTACGCTACCGGGGACTACGGTAAACTTACCGAACCTGGCGAGCTCATCTTCCACGGCCGTCGAGACTCTGTAGTCAAAATCAATGGCCAGCGGGTAAACACGCACAGTGCTAGCCGAGTTTCCCATTCAGTTTTTCGTGCTTCCAATCGGGGACTCAGCAGGTCAGATGAGAATATATGGCTTCGTGAGCAAGGAGAAGAGCTATAGCAGGTTGACAGCAGCGCTAGTCGACGATCCTACGCTAGTCAAGGATCTATATTCCGCTTGCCGAGCAATGCTGCCGTCGTACATGATCCCGAAATTCGTCGTGATATCGCCTATACCGCTAAATCCAAGCGGGAAAGTCGACGAGCGAGGGCTTTCCAAAATCGTTGAAGCTTCTCTTCACTCTAATCCCGACGGTGTGACACACCCTATTGGCAGTGCTATCAGTACGGCCATGGGTCTTGACAATGTGCTTGCCACAATTGTGGCAGCTCGATTTTTCGGTAACAAACCATCCATCACGGACGACCTAAGATATTACGGCCTAACGTCTCTTGATTTCATGGGTTTTATCAAAGATATACAGACAACTCTCGGCATCTCACTTACCCTAGGCCAAGTCTTCCGCAACCCCAACTTACGGAGCATTGCCAAAATCGTCAAAGAGAAGCTCTCTCACTCTCCAACCAACTGCAGTCCGTCTTCTAGCCGGGCTCCAGACCAAAATGGTGGAAGCTAAGGAGACGACAGATATACCCCTTAATGTCATGGTGAGCAACAACGACTCAGGACGACTACACGTGTCTGCTATGTTACATGGCGAGCATCTCTCACGGGAAATTTTGGAAAATATCTTTGCGGCCTTTGCCGCAGCCTTGGGATGGGTATATAGTAAAGATGGCGCTAGCGGCATCAGGATCGGAGATCTGGCCATGTTGAACCCAAATGCCCAGCGACAAGTGGAAGATTTTAGTCGCGGACCGACACCTCAGCAGCCAAACGTTACAGTATGGCAGCTTTTCGCTTGCCAAGAGCGCCAGAGATCCGAAAAAACTGCCATCGAATTCTACACGGATGAGCGCCACGAGACCCTAAGCTACGGGGACCTCCTCGGAAGAGCAGAACATGGAGCTCGGTATCTTCACATGAAAGGGATTCGAGGTGGAGACAGAGTCGCCTTGTACATGGATAAGTCTCCAGCCACAATCGCCATCATGCTATCCCTGCTCAGGCTTGGGGCAATATGTATCCCCCTCCGTTTTGGCAGCCCAGATGAGCGCATTGAACTTCTTATGCAGGAAGCAATCCCACAGCTTGTAATTCTGTTCGAGGCATATGGGGGACATTTCTCTCCGACCGGGCGTCTTCTATACATGGAGGACATTCTGAGCTGGCTGTGCTCGGATTGTGTTTCTCTGCCAGAGTTCTCCTGTCAGCCCGATGACCCTGCCATGATCCTATTCACTAGCGGGATGACTGGAGTCCCGAAAGGCGTGATCATGCCGCATCGCCAAGTCGCAGGATACGCAGACGCAATGGTGAAGGCGTATCGATACGATCGGAAGAGTCGCATCTTTTCTTTCGCCAACTACTCTTTCGATGTTATCATTACTGATATTTTAGGGGGCCTTTCCGCCGGAGTTGTTTTGTGCTTATCAAATCAGGAATCGACCATGAATGACCTTCCCGGATTGCTCCTTGCATCCAGGTCTACGCACGTGAACCTCACGTCCTCGGTGGCGTCAATGTTAGATCCGGATAAGCTGCCACATCTCCAAAACCTTGTCTTAACAGGAGAACCTGCAACGAGAACACTGTTCCAGACATGGGCGTCTAGGATCCATGTAGTAAATTCCTATGGTAAGAAACCTTTCTAACTTAACGACTACTGTCTGAATTCTTATAGGGCCGACGGAACCAGTAGCCAAACGAGACAGCCTAGAGCTAGGTACTGTAGCGCGTCTTGACAAAATCCGGGGTAATTCATTACCCCAGCCCAGACAACCGGCTATGCTATGCTCTTGCGTCCAATTAAAAGGCGTCTTGGACCCCGCACCAGTCTACAATGAGTGGGAAGGCTTGTTGAAGAACCTGTATTTTGACATCGTGAGACTGTAAGTACAAACGAGTGATTCCAAGTCGTACAAAAATCGGGTGAAATTAAAATTTACCGATCCCGGCTTGGCAGGCAGAAAATCGATTTATTGCCCTTATGGGGACTTACTACCCTAGAACCAGCTATCTATAGGCCCTATTATAGGCTGCTAATACTTCGTTTTACCTCCTTGGGCCTTTTCTCCGGCCTGGAGTCGCTCCCGGAAGGACTCACATAGCGCTAGGATCAGGTATGGTTTACGCTCTGGCAACGTCTCTAATGCCTCAATGATTGCCTGCTTTAGGGCTGCCTTCCGGGCCTCAGCGCTTCCCCCTATGAGTAGCAGCTCGGAGTGCCCAGGGCCTAGTCCTACCGTACACTCATCGGTCCACTAAACACGCCCCTATTGCTCCTCCGGCTCCTCTGAATTTGCCTGCGAGAAACACCACCTCTTAGAGATATGAATAGCTTTAAGTAGGGGCCGGTATACCGCCCGGTGCTTCTTAAAGTCCCCGCCAAACTCGGATAATCGCCTTGAAATAGTCCTGCGTTCTAGGGGGCTTTGGGCTTCGAGTATTCGAAGGGTCGCCCAAGGGTTTTGGCGTGTTTTCTTACATAGGTCTCGATCTTAGGCTTCGGTAATCTTTCGGGGCCTACCGTAGGGTATATCCTTCCCTGAATCAGCCCTAAAATAGCGTAATTTCCAGGTATAGCGTACCGTGTCGTAGTTTAAGGGCATATTCTCGGCGATTTGGGTCAGGGGGACGCGATTCTTATGGGCCCGGACAATTTCATGCCGGGTCTGGGGGTGTAGGTGTCTTAATAACCCCATTTTGATATAATAGCGGTGTTCTTTTGGGGATAGAAGCCTATGTTTTGGCCCTGGAGCATTTGTTATGGGGCCGATTTTGCGGGTAGTCAGGGGTAACCGAATAGGTAAATTTTAATGTCTTAGTACTGTATATTGATGAGCCGTTGATTTGGGCGCCATTTATTCATATGGGTGCGTGATGAGCGGTGATAGGGCGTTTTTGGTTTTGTGTTTGAGCCTCTAGTGCGGCGTTGTCGGCCTTCGCGTATATCCAAGCATTGTTCGGATGTTTAGCTTGGGCGCCACTATCTTCCTACTTTGATTCATAAGCTTCGGATCTCTGAAAGACCTCACATGTCCCAGTAATCAATGCTACCCACAACTCTCTTATCAACAAATGCACCAGGCTCAACGCACAACCGGCACCTGAACTCCGTGTTACCACAGCCCAAGTTCGCACAGTCGTCATGCTGGAAACACTTCCTCGCCGGCTCTCTCAAACGCATATGCTCGCACTTCCTACTCCTCTGCAGCCCCAACGCCTTCTTCACCCTCTTTTCAACCACACCAGCCTTCGAAGCCTCGACATGCATAAACATAAAATGCAGGAACATCCCATCCTTTAGACACTGACAAGGCTCCACGGGCCAAAGACTTGGGTGAAAGACTTTCAGTTGATCACCCTTCCGCAGCTCCTGCACTTCGGCAAAGGTCCATCGCTTGTGAGGACATACCCAGAGCTTACCCTCAAACCCCAGGCATTTCCGGACGTTGGGACACTGTAGCCGTTCTTCATCTGAGAACTGTGAGACATGGTGGGGTTTGTAGCATTTACAGCAAACGAGCTGGCGGATTCGATGGTCTCTTTCTAACATGCAAAGGAAAAGCAGCCATTGGTCGGACTGCGGAGTATAGGAGCGTGAGAACAGCGTTTTGACGGTGATGGAGAAATGGAGATTGAAGCGGCGGCAGGTGTAGCGGAGGGAGAGGAGGCTGCTGGGTGGTAGACATTGGGAGATCAAGGTCACAAGCTCTGTCGGGAGATGATCGAGTCTGGTTGGCGAGGGACTTGTCAGCGTCATCGTACCTCGCAAGTAAAGTATCTCGTAGGTCCACCGTCTCTTTGTCCGTATTAGAAAGTAGCTCGTGGGTGACTGAATAGATAAGTCGGAATTGGGGCTTCTTGCAAGCAGATACTCTCGGTCGAAAGTTCGGGTATCAAAATTATAGGGTGTTTGTACTGACAGCCTGAGTTAGATGCACACTGTTTTCGAATTGCAAGGAGTTGGAGATATGGAATATATCTTAACAGCGAAGTGGAGTTTCGAACTTGTCAAATTGCGGGCTCTGTTACATCCGTATTATCTCCGATGCGCGTCATTTTCGATGTCATGAGGGCGTCACATTGATCAGCTTCCTGCCTTCTGTGCGAGGCGTCATATCTAAATTATTCATTCATGAGCAATTGCGCACCCCAAGAATCAAACCACCTCCGCCAGCTCCAGCAGAACCATTGAATCTCTTCCCACCATCCACAATGTTCCCCACCTTCACCCCCCAAACAATCTCCACATCCACCTCCCCCACCGTAAAAATCCACACCCTGAGCGCGGGCACTGGCCCACCCCTCCTCCTCCTCCACGGTTTCCCTCAAAGCCTCAATATCTGGCACCTCGTCACGCCCTCCCTAACATCCCAATACACCGTGATCCTCCTCGACCTCCGTGGCTATGGAAAATCATCGAAACCTGAAGGCGGGGAAGGACATAAAGAGTATAGCAAGAGCGCCATGGCGGCTGATTGCGTGGCAGTAATGACGCACTTGGGGTATGAGAAGTTCTATATCTGTGCGCATGATAGGGGTGCTAGGGTTGCGCATAAATTGTGCGTTGAGTACCCCGAGCGGGTGATGAAAGCGATGTTTTTGGATACATGTCCCACGTTGGCTATGTATAACAAGACGGACTTTGCGTTCGCGAGCGCTTATTGGCATTGGTTTTTTCTGATTCAGAAGGCGCCATTGCCGGAGATTTTGATGGTTACGAGTCCGCGGAGTTGGATTGAGAATACGATGGGAGGGAGGTATGGGGTTGGAATTGAAGTATTTGATAAAGAGGCTTTGCAGAGTTATGTGGAGCAGATGGGGGATGAGGAGACGGTGCATGGGATGTGTGAGGATTATAGGGCCGCTGCGTCGATTGATTTGGAGGAGCAGAAGAAGGATGTGGAACAGGGAAGGAAGATAAAGTGTCCGTTGAGGGTGCTGTGGGGGAAGTCGGGGGTGATTGAGAAACAGTTTGATGCATTAGCGGAGTGGAGGAAGGTGAGCGAAGGGGTGGTGGATGGGGAGACTGTGGATTGCGGGCATTATATCCCGGAGGAGGTTCCGGAGGTATTGCTGAAGCATATCAAGGAGTTTTTGAGAGACTAAGTCACCGATCTCTATGTTCGACCATCCTTTTCTCCGCACTCGACTGCGTCTTCTTCTCTGACAATGACTGTATCCCTTTCTCTGATCTCAACGCTGATCTTCGCGGCCATCCAATGCTGACATTAGCGTGGCTATCTTGTTCTAAGATTGCGGAGCACCTGCCGTTTCGAGCTCTTCCATAGCGTTCTCCACCTTCTCCTTGTCATCTGGTGATTCCTTTAGCATCTGACGTAAAGGCCCCATCTTCGAGGTAAGTGCCTCCTTCTGGTCCTTCTCTTTCGCGTCGTCCAGTTTAGCTATTTGTGTTCGACCGACTCAAGGGTGGCATTGGCCCGCTCGACAAGGGTTAGCTTGAGCTTTGCAAGCTCGATGAGTGGTCCAATGACCTGTCGGATGAGTCAGTGCTAGACACTTGAAGGATCTATACGACAGACCTCTCTTAGCTTGTCAGACGCTGTCAACAAAGCCTCATTATCGTCATGATCTTCGAGGCTCTTCTTGAGAGCGTCCATTTCCTCCTCTACCTTCTTTACATCATCGTTGTCCATTTCATCATGATGATCCTCAAGCTGTTGCTTTGTCGTACTCAAGAGCTCCTCTACCTCGTCAGGATTTACAATAGTTTCATCTTTCTCGGGCATGATTTCGAAGTGTAGGCCGGCCCAGAAGCTTTGGATTTCCCCAGGGTAGGTTGTGTTTTCAAAGTCGACCTCGCACTCTGGTAAATGCCTTTCTGCGCGATCCATGTACTTTCTCATTCTCTCATCCTGGTGTTGCCCCTTAGGAAAATGGACGAGTAGATCGCCGAGATTAATCTGCCAAGGGTGGTTTGGGTCGTCGTCATCGTGCTCGATTTGGTACGAGTTGAACCAATTCCGTGGTATCAAGAGATAGTTCTCTTGGAAGTAGGTCTCCTTCAATAGCTCCGACATTGCTGATTGATCACTTTCTGCAAGTTGGACGTCTGACCGGTAGCCTGGAAAGGCAATGATGGCGGACAAGAGCTCGATGGACCAAGGGTGGACTTTAATGAAGAAGACGCCAGTGTTCAAGCCGTGTTCACCTTCTGTTGCGAGGAGGTGGATATGGGGGAACTCCGCTGGAGGTAGAAAGACGTCTAGTGAGATCTTCGGGTTCATCACGATAGCTGCTGCATCGACCCAGCTGTACCCCGTCAGTCATGTAGTGTACTAAAGCCATTGGATGGGCCCACAATAGCCATTTCAACCGGTGTCCCTCTGGCTTCCTCATCTCTTCCAGCATCACCGCCAGAATATAGGCGGGCTTGCTCCAGGTGTTCTCGAGTATGGAGTGCCGAAGGAGAAACATCGGATATCCATAGCGTTGATTATGAAGCTGATGGGTCTGAAGTGCTCGCACATTTGTCGAATCCTCATGTTGTAGCAAGGACACTTTACCAATCAAGGACTCAGTGGCCAGTTCCCTGCCATGAGCTTCAGGTATTATGATGTCGTGAGGCGATTCGTATTGGTGATAGAACGTATTGAAAGAAAAGGCTTTGCCGATTTGACCTCCTACTTCGATGACTGTTGGGATCGCAGGTATGGCCGATGTAACGTCACGCAAAAGTAGAAAGGCCACGACGCAAGCAATCATGGTGGCTAGCAATCTGAAGATGGGCTTGCCGCCAAAAGTGAGGGCTCCAATGCTGAGGAGCATCGGTGAATACCCTTAGCGGGTCTGAATGGTGCACCTTCCTCGAAATCGGAAAGGATAGTGAGCAAAGAGCTTGAATGGTAGGAGAGAAGATGCCTTCGCACGATGGTGCAGTCGGAAGAGACATGTCTCAGCTAGGTATGCAAGGGGTAGTCCAGAATGGTGTACAGTGCACACGCGAAAAGGAATGGTCAACATGATGCTATACACAAGCTGTAAGCTGTGGGTCGCTCTCGCCGAATCAATTAACTCGATGTAGAAATGAGCCATATCGGGGTTTATTGGACAAGAACGCTGGGAATATGTTATAGACGACCAAATGTCAATGGAATTAGAATCAAATATCCAAAAATCGAACCCATTTTTGGTGAGAGTGACGTCCTCTTTGTTTGAACATTATCTTTTGAGTCCTGCCCATAGCTCACAACGCGATGAAAGTGATTCACTGGCGACATCAAACTTGACTATTCGCAACCGGCCAGGTAATTGGCCGGGGTGCGAATAAGTTCTCCACAATCCACGCCGTTGACCTGCAACGCAACCTGATGCACGATTGACTGAATTTTGGTTGAGACAGCTATGGCTTTCATTCCATGGCTTGCATGAGCTAATACACCGATAAGTGCGCAAGGTGCCAGAACGGTTGCCAGTAGGCTAACGCTCCCTGCCTCGCCTGTAGGGACCAGCTTGGCAAAAGGCCGCCAACACAGCGCCCGAGCTTAGAGCCCCACTGCCAACACACCGTCCACAAGAACCACGAGATAGCGATTACACCAACAGTAGGCTCAGTAGCTGCCCTAACCCTAGTCACGACCCATGCAAGGCACCATGGAGGGATAGATGGCCCTTTTGTACGACTCTGCGGTTCTGGACTACGGAAGGCTTTCGATAGCTCAACAGTCCCCGGCTTCAAACAGTCCGAATGAGGAAGTGGGGGCACATTAAATCACCGATGCATGCGCAAGGACCCCTGCCATGGCCCTTGCACAACTCCATGCCGTCAATCACCACAATTCGGTGGCCGACGGGATCTAATCGTCAACCGATTACCTTTTGACTTAGAGAAAGCCCCTCCCAAGGCTCCCTCAGACCGTAGATGTTCTGAGGGTCAGAATCTTTCCGAAAGAATGCACCAACTCGATGAGTGTCGATGGCTTCGTTCAACGAAGCGCGGTACGCTGAGGGGTCAGGCTTTGGGTCCGCTTGGCTGCATGGCGGATTGCGATACCACCGAGGGATCCCGCTGCACATCGATACCCAAGAGTCGAATCAGGAAGACGCAGGATGATAAGCTAATCTGAAACAGCGAATCAGAGAGCTCACCCCGGCAGGTTGAGCCTCCTTGCAGCACGTACTCGTCCTAACGTGGTAAAGAAAGACGAACGATTGCTTTGGCGCTCCAAGCCATGTGACGATTCTGGCTAGAAGCACGCGCATTTCATCATTCCGAGATCCTAATGATCAACAGAACGAGTCGATCATTGCCTGGAACCACGCTAGATAACGCCACAAGCGTTTACAATTTTGCAAACAAAGCTCGGTTGTCGCCCAGACCGAGGAGAACACTGCACTGCTGAGCGACCTTCACCGTTTCCCATTAGCCCCTCATACCTTCATAAACTATGACCGATGCCAACTTTTGGATGGATTTTTGCCTTCCCCACATGTTCTTGCAGCTTTGAAGACTTTCGTTTTCTCCCACCCCTAAAACCTTGAATCAACCGCCCGTTGAGCCAGGGGCCGACTCAACATGTCTACCAGATCTCGATCCAACTCAGCCATAAGGCAACGCTCATCAGACCGTGTCAGCAAGCTCACCAAGACCAATCCAACCGGCAGAAACTCTTCTCCATGCAATGCAAATCGACGCGTTGCGAAATTGAATCTTTACCTGCAAAAATCTCGTCAAAATTCTTCCGACCAGCTCCACTCAAACACCACCGATGTAGCTCCCAATGTACTCCGAAACACTGATATCAAACGATGGGATGGCAATCAAAGAGTGACTATCAAATGGGATTCCATGCGCAGAGTAAGCTCATACTCCAGCATTTCCAGTTCAATAGTTGCGGAAATCTAATGACGTTCTATCAGGATCCCGAGCTTTGGTTTGCAAGTGGTGATTGTCTAATTCATTTTTACGAGCGAGGCCAATCCAGGCGAGGAGCATCCATTCGAGTTTCTCTTGCAGACATTGAGTTCAGTAACTGTGGACCTTTCTTGGACCGCTTTCTCATTTACGATGCCCCAGAGACCCCTTTGTCTTCCTCAGACTTGGACAAATATGCCGAGTCTCCTGGATTCTTCAACGCTCCTGCGCCGCCTGCAAAATACGAAATGTACGTTCCTGCTCCTGAACATTTGAGCCGGGAAGAAGCTTTCCGATACCATCTGACGACACGAAATTTCTTTGCCTGGATGTTTGAGAAGCCACTAGTCGGCGAGTGTCTTGGCGATGCTCTCATCGCCCTTCTCAACAGGATGGACGAATTCAGACCTAACCAAGAAGTCAATCAAGACGACATGCTTGCATACCTCGACGAGCAAGGCTACACAGACTTCCGTGACTGCCCGGATCACGCCCTGGCAGTCCTCCAATTCGCCGAGAAACTTCGAGACCGCGAAACGTGGACTGACGCCTTCGTACATTGTGCAGGCATGTGGGATCTACTGGATAAAAGTGCAGAGTTCGAGGTAAGTCACTGATGACGCTAGCATCCGCGAGGACGGTCTCTAATACCTGATTCAGTATATTTCACGGACTTCACGCGCTCTCATGTCAAGAGCCCATCTAGATATGGACGTTCGGTTAGAACGTGCCGGAGGGTCACTTGGCAACTTCTTGGAAGATGATCTGTCTGGCGCATACCTCGGCTTGGGCAAGGAGGCTCAGATGCACCTTGAGCGATTCAGGTCATTTCTACATACCTTCTATGTCGGGAAACATGGGTACTGGCCACCCACGCCGCTGGACCGAAGCAGCAGCGCTCTTCCGAAAACTGTTTACCGCTCGATGTACTTCGAGTTCCGCAATCTATACGAATACTTGGTTGACAAGAGTTCTGGAGTCGCCCTTCAAGACAACAAGCCTGTGGACGGTGGCATCTGCGTCTACCAGAATATTCTGGCCTACGATCAGAGACACAAATATCCTTCGCTTCCACACCCGCTTCCCCTTGTACCCAAGGTTCCCGATCAACTGGCCCATCGAAAATCGTTCGCCAGAATCTTTGGCAACAGGCAAGCCAGACTTGATAGGCGTGTTGCAGCTTCTGCCGCTCTTTGTGCGGCTACAAATCCAACCGACGAGGCCGTGATGAGTTGTGGGCTCGTTCGCGAATATCTACGGTTCGAGAAACAATGGACTATGAAGGAAGAAACCACAGTATCCTGCGCAGATGCCCGAAAAGTCCGCTGGATCCTTGTCTACGCAATTCTACAAACCCTCATCTCTGTCACTCGTGCACCACAAGAAGTGAGAGACACAGAAGGAGTGACATACCCACTATGCTGTCAAATCGCTGGTACGCCTCCTTGGCAGATTGGCGAGAAGCCCAAGAAGATCAAGCCACAGCAACCATTTAAGAGAGCTTCGCTTGGGGAAACGATTCTTCAGCTTGGACCTGACATGGATATCCTGTCCGCCAAACCAGGTCCCTTAGTAGTGGTGCCGAAGGGTGCGAAAAGGGCGTCCCTACCCCGGAAAATCTCTATCAACAGCAATCTATACGTCAAGTCTCCGCAACCCATCAGACCATCGTCGTGGGAGATGCTCAGCCAGGGCTACGGTGATGTCAGTCCTATTGACTACGATAGTGGCAGTCCCGCCTCGCCCCCCAGCGTCAGCCCAATCGAGCACAAGAACGTCAGTCCGCTCAGTCAGCACGCACCATCAGATCCCACTACACCATCTACAAGCGAGGCCGGAACAGCAAGTGGTGGCTGGAGTGCAAGCTCCAGCGAGGTTGACATGGAGCACGCCAGCATCAATGGCAGTGACGCAAGCAACTATGGAGACGATGAGGACGATGAGGGGCCGCACACTTCAGAGAAGACGCTCAAAGCACCCAACTCGAAGAGGAACTCGGTGGGAAGCTTCCGCCCTGGGAGTGTCAACCCAGAGGTGGATGACTACATTCTTTCTTGAGATTTCCTTTGTTTGAACACTGTTTGGGAGGATCTAATGAGGGTTGAATTTCGTCGATTTCTACGGGCCTGGGCTGCCTTCTGATCTCTTTGCGTTTGATATCCCACATAGCGATGCCATCTATTCCATCTATCTAGCTTAATCATAACTGATTCCAATCTATGTACCCATGACGATGTAACGAAGGACTTGTGTGAAGCTCTACAAAGGTCTTAGTCAACTAACCATGCACCCAACAATCTTGGGGACCTGGACCAGGCTCGCTTTGGCGGGGTCTGGTGGGACCAAGGTGGGGGCTCATGGTCAACGGCACTTTCCCCCGAGGTTCTTCAACCACGCAGCAGGGCAGCGTCTGGACCCCACTTTCAGCCAGCCTCAAACGCGCCACTTTCCTGTTTCGGTGTGACAGCCCATGCATCATGCATCTGGTGCATGATTTGGTATCCACACCGACAATTTTAATCCCCGTTAACCGAGCACAAGGGTTTGAGTAGGGTTTATGCAGCTAACGCAAATCTAACGACCGGACTCTTGAGTGGTTCCACGACTTACTTGACTTCTGTCAGGCCCGTGGGTCTGTGTCCTCCTCAGCACGAGCTTCTCTGGCTGTGGGAGATCTCGATGAGAAGCGAGAGAGGCTCCATTGATTGACGGCATTGATACTGCGACGCGTGGACTCGCAATAGTATTTCAAGGGTCTGAACAACGTCTGGCGAGGACGGTTGGACATCCACAGAGCGTTCCGCGGCCTGATGAGCCAGTCTCAATTGCGGCCAACAACGGTCTCGACGCCGAGGCTCAGCCAGCCACTGTCATTGGTAGCTGCCCACCATGCTCAGTTTGGATATTTCAATGTCTCGTCTCAGAGACTCAAATGCATGTTGCCGAGTCTGTCAGTCGGAATGTAGATCTTCAGCCAGCCACTGTGACAGATGGAGACGAGACGCTCGCTCTGGACTGATCGAGATCAACTATTGATGCAACTTGCAGGCGTTTAGATAGGTGGGTGGGTCGGGACGGTCTCTTTGGGGATGCGGGGGATGCGGGGGATTTGGTGAAGGTATACTGATATATGAGCTCTTTTTTCTGAAAGTTTTCTTCTGCAAACAGTCTCGTTCCTAGCCATCTGAAGCCTACGATCAAGACTTCTGTTACGAAATTTTCCGCCTTTTGTCTGATTGTCTGCTCTCGACAATCGGCCCGCATCCCAGCCAGCCAAAGCCTACACGAAAGCCTTGCACCTTCGAAAACCTCTAACATTACGCTGCCTAAATTTGCTTAAGCAATCATGAGTACCCTTCTTGAAACTACAGAGGCTCAGCCTCAGGTGCAGCCTCCTAATGGCATGAGCTCATGGAAGTCTGCATTTGCACAGCGGGTGTCATCGAAGAAGATTTCCGAAGAGTTCGAATACTTTGCGAGGATCTACGACAAACTGACCAAAGATGGCTGGTCGCCCACTGATGCTGTTGTGTATGGTCTGGAGCATGCCTCTGCTGCGGGGAAGGCGAGTGACCTCCTGGATGATAAAAAGCAGATGGACAAGTTGCCAAAGGAATCCAAAGTCTGCATTGTGGGAGCAGGGATGGCTGGTACGTATCTCTTCAATGATTCTTTCCTCTATTACAAATCCGTTGTCAATATTGTGGCAGTTGCATTGCAGAACGTGTTTCAAGTCGGATATGAACATATCCATGATCCCGGATAGAATGACAAGTTCTGTATGCGAATAGCTACATCAGAGCATGCAGACACCAAGACGTCTGCTCATCAACGCTGCTATAATCCATATTTCACATATCTCACCATATGAAATGACTCCCATAACATGACCGGCACATGGCTCTGCACCATCTGACATGAGGATAGGGCTTTATATCGCCATGATACTTGACGCACTCGACATAGAGAACCTTTCCTACGACATCCTCGAGGGTTCTGATCGAATTGGTGGCAGAGTCTACACCCATCGTTTCTCTCCTTTAGAGAAGAGAAAGCACGACTACTACGATGTAAGTATCATAGGCATCGAGACATAATCCGTGGCTGATCTGTCTCAATCCAGGTCGGGGCAATGCGCTTCCCAGACATACCAATCATGAACAAGTAATGATTTTCGACATCAGTTTTATGAAAACCCGAATTCCGGTTGCTGACAGTGTCAGGACCTTCAAACTGTGGGACTATTTGGGAACGGATAAGGTTCCTAAGATCCCTTACTACATGAAGAGCCCCATGAACCAAGACCCCGTCAACCAGCCCTCCAGATACAACGACATAACCATCATTGGCAATGGACAGCTGGGAACAACAGATAATTTCAAAGTCTCCGAGCAGCATGGGGGGAGAATTATGTCGGAGTCAGTCCCTTCGATCCACATACGGGACACAAAGAGATGTCATCTCTGACGCATCCGTAGACTTGTGGCCGCACCAGACAAGTATGTCACCGAAGCGTTCGAGCCATTCAAGGCTAGACTGCGCGCAAATTGGATGAAAGGCTTCCAGGCCTTGATGAAATACGACCAGTTCTCCGTGCGTGGATACATGATGTCTCACGGCATCACCCCTCTGTATGTTGTACCCCACCGCATGACAAACTATTAGCAGTAACTGGTGTACGACAGGGACGATTACTATTCGATCCAATGGCTCGAGACGCTCACCGAGTAAGTCATGACTTCCATTTCGTAAAGCTCAACTAACATGGATATCATATGAAGTGGGAGTGGATTGTACGACCAAGCCTTTGCTGAGGGCGTCATCGACGATCTCGACTTTGACTACTATACAGGAGCCCAAAAGGTCGACTGGTACTGCATTGACGGTGGCACCGAGCTCCTTCCAATAGAAATGAACAAAAAGCTTAAGATGCCTTTGAAGACGGAGGACCTAGGGAAACGAGTCACGAAGATCTCGCTGATACGGGATGACCCGAAGACCCCTGAGGATGATGTCTACATGACAGTGAAGGTTGACAGCGAGAAAGAGGAGCGCAAGTACATGACTGTTTTCGCTACGCCAACACTGGCTTGTCTTCAACGTATAGATCTCACCGGGCTTGAGCTGCTATACGAGCAGAAGGACGCCATTCGTTCGCTTCATTACGACACTGCTACGAAAGTTGGTATGCAATTCGAGTACGCGTGGTAAGTGTCCTTTTTCATCGTGATCCCTACCCTTTGGCGCCGCAGTCTCGGTCATGAGAACCTTGAGAGAAGGTGATCTTTAGGCTTGTCATGGAGCACATTATCGTTGAGCAGTAATACTGACTGCAAGATTGTCCAGGTGGATCAAGTATGGAATCAAGGGTGGTTTGGGGAAGACAGACATGCCATTGCGGACATGGTAGGCGCCCTTATCACAAGTCTCATGCATTCGCTAAAGAAAATAGCGTATATCCATCATACAATATCCACGACAAAAATATCGCCAATCCAGATGGAAGTGGCGGGCCTGCGGTATTGCTTTGCTCATATTCGGTACGTGAAGCACGTTATTTTTCCACACGTATCAAGCTAACTAAAATAGTGGGCGCAAGATGCCGCTCGCATGGGTTCATTGATCAAGGGAGATTGGAAGAAAGAAACTGAGTTGAGGCAGATGCTTCTCAACAACCTCACTTGGCTGCATCTGGAAAACGCTAAAGTCTTCGACAAAGACATGACCTTTGACAAATTGCATCAAGAGATCGAGCAATCTTATATCAAGCACCATGTGAGTAGCTTTGACCAATTCGTCGCTATCATCGCTCACAATGCTCTCTAGGCCTTTGATTGGCACAATCACGAATACTCCTCAGGTAAGGACAGCTCACCAATCCCTTTGATATTCTCTAATACACCACAGGCGCATATGGGAAATTCGGCCCCGGCCAATTCTCCAACCTTTACAGCGCTCTCATCTGCCCCACAGCAGACAGTCGCTTCCACTTCGTCGGCGAAGCCGTGAGTGCCCACCACGGCTGGATCGTAGGAGCGCTCGACAGCGCTCACAGAGCCGTCATCAATTTCTTGAGACGCTTCAACTTAAAGGATGCCGAGGACAGGCTAGCGAAGATCGACTGGCTGGGTAATCCGCCTGATGAGCTTGATAAGGAGACAGCGGTTAAGCAGGTCATTCTTGGACAAGTACTTCCGAAGAGGCGCATGGAGGCCAGGGTTGACATTGAGAATGGGAAGAATGCTGATGCAGTTGCGGACGGGGGGAAGTAGACGCATGAACTTCAAAATGGTGCTAACTGCTTTACAAAAGTCGGATTCTTGCTACGCTGCAGATCCTCATAGCATTTTCATGCATTTATAGGTGAGGAATAGTAAATTGATGACTGCCCACAGTGGCATCTCCTAACTCCATTATTAACGCCTCCAACGTTGCCTAGACATCGGGGTCAGACCAGCCTCAACTAGAAGGGTTCACCCTTTAAGTAAGCAGACCCCCCGAGTAAGCACCGCCCTAAGAAGCGCCCTAGAGCGGGTAGATTAGGCAGGCTGGATTGGTCCCTAAAATGACCACAATGGCAAGTTTTGGGGCTGATCCGTGTCGCCTCGACGACCAGCGCTAGGGCACTCTTTAGGGTCCTGCTTACTTTGGGGGGTTGCTTACTTGAGGGGTGAACCCTTCTATCGGCCGGACACTAGGTCAAGCTAGCCTATGGAGGCGCCCAAGCTCCCCGCAAGCTCCCCGCATCCCATGCCTCTGCCTCGGGAAGAGTAATCAAGCTGCACCACGACCGAGGATGAACTGCTCCTTCGCATTTGAGCACCTCGAGGCTGCCTCACCTGATGAGAAGCCTCTCAAGATACAGAAACATACTATGACAGCCGCCTTAAGAGATTCGCGCGACCAGCAAGCTTCCAGTGCAGCTCATGTTCGATAATAGAATCCTCACGACCATATCAAACGTGACCAATTGAGCTCTACCAACTCCCTCACAAGCCTCTCGGACATCAAACATGACTCCCCAAAAGCAGGTAGCCCTAGTCGTAGGAGCATCCCGAGGAATTGGCCGCCAGATAGCAATCGACCTAGCAAATAACAACTATATAGGTGCCCTCCCATTTTTCCCCAACTGATCCCTACATCTCCCAATATCTGACCATCCACCGCAGTCATCGTCTCCGCCAAAACCACCTCCGACGCCACCCTCTGTACTCCCTTCCCCCCGGACCCCAACTCCCCCTCCTCAACAATCAACACCGTAGCCCGCGAAATCACCGACTCCGGCCGCGAAGCCACGCCCATTGCAGTCGATACCCGAGACCCCTCGAGCATCCAGCGCTTAGTTGACGAGACAATAAAGATCCATGGACGTATAGACGTGCTGGTGTATAATTCGGGGGCAATCTGGTGGGCGAGCGTGGAGAAGACGCCTATGAAACGGTTTCAGTTGATGCAGAAAATTAATCCTGAGGGGTTGTACGGATGTGTGCAGGCTTGTTTACCGCATTTTGAAGCACAGGGGTGGAAGGGGAGGATAATAGTAGTGAGCCCGCCGATTTATTCGAGATTTTTTAGAGGTAAGACGGCGTATGCGATGGGAAAAGTGGGGATGAGTGTGCTGACGAAGGGGTTGGCTATGGATTTTGAGAGGGAGGAGAAGGAGGGGATGGCGGTGACGAGTATATGGCCTGCTACTGCTATTGAGAGTGCTGCTACGGCGCAGATCACCGCCCGAGATCCAGCTGAGGGGAAGGATTTAAGGAAGGCGAGCATTTTCAGTGATGCGGTGCTTGCGATGCTGAGAGCGGAGACGAAGGTTGTTAATGGGTTATTGGATTTGGATGAGGATTTCTTGAGGCGGGAGTGTGGTATCACGGATTTTGGCAAATACTCGGTTGTTGAGGGGGCGAGGCCGAGGAGGATTATGCCCAAAGTGTTTCCGACTCTTGAGGTTGAGGAGCAGGAGGATGAGGGGAGGATGGTTGATAGTAGTAAATTGAGGAAGGGGAAGGCGAGGCTTTGATGAAGATGGGTATATATTTTAGGAGAGTGTAGCATTGACGTACGATTTGACTGGGGCAGTCCCCCTGGCAGTCCCCTTTAAACCACTCATTGCCTATGTATTCGCCGTGTTTCACGATAACTCATCACTTAACACAGCTATTCGAGACTTATAGATTCAGGCTTTTACTAGACTTTGTACTCCAATATCCCTAGCTGCAATTCTACATAAGCTGCTAGTGATTAGACCTTCTAGCCTCCAGCAGAGCTCAATTTGGCCAGAATGTAGCCCAACACTCCGAAATATAAGGACGCCATCAACCGCAAAGGCAGAGAATTATTGAAAATACTAGCCTGACGTCCCTCACAGTGTGATAATATCGACACCAAGTCGTTTCAAGAGTGATCAAGAAATTGGGTATTCCATCTTTCTGAGGTCAATAGCTCAGGGGACTGCCCGGAGTCAATTCGAGTGATGTATACAAGAAGCATTGTAGGGTAGCTGGTTGCATTGCTCTATCTGACGCACCTGCTGTCTATTTTCATTATGCATGCATGCATCAGGGTATCTCATGTAGCTCTGTCATCTCATGCCAAACGGAGGACACATTCAGTCCTTCCCCGTATCCTCCTTCAAACTCACAATCCGATTCAGCACGACCTTCTCCACCCCCGCCGAACTATCCTTATCAACGCAAAAGTAGCCCATCCGCATGCCTTGGAACCTGACCGTCTCTGGACCCGCGGCGACCCCCTCACTATCACTCCCTTTCTCGCCCGCCTCAGCTGGCCAGGGAGCTCTACGTCTGATTTCCTCGAAGCCTGTCTCGATCATGGCATTTGGGAAGATTTCCTCGGAGTTGGGGTTGATGTCTGCTAGGAAGCCGGAGGGGTGCGCGGCCGGGTTGTCGGATTTGAAGAGGGGGTTTATGATACGGACTTCGGCTGTTATGGGACTGTTGTGGGACGGGGAGGATGAGACCCAGTGGATGAAACTGAAATAATGTTAGTAGGCTATTGGCGCTTTTCCCATGCAAATAGGATTTTAATATTGGAGTGAAAACGTGCCTCTTCGGTTTTATTGGCTTCTCACCATCTGCTGGCCTCTCATACCTAGCGTGTACGACTGTAACCTTTCCTGATTCTGGGTCCTTCTCGAAAGTGGTCGCCGTGATTGGGTAGGGGACTTTCATCAGGCCCACAGGTTTTCCGGGGGCCATGCGGAAGTAATCTGGCGAGTCGACTTCTCGGAAGTCACTTCGCTCTATGTAAACGGTTTTGGTGAAGGGGACAGTATGAACTCCGTAGGCAGGATCTTTTGAAAACGGTAAATCTAGAATCTCTAGATGATCATCTGGCAAATCATCGATTATAACCTTGATCGGATCGAGGACGAGCATGAGTCGGGGGACTGTCATTTCAAGATAGCGGCGCACAGAGGTCTCAAATCGTTTGATCTCGATGTTAGAAGTAGCTTTGGTGACACCGAGTTCGTTGACGAAAGAGAGAATCGCTCCAGGAGGTATACCACGCCGACGAAGTGCTGGTAATGTGTAGAGACGAGGGTCATCCCAGCTTCGTACGTATTTGTCTTGGACGAGCTTTTGGATCTTGCGCTTGGAGAGCACGGTGCCACCCATGCTTAACCGGCCGTATCTTCGCAGCTGTGTCAGAGCGGTAGGCTATGAAAGGGAAGTGAGGGTACTTACTCTCTTTGCATTGGTTTATGATCTACCAATTTGTTGTTCAGCCACTCATAAGATACTCGTGAGAGCTCAAATTCCACAGTGCATAGCGAATGTGTGATCCCCTCAAAGCTATCGCAGAGACAATGTGTAAAGTCGTAGGTAGGATATATCTTCCACTTGTCCCCCGTCCGGTAATGGTGTGGTGCGAGTTGCTCGTCCTTGCCGTCTTCCTCGTCTTTTATATCTTCCTTGCCCTCTTCGGGTACTTCATCTGCTTCCTCTTCCTTCTTTCTAGGTATCCGGTATGCGAAGAGATCCCACATTTGTGGATTTCCGTCCTCGAGGTTTTGCTTCATCCGCAGAGCCGCCTCATTTGGCTTGTATTTGCCATCACGCATTGCCCTGAATTCTGTTAAGCTTTCCGATATGGGTCGGTTCCGATGTGGACATGCATAACGAGGCTTCTTGCCGTCCCCGCCACCTCTTTGATCAACGATCTCAGCCTCTGTACAACAGATTAGCCGGGCATTAGCTCAAACATCGTAGTAACTCACTGTTGCAGTGACACACATATGCCCCGTCCTTTTCGATCAGAACCTCCGCCAATTCGTAGAGTCGATCGAAATTGTCACTAGAATGAGTAATTCTCTTGGGCGTGAACCCCAGCCATCTGACGGTTTCCTCGATCGAATCGTCAAATTCCTTCTTCTCACCGGCGGGATTCGTGTCGTCAAAGCGTAGATAGCAGTCCCCACTATGGTATCTTGCAAATCCGAAGTTGATTGCAATGGCTTTGGAGTGTCCGATGTGTAAATAGCCATTCGGTTCTGGAGGGAACCGGGTAACTACCCTTGCTGATGGTCGTTCTTGGTGGACGTCTGCCAGAAATCCGACCTTGAACATGGAGTCTGAGTCATTAGGCGCAGGGGCAGCTTCGCGCTTCGTTTTGGGAGGCATTGGTCCTTTGGGGGCCTTTGCAGGTTTAGTAGCCTTCTCTTTCTTGGGTTTGGAGGGCTTGCTCCGCTCTGGTAGCTCTTGTTTGTCGGGTTCTGGAAGCATTTCCGCAGCTTTGGAAGGATTATCATCCATGGCACTGTTCTGAGAAAGGGGGCTATCCAGAGATGTCTGCGTAGATATTTGGGATATCACCCCGAGTTAAGAGGAATGTCGAAGCTCGAGTCAGAGCTCTAAACATCGACACTGCAGGTAAGCGGACCAATTACGTGCTGGCGGAGGTATCTCCGACCCATCAATCACGTGCCTAATTTTGGTTAAAGATCTTATGTTTTCGACGTTTGTCTGGCCTTTAACCATAAACGAGTACCATATCAGAGAGGTGTCTCTTTATTTATCTCTATGCGGAGCGGGCAATTTCCGGGTTTGAGAGGCGTTTTCTGGTCAACGCTGTTCTGGCATTGCATACTCAATTATGTAGATAAGTAGAAATGTACTTGCGTAAGTACTAACAGCCCAAACCGCAGATACCAGCGACGCTGCTATTCCCCAAGCGCCAGTCACTGTCCAGGGGCATTACTCCTCAAGAACGCCGATCAAGATTATGATACACGAAGTCCGAAACCCCTTTTACAATCCCACTCACGTCCCTTTGCTCTGCCGCTTCGATATCCTCTGTTTCCTTGCACTGGCAGCGACTCTTTCCGGGCTCAATATGTCCCTCGGCAAATCGAATTCTTGGTCATCAGGTTCGGGCAATGGCTGACCAAAGGCATACCGAAGCCTTCCACGGCGGTGCTTGCCAATAGCTGCATCACGCAGGTATGGTTTCGAGTAGAAGGATGTGAATTGCTTCTCCACTGGCGGCGCGACAGGCTCTTTCTTCCGGTGTGATCTGGGTTTTCCTGATTGACAGTTTGTTCCTAGAATAGCTTCCTGGTGCAATTGCCTTGCAGCTGAAGCGTCAACATCGGTATAGTCGGGTGGGTCACCATCGCTTTCGCCACCTTCGTTTTCCAACTCCTCTTCCTCGTCGTCCTGCTCCTCCTCTTCATCTTGCATGCTCTCTTCCTTCTCCACCCTCCGCCGTTTTTCTTCCTCCTTCCATTCTCGGAACTTCACAAGTAGAGTACGGACTTCGCGAATGAAGTAGTCTCTCTTGGGTTCGAATGCCTTCTTTTCACCGTCGGTAATCCCACTGATGCCCATAACCCTTAGCCAGTCGTGCCCTCTCAAGCCATCTAGCAGCCGCTCAAGCTGGACCTTTTCATGCATTGCCCTTTCCTTTTCAATATTACGCAACTGCTTTTCTTGCCTTTCAGCTCGTCGATGGGCTTTCAGGTATATGGCGTCCGTCAATGGATCTTTGAGGTGTCTAGTAGACTTGTCGATGGAGGTAACGTCTATCCTTTTGGCATTGTGGAGGTTTATAAAGGTCTCTTCTGACAACTCGAATGTTTTCGAGGAGCCATTGATCGCAGATGCGTAGGAATTCGAGGATTGTAGTTTATTGGAGGCATGTTTGATGGTCGAGGAGGAAGAGGAAATTTTTCTTGTAGATTTTGAAGGCTCGTCTGTAATGTGTATGAGGGTCTCTGCGGTGAAGAAGTCTGGTGATGTCAGTTAAAGAATCAGATTAGTTGAGCGCTCAATGCCTACCAGGCTCCTTTGGCTCAATGCTCACGAGCTCATCGTAGTTTGGGAAGTACAATGCGAGTTCACTTTTCGACCGTGAACCTCCATCGTGTGACCTGAGACTTCTCTTTTCAGCTTGGGTGAGAGTATTGGCGGTATTGATGACAAGGTTATTATTCCTATTGAAGGCTTGATCATTGCGGGCTGTGATCGTTAAACCATGGAGAGGTTGTTGCGGTGGTGGATCTAGCTTTCCCAACTTCCGCACTTGCGTCACCGCGTCCTTTGTACCGGCCTTGTCACGGATTGGTAGAGATTTGGAGATCTCGCTTCGAGGGATGGCTATCGGACGTGTGATATCGTGAACCTGAGCCTTTTGTTTCTTGACCGAAGCGTTGCTTTGACTGCCTGGCGATGAATCGCGCGTGCGCTTTCCGCGTCTTGTGCTAGGCATCGGATTTTGTTGAATGTCGGTCGGAGGTACTTCTTCGAGACTTGCGTTTCTGCGAGCGGAGGAACGAAGGGAGGGCCTCGAAAGGGCGGCCATAATTTTGTTGATTGGTGAATATCAGCATGTTTCTGTCCCTAGCTATTTGTTTTGCCAAATTTTAGAGCAAAGCAATTATGGTCGTGATGGTGGTGTAGAAAATTCAGGCACGACAGGTAAGGGCGATTTCTCCCCTAAAACTAAAAAGTGTTGCATCACAACCCCCCACCATGTACAGAGCTTCACCTATATCAACGTCTACAATTACTTCTAGGCTACACTGTTTGCTTGACAGTGAAGAAAGCTATCCCATGCTATGCGTTTCGTTTTACACTGGACAGAAACTCCGCATTTCCGGCTAAATTTAGCAACTAGGGTTGCTCCACTCTTGTGCAGATATGGATTCCAATCAAGTCCCACGCATGACCCTTATGTACTTTATAGTCCCATAGATACAATTCTTCCTACACCTCGGATCCCGTCAAGTGAAGATGAACTCCTTGGTCACCGGAGCGGAGGAAAGATCAGGATTAAGGAGAACGCAGCTGTAGCAAGTCAGTCCAGGCTTGAAGTATCCATTCTCAGGACGAACTTCAGGAAGTATGCTAGACCAATTCTTCGCTTCTCCAAGAAATTGGGGCGGAACTTATCTTCTCTGAAAGTCAGCGGAGGAAGAGACGACGCGGCTAGATATGACTCACATATTAGGCTTTTGGGAGGAAGTGGTGGCATAGCGCCTTTTGAATTTGGAAACGTCAGAAGAAGCTTTGCTCGTAGATCATCAAACTCAGAGTATCTGCGTATTGTCAGCATAGAAAGGCTATGTAGCGATCTATGCTTGGAGAGGTGACCTTTTCCTGATCACAATTGATCCGCCCTAATGGCTGTGTAAGTATGAATGGAAAAATAGCGGACGGCGGTAGGGATCGAGACTGACATCAAGAGTATCAATTTTACAATTCCAAACGACAAAGTTCCCAACATTAGGTACAGTTCCCGTAACAACAACGTATCCATCGATAGTAACGCCTCTTGCCCAGCATGACCCACTCTGTTCTGAGTGACCCTCGGTATGATCTTCTAACGTGATGGGAGGCGGCTTGTTATTCTCGACAGAAGCGTAGGATTCATAGCGTCGATGCGACCAATACGGTGGGATCAAAGAGCTCTTTGCCGAGATTCCGCTCTCTGGTCCAGCAACGCCGCCGTTGTGGTCGTCATTATGTACTGAGGGGTTGCCGTTTCCCGTCAAATCCATCCATCAGAAGAATCCTTCAATGGCTATCGTGGCCCGGTGGTATGGGTGGCCTGAAGGCCTCGGCTGTTAATACGTGAGACGCCACGGAGGTGGTGTCAAGCTGTTGGTGGGATGCCTCGTATCAAAGAATTTGTGCTTCATAGGCTGTCGCTTTCGGCAGAGCTCCATGCACCAAAATGCACTAAATCCCGGTGCTAGCCCGACCACAAAAACATCGGCTTGGGAACTTTACTATGCAAGAACAGCACAACCACGCGTTTTTATAGAAAATATTTGGCGTCAAAGTTGTGGAATTCCATTAGTTGAGTAGACTTGTAATCGTAAGTTGGGTCATAGCTGTAATATTTGAGGCTCTATCCCAGGATAAAGCGCAATTCCAGTTTATTTTTACCACGTCGAGCCAGCCAATGGCTTCCGCAGCTTTTCCAGATCTGCACTAGCGGGAAGGGTCCAGATCGCCTCGTTATCACTCCCGCCCGAGCTTTTGATATCGAATGCTCGAGCCACCCTAATTTTCCCTTCCCATACTCTTTTCCATTCTCACTTACGCATACCCAGCACACAGCATTCGTTTTTCATCTACACACTCGTTTGTCATTGCATCTAAATTACAGTCGTTCAATAACATAACCATTGCATCAGAAACAGCTCGAACGTAAACAGCTCGAACGTAAACAGCTCGAACGTAAACAGCTGTAGTACGGAGTAGGTCCTCGGTTTTCCTTACCACCTTGCATCTAGACTGAACCCCACCCTCCAAATCTTCCCCTTCAGACAGCAGGTCTTGACAGCTGGCAGAGAGGCAGGTCTTTCATCCCAAACACACGTGCAAGCACACGGAATCCAAACACAGAAACCAGTCAAGATGCATCAAAACACCTTCGTTGCCCTCCTCATCGCCGGCCTCGTACCCCTTGCTGCCTCTCAGACCATTAATCCAAGCACCGTCGACCAGTCTACCAAGGGTGAGGGTACCACCTTGAAGGACTAATGTTGCCAGTATGCTGAGATTTGAACTGTAGACACATGGTGCACCAACCAGAAGAGCTCGTGCCCGCTCCTATGCTTGCAGATTCCAGGAGCATCATCCACTCCTGAGTCCAATACCTGCGATGCCGTGAGTCTCCAAATAATTCTCTCCAAGTAGAGCCGTGCTGACAATTCCCAGACCAGCTTGGCATACTCCTGTGTCTGCAGCAATGGCCAGCAACCCAATGCGTCTCAATATTCCCAAACCATCCCATACTACGAGTGCACTCAAGCTGCCACAGACTGTGTCAATAACTGTGCTCCGAGTGACTCGTCTTGCCAGAGTGCTTGTCGATCAGACCACCCGTGTGGTGCCCAAGATCCGATTCGAGTGAACACCTCCACCATGAGCACCATGGCTTCAACAACCGCTGGAGCTGGGGCTGTGAGCAGTACAGCGGACGCTACTGCCACGGGACAGAACACATTTACTGGATTTGGAGGCTCTTCGCCTACTGGTACTAGCAAATCTTCGGCTGTTGCCCTGGGCTTTGGTCGGACATACGGGCTTGCCACACTGCTTGCTGGTGTTTGTGGGGGCTTTGTATTCCTGCTGTAGGATTCTTTCCTTCTCGGAGAAGCACCGTCGATCGATCGACATCGGTCCAGTATGAACGGACTATCATGATCCTCGATTCTCGAGCGTTGCAGCCATCAAGGACGGCATTCCGAACCTTTATTTTCCCGAGCAGATGGTTCTTATCTTCATTCTCACATCTTCATCCTTGTATACATTTTCCTCTAGCATAGCGTGGCGAAGGAACGGTCCTTACTGTTTAGCGGGTGTCCGAGGTCCAGTAGCCTCATGGTTGCGTGGACAGAGAAGCATGGAAGGTGGTCTGCACATCTGCTAATAATGCTTGTGGATGTCGGACTTCTCCGTTACTGTCCCTTCTGATAGCGTTTCAGCGGCATTCATTTAGCGGCATCATGGATTAATGGAAAAGCATGGCATTGACATTGAACAAACTGTCGATTGCCGATCATTCAAATGAGACAGACACAATGGTGCTTACCAAGAGACTTTCGATTATCTGCCCTTCTTCGTTGGCGATCCAGCCTTGCCCCAACCGTCTCTGAGCCTTAGCAGACGCTTGACACTCTTTCCTACATGTCCAAACACCCTCCATGATCGGGTTATATCCTCCTTGGGTACTGACGCCACCTCATGAATCTTTAACCCGAATCCCTACTTTGTAATTCTCTAACACCAATCCATACACCACCAACCAGCCCCCTCATCACCGCCCCATAATTCTGTCATCCCTTCCCAGCCCAGATCCAGATCCAGATGCCAGTCCGGCACCACCCCTCACCCTCGCCCTGTCCCCTGGCAGCGGCTTCAATTCATCATTCGGGTCTATCTTCCCATCGCTCTTTGCCGGCGTACGGTTCGCGGGGTTGATGTTCTCTTGCCTACTGCGCTCTGCGAGGCGATGGTCTTCGTAGGCAGCGATATCTTCGGAGGTGAGCGTTATGGCTGTGGGCTTGCGGCGAAGCATTGTGGGATGTTTGTGGAGGCCAAGATGGTCGGGACAAATTGCCAACTTATGAAGGAGCTGAAGGCGGGAGGTTCGTGGGATGGGGGATCGCGCCTTGGCGTTAGTGTTAGAAACCTCCTGGGCGGCAAGATTTCGCCCCAAACCTCGACAAAATACGACCTTATGGGGACAGCATCATCTGAAGTTACCATCTGTACAGAAAGGGCGTGTACAATCCATCAGTGGCAGAGAGACCGAGGCTGTAATTGCTAATGATGTTTCTAATTCTATTGCGGCGTCTGATGGCTCCTACCACAGCCCACAGATCCACTCGGCAGGATTCGAATCCTGGAAACTGATCTTCAGCTTGCTGCAACTCGAATGTCACCCACCATATTCGTAGCCTTGCAGTGCAATAAGCCTGCATTAATAGAAACACACTAGAATATTTAAATATAGACCATTCCCCCGACTTGAATAGTAAGTCATTATCGAAGCCAGATTTATGAAATAGTTACTGACACCGATGTCCAGCCATCAGCAATACTCTCCAGTCTCGCCCATCGACGAAATCTTCCGCCGTGATTCCGATCGTACTTTAAATGATAGTAGAGAAAGCATCGAGTTGGAAAATGTCCAAGATCCCGGAGAAACGGCAGCGCCTCTCGCTCCGCTGTCCAAGGACAGCTCGCCGCCACCTCACTCACGGGTCTTCAATTCAAATAAACAAACTTGGAAGCTCTTCTTCCCGCAGTTCTTCAGATGGCTTGGAACTGTCGGTTTCGTCGCTTTGATATTGGTGACGCTGAAAATCTTTGACAACAAGGGCAATTTTTCACATAATTCGAAATACCTTTTCAATACTATCATCACGTCGCTGAGTTTGGGATTAGGCCTTAACTTCTTTGTAGGTCTTGCACCTAGGTCGGGAAGGTTGAGCTATTGATTGACGGCCTTTTGCTTAGGAAGCGTTCAAAGATATAGCTAAGGTTCTACGATGGAGGATACTGGCCGACGGAAGACACAGCGTTCGAGAAGTCGACCTGATATTGAGCATTGAGAGTTTGTCCAAGGTTGTTGAGCTCGCTTGGGTTTCCCGAAGGAAGTTCCTGACGGTCTTGACCTGTTTCTCATGGGTAAGCTTTTGTCACCAAAGCGGAAGCTAAGACTTGGTTCATACATCTGCTAACTCGCCAACTCTCTATAGCTTTTCCTGAACCTGGTAAGGCTGTCTGCCATTGCTTTCACCGAATGCCGCACTGACATCTTAGATCGCCCAAGCGGCAGTAGCCATCATAAGTCTAACCTTCTCTGCTGATAGCGGTACCAACTGGCAAGGTACATACCTGCAAAATGGCATAGTCAATGCAACAAATCTCACATGCTTTGCCGATAATGCCGCATGCCCGATGCAGTCCGAGATTGAGCAAATCCAAGCTCACCTGTACGGTGAATTAGCTTCAGGCTCTCAATGTAGCAACTACGAAGACATCTCCGAGGTTCTCAGTTCAGATGGAAATCCCCTGGTCTGGTGCAAACAGATTGAAAACCAGCAAGAATACGCGTTCCGATTCTCGGAAATCAATCCGCAAGACCGTTTACGGGTATACCCACGTATCACAAATCGGATAATCACAGTCTCTTCTGGCCAGTGTTACCAATACAATATCACAGCTGGCAGCCATCGACCAGCCCTCGATCTCAATGGAGACAAAGCGGCCGTCACATGGGCGTACTCTAATGGAACCGTAAACGGCTCTGTCACCATACCAACAGAGATGTCAGCTCTTGACTCCACTACATACATCTATAATGGTACAAAAATCCCACAGAACGAGACCGAGTCCAGCTGCGGTCCCCGATGCATGTGGATGTGGGCGTTCAAGGCATTAGGCACCTTCGCAATTGATCAGGATCAACCAATGGCGCTATTCCAGTGCCCGATTACGGTCAGCCCAGTCAGCAATGTAACAGAAGATACGCAAATAGTGTCAGATGGGATGGCCAAGTTGGCTGCTTCAGCAATTGGGTTACAGGGCCGATTCACCAACCCACCACAATTGAATGGAACGAGGATATGGACGCAATATCAAATGTATCCCTGGGGGTAATGTTTCCTCCATATCAATGGTCACGAGTTTCTCGAACTGACCCAATTTTCAGATCCACTTGGGAAGTCCACAACCACCGCATCGACGAAGTCGGCGCCAACATGGCCAGCTTCGCACTCGGGTCCCTCGCCTTCATGGCAACTCGAAATCCAACTTTTGAGGCCGAGAGCCTCGTACCCATCCTAGGTTACAACCTTTCGATCCACTGGAATTACGTTATCGCGCTATGCGCCTGCATTGTGGGAGTTCACTTCGTCCTGTTCGCCGCAGCGGTCTATACAAGCAGACTTGTTATCATTAAGGACGATACGAACCTCTCTACAGCAAGATTGCTGAAGCCACTGGTGGAGTATCTGGGCCCTAGAGCGACGCTGTTGGAGGGGAAGGAGTTGTGTGAAGCAATCGAGGAACATTTACCGAGGGGGGTTGTGTATGGGCCAAGAGAAGACAGGGAGCTTGGGATGACGGCTTTAGATCTTGGGGAGGGGGTCATGCTTAGACGACGGTTGAGTACTGGGCGGCATCCGGATGGGATGTATTTGTAGAGTCGATGTAGATTATGAGTAGAGTACGAGGAACCACAGCAATTCGGAATGGGCATAGCTGCACTCGGGATGTGGTCTTGTGGACTTTTAAGTTGGGTAGGATTTCATGATTTCTCGGCAGCCTCTCTCGCCTGCAGAAAATTCAATGGCTCGACATCGCTGTTTTGGTTGCAACGTTGGATTGTAGAGGGTTGTCTGGGGCTCGGTGTCGGCAAAATAGCTCGGGCTGCGCCAAGATGAGATTCTTCAAAGCACCATAACTCCACAACAAGAGGTCTAAATACCAAGGGTTTGCTGTATGGTTTGTTCGTCTTTTTTATCGTTACAGATTTGTAGTTCAAAGCGAACTTCATCTTTGCTTGTTGCGATACTACCTGGCTGTAAAGATTGCCCCCAGCCCGAACTATTTTGCCGATACCGAGTGCGGCTTGAAGCTCGCCCGAGGCAACCGTCGCCGCTCTAAGGGCAAGGGGGTTTACTCCTCACGCGGGTGACAAAAGAATCCCTTTTTTCGCACTACTTCAGATTTGCTGCGCACCGCAGCAACACCTCGGACACCGATTTTGAAGACTCAAAATCAGTGTTAAATTTATAGAACTCGTTAAGCTCTACAACTTTGCGACCAGAAGTTTCTTCAGAAAATTCGTGGCTGGGAAGTTATCGGTTGCTGAGTAAAATCCAGCCCTGTAGAGCATTGACTCACTGAACTTTATTTCTCATTCACCAGGCTATCTGCACATTCAAGATACAGCGTACTCTTGCTCCCGTTCTCTTCTGATCCTACAATCGGGCTAAAGGCTTCTAGCCAAGGTATTACGAAAGCTGTGGACCGTGCTGACCATTGCTGAGATTGCGATTCGCCTCTGCGCTGAATTGGATCGGTTAGGTTGTGAGACGCCTGTAGGTTCGAAAAGACCAGTATGGACGGTGATCCAAGGACCAAGGAGCAAGATTTACTGCTTGTTCAAAGCCTTTAGCTGGAGACTGTACCGTATGATTGCCCCGCACTGTGCGCAGTACTCTATCAGCGAAATCGGGCGCTGTTCGTTGAGGCGGAGCTGGAATTGCATGTCCACTGACATCGACCGTCAGAAATACCGCCAGAAAATATCATGTACACATTGCCTCCAGAAGTTGCGAAATTCTCTTACTGAGTGCTGTACCTTGTGAGGTAGAACATGGCTCTCCAAGTCAATACAGGATATGGCTCGATCGTTGCTTTAGGCATCTCACTCAACGATGTCGCAACTCTTGCATCGTTGAGTAGACGATTTGGCAGCTGGATGACAGCAGCTTCCGGAGATGAGGACTTTCTCAAAATGCTAGATCAGGACGAGATGGACATCCTACGCAGACGAGGACTACTCGACGTTGCACGTTTCAACAAACAGTGGGGCTCTCAAATGAGACTACTCACGAATAGCAATCCCACCGTTGTTGAAGGCCAAATTGCAGAGAAAGCGCTTGGAAAGCTCGGCCGTTTCACTGCTACCATGGTGTGTGTCGTTGCTGCTCTCGATACGTTTGCATCTTCCAACGTAGTCAATAAGATTTTGCGGAAGGTACTGCTTGAACTGTTGCGAACAACGGATTATGGCGCGGATGTCCTGGCATCGCAGTACTCCCACCGGCTCAATTCGTGGCGCTCCTCGGCAATCCTACGAGGTCTCAGCGGCGAGTCCAGGCAGATTCGACGCGACCTTCTTCAACGGAACCTAGTCGTCGACGGTTTAATGCCGGCAGATGACGCGCTCCATGTCGCCACCTTCCTCGTGTGGCTTCTTGCTGAAAGTTCTGAGATGTACATGACACCATCTTCTGACATTGCTGGTATAGCACTCTGCTTGTCTCGACTTGGTATGGACACCTTGGCCGTTGAAGGGTTTGGTGTAACCTGCTTGCCAACGTCCTGTCAACTTATCTACACCCGAGACTCTGTTACTACACTTGAATACCGCGGGCCTAGCATGGACTTAGAGTTGCTTCGTCGTGTCCCGTGCACGACGGTAAGCCTACAATGCCCAGAAGAATCGTTAACGAATTTTCCAATCGATGCAGAGACAGCTAACAGGTGCCGCGCGGCGTGGCGCGAAGGTAGCCAATCTGCTGGATATATTACCTGTCGGCCCCTCATACCAGCTAAGGGGCTTATTCATCACGACGATCTCAAGTATGTATTCTATGACTCGGGTAACAGACCCGGTCGAGTGCGAACAGAGATACACCAACTAGCATCGGGCCATGCTTTTGTTGTAAATCGAGAACTCTGCTCAAGGTTGGAACAGGTCTTCCAACATGAATCGTCTGCTACTTTGGAATGGCTTCTCGAACAGACGACCGAGTCGATAGCCCCGGACGCAGAAGAATCGATATTATCACGCTCAAAATCGCAAGTCTGGAATTTCGATATGCAGGATCATACAAGGATCAATGCTTTCACAGTCTTTCAAGCCTTTATTCTAGGTTATTTCTACTCAATCTTTCTAAAATTAGTGGACACATCAACACTTCTCGTCCAAACGGTAGAGGGTGCCTGGGGTTACCGGTCTCCGGTCTTTCTATGTGCCATTCGTACAATCTGGCTCTCTTCTTCTTTTGCACAAGAACCTGGCATTCGGGTTCTCAGAAGAGAAGGCGTTATTAGCATTCTTTCGTCCTTGCTACTTGGCAAACAAAAGGAAATTACCCGGATCAAAAGCAGCTCCTTTAAGCAAAGCAATTGGTGCCTGGGTATTGTTGGGAAGAAGACGTTGCTAACAAGAAGTCTTCTCAAGCCTTGCCGAACCATCCAAGAAATTGGCAGCTTTGTCATCTTGGACGTTGACGTGAGCGGGATTCCGACAGACATTGAAGGTTTGGTCCGTCCAGGCGTCGCTACCCGGCCATATATAGAAGAGATCCAGCAGCAGCAAGACTCCACGCTCAAGCCGACATGGGACATCAACAGCGCCGGAAGCTCTGAAGAAATGGCAAATGTGGAGGACGCCACATTTCATATCGAAGTAGATTGGGAAGGAAACCCAGAGACGATGCTCCTTTGTGTCCGTTTCAATGGACGACGCATTGAGACCATCAATCCTGCGAATGCCGACTTAACCTTCCTACAATTTCTGCAACCACCGATGGCCAATGAGGTCGAAATGGGGCCAGACAGTCCGCATTTGAAGGATTGGGATAGTATAAAATGGACGATTCCGGCACTACTCAACAATGACCCATTCCCGAAGCAATACCCACTACCAGACCACCCCAGAAAGGTCCTACTGTCGCTGCCAGGACGACCGCGCCTACGGTACTTTGCCGCTGAGAAGTATGTGAGCCGCAATCACCATGTGCGTATAGCCACAGACAGCATTGGCCAAGCCTTTCAGCAATGCTGGGATTCGGCCAAAGGCAGTCGCTGCAGTGTCCTAGTTGTCGTTAACGGAAGCGAGGGTAATTGTCGCCCCACTGCCGACGACTGGGTATCCGAAGATATTGCGCGGAAGGCGAACAGATTGCAGACGTTGCACGCTAAACAAAACAGGATGGATGGCCAGGCTTTGGATGAGAATGATAAAGTCTTCACTTTGGGACGTGGCAGACCAGAAACGTATTTGTTTGTTTGAGGTGCTTAGACGCTTCATCCGTCAATGAGCATAGCGTAGTAATGCCACCAAGTTCAAATCCAGGTCGAATGTCTTGAATGAGATCAGATCCATCTGTCACCTCAAGTGAAATGTTGGCCAAAGTCTCGCGATGCGGTTTCACCTACAGAGGTCGGTCGTCCACCATAAGGGCTAGGGCTAAATGTCTTGGCACTAGCGGGCCGCAAACTCCTCGCTACCTCTGCTTCTGGATAAACGCTCGACAAGGTGTGACAGATTTTTTGTCAGTTGCCGAGCTGTGCTCTCTGGCGCATCTCGACGCGCCTATTTGACCAGCCATGCAAAAATGGCACATCCACTCCGCCATTGGCAAAGGAAGACCTCTACCCTCCTCGCTCCATCACCAATGCATCCTCACCCTCCCCCGTCACCACTTCCACACCTCCTCCCCATACCGCAAAGCGGGCGGACGAGATAAGGTCAGGGAAGAAGTAGCAACACCTCTCCCCAATCGCGCCAAACGCCTCGAAGACGCAAGCCTCGCAGTGCAAGATCTCTACCTTCGCCACGCCGGCAAAGACAATTCTCCTACCGGCCACAGGAATACGGGATTCGAACCGGTGCCGCTGAAGGGCGCGCCTGAGGAGCAACCGGCTGTCATTGATGCAAGGAATATGGGTGTTCCGTTTGGGAAGGAGGTGCTAGAAGGCAAGACCTTCGGTGCGCCAAGGGTGGATCAGCGGGCTAAACTACGACAAGAACGCCAGAATTTTGCGAGGGAGGGCGGAGCTGGAGCTGTGGATGCGAAGGGTTTGGGTGCTAGGTCTGAGGGGGGTTTGGAGAGGGGAAGATACACTATGGGGAGACCAGGTGCTGTTGATGCGAGGAATCTGGGTGCTGTTGACGCCAGGAACCTGGGTGCTAGACCTGCTCAGACGATCGGACTTTTGGAGAAACCGCGGTTACCTCCTCGTGCGCCGAGGAGCGACCTTGTACAGACTGTGGGACTCGAGGAGAAACAACGATTTCCCCCTCGCACCCCGAGGAGGGAACATGAAGTTGTTGAACCTCGAGAAAGGCAACCTAGAGGCGAGAACAGCAGCATTCAGGAGCGTGCTGCACCACGGCGTCCTAATGATTTTCAAGCTCGAACACCACGAAGCGACTCTCAACGCGCCCCACGCGGAGGACGATCTGCCCGCCCAAGACCGCCTCGTGATAGCGAAGACGGTGAGTATACAAGACGAAGACGTGGTGGTGGAGCTGGTCGCCGTGGTGGCGGTAGTGGTAATTCCGGTGGTGGTGGTGGTCATGTGGATATTTGGAATGACGAAGAGGCGGAATACATGAAGCAAATGAAAGAGAGGGAAGCTGCTCAAACAACAGAATTCAACCCTCATAATGCGCCTCTAAAAGGACTTATCGATTACAGCCCGGCGATAGTATCAGGGAAACTAGGCATAAGTCAGATCCTAGAGGAGAGCTTAGCATTGGCGAAGCGGCAATTCGCGGGGGAGTTCATCCAATGGGATAGCAAAGAGCAGCAAGCGGACGTGATGATTTTAGTTGAGGCGCTGAAAGCTGGGAAGGCTGGGAAATATAATGAGGGCAAGGGGCAAGAAAACGACGAGATCTCGAAGACAAAACAACAGACTGATGCGCTTTTGGAGAAGCTGTGGACGGGAAAGTACGAGATGACGCGGCCGCAAAAGGAGAAGGATATCCTTGGGCATGTGGCAAGGCAGACGGATCGGAATGAGAGCTATTATCCTGAAGATGAGAAGAGCTTGCTGGAGAAGGTAAGGAGTATATTGCCTGCTGATGCTGGGAGGGCTGGGGCACAGAGTGTGAAGCAGACAAGGAAGTAAGCATTGTATGGAGAGAGACGAGAAGCTGGTAGAGCTTGATGTGTAACATACACCACTTTTTTAGATGTACAATTTAATGTACAATTCACTCGATGCGGAGAAGCCTTTTTCCATGCTGCCCTCCTCAACTCCTTCGCTTCTTCATCCACCATCCAACCCCTTCCTAGCCCCCTCAACCAACTTCTTCCCCTCCTGCACCGCCTTCTCATTCAACTTCTCCATCTCCTTCTCCGCCCTCCTGAGATCATCCGGGCCAACCTGCTTCCCCAACTCCATAGCCCTCAACCTCTTCCTCTGCGCCCCTCTCGCCTCCCTCAATGCAAACATGGCTTCCTCGCCTTTCTTCGACGCTAGAGCCTTCGCAGCTTCGCGCGACTCTTTCGTCGTCGGTGGTATGGGTACCGTAATCGTCAGAGGATCCGTAGGGGAGCTCGTTGGATTCAGGTTATCTGATGAGTTGGCAAGGGCGGACATTATAGCTTTGACGTGCTGTCACGAGAGACGTCCAATTAGCATATTCTTCTTACCAGAAAATATCCAATATCCCTTCTTGCCCCCTTTGCCCTCCCCCCCGGGGAGCCCGATTGACCACACCCTCGGGTCAATAGCAAAAGCATCAACTCACATCCCTCTCCCCAACCAACACCCCAACATTCCTCCCCCTCGGCACAACACTAGCCAAATCCCCCAGCTTCACCGTCTCCTTACTCCCCTTCTCCTGATTCAACTTGACCCTCACATTCTCAATACTCTCCGGATTCCGTCCCCCGGCCTTAATCTTCGCAAGTTCGCTTTTCAAATTCTCATGAGCGCGTAAGATGGCTGCTTCATAGTCGGTGAAATCGAAAGGGTCGAGACCTTCTGTTTTTTCGGCGTTGAGGGTGACGGTGCGTTTGGAGTCTTGTTTGCCGCCTTTCTTTTGGAGGGGGAGTGTGGTGTGTAGGGTGCGGATGGTGTTTTGTGGACGGGGTGTTTGTAGGGGGTGGGGGGGAGGGAGAGTTGGGCGCTACATTGGTAGCATAGTAGAAAGGAGCGAAGTCGTCGTGGTGAATGGCTGTAGGCGCGTGGGATGCCGGGTATGAGTGTGCTGGGCAGCTTTGCCCGCATTGCTGTTTGGAGGTCTGGAGCTGTCTTAGAAAGCCTAGAAACTTTTTGAAGTCTGGACAGGTTAGGATTAGCGTTAGGGTTGAGCGAGTGATTTCGCTGCAAGGCTACGTCAAAACCGCGATGATTGGAACATAACGTCAACCAAGTGCGAGCTCTACAGGTGTATGGCTTTTGTACGGAATAAGCATGTATGGTTCTTCTTATCCACTCTAGCTAGAAATTAACAACCGGTAAAGGGGTCAAGAAAGATCTGCATCAACAGACCCTCAGGACATCCGAATGAAATGATTTTTGACAGACAAATGTGATTATCCTCCACCAACGTGGCCGGTCGAAACTTTTGAGCATCGTAATAGCAGATTGTTAGAACACGTCATGGATATCATCGTCAAATGCAGGTCATCCTGGGCAGATTTTCACACTTAACGCGTCGACATAGCCTTTGTCACCAATCTCTTCAGCGCCAATTCTTTCTTCTTCAGGTCATCAGAGCTTGATTCTTCGACTTCCAATTGGGCCATGGCGTCGCTGAGCGCAGTTTCGATCTTCTCTTTTGTGCCGCGCTTGAGCTTGAGGGACATTGTTGGGTCGGAGGTGATTTCCTCGACACGGGAGATGTAGGATTCGAGTTGTTGCCGGGCTTCGAATTTCTTGCTGAAGGCGTCGTCGCTGTTCTTGAACTTGGCGGCATCTATAGAGCAATCAGTATGACCATTCATAAATCTTCCATCGTAATCACTCACCATTGATCATATTCTCGATCTCAGTGGATGACAGCTTGCCGACAGAGTTGGAGATAGTGATATTCGCGCTTCGTCCAGATGTCTTCTCGGTAGCAGTAACCTTAAGGATACCGTTGACATCGACTTCGAAGACCACTTCCAGAACGGCGTCACCAGCCTTCATAGGCGGTATTGGTGCAAGAGTGAACTCTCCAAGAGATGTGTTGTCTTCGCAGTTAACACGCTCGCCCTGGAACACCGGGAATTGGACTGTCTGCTGATTGTCCGCAACAGTAGTGAAAGTACGCTTCTTGATAGTGGGAACGGTCTGACCACGGCCGACGACGGGAGCAAAGATGTTGCCCTCCATCGCAACACCGAGAGATAAAGGAACGACATCAAGTAATAGCAGGTCCGCGGTATCAGCCGAGGTAGCTTTGCCGGACAAGATACCGGCTTGAACAGCCGCACCATAGGCAACAGCTTCATCGGGGTTAATGCTCTTCTCGAGCTTCTTGCCGTCGAAGAAATCGCTGAGGAGCTTTTGTATCCGGGGAATACGAGTGGACCCTCCAACAAGCACAATTTCATCGACCTTGCTCTTGTCTAGGTTGGCATCCTTCAGCACTGTCTGTACTGGGTCGATCGTCCCGTTGAAAGCCTTTGCATTAAGGTCCTCAAATCGAGCACGGGTGATTTGTGCATTGAAGTCCTCACCGTCGAATAGCGAGTCAATCTCCACGGTGGTTTGTGTACCATTGGACAATGTGCGCTTAGCTCGCTCACAAGCTGTCCTAAGACGTCGTAGAGCGCGAGCGTCTCCGGAAAGGTCCTTCTTCGTCTTGCGCTGGAATTCCTTTTTGAAATGATCCAGTAGATTCGTGTCGAAATCTTGACCACCAAGATGTGTATCACCAGCTGTAGCCTTGACTGTAAAGACACCACCCTGAATATGTAGGAGGGAGACATCGAAGGTTCCTCCTCCCAGATCGTAGATCAAGACGTTCCTCTCCTTCTCAGATTTGCCGGAGCCTAGACCGTAGGCGATGGCGGCAGCAGTGGGTTCGTTGATAATTCGGAGGACTTGAAGATCTGCGATGGCTCCTGCATCTTTGGTTGCTTGACGCTGGTTGTCGTTGAAGTAGGCGGGCACAGTGATGACAGCCTTCTTAACCTTCTTCCCGAGCTTGGTCTCTGCGACTTCTTTCATCTGACGTACATATCAGCATGGGCCAATTCCACGCTCATAGGTGCGGACATACCTTCATCAGGACCATGGATGAAATTTCTTGCGGGGAGAAAGTTTTCGTCTCTTTCAGGTACTCCACTTGCACCATAGGACTTCCATCCTTGTCTACGACCTTGAAGGGCCATGACTCGATATCTTTCTTGACTGTTGGGTCGTCGAACCTCCGTCCAATAAGTCGCCTAGCGATTTCTTTAGCTCTTGTACTACCACCCTCTATCCTCAAGGTAACAGTCTTACTTGATATCGAAAATCGTATTTGCTGGGTTCATAGCAGCCTGGTTCTTTGCCGACTCGCCAATCAACCGCTCTTCGTCCGTAAACGAGACGAATGATGGTGTTGTGAAACTGCCCTGCTCATTGGCAACTAGAACGCGAATTGATCAATTTCAATACTTGATGAGCTGCAGACAGAGTTCGCGTACTGATTTCGACGCTGGTTCCCTCATAGTTGGCGACACATGAGTATGTGGTGCCTGATCACTGTTTAGCAAGGCGCAACGTGGGTATGGGTGGGCCTTGGTTTTACCGAGGTCTATGCCAATAGCCCCTTCGTAAACTTCGTCGGCCATGTTGTAGGTTGTGTTAGGTCAAGAAGAAGGTGAAAGATGTGGGAGGGTTGTGGGAGAAGGAGGGGGATGTCCTGTGTGAAAAGTGTGCTGTAGCAAAAATTATTTGCGGTGTGCCAAAATTTCCAGATCGTACCCGCACTTAGCGCGCTATGATACGGCTAGACATATGCTTAACAATACGGATATTTCCCCAACTTGATATCCAATATACATAAGAATGAGCAGTAAAGGTCGGAAATTTTGGGTCTGACGCCCGTGCAAACTTCAATTACTAGTTAATGGCCGTAGATTCGCAGCCAATCCATACCGTTCAAAAAGCCACGACGAAATGTCGAGGCGCGGACTTTTTCGCTACCTGAGAGGTAGGGTCAGAGCCACATTATAAGTCAATTGAATGGCGGGCATTGTGTCTAAAGCGAAATGGACTCAAGGTCTGAATTGGCTTCTCGCAGTTGCTATGATGAATGGACAAATGGCACATGCCCCATCAAGGACCAGCTTATGATCTCAAGCTGCTATATGCACTATTACAGCCAATGCCGCGCTCGATGTAAGACGCCTAGCCAACCTATACGCCTCAGGTGTTCATTTCAAGTCCAATACTATCAGAGCCTCTATGTCTTCTGAAGATGTACGAAAACGGTGAACTTCTCGAACTCAATCTCCTGCCCAGATCCAACCTTCGGTGCACCTCTTGGTGGACCCGCAATAACTTCTACCTCAATCGCATTAACCCCAGGAACAACACGAGTCTCGTAAACAGGTCGCCTTATATCAGGTTCCCCAGTCTGTGGAATTTGATGCAACCTCGTGGTGCCACATGAAACGACAGTCTTGCTGGGCCGGTGCATCAGGCTTGAAGATACCGTTGGCGTAATACGAAGGAAGTAGTGTGTGAACGGTAGAGTCAGTGCGACTGACTGTTGAGTACGGGTGGCAGATGCAGGTATGTCAAGACTGAAATGGTCTGTTACGTTCAGACCATGGTGAGTGGCGATGTTGAGGTTGTTGATCAGAGCATCAGATGTATCTACTATATTTAGAGGGTTTCAGATAACATGAAGGTCTGCAATGCTCACCTTTACCCGGCTGTCTGAAACGCGTGTTGAAGGGCGTAACGACAGCTTGGCTCGTAGGACCGGCGCCATTCGCAAGCGATTGAGGACGGGGGCTAACACTAGGCAAGCGTGATGATAGGTTCATCGGTGGAGGCATATGCAGATTAGCAGCACTTGGACTTTGGCGAGCCTCGTTTGCTCCGTTCATCTGGATTGCGCTGAGTGCTGGCGATTGACCGTGGGTTACTTCAGCTTTAGGGCCATTCGTAGGGTGTTCAGTAGAACCACTTCTCTCTTGCGGTAGTCGTGCTGGGCCTGAAACACTGTGTGAGCCGGGAGAAGGCTTGTGAGGTTGAGATAGTGTAGTACCTGTGTGACCATTGGCGCCTGCTCTGACCAGGTCTTGCTGCCGCTTGAGAGCCTCGTTATCTACAGACATTGCTACAGGACCACTTGATTTTTGTCCACCGAACTTCAGTGTGATCTTTGACACCTCTGGAGATTTAGCGGGCATTCTGAGCTTCACTCGAGGTTGTGGAGGTTCTTGAACAGCACGCTTTGCTTCAGCCAAACGAGTGTGAAAATATTCCTGGTCTATGTGTGAGCTTCGCGTACTACAACATCGATGTAGAACAAATACCTCAAGCTCCCCAGCTAACTCGGAAATGTCGCTGCCGTCCTCGTTGTATGTGCGAGCATTCTGCCAGATATAGCCAACTTCCTCCTCAAACGCTTGCCAGCTTTTCAAGATTGTCGTTCCCGTAGGTGGTTCTCTCCCCTTGATACCTCGGACTAACTTTTGTGCACTCTTGAGAGACACTGGGTGCCTTATGATCTTGTAGTAATCTACAAGAGTCCGAGATGGAATATGGATGAAAGGCGTGAATATTAATTGGTCACTGTGATGGATGTTCAGAAACGATAGGCGTGAACCATATTGGTGGACTTACGAGTCGTCTTTGTAATTCATCATCTCAGTTATCATCTTTTCTTGCGCTTGCTGGAAGGTGTTCCCTTCAAAACTTTCGTATGCGCCATCAGCATCTTGTACAGCTGGCGTCGAGCTCGCTCGGCGATTGTTCGCTGCTGATGACGACCCAACATGTGTGACAAGGCGTGTTCGTCTTCCAGTGGGCTTTTCTTCCTCTTCTGGGTCGTCCTTAATCTGGGCATTCTGTGCTTGAGCAACCTTCTGCTCTCGTATATTTTCCTGCCGATCAGGAGGAACAGGAGTGGTGTAAGCCGTGTAGTCTGAGGATTTGTAGGCTGGATTGTGCTCTTCCATGAACCTTGAAAGGATCTTCCGAACTTTCTCGGAATCGCAGAAGACTTGAGAGCGCTTCTCATTGAATGACTTGGCGTTGCGGATCATGCGTCTAAGGTCACCCTCTAGGAAGGTCATGGAGGGATACTCGTGAGCATTCAGCTTCCCCTAGAGCACAGTGCAAGTGTTAGCATCAGATCCGCATAGCCATATCAGACGGGATGATTATAGCATGTTACATGCAATCATCGCTGTGCTGGAAGAAATAACTGACCTCAATCACATCCAACGCCATGGGAAGGCCAATTTTCTCATAGTACTCAGGTATCTTTTTCTGTGGGTATAAGGCGTCTTAGCAGCTGCCTGATATCAACGTAGACTTCATAACATACCCTGTCAGGTAAGCTCAAAAAATGCGTAGCTATGGGCCAATCGCTGGTGGAAGGTATCATCAGCAATTGTTCCTGTAACAGTGCGTTGCGCACACCAATCGTATAAACCTACGCCTTGTCGCGGGCATTCTTGAGCTGCTCTAAGAAAGCAAGACCCGTCTTCGTGGTCCCTTCTGGTGTTTCTTTGACGGTATCCTTGAAGAAGATGTATGTCAGTCATGGTCATGGTAATATGTGGCAGTATATCTAGCGCTTTGCGCGTTGGTTGCAGTGAAGGTCGGGTAATGCGATGATGAGGTGCAAAAGATGAGGTTCCCAAGGCTTAAAGGCCCTAGCGAAATGCAGTGACGGATCATGCTTGTCAACTTCCTCAACCCCTCGTCTTTACACCCGCCCGCCAACATCGAAACAAGAAGTGTAGCTCTCAACATACCGCGAATTTCCTCCGTTTTGAAATAGGAGGTTCGACGCCGTCTAGGGCCATCGCCGGCACTGGAGCGGCTTTGCGCTTCGAACTCATCTTCGAAGTTGGGCGCGGTCGCAGGAGAGTCGTGTCACAGAACGCAGCGGGCAAATTCTGACTGCTGCCAGGCAAAAACGACTCGCTCCTACGATGCAAGCTTGTACCTCAATACCCTCCTATCTTTCTGAGGATGCCCCTGTCTCGGAGATCGAAGAGCAAGGGGGTGATGGTCGTTGATCTAGAGCTGCGATTTGGTTGGCAATGCGCGACGCAACGTAGCCTTGAACGCGATGGCAGGCCTACACTGCGCAGCAAAAGGTATGGATTTCAGTATTTCTAATAAGTAAGGAGGGATAGTATCAATGAGACGTGATCGTGCTTCAATCTGTAGACTTCTGCTCAGCTCACATGAGAATTGCCCACCAATTGCTGTTTTAGAGCGAAAGCGGTTAGCTCCTTGCCAAGCATTTTTGCCCCGCTAATTCCGAAATCGCAGCCTTTGTTTACACACGCTGAGCAGCTCCTTCCCAACAACCTTCACATATTCTCTAGCTTTGCTTAATCTCTACCTGTATCTCCCGAGCTCTGTATCGCACTTGCCATCTGCGAACCTTTGCTCCCTCCACGTGCTAAGGTGCAGGACACCTTCCTAAACACAGTCTCATGCCCAGCGGGGAAAAGTCACCAAAGCACAAGACACCCACGCGCAAGGACCGAACCACATAGAGTGTTTTGACTCCGCGTGTTCTTCGTGCTTTATTTCCTCCCTTACAATCAACCCGCTTTCGGAAAGCCCCGAACCATTTGGACTCAGCTTGTGAAGCCCGAGAGTGCTAGCCACCTGTTCAAACACCTTGAGATAGCAGCTATGGACCATGATAGAAGGAACAAGCAGCCGAGGATGCTCACAAAGGCAGAGAGGGACCGGCTGGAGGAGTTCATAGAGTCCATACAGTATTCGTCACGGTGCGCATATCTACCTGTCCTCCACTACTGCACGCTTGCTGATAAGCTTTCACCAGATACTCAGACGACGTGTTTGAGTACCGGCACGTACAACTTCCTAAGGAGATGGTGAAGGAGATACCGAAAGACTACTTCGACCCATTGAAGGGGACCTTGAAGCTACTATGGGAGGAGGAATGGAGAGGACTGGGTATCACCCAGGTGGGTCTATACCGAAGGGTCCCTAATAGTGAAGAATTAAGCCACTGACTGGGCTTCAGAGTCTAGGATGGGAACACTACGAAGTCCATGAGCCGGAGCCACATATTCTTCTCTTCAAGTGAGTTCACAGGCACCTTCCACTCGACTGCGCTCTCCTCCTGATGCTCATGATCTAGGCGACCTATCAACTATCAGGCATCTGTTGCACATTAATGGCCTTCATCGACAGCCATAAGCTCCAATGTCTTTACCACCACAGGTTTTCATGCATTTCAGCACTCCAGCATTCTAGCGTACAGCCGTGCCATCGATGGATCATTCTATTTCCCTGGGTCGGTTATATATGGATAGAGGTTCTGCCTTTGGGCGTTTCTGGCAAGATTGGGTGAAGAGGGAATGGGACCACGTTACAACTCGACTCTGTATCTAGCCGCCAACAATAATCGCATCATACCAAGCAGCTATTCAGGGCCGCTAAGGAGGTCGGAACTCGCTCACGACGTTTACTTGATGTTCTTCTCCAACCACTCGTCCCACTGCTCGCTAGTGAAGCCACTTGATATGCTTCCCTCTTCGATCCCCTATCATAACTATTAGCCATATCAGATTAAGGGAGACAAGTACACTGACGTTGAACAGCACGGTCGGAGTCACATGTACGCCCACCCGTCGGTTCGCCTACAATTTGATCAGCCAAATGCTCTCTCCGCCATAACCGGATTCCTCACCTTGACCATCAACTTAACATCATCCGTCACCTGATTGCCTATATTCAGACTCCCATCCTCACCCGGCTTATCTGAAATCTCCAACAGTCCAAGCACCTTCGATTCATCCACGCCCACACTTCCCGCCAGCTTCGCCAGCCTATTATACGTCTCATTCCTAGCCTCATGCACCACATTCACATCAAAGTACTCCTTCTGGTGTTCGAACAGCGCTGCGCTGAAGGGCCAAAATTTGTCAGGAGAAAGACGCAGGACTGCCGCGCCGGCTTCGTGGACGAGCGTGCTAGAAGGATGCCCTACACGTTTTCGGAGTCAGCATTGCTCTTTTAAGATGAGTTTGGAGTTGAAAGACATGTCCCAAGAGCCGGAGAAGATTTCCAACACCTCAAACATGTCTTGTGACTCAAGATGGGTATGGAAGGGGGAACAATAACTCCGAAAGGGTGCTTACAGGGCTGGATTTGCTGGCGGAAGAGGAATTGGACTTTTGATGGATACTTCTTTGGGAGGAGGGGCAGCACGGAGTTGTAGAGGGTGTTGAACATCTTTGCGGAGAAGGGGCAGACATAGTCGAGATCTTTTGATGAAGCACATGTCAGTGAGCCGTTTTCACGAACGGAATCGCATTAAGGGGTTGGGAGAGGGAGCTTACAGAGCTCGATGGTGTGTACAGTTTTAGGAGAGACACCGGCCGAATATGCCTGGCCTGCGAACTTCGGGGCGAGAGCCATTGTATATTAGATTTCCGAATATAGTATTCAATTTAGAAGATAAAATGATGGAATCATGCACACAAAAATCGAAGGCGGAGAGCTGCGGAGTGATGTAAATACAGAACCCCTCGCGGGGCAATTTTTTCCACCTCGAACGCTGGGTAGATTTTGTGAAAAAATATCTTGGCGCTTGCAGCTTCCATCGAACTATCGCTTTTTCCCGTTGTTGCCGTTGTGCTGTTGACGTGCTATCATTATCAAGCTGTTGAAGCTTTACGGGTGGTCTTACCAGGCCGACCGAGTTGCTTGTATTTTAATTCGTGAGCATCATAAGCTGACTTTTCCTATTGTTGGTTGGGTACCTTGAAAGTTATCTAGTACCTACGCATTTGAACATGAACGATCTGTTGTGTCAGGCACCGATTTTGGTTTCTTCATTTTCGCTGCTGGTGCGCATGCTCAGTTTTTTTCCGAGCCTGACTGTATCTCACCACAGCCTATCTGCTGAACGGCCCAGAATGCCTTTTTTGGCGTTCGAATCGGAGAACCAAAAGGTTTAATGAATGGATATTGCCCTGCAGCATTGGCGAGTGCCCCTTCATAGGGAACAGCAAGAGGCGAGGATGTCGTATTATCCAGAAAGGAGGTTCGGAAAGTTGTGATGAACCTATCGTTTTCTATCATGCTGTGCTCCCTTTGCTCCACATCTGGTTGAGAAGGATACGAGAACAACAACACGCTGAGCTGACGGATGAGCGTACAGCCGCCTTGCCGACTGCGAAATTATATTGGATGTCTTAAGGCGGCGAACAACGTCACTCCTGAGTGCTGAGCTTCGGGGAGATGATGTGATGAATGAAGCCTGAAGGGGTATATAATTGAACAATCGTAGCATTTAGAAACGCCGCTCCGATTACTCTGCTAATGGAAACGTTTGGGAACGTGCCGGATGGCTTGAAGAGTATTATTGATGATCCTGGGGATGGTGATAGTGTTGCTAGTGCGCTGGAGACGATCAACAATACTAGGTGTTGTAATGTTTTGCCGGCTTTGGATTCTCTGTGGCAAGATTCGGCGGATCAGGAGGGGATTGCGGGCGAGGTTAATACTGTTGTTCCGAGACCTGATGCTTGCTCTTCTGTTCAGTGTTAAGGTTGATTGGGGTGGTGCATGGCGCGGTGTTTGATTAGTTTGGTATGTTTGCGAGTCTCTTTCTCTGATCTTTTGAGCTATTAGCGTTTTGTTATCTTGTATTTTGTGTTTTGTTTTTCGGTTTTGCTTCTTGGCTGTTTGGTTGCATCTCGGAAACATTATTTTGTACGCAGCTTTTTGAGATAGGTGGACCTTACTACACGTGTTTACCGGTAGTCGAGATTTGACTTGCGCCTTTGTAGAGTGTATCTTTATCCAGCATGGAAGACAATACCAGCGTTGACTTGGAGCAGTACTCATATCAGTTTCTTCCTGGCGTCCAAAACGTAGGTCTCCAATTCCTCGGCCTCGGCAAGGTGACCTTGACCGTATCTAGAGGTGGCTAGATTAGCCATGATATATAGGGTGATTGAAGGATTTTCCCCCAGGGCTTGTTCTGCAGTCTCCTGAGCTCAGTTGGACCTCTTCTGCCTCACCCCATTGCCCAAGGTCTCTATACGAAATGCCAGGTGATGATCTATAGAAAGATTGGGTGCCCTATCCTCATTGCATTAATAGAATCCGCGGCGACTTGACGGCTGGTTTGTAAAATTTGTTCCCACTTTCCCATGGAACACAGCGGGTTTAGGTACTTCAGTGCATCTGGGTGATCCTTCCCCTCCACCCATGCGACCAGCTTACAGACTTCCAGTTGCAACTTTTCTGCTCGTTAACTTCGCCCGTCTCCGCCAATGTCTCAATTCCACGTGTCATGCTTTGCAGCGCGATTGGGTGCTCGGCTCCTAATATGGCTACTACCTGTTCCATGACTTTAATTTGGAGCTGTTCTGCATCTGCCCATCGGTGCTGATCGAACCTCGCCACTTTCACCAAGTCCTTTCCCAGCGCCAATTCTGACATCGGGTGAAGGGCTTGGGCATTGGACTCTGGTTGGCAAGACGTCTAAATAGGAACAGCCTGTGCATGTAGGAAATGGATGGCATAAGACCCATTTCAGCTGCGTTGCGATCATGAAAGGTCCGTGTCCTGGTGTGAAAGGTGTGATTTCAAGCAAGAGCCTGATGGTGGCTCAAGTGCCCAGTGGAGCCTTGGAAAACTTGTTTGACTCTATTTACCAGGGAACTCCGCCGCTCATTTAAGCGTACATGTCAAATCCTCATTCGATTGAAGAAGAACAATCGAAACGAGATGTAAAGTCCTCGAGGATCTTTGCGGACACTCACATTCCGTGTAACAGTAATACAGGTAGCAGGAAAGGTTGATGTGGAGGAAGGGGCCGAAATTGGGAACCACCTCTCACAAAATACCTCTGGATATATTCATGTCAACCGACTTCTCAGGCTTCACCCCACCTTCTGGAAACCCCACCGCTCATTCCTACGTACCCAATCTTTTATGTTCTTTCCCAATAGTAAACAATAAGATTCTACGCCAAGCGACGCCATCTTTCTCAGCCCATCAACTCTCCATCCCAGCTCGTCATAGGACATTTTTGAGTAATCTTCGTACCACTCTCTCCGTGCTGCGACATCATTCCAATACAAGAAACCGATGGAGACGTCGCTTTCTTGGCCGTCGACATTAATGGGGTGAGAGCTCCAGGTGCCACCACATTCTTGTCCTACTGAGCCAAGGTGAAACACGGTTCCTTGAGTATCGACGAAGGCGCCGGCATCAAGAGTGCTGGCAGTGTTAGCAGGGAAATGGAGCCTTTTGAGGGTCGGGGGTTTGCACTTTGCAAAGGACCATTAGTAGTGCTCGAAGTGATGTCTATCATTGCTCGAGGTCGGGCAGTAGAAAAAGACGGCTTCGAAACATGGAGGCCTCACGAGCTGATGCAATTGGTGCCTCACCGAGAGTAGATGGAAAATCTCTGGCTCTTTGGACAGGAGAACTGTGATGTTTTCTGGTAGCTTTGTGGCCAATTGCTGGCCTGCGGCCTGCTCTGATGAGTCTACCTAGCTAAGGACCGTGTCAGTCATTAATCCATCCTGATTTTCGAACGAAAGATTTTACAGATGAACAAAATGATAGTATTGGAGGCGGGCTGATCGCAGATGCCCCACCTAAGCTCTTCGCATCCTTCCTGCATTATGATCTCCCTTCTCCAGAGGTTGTATGCGATGGCGCTAGGAGTTCGCATTGGCTCGAAGTTTAGCGGGTGCTAGTCATGCTTGAAAAGCGGAAAGTTGAGAGCTTTCTTCTCAGTGCTCATAGATGCGGCCGGCAAGGCGCTGATGCTCCGAAGGATTCGAGGGGCTGGGGCTGTGGCTGTGCCAGATGTGAAGCAAGGAAAACAAGAACGTTCGAGTGATGAGATCGCTAAGGTAGATTAATATTGTTGGTTAGTCGTACCTTCAGTAGCTGGCTGGGCTTACAAAGTTAGGGTTTGGTCAACGAAACCCTGCCAAGCCTTTCATCTCTAATGCTGAGCAGCCAATAGAACAAAGATACAATGATTTGATAGACAAGGTCTCGTAAGAAGATATATCTTATTGAGTAGTCTATACTGTAGTCTAGTACATGAGTTGAACACAAGGAGCCCGTATATATAAACCAAGACTCCTTGATCAGCTTGATTACTCCATGAACATAATGATCATCCCTGGCCAATCAGATTCACTGATTATTGTGATCACTATTGCCAAGCCCCTTCTTGCCGGATCTAGCAGCGCTAGACAGTGCTGACTTAACTGTCTTCTGGCCAATCCTAGCATTTGCTAGATTGCCCTAGCCTAGCGTCGTAACATTTACCACGCCGGGATGTCGATTACTAATGTTTGCCCCGTGTTATAAGCCGCAACCATGCTACATTGAACGCATGGTTGTCGAACATTGTCGAACGGGCTTGGCCCAGTATGATCAGCTTGATCATGGTCTGATCATTATGATCATGAAAGGCTTGGCATCAAGTATGATCAGCTTGATCATGGAGGTCTTGGCATGGTTTTCTATGTCGTAGAGCACTGCTCACCACTTGGAGCATCGTGCTCAACCTTCCTTTCGTATCTGAACTACATGCGATAGATCTCTTTACTAGGCACTGAACATATCTCATCATATACCAGACCAGCTTAGTACTACTTGAAGCCTGCTTCATACTCTTGTGTCCTGCACACCCATCCCAGTGAGAACAATCCATTGGACGATACCCCGTACGCAAGGGACACGTTCGTAACACCCCGCGCCGGTATTAGAGCCGGACACCTGCGCTCCGATTCTGGCACTGTGAGAGTAAGGGGCATCCTGAGACGGTGCTCGAAGGTTGTATCTTCGAGGGTATAAACTTCGAGAGTATGCAAGATTAAAGTATATAAACTCGAAGGGTATACAAGCTTAAAAGGTATATAAAAGGTATATAAAAGGTACACAAGTTCAAATACTGTATAAAATTAGAAAGCAACCTACAGTTCAGGTGCAGGCGTGCATAAGGCTATCCGAAAGAACCTTCTAGAATCCCTGATTTGCGGACTAGATGCTCCTGTCACGAGCTTTGGAAAGCCACCTTGCAGATTACAGATGGACATGAGGAATAACATAAGTATTGTCCCCACACTGCTGCAGGTGATTTTGTGGGTTCGGCCTGTAGAAAGCCAATGCTCGCCAGAGAAGTACTCCCTAACATCCCCCTCGGTTTTTGGAGCTATCAATGGGGAGTACTCCCTACGAGTAAATCTTCCGATGGTGGGGAGCACACCCCCTGCACGTACTCCCACGTCCAAGAGTTGAGGGTCGTTGGGGGAGCACTCCTCGAGGGAGTACTCGTAAGGGGAGTACTCCCACACGGTTATCCAAAAGTTGAGGGTCTAGTAAGGGGGATTATCAAGGGAGGAGCCTATACTGGCTCTCCGTAATAGATAGGGCGTAGTACAAGGGAGCTTGAATTAGCTGCCTCGTACCTAGCTATAGCTGCTAAAGATATTTTTGATACATTCGCCAAGGTGATTTAAATCTGCTTCGAGCTGACCCTCCTCTGGTCGCCGGTCCCGCCGCCTTGAATTAGCACGACGCTCAAAGTATTCGTTGCACTGCTAGAGGGAGTAATTTTCCGAATCTATTTTCAGCTAATACTAACTACGAAATAGTAGCTTCTCAAAGTCGTAGATACTTGGATAAAGGAAACGAAGACTAGAAGAAATCACCCTCTAAGCGTCTATACCCCCTAAGCGTCCAGTCTTGTAAGGCTGACGCCTAGAAACCGCTTCCGGGGCGTGACTCTAAGGGTCATTTAGGGAAGGAACCAGCAAACTTTTATAACTTAACAACTAGAGAAGTATTGATAAAACTTTTGGTACAAAAAAAGCAGATATTAAATATACAATTTGATACGTCAAAGGTTTGTTACCAAAGCTCGTATCTGGAGTGTTAGAGCATGATGGACGCTTAGAGGGTATGGACGCTTAGGGGGTGATTTCTTCTATTCGCAATGGGCTTCGCAGAATCTGTCTGCTTCACCAGGCCTGAGCTAAGATAAGGAATCAGGAGGCTACGGCCCTAGTGACATTGACGGCTGGTACTGAGGTGCAAGCGTGCATGGACGGCTGATGAAGAGCAAGGCGTGCTGGTCCTCCAGAAAGCAATAGGAATAAGTAACCCCAATGATCCTTTACGGACGCGGACGGAGACATCGTCGAGAGCAGTAATACGTCAAGATTTGCAGCCGTCTACTGCCGCGACAATTATGATGTCTACTGTTTGGATTGGCCGGACAATATTTTTAGGCCAATACCGAGACAGGTGGCACGGCTTACGAGCGCAAGTCAAGCGCAACAAAAGCTGAAGGCGTCGAAAATACAGAACTAAGAATTATTAGTTCTCTAGTCAAGTATGAGCATGCAGACTCGTCAGATTTGATCCTCCCGAACTTCTATTCGGCGCCCAACCATCCTCATCAAACAAATCCTTGACAGCCAACCACTTCCATTCCTCCTTCATCTGATGCAGAAATACCACATTTTCCAGCTCTTCTAAGTGCCCTCTTTCAACCTGATCCTTGCTCCAATCCCTCGCGATAGCACTCCCCTTCTCGCCCACAACATCAAATGACTCCTCCTTATCCATAGACATGAACTCATATTGCTCGCCCGCATCGGTCGGAAACCTCCCAACCATACAGTCCTCCTGCCCGATGTTCTCCGGTTTCTCCATGCCATCATACAAACGCGCGATCAGCTTCGCGAGATCCCAGCTCAAGGTGTAGAACCCACCTTGCGGGGCAGGGCACTCGCAGAATGCTTCGTGCGGCATACTCAACATCAGCCGATCCTCTTCGGTCCCCGATACGCGCATTCTCCCCTTTAGATATTTATTCCATGTTCGCACCGGATCGACAAAACTATCCTGATCCACTTTCGACACGAAATCATATGTCCTCCCCTTCCACCCTTTATTTGTGACCTTCTTGAAGAATTCAAACGGCTTGATGTGGTTTGCTGTCCAGGTGGTGTCTTTAATATCGTCCAGGAGGAGAATATCGCCAAAGGTATCGTTCTCCTTCTTGATGATGGGGAGGAGGACGGGGTCGGTGCTAGAGACGGCGAAGATATGGTCGAAGATACCGGAGTGTTGGAAGAGGGAGACCCAGGTCCAGCGGACGAGGAGCCGCCGTTGGAAGTCGGAGGAGGAGGATGAGGTAATGAGGAGCCAGGGAGGATGGGTTGTATACCCAGGCGAAGAGGTTGAGGTGGTGGTTAGGGAGGAAAAGGAGGTTGAGGCTGCGTTATAGACGTTGGGGATGGAGAGGAAGGAGCGGGCGGAGAAGAGAACAAGACAAAGGGTGATGAAGGTGAGGATGTACATGTAAGCCTTAGAGGATAGATTATTAAAACCTATCATCTTGCACCGGATATCAGATGACGAGTTGGTGGGAGGGTAGCAGATTAGGCACTAGGATGCTCAGGTCTTAGACAAGAGGACAAAGCCTTATACAAGAAAGCGACAAAGTATAATTTAATAAGGAGCAACTTGAGGACAGATTGTCATTCGGATTAGTTCCCTGACCTCGCGTGAATAACTTAGAAAGGCTTAGTGCATGCCAATATACCACTATCGATTTTAATGCCTGAAAAGAGGGGTGGGGGCGAGTATCTTACCATCTTCGGTATAGCATTACAGTTTATTAACAACCTAAATGCATGAACTAACGGTGACCTCCTGGTAGCTTGCGCGATGTTAAAGATACGTAAATATTATTTGAGACTAAAGAGTTGACGTTAAATAAAAGCTACATGCGACTAACGTAACTAATAGCGAAGGTGTACTTATAAGTTAAGAATGAAGGCTCTATCCCGTTGACCGGCAGAAAGTCGTACCCCCCTACTACTCATAAGCGTCACAGCTAGTTCAGCGCTATTAGCAGGCCGTAGCCAAATCAGGGTCTACATCCCATGTCAATTGCGGGCCGAGAAATCAGCAGGATCAGCAACGGGTCCCGAAGTTATGCGACCGCGCGCAATGATTGCGACACCGCGACACCATAACTAAATCCTCAGGGTAACTACGGGTGTCACCTCCGTGAGAATTTGGGCCCAATCGCACGATTCCGGGGTCCATTTTCAGCTGGTGTTGATGGTGCTCCGGGGGAGTCGCTGCCGTCGATGGCGCTGCTGAAGTTGCTGAATGCGATCTGTTAGTGGGCGCTATTTGCTGATCCCGCTGATAGGCTAATTTCAGCCCTATCCGCGCGCCCTGCAAATCAGACTCGCCTGGGAAAAACACTTTCATCATTCTTATCGCTCCTACTCTAAAAAGCGCTGCTGGGGATTATCCCAGCTGCAACATACAGATACGTTCATCCTGTAGGTAGCCCGTCAAGAACTTTCAATTACTTCAGATATCTCTTGAATTCAGCTAACACATTCATCTCATCGCCAGGCTATTGAGAATGCAACATGAAGCGAAAGCGCTCATCAACTCCAACCCAAAATCCTTACAATACATCTTCCACAACAAGATTAGAGCAGACTAGCCACAAAGGATGCCCACTGCTGCAGCTGCCTCGCGAGCTCAGAGTTCGGATACTACAAAATCTTCTTTACTCCTCCGAGCCACTGGGGGAGAAGAGCGATGACAATCATAAACACATTTCCAAGAGACACTTTAAAAAGACCTTTAAAATCTATCCAGCTATCTTGGTTGTATGTCGACAAGTCTATGACCAAGGGTACGAAATTCTATATCGTCAAAATACTGCAACGGCTACTATAACGCTATGGCACGATGACGAATGCTCCATTGTCACATGTCTCAATGATCTTATACCTCTACATGATCTTGGTGTGGCAATCGCTCAACGCTTCACAAATTGGGATGTCACCGTCAAGCTTCAACATCATAGAGATCCCGAAGGATGTGCCCGACACAATCTTCAGGTTTATATCCGATATCCTTCGTGAGATTCCGAATTTAAATAAATTGAAGGTTCGACTTGAACTTTGGGATGAGGATTTATTCGACCCTGGAAGCCACGTTACGTTCGCTGATCCTCGCGATTTCAATGACATCGCCGAGCAGATCTTTCGTCCTTTCTCAACCATACGGGTCAGGCAAGCGGAGTTTGTTGATAAGCTGGGATGTCCAATTCGCACCACCTTATCATTGTCTAGATTGATGATGAGTGAAAGTCCTCCGCCTATGACGCTACATAGGCTGTTCAACGACCTGAGCCTCTTCATCGACGATTCGCTCTCTGAGCAATCTCGTGGAGTGGTAAAGGCGCGTCTTGTCCCCCTTGAGGTTGCTTGTGACCAGTATGACGTCGACGCCTTTCGCTCCACTCTGCGTTCACTCCTAGCATATCTCAACTGTTTTCGGGATCTCGTACCTCCACATCATCTCGTTGAATTTGCGCAGGGCTCATCATCTGCCGTGACCGATATGGGATGGATCACGCAGGCGATTGGATGTAGGAGAGAATCTACGACCCATATCGATAGCGCTATCGATGTCATCTAAAGTGGGGTCTATTCAATGAGTGCTTTCTCGACGATTGCCACGAATTTAGTTGGTGGAAAGCAATTCCCACGCGCTACCTACCATCTGCGCGGTAGTTCTCTTGGAGTCAGAGGCTGGGAAAGCCACTGCGAGGACTGCAGAGGCATATTTTCTTATAGCGTTTGAAATGCAAATATTGTCCTCGCGTGTAACAACAAGTGAACTATCATCGTTCCGCATACATTCAATTGAATCGGTCACCAATAGAACTAAAGATCCCGTACAAGGAACCTTGGAGGGAGCTAGTGGTTGTGACTCAAACTTGTTTCATCTCCTAACCTCTCGTTCGATCGATCTGGCCTGCGGGCTTAGCGAGCCCGTAAATTCGAACCACACGTTCCCAGAACAGCAATTCTGACTGAAAGCTGGATCGGCTGAGTCTGAGAGAGTTATGACTAGCTCGCTGCGGGGTCCAAGGTGGGCGCTAATTGAGAGTAGTGCATCTTGCCAAGACTTTTCCCGCCGCTTGGCCACATCTTCTATCAACCCTTCCTGCAACTATCTCGTAGCTGTTTCACACCAGCGGCTACATAAAGATCTGCCACCTTATTCCAATCGATATGGCCTGCGGTCAAGCAAAGCCAAACATTAAAAATAACCGGCGGCAACCTCCAGTACCAAAGGGTCAAGGTAAATTATTCGGGGTTCGTACTTCGGGTGTCTGACAACCAAACCCACCGATCGACCGTGATCTGGCCGCATTCCGCTCACTCACTCCTCAGAGCATAATCGATGAAGTTGCTCGCTTCCAGCGTATGAATCGTCGATGGGACAGACAGTGTTTAGCGATATCCGAATTTCTCATTCCTCACCCCCGCCTGATCCATAAGGTCATAGATGTTTGCAAGGTGAGTTCTATGCCCAGATTCATACATTAGCTGACTTCGATAATAGCTCCTGCGTGAAAGGCGAAACTTCAATTCCTTGTTTGCTTTTCTACAAGCTCTACGAGAAGCCAGTTGTGATGAAGCCAATTCGCAAAACCTCTTCGAGCTCCTCAACCCCACTCGAAACTACGCCTTTTATCGAAAAATCAAGCAAGAGGCACCGTGCCTCCCATTCCTGCCTCCCCACATCGCACAGCTCAGACGTTGTCAAGAGACAGGTTTATCGGAGATATTTGTGTTTTTGGAATATAGGCCGGAAAAATTGGGGCAAGCCCAGAGTCTTCAGAAGCGGGAGGATTTGTTGTACAGGACTTTGCTCCCTTCTCGTGCCGGCTCATGAGCTTACTCTGTTCAACATTTCCCCCTCCTGCATATGGCGTACATGAGCAGCGGTGGAACATTGACCGTCTTTGCGGTGCGCCGTAGGGTCAGAGAAGGGCTGAGTATACGGCTGATAATATATTTGTGGCAAGCGACGAGAGAATGAATGCGGGAGCGAGGATCACGGGGACGGAAAGACCGAGGATGAAGAAGCAAATAGGGGAAGCCAGTTTAAAGCTATTCCTGAGGGCATCTTCCCCTAGAAGTGGGAAAACAAGAGAATAGATCGTCCAAGGTCCAAGGAGTCCATGAAGGCTGCACAGGCAAAACGAGATGTTCGCCGTCGCCGCCTCCAGCATGCTTTGCGATAGATGTACGTGAGCTCATTGTTGTTGCTTATGGCTGTATTCATCCTTACAACTATTAATTGAAAGTGAAGGATTTGGTCTTAGCAAGGTCTATATACGCTTAATGCGCACAATGTTCGAGGATTGACATCCGACTTCGAAACAAGCGCGGGAAGAACGAATAGGTGCTTTAAAGTAAGAGTATGTTTCGAAAACCATTGGTATACGCCGAGGTGGGTGGACGGAAGTAGTGGCCGGGAGTCCACAAGTACCACAAAATATATAGCTATTTGGAGCCTCAGAACTGATGGTTTAAGATAAGCAGGACGGCTGTCTATGATATGGACTCTAGTTCTGTGTACCATTCAGCCATAGAACGCATTTTATTGACTACACTACATAATAAGGCGTTTTTTGACGTAGTTCCTTAAGGACTACTTTCCAGCGCCTAACCCTGCCTTTCATCCGATATTCAAGCTCCTGCCGGTAGCTTTTAGTGGCCCTCATCACCTTACTCAGCGCCGTAGTATACCTTTTATCCCATGCAGCTGCCCGTTCTGCTGCCCGCAGTTCCTCCTTAAGGCGATCCCTAGTCATTGACCGTGCTTCATGCGCATATAGTACGCCCCCCGTAGAAAGGACCCTGTTAGCTGCAGCTTTGCGTGCTTTGCGAGCTTTTTCCGCCTGAATCTGCATACTAAATCATTCCTCCATCAACTCTCCCTTGCGTGTACTAGCGCATGCGCCTTTAGCAAATCGCATAATACTCCGCTGTAGGTCCTCCGGTAGATCTGGATGCATCCATAATTCAGCGCCAGCTTCCGCTATCTGGCGGGCAGTTCGGGGTGTCTCCGCTAATGGTTGGAATGGTTGCGCTGGGGGGGGTTGCTGGCCGCGGGGGTGGAAGCATTTCGTGTACTTTATCGAGTACTATTGATGGATCATATGGAATAAGGCCTGCTTTTTTCCAGGCTGACTTAATAGTCGTTCTTTTAAAAGCCTGCTGGCGGAACCCATTAAAGACATTCAGAAATCCTACCTTAGTAAAGGTCTCATCTCCCATTTGGACCGAGTTCTCTATAGCTTCCGCGTGCCAGTGCTTCAGTGGCTGGAAAACACATACATCTAGCGGTTACAGTAGGTGCGTTGTATGGGATGGTAATGCGAGCGTTATTATCATCTTCTCCTCGCAGAAATCTAGGAATTCCTTTGTATGGTGGGAACCGTAGCCGTCCATAATAAGCAGTCGATATACGCCCTGCTGGCAGCGCGCTGAAAACCGGTCGAAATGCTTAATCCACTGTAGCGATATCCAATCATCTGCGTTCCCAGATTTAGAAGTTGCTACTAATAGATCATCTGCTAAGTCGTTAAAGAACCACGGTATAAGGATATTGACGCCAGAGATAATAAGCATTAGTGGAATATCCTGCCCAACCCCATTAATACACTCCACCGCAGAAAGCGACTCGCGGTTTTCAGGGTTCTTTAAGTACGCTCGACGTGTAGGATCCATAGTGATTATCCAATCATCTCGTCCCATCCCAACACGGAAGCCTGTCTCGTCGAAATTCCATCGATCTGCTAGTTGTATCCCATATTGCCCGCATAACTCTTTATAGCGCTGGAAATGCGCCTATAGTAGCTCCATATCCTCCGTATTCTTCCGCGCTGCTGCAATAGGCTTTCGTCTGATCTTATAGAAGTCCGGCTAGCGATCGAGCCACCGTTTGGCCCACTGGGAGTCGAGTTGTTTTTGAAGAATCGCGAGAGGTCCACTTTGGCGTAGGATAGTGTTCGCAGTACGTTGTATCATATGCCGGCGCGCTGGGGGCCCCATTTCATCAAGCTTCTGAAGGTATAGGCGTAGGGCGAGGTCCTGATCAGGCTTTAATGCCCTGTTATGAAGCCCCCGTACTGCTGATTTAGGTAGATGTCCATTAAGTCGCGAACGGAGGCGTTCTTTATAGGGATATCAAATTCTTTAGCAATAGCGCGGCGACTAGTATTCTGACGCGTGCGAATGGCGTCAATAGCTTCTTGGATCCTTCCCTCAACGGCATTATATGATTGGTCCATTATGGTTCTTGTTGAATAAGTTGGAAGAATAAGGGTGGTTTTCGCGTTCTATGGCTGAATGCGTTATATGGCTGTTGAGTCCTTAGTAAGCGGATGCTTGCTAAGGCGGGGTCCGGATAATGCAACTTACGCTGGAGACCTCCTGGCTACCCTTTGGTTTCCTGCTTCGGGTACTCTTAAAATGCCCAAGGCTGCAGGCAAGGCCTAGGGCAATGACTTTTGTATCAGACTCTTACCTCGAGGTTATCCTGTGAAGATGTTGCCAAAGAGAAGACCCGCGAGCCTCAACGCCATATGTCTAGTGTAGAGTACCAGGTCTTGGGCAACATCCTGCTACCGACGGAGAACATCAAATTCTCTTTGTGCCTGTCAGCGGAACATGTAGTCCTTCAGGTTGGACGACGCAGTATTCTCCCTCACGAGCGTACTCGTAAATTTCAGGAATGAGACAACCAAAAGTTGTTTCCACAACAAATTATCTCTTCTGAACTCGATAGGCGGATCGACGTTTTTGTTGTGGAGATGATTTTTTTGGCTGCTTTAAGCCGGGGGACTTTGGAGGACTCATCGGAGCAATACTGGAGACGCGTTGGCTGGTCTTGTTATCATGATTGAGTTCGTAGAAGGCGGCAGCTTTCGAAGCTTTTGATCGGGTAACTCTACTAAGATGATTAGTCTCTACAGTCGTAGTGACTCGTTCCTACTCACCGCCCAGAGACCGGCACTAGAGTTCGACGTTGTCTTTGACGTTGTACTTTGCGTGCCTGTAATTGTGGTGAAGTGGAGGGGGCCGGACAAATGTTTTGCAAAGGCGTGTCACCCAATTTGGGCTGCTGGATCTCCATGTTGACGAACTCATTCTCCTTAGATGTGGCGCCTATTGTGAAGTTCAGACCTTAATCCCAAGACACTTTGGGATAGGTGAGGCTCTTACCTCGTGGAGCCCACGGGGGAGACGCAGGCGGAGTCATCGGCCGTATATCCTCGAATTCTTCATCATCAGAAGAGACTGGCTCCCAAACAGTAGAAGGTCCTCGTCCTTCAGCCTCAAGCCTTGCGCGCATTGCGTCGGCTTCTGCGTGGATCCTATCGAGTCTCTCTTGAGTATCTCCTTGCATGATGAGCCACGCGTCGCTTTCTTCCCGTGTCATAGGCATAGTAGTGATGATTGGCATGTAAGCCAGGAAGTGAAGGCGCGGAGTTGGGTGCTCCCGCCACTTCAGCCCTATGGTTAGCGTCGTCGGCGACTCGTCGCAGAGCCGCAGTTGCCTAAAGTGAGCTAAGCCGATCTTGCACTAGCGGTGTTCATATGATGTACCTTCTTCAACAAATCTCTACGGGATGGAAATTCTGAACGATGTATATATGAAACGGTAAAACGGAGAGCAAGCTAGGATGGCTGATATATTTAATGGCGATTTTGCCAGGCTTGTACCCCGCAATCAAATTGCACAACGTTTGTTCTCGGCAACCTACATTTATGTCGAAGAGAATAAGACATTCCATATGCGTTTCTTGCAGCGGAACATTGTTAGCAGTGAAATGCCTACAGCGTCAGATGAACCCGTGGAGAGTTCCACTGATTATGATAGCCAGCTCGAAGGTGAGACTGAGGGGTTTCAAATGGAAGATTCAGGATATTTCGTCCTTTCTTTCGATCAAGAACGTGAACCAGAGTTTCCTCACCTGGGCTGGAGAGTGGGTCGAGGAACCAGAAAATCACCGGCAAACCGTGGGGTAGACCTCCTTTTATCAAAACCCGGTGATCAACTAAGCATGTCGCTTGCTAGTATACATATGATCTTCCACTTTAACCGACAGTCTGGACTTCTTATGTTAAAGGGAGGAAGTTATAAAGCGCCAGTAGAGTATAGATTGGGTGGCAAGTGGGTCAAATTGGAATACGACGAAGAGCACCTTGTATACGAACCCTCGACAAGGATCCGGGCGGGCATGTGTGAGTATGAGCTGGAGCATACGGTGGAGGAGAAGTACAGAATGTTATACTTTGAGAAAAGGGACAGGTTCCTTAAAGCACAGCTACCAGGGAACAATGAGTTTAAGATAAGACCACTGCAGAGGATGCCCGGCGACAGTTACGTTCTGAGGGGACGGTACCTTGAACTCGAAACGCGAGGATCCGGTGCATTTGGTTGGATCACCCGGGGACTCGATACTAAGACAGGCGATTTAGTGGCCATAAAAGAGCTGCGAATCAAAGCAAGGAATAAGTCTGAGGTTTTGGCAGAGGTGAGCATGGGGACACGCTTTACGGTATGTATAAACAGAGCCTTGTATATGATGTTCCTGACACACTTTAGAATGCGCCTGGCCTACTTCCGACTTTAAGCGCGATGTGTGAGCACGGCCGTCCTGAAATCTGCTGTGGCTTGGAGAGGTTCTTCCTTTTCATGCCCAGCGCAATCTCGGATTTCACGGGAGGATTTTGGGGAAACATGAGCATTCCACGACCGGCGAAGTTGCACTTTCTCAAAGAACCACTCGAAGGCCTCAAGACTTTACATGCCATGGGAATTATGCATCGCGACATCAGGCCGAAAAACATGCTCATTATGTCTAACGACCCTCCTCGCGCTGCGCTCTGCGATTACGGCAAAGCCGTCGAAGCAATGACGTCCAAAGTCACGACAATTGGCCCAATCTACACTTTAGCGCCTGAAGTCTGGACGGTAGCCAGGGACGGTCCCTACACGGCAAAGATTGACACGTGGGCTTACGGGTATGCAATCGCGGAAGTCCTAGGTTACAAGCCCCCAGGGTATTCGAAGATCACGCAGGATCAGCTCACATCGATTCTCAGGACTCTACGTGCTTCCTACGTCAGGGGAACTGACGGCGAGCCTCTTGTCGACCTGGTCTCGAAGCTGCTCGTATGGAGGCCTCAGGATCGGTGGTCGGCCGAACAGGCTCTGGAGCATAAGTGCTGGCTTCCAATAGCGCTAGAGCAGGATCGAAGATATGACGATCCTGCAGAAGCTGCAAGGGGCAAGAGAGCTCTGCTGAAAGATCGGTTATAACGGTACCTGTACTCGGCGCAGCTGGATTTGAAGCATTGGGACCTGCAGCCGGCACAGCAGCCGCGTCTTGGCAGGCATCACTCGGGTTGGTCGAGGCAGGTAGCCTGTTCGCCTGGTGTCAGAGTGCGGCAATGGGAGGAGCGGCTGCAGGTGGAATCCAAGCCGTAGGAGCCACCGGCTTGGCGATTGCATGCACAACCTGGACAAACGTGGTCGATATGTCAGGACTGCAAGGGGAGTTTATGCGTTTTTTCCTTACTAACAAAGTCATCGCTCGTGATCTACCTCGCGCTGGGAGTGGTCAGAAAGCAACAAGTCGACCAGGCTATTGCACACCGAGGATACCACAATTGCGAGCATGGGAGATGGCGCTATGTCTCTGGACCAAGGCTAGACCGGAAGCGGAGTTGAAACCCCCCTATTCTAGTAAGTATAGCCGAGGTAAGGGGGCCAAAAATAGGCCCTTAAGAAAGCCGACAGAGGGCCGGAAATAGCCCGACTCCTTGTACAGGTACGCTCAGCCTTAGTTCAGGCTTCTTTACCCTCAGCTCAGGATAAAGCAGTAGCAGCTCAGGTTGGCGACCGTAACTGGAACTGGCGAGAAAAATTCTTGTGTTCGACCATGGGGGTATTCATGTACTATCGTGAGGAAGTCGGAAAAGTCCAAAGTTATGGCTCTCGTAGCTCCCGAACGCCGTCTGATGCTCCATTAGAATCTAACACTGCGATCGAAACGCATTTTACACTGGTGTTGGGTCAATAGTCAGATAGTACCCTCCTCCATCCTGCTGCAATCTCTCTGGACGCGATTGCTGCTCGCTTTCGCTCACATTCCCTCTGAATACCCATCGCCAACCACCTAAGATACTCAAAGGCTATGAGGCTTGTCAGTTCGAAATTAGGGCCGTCTGCAGCGAGGCCCGTAGCCCAGTAGTTCTTATCAAGAAATAGCGCTGTGTTGTCGTGCTCATTAGTAGCAGTTCGTTTGGATATTTCAAGTAAGAACTCACCGGCTGTATAATACGCGATATTTTCTTATGGAAAACTTTCATCAGCACAATCTCTTCTTGGAGAAAACAACAAACATCTCACCTGCAGCTTTGATAGCGACCTTTTGGTTTTCCCTGTTATTCTTGCTGGCTACTGCTGGGACGCCCCACCACCTATAATTCCCGGAAGAAAGATTTTCTTGGGGACATTCTTCAACATCCACTGTTGTGCCTTCTGGGATGTCTGGATCTAGCGCTAAATTTAAGTATCGGTCAGATCATGGTTCCATCACAATCGACGTCAAGGAAGATGTCTTACTAAAGCTTTCTCCTACCATATGGGCTGTATGTGTAAGCTCATGGATCATGAGTATTCCAGAAGCGCCTCTAGCAAAATCGTCCAGAATCTTTTGCCCAGCGTCAAACTTCGTTGCTCTCTCTGCCGTCAACTGAGGAGACGCCTTCCAAGCGGCGAATGACACGAGGCATATCATCATCACGTCTACAGATATATTCTTAAACCATGGGTGGTAAACCTGAATAATTTGCCCTGAAGGTTTGTAGGACCTGGACCAGTAGGGGATTCGCGACAAATCGTACCAGCATCAGTCCACTCAGGTGTAGGGTTGCTAGTGGTTCGACCATCCCAGTATATAGGGACACCTAGAAAGCTTTGTAAGTCTCGAATTTATCTGACAACACGATTAACTTACCTCTCCTATCTCCATCTGGGTTTTCGTCCTTCAGTCATTCATCGTCGCAGTAATAGTCAAGTTCGGTTTGTTGGTTGTTGATATTTGCGGCTAGGTCATTTCCAACTTCTGCCAGAAAATCATAAATCAGCCATAAATCTTATTTCATCGACAATTTGTTGTGACTGCAGACCTATGATTGTGTCAACATGTTTCAGCCAGTCCCCTTCTGTACCCTTGCTCGCCTCGGAACCTTTGTCATTCTTGCGAAAGTGTGTCCGCCAATTCGGTAACTCAGCGGACCGACGGCCAAATCAACGCACTCCCAACCGCATTCGTCCATGTACCATCCTCGTTCCCTTCGTCTCTACTCTCTCTACCAGGAAGTAGGATTATTGGCACTGGTATAGGGAACTTCCAGAGTGCTACCACCCGAGGCAACCCCTCTTTCCCACCGGAAACGGTATCATTGGTACAGCAAACAACGCCGCCAACACCCAACCATTAGGAATAGATACTGGTGGTGTTCTTTTTCCCAATACCGGCACAAGTTCTTCCGGTTGTCCGCAGCCCATTCTAAGTCTCGGCAGCCAGATAGTGACAGCGGACCCGACCGGTTGTCACCCCATCTCCAGGGGCACCACCAGTCACTGTATCGCCCGATGGTCCCCTCGTTACAGTTGGTGATGATGCAATCTCCCTTGGATCATCTGGCACTCTCGTCGTGGGTACTATTACTGTCTTAGGTTCGCCGCCAGGTGTTTCATCAGAGGCGAGTGCCCCATAAAGCGTTCTACCGCCTGACGCAACTGTTATTACGTCGGTGGTTGGAGGCTCGACAGTGGTCCAGACCTTTGTACCAACTACATTCTCCTCTTTGACAGGTATCAAAATACCTCAGACAACTTCCACTACCTTAATGATTGGTCCAAGCCTCTCAGTTGTCCCTATGACTATCGGCGGGTGGTCCGATCTAACACCCCCTATGTATCCTCCAGCTGCACTGCTACATATGCAGACTTCGTCCACGGGGTCTCAGACAATTTTCATGCCAGCTCAAGTCTCCACTAGTACTGGCCCTGGCGCAACGGCGCTAGATGTAGTGAGCCAAATTACATCCCAAAGTAAAGACCCCGAATGGATGAGAAAGCCTCACTGTTCACGGTCTCCACAACAACTACTCCGGTACTCGTTACGAGCGTGACTACAGGTGTTACCGAAGACGGATATACCAATTACCATGGGCACCCACGACCTTTGCGCATTCGCACTGTTTTGTAAGCATCCATAAGACATAATGAGAAGCTGTTTTCTCACTAATTCTTACCAGTTCTTCTGTGGATCCGGATGCGCTCTTTGTGGAATCCAACTCGATCTGTCTCCGGGAATATATCCACCAGGCACAATCAACCCAACCCCGGGTTTCAAACGCGGCTCTATGCCCGCGATCACCATTCATCAAGATGGCACGCCTGAGTATAACTGTGAAAGTGAGGAGTGTCAAACCAAGACCGCGACTGACACTACTTTCTACATTAGTTACGGCGTCGACGGGGCTGGAAAGACTACAACGACGGCAACCACTTCAACAGCCACTCACCTGACAGAAGGCTGTTCCGTTACCGGAACCACCACAGACGTAACCATGATGGATCAAGCTCTTCCAACGGAAGCTTCCCTACCATAACACCCAGTGATTTCGACTATTTTCCTGCCGCCAGTGTGAATAGTGACGTTCTAACGAAATTAGCGTCTGCGCTTGATCTTGAATTTTGGTTCCATGACATCAACCGGATCGGACGCAACATCCTCCACAGTAACACCTCCGTCCTCTTCCACGGCACCCCCACCTCCACCACCGCCATTCCCCTCACCGTCTTGTCTTCCCGTGCCGGATGGGGGTTTCGATGTTGATTATGCCGTTACAGCGATTGGAACCTTCTGTACGGATTTCAATCAGACGGTGTCTCCCGGATCCGACCCTGTCTCCCAGGTTTTTGCTGGTGAACCCTCTATTGCAAACATACGTTTGACGCTGTCCTGGGATGACACGGGAAGTTGCCCGCAAAACCAGTCTCCAACCCAGAACGCTGGGCGAGATTGTAACACAATTTTCCATAGCATCACCTCTGGATGTAAGTACTCTCGAATTCTTCACAAGCTCTAAGAATACGTATACTGATAGCGATATTCTCACAGGTTCAACGGGTCCGTCACAACAGATCGGAGAACAAATCACTTGGAATTGTGGGAACTGGTACTTGGGTTTCGACCAGGGTCAGCCTGACGTGGCCCCAACGTCTTCTTCGACAGAGGATCCTTCCCCAACCTTCACTGCTGCATCGAACCCACCAAGTCCAACCGATAGTTCAATTCCACCAGGTCCAAGTGTCATACCACCGCAACCTACTCCATCAACATCATCAACACCTCCGCCTCTCCCTCCAGCTTCGCCGACTCCGCCAGTATCTGAGACTCCTTCAGGTCTCCCAGCCAGTATTATTGATCCGCGACCAACGTCGATAAATATAAAGCAACTTTTTTTATTGTGCCATGGCGACTATGGCGTAACGAATCGACCAGTCTACAGTGGACATGGGCGAAAATGTAAGAGAACTGCAAGCCTACCAATTCCGGCCAATAATGCAGAAACAGCAGGCCCACCAATTCTAGCTGATGGAGTGAAGCCAACGAGGTAGACTTGATATGATACTCTGCGTAAACTTGCCCTTGGTGTTGGGGGGTTACACGTGGAAGATGATATCAGTGAGGACACCTCGGCCTCAATGCTGTTGTCGGAGATTGCTGACATTCTATCTTGGCAAATGTTATGAAGATCTGTCTGTAAAGCCTAGAATGGTGTTTCAAGGTAGACATCCTATAGCTGGAAGCAGCTGGCGTTCATGTTTCCATAATTTCAACTTAGATGAAGTAGCAATTCTCTCAGTTCCCATGTGCAGAAAACTTTCGAGGCCTGGCTTTATGCGATAAATTGCGATTCATCCTCTCCTGACCCATCTATTCAAGTATCCCATCGACTGGCAACTTATTCCTTCGAGTCGAAGAGGCTGTGTTCTTTGCTCAAGGCGAAATATGGTCGCTAGTCAAAAGTACCTGGATTTCTGAGGACCATATGTTCCAGCAAAGCGGCCAAGCTAGAGCCCGTAAGCCGCCTGGAGAGCGCCGTCTCTTTAGGCTGTCAAATTAGTGCCTGGGAGCTCCCGGCGCTGCATTTGGAGGGCAAGCTCTAGGGTGTTCTCTAGGGGTACTCAGGCAGAAGCCCTACGAGTGGCCAATTGAAGGGGTCTAGCTTCGGTGATAAGATTCTTGGCAAAACTTGCTGAGCTTCGACCGCAAACATCACTTCACACGTGAACAGGTGTCTCACTTTGCTCTTTCCGTGTTGTGGCCCTCTACAACGCTATGCTGCCAACACCGTCGACTTTGCGCTCACCTGTGTCTCCTTGACTCGAACCGACAGGCTCATGGTGGTTGCGCAGGTAGCACCAGCTGAGGCACAATGAAGCCCAGCTACCTCACGAGACATCCGTGCTAAGATAGCCATCAGAAAATCCTCATTTCTTTTGGAGCGACGAGCAAGCCACTATGGCGCCGCCCCTAGAGCCCCCACAGCCCCCAAGCCCACAGGCACCTGAGCTGGGCTTTTCGATCTCTCACCAGAGAGTCGAGCTTGACATTGACCTTCCAACACGGAGCCTGAAAGGTCGCACAGACATCACTCTCAATCCTCACTCCAAAGACCTGAAAGTCATCCGACTCAACTGTCGACAATGCGCCCTCACGCGTGTGTCTGTGAACAGCAAACCCTGCGCTGGTGCCAATTACGAGGACCCCTACAGTCGAGCGACGCTTCCATGGAAAGCCGGCGCTCATCAATACCATATGCTACAACAAAGGGTGGAGGGCCAACTCAAAGATCCGCCGGAACAAGAGCTGTTGATACACCTGCCTAAAAGCCTCAAGATAGATGAGTTGGACCCGTTCTCAGAGGAAGCGCAAGGCATACTCTTGTCAAAAACATTGGGAAGCAGCAAAAGAGATTCGAGGGATGGGTCTATCACTACTATCGATTTTACCCAGAGCACTCGGACCGGAGTCGAGCAGACAGCCCGTTTCACTCCGATCACACTCAGTGTAGAATACGTAGTCAAAAGAATCCGAGATGGGATGAACTTCGTTGGCTGGGAGGAAGGAGATCTACGATATCCTCATGCGTACTCTACAAATTCTCTATCACCCGGTGCTGCGTGCTGCCTCTTTCCCTGCACAGATGACCTCACTGCGCGTTGTACATGGGAGATAGCAATCAAATGCCAGAAAACAATTGGAGATGCTCTGCGCAGCACCTCAAGCTCAAATGGCCAACCCCATGTAAACGGCGTCAATGGAGATCACCATGGTCCAAACACAAGTGATAAATATAACAATTTCAGTGATGAAGACAAGGCTCTGGATCTAGCCGTGATCTGCACAGGTGATATGACCGACGAAGTGAGGAACCTGGATTACTGTTGTTGATTTGTGCTGATCGCTACAGATTGTGGACCCTCGGGACCCCACGAAGAAGACCACCTCTTTTACATGCATGACGGCTATCTCAGCACAGCATGTTGGTTTTGCTATTGGACCCTTCGAACATGTTGACTTAGCCGAATTTCGCGAAAGTGATGAAGATGAAAGGCTTGGACAGAACGCTGTTCCTGTCCATGGGTTCTGCTTACCTGGCAGAATTGATGAAACTAAGAACACATGCCTTCCCTTAGCAAAGGTAGAGTTACTGAGATATGAATTGATCCTGTCGATACTGACGGCGCGCTAGGCCATTGACTTCTTCGCCTTGACTTACGGCTCTTACCCATTCTCAAATTACAAGCTTTGCTTCGTGGACGACATATCCTCCGACATTCTTGACACAGGATCGTTGTCAATCTGCAGCAATCGTTTACTGTTTCCGGAAGAAATTATAGAGCCTCTAGACCGAGTCAGCCGCCAGCTGGTCCATGCTCTCGCTGTCCAATGGATGGGCATCAACGTCGTGCCCAAAGATCCTATGGACTTCTGGGTGGTCATCGGCATAGCATACTTCATGACCGACATATTCATGAAGAAGTTATCTGGCAACAATGAGTACCGCTACAACCAGAAAAGAGCATCGGATCGAGTCGTTGAGCTTGATGTTGACCGTCCGTCGTTATTGGACACTGGGCCTTTGATCACTCTGGACCCTTCAGAGCTGGATTTCATGGAGCTCAAAGCACCGCTTGTGCTATTCATCTTGGATCGAAGGCTCACGAAAGCTGGCGGCTCATCCGGGCTCTCGCGTATTATCTCCAGAATATTCCTGAATGCCAGGATCGGCGACCTGCCCAATGGTGCCCTGGACTCTTCGACATTCATCAAAGTCTGCGAGAAATTAGGACACATGAAATTAGACAACTTCTTTGCACAATGGGTCGAAGGCGCTGGCTGCCCTCGATTTCGAGTCGCTCAAAGATTTAACAAGAAGAAACTCGTCGTGGAAATGCAGATCACACAATTCCAATCTGAGAACCCAAAGAGTCGGGATCTGGAAAGCACCACTTTTATGCGAGACGTCAAGGAAGATCAAAACATGGTCTATGCCGGTCAAGTCCAAACGACCTTCACTGTGTGTATTATGGGACCTTCATGGAATGGCTGCTGACAGTTGAACAGGGTCCAATGACAATACGTATCCATGAAGCCGATGGAACACCCTACGAACATATCATTGAGATTAAGGAAGCCAAGACGACATTCGACATCCCCTACAACACTAAATACAAACGGCTAAAACGCAGTCGACGACAGAAAGAGAGAACTGCAGCCGTTGCGGGCAATGATTACACCCCTGGTGCTAACGACGATATCCTCCTATATTCTCTAGGTGATGTGTTACAGTCGGAAGAAGAGGTGAAGGATTGGGATCTCGCAGACTGGAGCAAGGATGACGAGGACAGGATGAGCCAAGAGTCTTACGAATGGATCAGAATGGATGCAGACTTCGAGTGGATCTGCAAAATGACAGTCCAAATGCAGTCTTATATGTGGGTTTCCCAGCTACAACAAGACAGGGATGTCGTTGCTCAATACGAGGTGAGTCATATTTAACCTGTAAAAGACACAACTTCTAACATTACAAGTCAATTCAATGGATTGCAGGAGTGAGACCCCACCCTTTGGTCTCGACGATACTTATTCGCACGTTGATGGACCAGCGATATTTCCACGGCATCCGTACAGCAGCAGCAGAAGCTTTGACAAGGAATGCTATGGACGAGTTTAAATGGATCGGTCAACGCCATCTCGAGAAGGCTTTCAAGGAGTTTTTCTGCTACAGCGATTCATCAATGACTCGCTCAAATGACTTTTCTGACCGGACGTCATATTACATACAATGCGCAATTTCCCAAGCTATTGCAAGGATCCGCAACGCAAGTGGTAAAAGTCCTCTTAGTGTGAGGACTTGGTTGTTCGAGAAGTTGAAATTCAACGACAACTCGAACAATGAGGTGAGATTTCTACATGGCCTCATGCGGATGCAGATCTGACTGGCAGTAGTACTCGGATTGCCATTATCTCGCTACTCTCATGAGAGCTTTGGCCGAGGCTCTAGCTGTACGACCTTCACCCACCGTCCGCGCGTTTGATGATTTTGAGGATGACGGTGACAACGAAAACTTCCATAACGCATGCCTGGATGAGATTGACCGATATCGACGGATCGATGAATGGATACCCTCTTATCATAACATACTCTCGACCACTGCTTTGGACTGCAAGCGAATACTGGCCAAAGCTGGCATCATTAACATCAGACCGGCAGACTTCCTGCAGTATACTCCTGACGGGACTTCGGAATATCTACGGCTGAAAGCTTTTGAAAACCTAATGACCCTCGGCATGGTCAAGAATGATGCCATCCTTCGATGGTTCCTGTTCGTTCTCGGCACAGATCCTTCATCGTACGTACGAGAACACATGGTCCACATTCTCGGCAGGACGCTTGGCGCTACTGCTATCGGCGAGCACCTGGAAGTTGCGAAAGCCCAAGAATCTCAAGAAGATGGTCTCGTCATCGAGCAAGAATCATCTACCGAAGCCCGCCAGGCTGATCTGGCCCGGAAACAAACAGTCCTCGGCGCGCTAAACGCCCTGAAAGATGAACTATCCTCAAACCTCGTACTGAAGACCGAGATCTGGAACGCCATCACCTCACCAACCCTCTCCCTCCAACAAATGGGCGACCTACTCGACATATGCGACCTCCTCTACACCCCTGAAACAAGCATGGTCGTCGCCCTCAAATACCCGCGCTATTGGACTTGTAAGAAAATTGGCAAAGGCAAAGTCCTCTTTTCCCCTTCTTCTCGAATACGCACTACTCCCATGCCGAAACGTCCAAAACTTCTACCTCCCTCACAGCCCGCTCCTCAGCCATCCATCAAGCGCGAGAACAGCATCCCTGCACATGCCATGGGACCACCTCTCAAACTCAAATTCGGAGGGCCAAAGAGATCGGCGCTGCAAAAACCGTCTTCTGCGTTAAGCGTGGATAGCGCGCCGGCTAGTCGTGAGGGCAGCGTTGGTGGCGAGCCGAGCAAGCCGAAGCTGAAGCTTAGTTTTAGTAAGTTGAAGGGATTGGGCGGAGGACAGGGGAGTCCTACACCGTGAGACTTGCACGAAATGCATCGATGGATTCTGGCATTAGCCCTCGGATTGAAACATGTCTTTGTGTCCAAGTGCGGCGGAGGGTAATTTATGCGTTTGGACTAGATACTATCAATTCTACCATAATCATAATATTCAACTCATCGCTCATATAAATATTCTAAATACGACGACGTCAGCCTCACCCCCTACTTCCCTCCCCCGCTCTTCTCCATCAAACTAATATACTGTCCCACAACACCCCAAACCTGTTCTTCAAATCTCCTAAACCTAACCCCAAAGGTGGTTTCCACCCTCCTCGCATCAACCCTCCCCCTCTTCGTAGCCGTATGCCTCGTACACGGTAGCACTCCCCTCCTCACCGCCTCCGGAAACCTGCGCCTCACAATTTCAAGCGCATCATCCCACACCACACCCTCCCTATCCCCGCTATCGAGAACAAAGTCCCTCCCTTACTTGGGTATCTTCTCATTCGTTAACGCAAGGACGTGGACGTTAGCGATGCCCTCAACATGCACAGTCGTTCCTACAAGCGAGGTATTGTTTGTGCGGCCTAGGATGTTCGAGAGGAGGAGACCGTTGCTTGCGCTGCGGGCTGTGAGGGTTGAGGGATGCGTGGCTAGGGGGTTTGGACCGAGCATTAGGGGGGGAGTGGGTGGTGATGAAGGCTTTTATGGCGGTGAAGGCGAGGATTTTGGAGGCGCGGTAGGCGGCGAAGGAGTGGGGTTAGGGACCCACCGGAGGGGGCGCGAGGGTGGTTTCATCGTAGATTGCGTTCTCGTCTTCGCCGAGGATGGCGCCTTCGGAGGAGGTGATTACTATGTAGTTTATGGTGGGGACAGCGAGGGCGGATGTTAGGATGCTGGTTGTGCCGTGGATGGCTGGTCGAATTGTGTTGGATTCGAAGTCGCCGGTCTGGGGGAGGGTTGTTTAGCATAATCTTTATAGATAAAGTTGGAGAATGGAGCAGAAATCGTGCAAAGTGCGAGGTTGTAATCCGAGATCTGGCAAAGTCTGAAGTCGCGCAAAGCCAACAAAATGGTATATTAGGACGTTTAGAGTTTGACTATCCTTGCTGAAGCAATGATTCGAATTCTATCATGTAAAAGTTCTGCTCGATTTTCTTACTATAAAAGCTTCTGACTTGCTTACCTGGTCAGGAAGAGGAGATGCCACATGCAGTACATAGGTCACACCTTGTAAAGCTTGTAAGAATGCATCATCAACCGTAATATCCTGAACGATTACGACTTCAAGATCATGGAGATACGCTTATACCGAAGGGGCAGCTTTGATCTGTGCAATTGCAGATTCTCGGCGGACTGTAGTGCCGACGCGGAAGCCAGCTTTGAGTGCGTGGACGATGCATAAGTAGCCAAGGCTACCGGTGCCACCAGAGATTTAGGACAACGATCAATTAACCATCGAATAGGGCATATAGGGTGGTATAGCCCACAAGGACGAGGTCTTCAGCCATGATGAGAGATAGTAGCTGTGGATTACTTGAGCGTTTTGGCCCTGTGGAGGTGGCGTAGGGAGTAGGCAAGAACGAAGATGACGAGAGTTATTTTAAATTGAACATACAGAGCACTGCGTGTAGGGGGTTTTGGACAAGTACATGGAGGAAAGCTAAGGGAAGGTGGCCGCTTCATTATGTTCAATAGGAGCTGCTTCAGAAGGTAGAGGCGTGCAGCCGAGGACAAAACCCTCCAACAAATAAGTACGGCTTCCTCGGCTTCATGGATATCAGCCAAGAGACATGAAGCTATTCGAAAGTCTCGCGAGAGGTAATGCGTTGTTCAGAAGCCACATCGCCAAGTTTTTGATGCATAGTAATCAACGCCGAGAAGCCTCGGGATCTTGTAAGTGTCTGCATACACTAAACGAAGCCATCGCACCTGTTTCTGATAGCTTCAAGCCGCAATATCTCTCGAATTAGAAAGCGCATCTGACAAAGAGATTTAAACTCAGGCGCTATCGAACACGATGCTGGCGAAAATGTAGGACGATACTAGGGGATTGAACACAACCAAGGAGAGTCACTGCAAGGAGATGTGCGCCTCTAAAGCGAACCCCAGCAACATGCATCAGAAGCAAGGCTGGGGATTAGAAAGGCAAACTTTAAGATTTTCTGCGTCGATCTCGAGAATATGCAACTCAAGATGGGTGTGAACTTGAGGGCAAGGGTATATTGAGGACGGGATTGTAATGTTACGTCTTACGATCCGTAGTCTACGTGATCGGCGCTCTCGTGTTGTTTCATGGATTGAGATGGTACTACCGGGCCTGCTGTTCCATGTGTTGTTACAAAGGAAAGGATTCAGAAGTTTGAAGTAAGGATTTTGTGTGAGGCGCTTAGTCAGCAACAAGGAGCGGAAAGAGCCCGCAAGAGCTGGGAGACCAACTTATAGTATCGTGACATAACTTGAAGTAGCTACCTGAGTCAGAGATCTTTGTCTCTATGCTACAGATTCCTACCGTTACGCAGGTACGTCCGCACCAAATCCCTTCATAAGTTCAGAGTGGCTGACCTACCTTGAGCCAGGATGACCTCTATGCTTTCCACGCACGAGTCTTCGGCTCCCCAACGGCTCCTCCACACCCGATTCCGCCAGGAGAAACCGCCTACAATGACCAACTTCTAGACCATGATGGTGACCAGAATGGGGACGGCCTGGGCTACTACCGTGACGGTGCCAAAAGGACATTGACAGACGACCAAATTGCTATGTTCAGACATAGTGAGATCTATGCAATACTGCGTGCAAGACAAGTCCGCCAGGAGAATCGGGAAGCCGATGGAGATCAGCAGTCAGATGATCTGGTCGACTATGTTGGAGAGGCCATGCGAGATGAAATATCTTCAGACGAGGAGGGTGAATTGCGGTCTAGCAGCTCCGTCGAAGAGACAGAACCCACTCTCGAAGACGCCCCACAGAACAACGCGGCGGTCCCATCTGCAAGAGCAGCCACCAGCAATAAGAGAAAGAGAGACAATGCCGACAGAGACGATGGGTATGACAGAGCACACACTTCTCGGAGTACCAGAAGGGTCGTGAGGGAACTCGACTGGGTCAAGCCAGAGGACCAGGTCTTGGACTACGGTGATGAGCCATCTACGGCTGTGGAAGACCGCGCCCTTCAGCCTAAATATTCATCAAAAGCTACTAGCCCTGACAGCGTGAAGGGGATGCCAGAAGCTCTTCATACCTCGCAAAGCCCTTTCAGTGAAGGCAAGAAAATCTGGTGGCCTGTCATTGGATAAAGACTTCCCATCCACGCCCCAATTAACCAAGAACCAACCGAGTCTCTCTCTCACTTTAATGCACTTCAAGGTAAGCCTTCCATCTCCCCTATTTCTTCGATCATTTTCTTCCATGATGAAATACCAATATCGTCATCCTTAGTCGGACAGCCGGCAGACTCCCGCAAACCATGGACGTGTTTTGGCTTTAGTCATAACCCTTCATTGAGGGAGCGAGCCAATCATGGCGAACCACAATCTTCTCTCTGACACGTCTAATATTCGAAAACTTTGAGTTTAAACGATGTATCAAGGACAAGCTAATATGCCTGTTCTTAGTACGATGAGTAGAAGGGGTTCATACCTACGACCGGATCAAACACCACGGGCCCAGATCCAGAAGATGTATTGTGGTTCTGAGTCCCATTCTCATCCGAGAAGACCTTTCGTCGGGGAAATCTCCAGACTTCGTTCATGTCATTAGGGACCTTCGCGCTTAGGCTCCGCAAAAATCAAAGGTAAGCCGCACCCACTCTCGCTTTCAACACCGATTTCCTGGCCATTCGTTCCACCTCCCGCCGTTCTCTACGATGCAACAAAATCCATTTCGCAGTTTTCACACGAAACTGAGTTGGTCGACCCAATCAGGCCGCCAGTACCATGTGTGCACTTCAATATGCTTTCCTTGGAAGTCTGATCGAGAACCGCACTCTGTCTATTTGATGTCCACGTCCATTGGGAGAAAATGGACATCAGCTGACGTGGATACAGCTTTCAGGGCCCGACTATTTGTACTGAAATCGACCGCCAGGGGTTTGGAATCATGAATTTTGAGGCTAAGATGTAGGATAGCAACGAGCGACACTAGCGCTATCTAATCAGGATGCCTTCTCTGCCTCTTCGACAGGCTTCCCACCCTCCCCACTCATGACTCTTTCAAGCTCTCTCTCCACAGCTGCATAAGCAAGGCCTTCCGAACTCTCCTTTCCTCTTTGAGCAGCATCCCGCCCAGCATCTGCACTGTCTTTCTTCACCTTTCCCGTTGCTATCAGCGCCCTCACCCTCACCGCTAGATCCTTAACATACCCATCTCCACTATCCTCACTCAGACCATCCAAGGACTCTTCAAGCATGAATAAATACTCATCGTTTGCTCCACTAGGCCCAACGCTCGTGGCTATCACCTCAGCCACCGCTTCCGGAGATTGATGACCTAGGAATTGGGGATTAGATGGCAGGCCGATGTAAACCATGCATTTCGGTATCGGGGAGGGATGATCAGCGTTAACCGTTGGAGATGGTTTGAAGTCCGTGTACTGGATACTATAGCCATTGATTTCCCGTATGTCGAGATAGGATTTCACGGCTTGAACGTGAGCAGATGGAATGTGATATGCAGCGCCGTAGACTCGTGATGGTGTCTCGGAAGGCTGTAGCAGTCTGTTAGACGAATACAGGATATTCCGCTAGGAAAAATGCAGTATGCAGTCACCTCATCACCCAGCGTTTCCCAGAATGAGCGTTCGATTAGAGTCACAACTCTACCTGGAGATTCGGGATAGCCACGGTGGTCTTCGCTAATAGAAAGTATCATTCAATGAAGATCTAAGGCAATAATATGATAAGCAAAAGCAACGTACCTAGCCTGCCAGAACCTGCGAACGTAGCCTTCTATATAGCCCGGTACGCGTTTGTCTAGAAGACTCCAAATCAGTAACAGAAACTCATAAGCCTGACTGTGCTCTGAAAGATTCAATCCGTGTAGGAGATGGTTTTTCAAAGAGACGAGACAAGATGACATCATAAAGTGCGAAGGAGACTCGAAAGTTGACTACCAAAATGTGGCGGCGGCTTCCATATCAGAGATCTACAAAGAAAGACGTCAACTTACACTCCTTTTTGGCATAACATCCCGCGGCAGTATAAATACAATCGTTAGAACTTACCCATAGCCAAAGAGCCAAAATTCTTCAGAAATGGCAGATTTAGGCATGTCGGACATTCTTTCATAGATCGACGGCATCTTTTCGCGGACCAACAAATCGAAATAGTATCATACAGGGTTTTCTGGAACTCTTCAACGTTGTTTGATCAGGTTGACATTGGTTCGCACACTCTGACAACTCTGTTCTCGCCGTTCCAGGTGGTTATCCAAATCTAGGGCTGAGCCCTAATAGGGCGCTAGCAGAGGCGTCGTGACTTCATCACACGTCACGACACTTTGCTGTTTAATTAAAGCTGTTAAACGGCTGGTATTTACCCCCGTATGGAACCTTGGAACTGTCTATGCTGTGGATAAACCTCTTGAGAGTTTAGATATAATGGAACGCAAGAGAATCGACTTGATAAGAGGTGCTCGAGTCGCGTTTGAGGACTGGGATCCCCATCAACAATACGACATCTTTCTCAAAGATGGCAACATAAAAGCTATACTATCTCATGAGCCCAGTCTTAGCTTTACTGGCGAGAATGTCTTAGACGCCCAAAATCACTTGATAGCACCATCGCTATGTCATGCTCACATTCATCTGGACAAATGCTTTCTGCTATCGGATCCCAAATACGCAGATCTGGAGATTGAAAAAGGAGACTTCCAGGAGGCTCTCGAGCTGACTTCGAAAGCCAAAGGTCGTTTCGAGAAAGACGACTTGATCAGACGAGGCCGGTGGCTTATTGGTGAGAGTATCGCTGCTGGCGTGACCCATATGCGAGCGTTTGTCGAAGTTGACCATATTGTCGAGTTCAAATGCTTGGACGCTGCTATCGAACTTAAAAAGCAGTTTGCCACAGCGTGTGAAATTCAGATCTGTGCCTTTGCTCAGGACCCAATCTATTCCGGGGAGTATGGCGGCATGAACAGGGAACTTATGATCCAAGCGATCCAGAATGAGCACGTCGAGGTCCTAGGAACCACTCCTTATGTCGAAGAGACTACTTCAGCCTCTGATCAGAATATGGACTGGGCTGTCAATACTGCCATAAATTTCAAGAAACACATGGATTTTCATCTGGATTACAATCTAGATCCTAACCAGAAAGCTCGGACTTGGTACGCTATCGAACTGGCAATTTTGTCCTTTAAGACAGCTTGGAAAGCCGACAAGACGATCGCCTTGGGTCACTGCACGAGGCTGACCCTACTAGACCAGAAAGAGTGGCGCTCTCTCGCGAAAAGAACGGCGGATTTGCCCTTCTACTTTATTGGTCTACCTACCTCAGACATCTACATGAGAGGCAAACCAAACGAGGATGAAGCAGGAGGCGAACGCGTTAGAGGAACGCTACAGATCCCGCAGATGATACAGAAGTACGGATTACGCGGCGCCATCTCGATCAACAACGTCGGTAACGCATTCACACCTCAAGGCAGCTGCGACCCTTTGAGCCTTGCTAGCATGGGAGTTGGGCTTTACCACGTTGGCACCAAGGCGGACTCGCAGCTGCTGTACGAATGCGTATCTAGAGGAGCAAAAGAAGCTATTGGGTACGCGTCTTCGCCAATTGCTGTCAGGGAAGAAGCAAACCTTGTGCTGTTCGACATGGGACGGGCTGGTGGGCCGCTTTCTCAGCAGAGGGGAAGGAGAACATTGCAAGAGATTGTCTATGATCCTCCGAAGGAGAGAAAGACGATATACAAAGGACATTTGATCAATGCTTGACGGGGTGCTTTAACTCTTCCAGACCTAATCTAATTGGGCTTTCCAAACGCTGATGCTACTCTTGAACGCCTTACGCAAACTGTCCTCTGATCCACCAAGCTTTCATTTCCTTACCATCAATAGGACCTTGAGCCCGGGAACCCCAACTTCTCAAGGTCCGATTTACCAAGCAAATGCTCCGTCAAAAATTGGCCCCTGGCAGGATAAATATCCGGAATTCTATCGTCCTCATACATCATATCCGCTTCTTGATCAACAAACTTGATCCACCAATCGCCCTCAACCGGTGTTTGTTGATTATAATATGCCGTGGTCCTCGGATAATCGCCACCCTTGTAAGATTTCATGCACCAATGTCGATAGCGCACACAGCGCAGGGTGCTCAGAACGTATTCGCTCAGGAAATCCAACTAGCGATGGAATCCTAGAGCGTCGAAGTCTAAGAGGTAGGTCCCGTCTGCGTTAATGGGCCGATTTAGGGAGAGGAAAGTCATTCACCGCATGTTGGCCATGTTTGGAAGGAAGTCGTGTTTGAATACAGTTAGCATCCACTGCCAACCTGTCAGTAATCGTTCTAAAGCTAGAAGAAGCAGGATGAAACTTACCGGATCTGAATAGTCGAATCCCTATGTCAGACTCCCCAACGATGTTAATTCAGTGCTGATGTATTGGATGATATCTGGTGTTATGTCGAACATATCCGGGTAGGACTAAGTTCTTGAGACCTTTGCCAACTAATGATGATAGCAGGGCCTGAATAGTTGGGTACTTCGGCGTACCCTTTGGTGCAAACTTCTTCCCAATAGCACAACTCCTTCCCCAGGTAGTACCGGGCCCCAATGGCGACGGCTCGTTAATGACTTTCATCAGCATTGTTGGTGGACCATGAGCCCACCAGTTTTCAGTACCAGTGTAAATATAACTTGGCAGGGGTCTGACAAAGCTAAGTGATTTCAGAGAGGACTGCGAGGTCAATAGCTCAATCATTGGTGCAGACAGAAGCTCATAATCCACGTCCTCCAAAACTTCGAGTTTCGCAGACTGGAGATCTTTCCAGATTGCTGGATCGATGTCACTATTGGGCAGACGCAGCTCCTTGAGGCAAGCCCAGTCGAAGACCTATTGAGATGCCCATGCCGGAATACCCATGTTTTCAGACGTAGTTCCTCGAGCTTCAGTGGCCCCGGGCCATGATCAAGACTTGCCAGGTCAGAGTATATTGGATCCGAAGAAGACATCCATCTCCGTCGTTTTCTGAACGCCAGGACTTCTGGATGGGTCTCGAAGAGCATTCCAAAGAAATAGTCGAGAGATTTGCCTTTTACAAACGTTTCGTCCTTCTGCCATGGAGCAGAGTATGCGTTTGGACGGTCATAATTGGTCATTTCGATATCCAACTCCAGCAAAGAGCCTCCTCTCGCAAGAATGGCCTGTCCAAGGACATCGAAGGCTTCGGAAAATTCGATGCGGTCTGGTAGATCAGTGAGAATGAGGGATTTCAGCCCCACCATGGTCTTCAAAGCGTGGCCTAGAACAAAGCAGTCTGATGGAGCATGGATCGGGATCTTGAGTCTGGAAAGTTGAGGAGACGATGTCTCTTTGCAACAGGTAGACATCCAGTACCTCCAGTACATATTCAGATCGAAGATTTGCGGCTTGAATACAGCCAGTCCTTCGACACTGAACCATGGATGCGGATGCGGGAGCTTGCCAAAGAGGCTGCTGACGTACTCGCCGAACTGACCACTAAAGATAGCGCTCGGTACCTCTTTGAAATCTTGCCGTCTACGCTTAGGGTGGCGAGAAGAGAATCGGCCTCTTCCAAATTTCTTCTTAGGTTGCAGGCTTTGCAATGTTGATACATACAAGAGCGGTTATAGTAAGAGATATGAGAGCTGCGGAAGTGCGAATCCCCAACGGTGGTCGTCCACTTATCAATGTTCATGCGTCGAATGCATGTCGGCCAGTTGTTGGTTCCAAAAAGGATTCCAATAGGGGAGCTTGGACTTCCCTTGAAGTGCGAGTTATGGAATTCGATATCTATGGAGCTCCAACCTGTATTGATGGAGCCCTGGTAGAAAGCTCTGCAGGTTTTTGCAAAGCTAATACGATCGCTGTTGGCGATCGATCTATTCGGATGGAGTCAGTGGGTGCAAAATCTTGCAGTGGGAGCATGGAGATTTACTTGATCAAAGATCGCTGCGATCATCTCCTTGGGAAGCATGAGTATTTTTATAGGAAGGACCTGGGTCCACTCGACGGATAGTTGTGTCATCTTGTGGTGAAGGGTGGGTAGAAGCAAATGCTAAATGGCTTTTTGGTCGCTATTGTGCTTACAGAAAATGCGTATTTCTCAAGAAGAGTGGCTGGAAAGAGATGCTGGTATAATAAGCAGAAAAGATGTGCAGGTACGAAGAAATTTGAATCATTAAAATTGATAACACACATATATAAGTTTTACGGGAAATACCTCCCATCGCTCTTGTGGCACTAAGCTGGGGCTAAGTGCTTGTCAGATGATTTAGAAATATCGCACGGTGTGACTAGTCGGGGTTTGCGCAAGTTTTGTGGACTTGTGATGCTTCTAGGTGTCATCTACCGCCGTTAACGTTTCCACGACGAAGTCGCAGGGAATATACTCTTATTGGGTAATTAAGATCAGAAGTCTATCAAGGCCTCCGGCCCAAGCCTTTCAACCGTTTACTGCTTTCTAAGATACATTGGCTATAAAGCTAGGGCATACTCCCGACGATATCGATTGTAGTGGGGAAAGGTTCGTGCGTGTAAAGTACAACGTCCCGGGCTCATGCCTGTGCGATTACACTCATCTAGCTGGGCCATCTTCCTCATCTTCTTCATTCGTCTCGTCACGCACATGGTCCACAGCTCTACTGAGACCTACTGCTGCTTCGAAGTCTCCTTGTCATTGCCTTGAATCTCGACCTCCATGTCATAGTCCTTCTTCATTTTTTAACAACCTCTGTCAACAGGTTACTTCTCCCCATAACCCACCTCCTCTTCCCATCGCTCTCCGGGCTATATCTCCTCAGGAACAGCGGTCTTGATCGTGTCTCAACCATCAAACTCTCCGAAAGCGGTACAAGGTCTTCCGAGTGCTTGCCTCATATGCTACTAGCCTTTCCCCATCCCTCTGCTCCTAAATCTCTCTCATAATTCCTTAATGTCTTAATTGATTGTGATAAATCCCGGAAGGTGTCCACTGGAATGACCGTTGAGATCCCATTGTCTGTGGTGATGGACGGAAAGCATTGCGGAGCAGTCCGATAAGTTTTTTTCTCGTGATAGGTGGTAATTCAAAATGCTTCCAGCCGACTTCCCCGTCAACTGTATTCTCCTTCTAATGGAACATACGATGAAGGTGGCTTAGGGCGGCCTAATCTCAGCTTCCTAATCCTCGCTATGCCGGAGAAAATTTTGTGGTGTCGACTTCCCAGGCATTATTCAACATTTCAAATCCATCCTCGATCATGTGAGGCACCTAGCTTCCATGTGCGTTGCGCAAGTCTTCCTCTGCCCTCTGCTTCTTTCTCTCACTCGTCTTTGCAACTTCTAGTCTCTCGTCCCGCACTTTCGCCCACACGACCAAACGCAAGCTTGCATATCTCAAAGGCGATCGATCCCTTCCCAGTTTTAAAGTCAAAGAGTACTGAATCTCACCTGATGCCTTTGAAGGCCAGACTATCTTCCACTAGTTCGCTTTTTCTTGTTTCTGAAGTGGTTATGTCCTTCTGCAAAATTCATTCCCGCAAGGCTGGTCTCTCACCACTTCGTTGTGATGGCTGAAATAAAGGGTTCAGTCTGGTCATTCTCCACCGCTAGCCTTCGAGCTCTGTATAGTGATACTTTTAGCGCGGCTGGCGAGTGTCTTTGTGAAATTCAAGATGGAGACGAGCTCATCCTGCGGTAAGCCTCCTAGAATCCTTGACACTATTATGCGCCTAGACTAATGACGTAGAATTTTGCCAGCGCGACGTGTTTCCCATATTCTCAGTCCAGATTGTCATCCAACTTGCCCTCCACTGCGAGTCATTCGAGTCATCCTCCTGTCTGTGAATAGTCAGTACTGCCTCAAGCACAGCTAGCCATCATGAGTGATTTGCGTATATCAATACAGAGCGACGGCTCCTAATATTGCCCCATTCGTTGCGACCAGTGGTCGCAGACCATCTCTCTCTCTCCTACAACTCCTTCTACTCATGCTCCCTTCCCTGCTGCTCCAATAGCCCCTACAACTCCTCGATCTCACGCTTTACAGCAACAAGCTGCTCTTGAAGGATAAAAGTTTTCCTGGCCTGGGGCCATTGGTTGCACTTTTAATCCCGGCACTGTTTGCCACTTGCAAAGATAAGACCGCGGGGCTTTGCATCAGGTTTCTGGCAGAAGTCCGAGTGGAAACGGGAAGCAAGAAGAGTACAAAGATGAAGTATGTTATAAAAAAAGCTGTTGAAGCAGCGGTCCGATGTGTCGCACCGTTCTACGTCAAACGCGGTATATTGAAGAAGGGCAGGAAGCCCAAGTCCTTGTACTCCATAAATCTTGCTTTGACTTTCTGCTTTCTCATTAGCTGTCCCGATGTCATCCGAGCCGGTGAGAATGCGCGCAAATGACAGAGCGCTTAGCCTTGACCGTGAATCTGTAAAAAATCCGGGATTGTCGATCGTGATGCGAAAGCCAAGCATGTGAACAACAAAGGAGTCATCATGTGCACCAGAAGACCTTACAGGTAGATTGGGCTCAACCTGCAAATGCCACTGCCTTAATTTACGAAGAGCACGTCCACTGATGGGAGATATCAGCATCAACGACGTTTATGCATTTTAGCAATACCCAGGTAGACAAGATCAATTCTTCGAATACTACTCCGCTGATTACAGCCACCTGAATCATCCAGGCTCTTTAGTTCTCGAGTCGTGCGCTGTTCTTTCATTGCAGTATCCCACTGGTTTGGACGGCTGGGGTCTCTAATTAGATAAGTACAGGTGCTGATAACCACTTTATGGTGCTTATTGCAGACTATGGCAGCGTTGTTGCTGTCAAATATCGCAATGGCCTCTTGGCTGATTCAGTGGTTGACTAACAGCAAAACTGGAGTGGCGGAAAATTCGCAAACAGGCAAGCTAGCCAGCGTTCTTGCAATGTTGGCTGCCTACAAAAGCTATACCTTGCCGTGTATTTGTGAAACCACGAAGCTCCTGAAGTAAGCGCGGTTTTGTAGATGACAAGAATCTCGATTGAGAGCTGTCTAAACCATCATGGTAGCCATGGTAGTCATGGTAGTCATGGTTGTCATGGTTGTCATGGTTGTCATTCCTTCTGGCATTGTTGAGCGTCTGTGCAATAGTATGACAAGGTTCAACGTTATCGCTCCGTTCTGCCACTGTCAATCACTCAGGTCATGCTAACTTCTTCTAGGACTCTCGAGAAGGTTTGAAGTTGTCGGCTAGACACTCCTTCGCACTCCTTCACAATGCGCTGCGTGTCCATCGAAAGGATGATACTCATTCTTCATGGATTGTCGCCAAGCATCTCAGTGAGGATTTTATCTTTGTTGTCCAGGTCGTGACCGATGACGATGAGTGGCGCCATTTTGCGGCGATGGTGTTTTTGAAAGTGGGCCATGAGACTTGAGGACAGCACTGACACATCCGCAAGTCCGAGCAAAAGTGCAAGCTGTGTTAGATCCCTGAAAAGGATTTTGGGGTAGTTAGCAAGGTTCGTCTTGCGTAGGTATATGTCGTATTCGATTAAGTAGTTGAGATGACGAAGTGGCATGTTCCAAGTATGGCTGCTGCAGTCGAAAAAATTTGATAAGATCTTTATCACTTAGGGTCCACGATGTTGGCGAAAGACCATATTCTTCTTTCGAAGTGTTACCTGTGAGCATGCCCGTGACGTTGAGCATTGAGTTTAATAGCGATGAACTATTTAAGAGGACAATTGTTGCATGTTCAATGCATCCATGGTGATGCGATTACCACTTTCGATGAATAATGTGAGACGATGACTGAGCTTGCATCACAGTCATAGCTGTATCCATCCGAGCTTGCATCGTAGTGATAGCTGTATCCATCCGAGCTCTATTCCTGTTAGTCTCTACTGCTACTGCAATAAAGTGAGCACTTTAGAATATATCTTCGAGCTCCATAGGTATATCCGGCTCTAGCGAGTAGTGATCTGCCGCTGTCTTATATAAAATTAGATCACTTAGGAATTGATTTGCCTTCGTTAAATACGAATATATGGCTAATGCGTCTCATATCGTGCAGCTTGGTGCCGTTCGTGACGAGTGAGAAGCCGAATGCAGCCGACGGGGTCCAGTCCGCGGCTGATCAATCCGAGGGAGGCAGATGGTGGTACTGCCCAAAAAAGGGGGAGTTTCGAATTCCCGAAGGCGCGCAGAGTTGCCGGTTTTGGCCATAAAAAGGGCGGTGGGAATGCTGGTATACCAGCTCATGATTTCGTGATTTGATTTGCGGACAAAGGTCTGTCTTGTCGTTCGATTTGTTTACATGTACTCAGGCACGCGCCTTCGAAAGGTAGGTTTCCAGCAGAATTTCGCGAGGGGGATAGTGATCGATATTGTTGGTAGTAGCTGTCTTGCTCTGAAAAAATTTCGGCTTGGTACTCAAAGTCCGATGCTCGACTACCAGCCATTGATGGGTTGTTCGTGGTGCTGATCTAGCGTGGAGCCGGGGTGGCTCGATGGCGGAAGCGAGGTGTACCTGAGAAAGGGCGATGAGCCTAACGTGGCAATGATTTCGAATATAAGCTGAATAGGTGTAGATCTGGGCACAGTCTCGAGTCGCAAATGGAGAGAACACTATTTTGAAAGCGTCGTCGATAGGGGATTGGAATTAGTGTTGCATGGGTGCTGGGGAGAATGTGTTAGGTCTTGGCGGCCTCACGTTTTTTTTTGGCCTCGATAGTTCCAAAGCGTGCCATCGAGGCCAAAATTTGCCAGGTGATTTCCCTTCTCGTCAATTGACGAACTCTTGGACCTCATGCCGATCCATGTATACTAGCGGGGAGGATTGCCCGAAGCTCGACAAATCCTTAGTCAGTGTGATGGCCGTGACTCGCCCTGCCATTGTCGAAATGGTTTTTGATGATCGACATCTATTCTATGGCCACGGTGATTGTCAATTAATATCTTAAGGTGGTAGCTTGTAATAGCTCTTGCTCGATCCGAGACCGGAATGAGGATTTGGGCTAGAATGGGCGTGGAGCCATGGAAGACCTTTCCGTTCTTTGACTTGCGACGTAGGGACTTGATTGTCTTGTTTTTGGCGTCGAGTTTGGTTTGACCGGCCATGACGAAGAGCACAGGCGGGCCCGCACATCTGACCGTAGCGCTTCTCTCAATTGCTGTCTCTCGCTGCGCTGCTTCGAGTTGTATTTCGATGTCACTAGCTGTTAATACAACGAACGTACCTTGCAATGAGGGACGTCACTATCCCTGGTCATCGACAATGCCAAGTGACGCAGTTCTCAGCACCGCTTTGCCGCGTCTTCGAAGACACTGGCCCTGGATTGTTGACCCACTAATTTACGAGTAGGGACCTCAAGTTCTTCGCGTTTGAAGTGTATTGCACAGGGAGCTGCCGGGGAAATCGAGTCGTCCTGAGCATGGCTGCCCATATCAATGATAAGGGATCTTTCTTTCTCGGATAGCTTACAAATAGTAGCCTGTCTCGACTTGCCCTAGCACTATGCTAGTATATTTCCGGCTCTTGGGGATTCCTTGGATGGCACCCGTTTTAGCCTGGTCTCCTCTCTGTACGGGTGGCATTGCGAATCAGCTGGCAAATTAAGTCACGCTGTTTTGGGAGACCAGGAAGGGCTACGTTCGCCTCAATCATGTTCGAAGTTTCGAAATTCATTGATAGACTTGATCGATCATGTAGCACTTTAGCAGCTGGGATCACAACCGCTTGATGTCATTCGTGGAATTCGTAGGAAAAAGCCCGTGACTGCGCTTTTTTTTGCTTTGCGAGCTCTTCTCGAAGAAACAATATCTCTTTTTCCAAAAGCTTGTCCAGCACCTTCTGCTCGCTCTCGGTAGACCGCTGGTAACGCTACTTTCGGTACCATTCATGTAAGGTGAGGGTGCTGGCTGTGTTGAGACCATCGAGGGCCATGGCTCCCATGTTGCCCCAGTGAAGGAAAGCGGAATCGGTCACAAGAGCAAGCGGAAAGGCTGACGCCAGAATCAAGTAGACGAACTCCGTTGTGAAAACCTGGGTCCAGAAAGTTGGGCTTTGACGCCTCTCGGATGTGATGATCTCACCAACGAATATCTCTGGGTTGTGTAGGCGAATGCGATGCCCTGCAAGGGAAACCCCTCTGAGGTCGTTGCCGTTAGGCGCATTCGCACATCAGCCGTTGAAGTTGAAGATGTAGGCCATCTGAGGTGGAAATGCTTTGGAGCCTTAGACTTATAGATGACAAAGCTCTGGGCATATCCATAAGGTCCAAAGATCTGGCTAGTCCTTCCTCAACACCAGCGACCCGGTACGCTGGCCACCTCTCATCGTCTTGCTGGCGGTCTCAGCACATCATTCTCTCCCGAGTTTTCCAAGATAAGATGGCCACACCTGGCATGAGCACGCTGTGTTTGTATATAGGAACTCCAATGAATCGTAGAAGTTCAAAACTTCTAATTTCAGCAGACAAATGCCTCGTGAATAGTTCCCTCCTGTCAATCATCGTTAGACGGTATAGTACGAGAGACATTTTTGGACCTTAAGGAGCTGGGATTGCACTTTGGCCTTTGGGACCGTAATAGCCGACAAGCGATGTTGAAGAAAAGTTAGCTATATGCTGCCTCAATATTAAGGACGAGCATAAGCACAAGGATGAGGATGGTCGTCTCAGTTGAAACTCAAATAGAAAGCCAATTCTTTATTCGTGACCGCTTTGAAGGCACCTTTTGTACTTGTGCTTGGGATCGGCAATACTGAGTCTCGCATTACCTTATAGCATAATCCGGTTATCCATGTTGGTCTGAGGGTCTCTACTACTCACTCCCTTTCTAAGAATGAAGAGAAACGCAAAAGGCTTGAGCTTCGACAGTCTGAAGTGGTTCAGGTTCGTAGACTCCGTAGGCCATGAGCTGTTTGCATCGCCCCGAGGTGGGCTTTAGGAGCTCTGTTCTCGACGGCAAATCGGCACTACCGAAGCTCCAGGTGAGTAACAACACTGTACTGGTCGAACTTGAAACATTCTGGAGGCGGAAAAATGATGCGTGAGAGTGTAATGTGGTGAGGGTGAACGGGAGGTGCCGATGTAGAAATTGAGGTGATGATTCATATCACGCTCTGTGGGAATAAGCTTGAGAGAGGCACCCAAATGACATATTCAGATGAAAATCAGGTCCAGAAGACTGATGTGATATAAGGGGCTGTTCGTTGTGAATACTTCGCTTGCAGCTTACCGAAAATGTCTTCGTTGATTCAGAAGATGTTGGGAGATGATATCCACTCAAATCATCGTTGGTGACAGTTTGCACACCATACTGTAGTGGAGTGCTTCCTAAATTGACCTTTCGTAGTTTCTGTAGGTCAAGAATGTGATGTGAGTAAGTGAACCCAGCGAGCTAGCCGTCAAGAAAGGTCACAAGCTGCCTGGAGGTATTGTCGGCGTTCTCTTGACTGCGAATCGATCGGAGAACGCCTGGCATGTTCACCCAATATTTTTTCCATTCGGTATCGTAGACAGGAAAGAGACTCCTCGAGCAGTCCGTGGCCTTGCATGTGGGCATTCAGGCTAGCCTTGTTGGAGTGAGGCATGGTGGTGGAGGTGGTGAGTTCTTGCGATTTTCCATCTTGGGTACGCGTTGCAGAGATAGTGTGTTGTTCCAGATGGAAGACCGACACTTGGTTTTCGTATGGATATGTATATATAGGAAGAGGGAGAAAGAGAAGGGGTATTCAATAGATGGATCAAATGTAGCGATACATACCACGGGTATGGAGTTCGTCTCTACGTTGTGAGTGTACTCAATCATTCTGGTGGGCTTCATGCTGTTGGCAAACAAAGTCTAGTATTGAATGACGACGAGACAACATGTGACTAAAACTTTCTAGTCATGGTCAGCGCTGTGCATGAATCAAAGGTCAGTGTGGTGAAGAAAAATGTTCTCCGAGAGTGAAGATCAAACCGCATCCCGAATGGAGGAGAAAGAGAAAAAGAAATGGAAGTCCGCCGGTTTAGAGTTGTTGGCAGCAGAAGCGGAAGATCGGCGAGTCTGCTCATGGTAATCGTAAAGGTGCTTGGTGTCACAAAACGTATCAAAGACGATGCATGAAGGCCAATTTGTGAAGAAATCTAATCCATGAGTGCAGCAAGTGGGAGGCTCATCATCCCGGGTCGTCTCATCTCAAGCTAAGTGACAAGCCATCACTTCTAGTCATTAATTCGGGCTATGACCATGAAAGTCGGGTGAAGCTCGAATGTTGGGACCTTGTCGCATCATAAGTGTTTAGTGAAGAAGCTGGCAAGCTGATTGTACCTATTTAGCCTAACAGTCAGTACAACATAGAAACTTATACAACATAGAAACTTAAGTGACATGCTCAATGGGGGAGCATTACCCTCTCTCATAATCCTTAAGATTCTCCGAATCCTCAAGGAAGGCTCTAGCACCCATCCATCCATGGTGCATCGAGCTGTACTTCTCAACGTAGTTCTCTTTGCTCTTCTCAAGGGCCTTTATGTAGTCCTCCACCAGCTCTAGAGTTCCGTCTTCTTTTGAGAAGAGGCAGCAGAATGGGACAGTGAGCTTTTTGACGTCATCGACTGCCAGGCGTCTATTATCATGGTCAGCAGGGCACATAGCTCGAATCAAAACCTAGCGTAGAGGTGGAAGGTTGAGGCTCTGAGTGCCAGCGAGAGCTTACTTACCCAGGATGTGCTGTTCCCGACGCCTTGAATTCGGTATCTGCCCCAGATGCGAGTATTGAAACCTGTAATGAAGCTCTGTTAGCCCATGATCATCACGCCCCTTCTTCACTCCTTGCCTCCAATGCCCCAGAGCCTAATACATCACAAGTATTGAAGCCAACATACCTTCCCACCCCAACAAAGCCCATAAGTCCCCCAACTCTTCACACTCCCATACTCACCCTTCCCCTTCGCCTCCTTCACCACCTCAACAAGCTTCACAACATTCCCATCAACATTCGCAGTCGTTGCCATGAAACTCATAGCCGTCTTCTTCTTCTCATCTGTATCCGGTGGATAAAGGCTAAGCGGCAATGGCTCGCCTTTGAAGAAGTCTGGCATGAGGACCAGGGCTCCTACACTCTCAGCCATTCTGTCCGCGCCTTGTAGAGTCTGTGGCATTTCGCCGAAGACGTCGTAGACGGCTATGATGCCGAGGGTTCTGGAGGTGGAGCCGGTGACATCTGGTGGGTAGTGAGGTTGGCAATTGGTGATGCTCAAGGGGTAAGAGCGGTTTACTCACATGTCTTCAAGCCTGCAATATCAGTGTATGAGCCTTTAGGCTTGTAATCATGAGTCGTGACTGCTGGTAGAGAGCAGCATGCTTTGTCGAGTTCTGCCATTGCAAGTGTTTTGAGATGGAGGCGTCTGGTATTGGAGGTTCAATGATCGTTGTTATTGCTATCAAGGAGGGTGAAGCTCTCGCTTTTGTAGCCTGAGGTGCCCTGCACGTCGGTGTCTTGTGACGGCCATTTTCCGATGCTGAAAGTGATCTCGAGGTCGTGAAGGCGGATTTAAGGACTTGAAAGCCATCATGCATTAGCGCCTGGAAGAATGAAGATTCCTCCCAAGTTGAGCTTAGTGTTATATGATTACTATTCATCTAGGTACATCCACGGATGGAAGCGGACGAGATAGGTCTACGAGTGTAAGCGATTGATATGAATGCTTCTCATTCTACAGATCATTCGCTGACGCGGTCTATTCCTTGACCTGATCCCGTGTCTCTGTTGGTGCCTTCGCCGCTGCTTTCCCGGTCTCTTCTAATTGCTTTCCATCCATAGTGTCTTCATTTATGGTTTCTGGCTCTGCAGCCTCGCTTGATTTCTCAGCTTCCATGCCAGCTTTCTCAGCGTTGGCCTTCTCCTTCTCGTCTTTCTTCAACTTCTTCGCTTTCCTCCACCGAGGGCCATACCACATCAGTGCCCATAGGCAAGGACTGGAAGCCATCCATGTAAGCGAGGCAAATGTATATGTCCACCCCACACCCATTCTGTCTATCATCGGAACAACAACGGCCGTTGACCCGGCTCCAAGCAGACACCGGAATAGATTGTTAGCCGCGGTTGCTGCGGCTGCATCTCCAGGGTAGATGTCTCTAGATAATGATTTCGGAGTCAGTATTGCCTGTTCAAGACGGGATCTGGAGGCTTGAGACATGTCTAGAGAGCAGAGGCTCCCAAGACATGCTTCAAAACTCAGAACTTAAGTCAAAAGAGGAAAATTGGACTCCGAAAATACGTACATCATCAAGATTTGCAGGACCTGAAAAGCCGCCATCGATCCATAACCGAATATAAAGAGGAAAATGAGCGGTCCAGCAAGGTTTGTTCTGAAGTCTAATACCCAACCATATCCGATCATGCCGAGAACGGAGAAATAGAGCAGTGGGAGAGCAATTTCCAGACGTGCCCTCTCGATTGGAAAGTTAGTGAGGTCTTGATAGCGATTCTTTGTCAGCGGGAAACCATTCCGCTTAGCATGCTTTCGATAATTCCAGTCGATCATCTTTCCAGTCGTGAATGCAGAGATCAAGCTTCCAGAGCCAAAGGGAATGTAGACAAGGCCCAATTGGAGTTCATCAAAGCCGTAGATCTTCCCAAATTGTGAAGGTATGGCAGTTGTAGTGGCGTAGAGTAGAGCAGCACCTTCCTTGTCGGTCGCGATGACCAGCGTAGACAGCGGATTGGGGAAACGCAGGCGGTAGTTCTTGCGGACGGCTTCCTGTTGGGCTGCATCCACTGCAATACCAGCCCTGGCCCGGTTTCTTTCGCGAATGATACCTGTCAAGGATTGGTTCAACTTTGGTGGTGGAATGGAGCCATCCCCAACGACCTTTCGACACGTTTCCGGGAGAAATAAGAGTAGGAGAACAAAGGTGGCCCCGGACCAGATAGTCAAGATCCAGAAGATCCACCACCATCCGAGATACTGGGCAATGATCCCACCAAGAATGGGCCCGATGATGGGACCAATGATAGATGTCGCGGATGTGTAACCGATGTAGATACCTCTTTCTGCGCTAGTGACCATATCGGCAACGACGCCATTGCAAAGGGCCACAGTTCCACTGCTCCCTGCACTTTGCATGCAGCGTAGGACTAGTAAAGCGGCATAATTCCTTTGTAGAGCCAAGCCAATGTTTGCGGCAATGTAGACAATGAAGCAGAAATTGTAGGCTGGTCTCCTACCTGTGCTGTCTGAGAAACCAGCGATCATCATGGGTGCGATGCCTTGCAGGATCTAGATATCGGTCAGCTTCTGTTACAGTTGTGATTGGAAACAAGAAAAGCCTACCAAGAATGTTGTCACCGTCAAATTGATCTGAGAGCTGGTGACATGTAGATCACTAGCTATCTGGTTGAGGGCTGGAAGGTAAATTGTGGTCGACATTGGCGAGAAGACTGCTGCTACCGACACAGCAAGGACTATGGTCTTTTTCTGCCATGTCTTAAAGACGGAGTAAGCCACGTCAGTGGTGACGGGTTGCTCACTGACGGGCTCGGCGGTGGCATTTGGCTGAGTGTTCTGATCTGACTGAGGAACTTGAGCTGGCTCGTTCGAGGCCATGGTGTCTGAAATCTTGCGGATGGATGAAGGTGGTCCGTTGGCTCTTGTATACCTCGAATTGGGGCGAGTAGGGGTGCCAAATGAGGGAATGCGACATCATTGTCGGTGTGAGTCACAGAGAAGAAACCCTCAGGCCTGATCCTGAGCTTCATACCCGTCATCTTGTGATAATACAAACAAAGGTAGGAGGGTTGCAACTTTGCATGGCACTAATGCAGCGCTAGCTATAAAACCGAGTGCCGACCCGCGATACCCTGATATCGACTGCGATTGGGACGATATTCACAATCATATATCTATTCTCGGGGTTTATGGCTTTCTATAAACGAAAGCCGGCATGCCTGCATCCCGGACTCCTTGCTTAGAAGATCTGCGAGCTGGGAATTGTTTCTGTAATGGCGCAAATTCCAAGCCTTATACTATTTTATGCCACATGCGAGCCTCCTGTCGCGTTATTTTCTACAGTTACTTGAGGCAGCGCTTCACGAGCCTTGGGTGGACTTTGCAAGAGAATTGACTCATGTGGCTTTCCAACTTTGTACACTTGTTCTCGTTACAACCTAATACGATCCCAAGCTATAGGACTCTAGGACGAGAATGCCGTAACGATCGAATATCTATGGAGGTGTAGGCACACGTAGGCAAAGGGTAATTGAGGAAGGACATGTTCTGGACAAATAAGAGCTGACGAATCAGGCCGGCGGCGAGAACGAGGATCAGGAACTAGGCCAAAGTCCGCGACGACCTAGCAATTGCAATTAAACATGCTGAAAGCCAACCAAGATACGTACAACTATGTGAAGAGGAAGGCCATCTATGATAGACCTGGTTGAATAGAACAATACCTAGATACTGTTCGGAAGGGTGTCGATGAGACGAGGTGAGGTTGGATGCGACGTTCAAAGCCGGAAAATGAAAAACTAAAAAAGGGAAGGTGCCTCATCATTGTGTTGTGATGACCGCGTGTAAAGTGTTTATGGCGGCTGGATAGATAGTCAATATCAAACGTTGCCACTTCTTATTGGTTCTGATATAATTGGCATCCAGGCTCCCTGACCTCTGCGAACGGGCAATGTACAGTTTCAACAACGCCAGGAGAATATCGAACAGTGAAAAGTATATTGCACAATTCATCAATTTTTTTATCTAATGCAGTAAAGTGACTGGTCAGGTAATCCTCCCCCAAGAGGCAAGATTAAATGGTATTCCGTTTGCGCCTAGAATGCTCGCAACGTTCGAGGTCAAAATCAGTGAAAACGATCGAGCCTTGCTCTGTTCATAGCAATCTAATCGAGATTTAGTAAGAAGAGATGCTCGTAGACGGGAGGTAGCAAGGGAAGAAAATGTATACCTGGTCATCGACTTTGGTACTCTGTGAGAAGAGTCAGCTTTCATTCTTCGGCGAATCAGTGACCGGGTCTGGCTTACCTTGGCATTCACTCTCTCCAACATCTTATTCTGCTCATCGACCCTGCAGGACACTGTCATTATCGCCGATAGCAAGCAGTCACAGTAGGTCAAGGACTTACTCTTTCCCTGTAGCTCTTGCAACACCGTTTAGACGGGCAGCCGCTCCCCCAAGAGCATCGAGATTGCTATCAATTTCTAGCGGAAAGCATTGTCAGTAACGAAATCTCAAAGAAAGCGAAAATATTGGTGCTTCGACTCGTGAGGCGTTTTCGGGGGCTTCGAGAGAAAGGGAGGAGTGAACATACCATTTTCCATCTCATCGTCCTCCGAGTCAGCCTCAAATTGGTACTTCGCTCGCTCTGCTAGACTCGCCTGCTTCTTGGCAGCGGCGTTGGGCTCAACCTTTCCAATGTCCTTAAAGGTTTTTTGCATGCGTTGATCGGTGTCATAGCCTGCTCGGCGTGTAGCTTCCCTCTGCGCACGCTCTAATTGATGTCTCTCTAGTACATCTGCATCTCGTTGTTCGCGGCGTGATGATGCTGTGAAAGGGTTCGAGACATGGACTGCGAACATGCTTCTGTTCAATGTCTTGAGCTCCCTGGCTTTGTCCTCAGCGGATCTATTGTGATTTGAAGTGAGGTCGAGGTTCTTTTCGGTGCTAATACATCATCAGCAATGCGTCTTGACCTGAAGGTGATTTATCATAGGATTCGTACTTGTGTATCCGCTCGCCCTGGGCTCCGATCCTCGCTAAAGTGTTTATCCCCGTCTCTTCGGCTTGAGCAGCAATCCGTAAGGCATTCCTCGTCGATGAAACATCCTCTTGCTTAATAAATCGAATCTGCTGCTTCGTACCCTGAACATCTTCCTCCTCTTCTTCCTCAGCAGTCAATTGCCGATCTCCGTAGGCTTGATAGGTAGGGCCCGAGCTCTCCCCGTAGCCTCCTGACTGGCCTTCTTCATAAGGTGGGGGTGCTCCATATCCCATTTGCTGCTGTGATTGTTTCTGCACTCTGTCCTTCGCTCCACCAAATAGGGCATCTCGATTGTCATCTGTAGTAGCCGTTGTATTGCTGGTTGTTCGCCCTAGACCACCATAGCCTCCAGGTCCATATCTTGATCCCCCACCCTCTGCATGAGACCCTCCAGATCCATATCTATCTGCACCGTATCCACTCTGTGCACCGTCTCGATCGGCTCCATATCCGCCACCATTCCGGGGAGGATCATTACCCATACCACCGTAACCTCCTGATTTCTTCTCATCTCCATATGGGTTACCCTTCTTGTCGTCTGGATAGCCCCCATTCATGCCCCCATTTCCGCCTTGTTGAGCTGATGGGGGTTGTGGAGTCGGTCCGCGTTGTGCATAGCCCGGTACACCAGCTCTCGCTTTTGCTTGATTGTAGGCGTCGGCTTGTGAAGGCAAATTTGCATATGGGTTCGTGGTTTGAGGATTCGGGCTCTTGCTTTTTCTACCGCCAAAGAGAGCTGATCGGTTGGAGTCATCATCGCCGTTGTCCTTCTTCCTGCCGAGGCCGAGTTTCTTCATTTTGATAGATACTGGTGTGTGGACGAAGAGAAATTCGAAGGGCAGGAGCCGACTTGTAGATGCTACTTAAAGAAAGCAGGATGGCGTGGCCTTGGGGCTCAACCGGTTTGCTTTCAGCGGGGCTGCTCCTTCCTGTACCTAAAGTTGGTGCCTGAGCTAGCGCCGCGACTAGAGCCAAGACCCTTATCGATTACCTTGCATGAAGTCTGTTCTTTAGTTGCCGGTGTTTCGGAGTCTACCTTTTGCCGATCCGACCGTTGTCTAGGGTAATTTAATTCTCTTACTCCTCGCTACAGCGGGACTGTGGGTTAGTGTGTCTCATGATCAGGTGCTGTTTCAGCCATGCGCCATGACCATGGGCCATAGCGAGAGATCCGTGCTTCCTGAGAGCACTATTTGTATGAGCATCCCACCAGCAGTTGGCTCTTCAGTCGAATTCATCTCTTTCAGAGCCATAGCAGTTCTTTCCCGCCCACCCGCATCTTATACATAGCCTGTATATAGCCTATCTACACTCCAGGTCTATGCCGCCTAGGCATGGGAGTTTTCTAGCGCTGGGGCACCTGTTATGGCGCTATCACTACGATGCAAGCTCGGATGGATACAGCTATCGCTACGATGCAAACTCGGATGGATACAGCTATCGCTACGATGCAAGCTCGGATGGATACACGGTTTGATGGGCTAGGAGTCAGTATAAACTCTCACGAAATAATTTCATTGGATACTAATAGCTTCAAGGCAAGGATTGATGGTCTCGAAACACGATTTGACGGCCTCCAAGGACAATTCAATAGCCTATAGCTTCAGTAAACCGCAGAGTAAGATTCATTTAAGTATTTTTACGCTTATTGACTAAATTTATATTTGCAGATCGCAGAATCAAATGGCTCGGCTTCTTAATTCCCATATTACCAGCCCCATGCAAAACTTTGAAACCCTTCGAAACGCTCAAAACCAACTACCTCCGGGATTTCCACGCAATAGAAATGCACTTGCTAATATGACTGGTATGTATCTAATTTGATTGTGTTTCTATAAAGCTAACACCTATTAAGCTACAAATCTTTCACTTCTTTTAACTAGCTACGGATTATAACCGTAGAGACAAGTTGAAGGAAGAAGACGCCAGCTAAAGCATTTTATTGGGGTCGTTTACCAAGTATGAATTATAGATACAGGAATTGCTTGAGGGGTTTGTTTTGCTCTATCATTAGCACTAGAGAAGTGTTGTAGTCCTGTACGATAGCAAATATTTGGGCATTGATACAGGGCTAGATTTAGTCAACACCGCAGACTTCAGCCTAGTCAGCATTCAGCCCTATGAGCTTTCATATAGACGCTCCCACTCCATAGAACAATCAACAATCTTTACCACCAACACTACTATCATGAACATACAGGAAAATCCCGTATCAGGCATACAAAAAGTGCTGCTGAAATACCGCAAACTGTTTTCTTCCTGTAAACAGCATGCGACATGAAACATTCATAGCTAGTCTAATTACTCAATGAACATACATACTTACTAGCAGCTCAATTGCACATTATCTCACCATGGCGGCCGAAGAGCTTGTGATCACAAACATACGGACTCCAGGAACAATGTCGTTGCTCAAAGCTCTGTCCCAGTATTTCACCTCTCTACTTCTTACAAAGTTTTATACTGATATAACATCCTTTAGATTCCTAGGCTGGATATAGTACCTCTCCCCCGTCCACCCTCCTCCAAGTCCCCCTCCCCTCCCTATTCCCAATTCGAAAAGAACTTCCCCTACGAAGCCTAACAAGGTGCCTCCACAGCACACTATCCTGGTCTGCTTCTTTCTACCCCCAAATATGGATGAACTTCCGCCGCAAGTCTGCAATCGGCACGACCCCTGCCTTCCCAATTTTCAATGTCCTGGGCTTCGCCTGCTACTCCATCTCGACGACCCTCCAATACACATCCTCTCTCATACGCTCCCAATACCGCGACCGCCATAACGGCGTTCCCAATACCGTGACGGGGAATGATGTAGCCTTCGCGATACACGCACTGTTCTTGAGTGTGATTACATTGAGTCAATTTTGGACCCGGTTATGGGGATTTGAGAAGAGAGTGTCCTTCTTCAAACTTGTTGGGTGTGGAGTATGGGGTCTTGTGACCGGTGCCATTGTTACGATAGCTTCGTTCGTGCTGCTTGTGCTTCTGAAAGGGAGGGATGGGGGAAGAGATTCGACCGGTTGGGCTTGGATTGACGTGGTAGGTGTCGTGATTTGGGTCAGGAGGAAGTATGACTGACACAGTACCAGATCAATACAGTCGGATACGTCAAATTGGTCGTCACGGTTGTGAAATACGTGCCGCAAGCGTGGAAAAATTATGTACGGAAATCAACAGTCGGCTGGAGCATTTATCAAATCCTCCTGGACGTTCTCGGTGGTATTTTATCTATTGCTCAGCTTGTGATTGATTCGAGTCTTCAGAGCGATTGGTCCGGCATCACTGGGAACCCGATCAAGCTCGGGTTGGGCCAAGTTTCGATCTTCTTTGACATTATTTTCATGGTGCAACATTATATCTTGTACCGAGGTAAGGGGAAAGAAAGTGAGAACGAGGACAGTGGGGAGAGCAGAGGATTGCTTGGGAATGATGAGGAGGCTGATTCAAAATGAGGTTCTTGCTTCGCATTTATTGTTTCATGTGCATGATATAGAAAATAGGAGGGGAAAGGCCTATTTCGGACGATGGGCAGGGGGCGGCGTTTTTGACAGTAGAAGATACCCATTGTTACTAGCATAGCGTCTATATAAAAACCGTATCAGGCCATATGTCCTCCATCAATCGTGTAGCACGAGCCCGTAGTGTAAGTGCTTTCGTCGCTCAGAAGGAAAGCAATCAGCTTTGCTACTTCTTCCGGCCGGCCTCTCCGATTTATAGCGAGCTTTATACCATCGATAGACGGGGTCGCCGAAGCTGCCTTGTTTATCATAGGCGTGTCGATGGGGCCTCTGCAGTATGCCACGTTAGCCACTGCAGCTTGACTTCGAAAGATGCCGACGGCGTATGAGCGGCTTACGGAGCAATGCAGTTGACCCTGATATTCCTATAACCTTCCTCCGAGGCCGCGCACTTAGTCAGGCCAACGACACCATGCTAGAGCGCAAATTAGCGAGACTCAGAGCCGAGACAAGAGCATCACGGACCTTGCTGGTGGAATATGCAGCACCCTTCGCATACCCCTTCAACCCAGCAACCGATGCAGCACTAACAATACTACTGCCCTCGCCCATTCTCTGCAATTCAGCCCTGATGCAATTGAACACGCCCCGCAAATTCACATCCATCACGAAATCCCACTCCTTATCTTCCATCTCCGATATCTTCTTCAACCCCGCAGCACCAAGCACGCCGGCAAGATTCGCTGCGCCATGTAGACCGTCTAGTTGCTTCACTGTTTCGTCGAGCCAGGAGGCTACTTCCTCGGGTTTGGCTACGTTGACGACTTTGTGGTAGACACGGGCTTTGGGGGTGGATTTTTGGATTGAGGAGACGACGGCGGAGAGGGGGTCGGCCTGGACGTCTGCGAGGGATACGGAGGCTCCGCGGGAGGCGAGGAGGTGGGCTGTTGCTAGGCCGATGCCTGAGGCGGCGCCTGTGATGGCTATGACTTTTCCTTCGAGGGATGTCATTGTGTTAGGTGGATGAGAAGGTGCGTGAGGTGATATCACGTAGTCAATGGCATATCACAGGATTGAAAGGAAGATACTGGATATGGGAAACGCAGTGGGCGAGACAGGCTGTAGGTACATAGTGAAAGGGTTATTCAGAACCCAGTATCAATGCACGGGCCAGCTCTGGGGCCGCATTTTCCCCACTATGGGTAAAGTGTTCCCCAAGTACCAGACTGGTTGATAGGACTTCTTCCGGTCCGACTGGTGGCTTAGAATTGGTCCGAGGATTTCAAACCATGAGACGAAAGTAAACCTGGTATGCGCACATTAAGACTTACCATATCCTATTAGGATAGCGTCATTTTTGTCCCTAGAGAGCTTCAATATCCGCAGGGCAGGGTATTGAACATCACATTTTGTTCTATGTCTACCGCAAACTAGCAATGTGGATCATGGAAATACCCTGCCCAACTCCCAAATCAGAGCTTACGCTGCAACATCCTTGTTCATGAAGTTGGTTGAGTAAAGTCGCAACTCTCCATTCTGTGAGAGGATCTCTTTTCGTTTCACGATCTCAATTGACCTGATTCTTCGCTTTGTCATGTGGCCTGCACAGTTATCATTTCACGGGTTGGAAGCCTGAGGGGATCGGTCTAGACTCCCCAGTCTGCACTAGGCCCACCAGTGGAAACTTCAATGCCGGACACATTCCCAGCAGTGTCGTTCATAGGCCAGGCTTTGTTCACAGGAACGTGCAGAATAGCCTATCCAGCCATTCTCTCCTTCCTAGGCGGCGGCCTGCTCGAGGTCCCCTTGATCGGGTGCTCAGACGAGGTGTCCCAGTGATGTCCCGATGTATTGGCTCAAGCACAGGATTCAGGCTCTTCAGAAGTCCTCAAGGACCTAGCATCAGCGACTTTAACCCAGTGTCCAAGCGATAATGGCACCATTTCTTCGATTTGTTGCCCGCGGTAAGCAGACACCACCCTCGCCTAATACGAGTAAGTACTAACAAAATCTCTCAACAGAGGCTACGGTCTCTACTCCTCCCAAATCCTCGGCCAAATCCCCTGCTACAGCGCCGCCACCACCACTATCCCCCTCTCCCCAAGTACTCTCTCCGCAGTAGCTCTAGCTTACCTCTCCTCCGCCGGCAGTACACCCACCACAGGCCCAGAACCAAACCATATCTTTCTCCCTCCAACAAATTTTCGCATACAGCCTCCCCGTCCAATCCCACCGCAACGGCCTCAGGCGCAAAAGCAGGAATCGGCATCGGTGCGGCAGTTGGCGCTTTATTACTCCTCCTCTGTAAATTACTATTCCTCCTCCTACTCCGGCGCTGGAGACGAAATTCGCAACAGAACATGAACCCTCTAGGCTCACAAGAATATTTCGTCAAAGTCTCACCGCAGCCCGTATCACCTCTTTACCAAGGCTCATCAGGCGTCTACTCAGAAGGGCAAATGCGAGCATACAGTCCGCTTTCCGTTTCTCCGACTGATCAGCCATTAAATCCGCATTGGACTGGTTCATCGGGTACTGCTCAAACGTACGGGCAGCTGGGGTATGTGCCGGGGCAGGGATGGGGCTCGAGAGCTGAGGAGTTGGGAGGGGGAGCAGGAGATGAGGAATGAGATGGATAGTGGGAGGGGGTATCATTGAGAGAGATGCAAGACGCAAACCCTACCGAGTATTTGCATGGTGAAACAGCCAATTAGAGACCCAAATGGTTGTAGAATCGTTGCACATTGTTCCCTAATCCTTACGTGATGTGCATCTATCTCTATTTGCGCTGGACCGAGATCCTCATAACGATTTGGTCTCTCGTAACCGTCATTTCTTTGTCCGGGGACTTCATAAATTCATGTTTCATTTTCCCATAACCAACTGCTTCATACTAGCACTTAGACCTCTACGTCGTCACGTCAATTACCCAAAAGATCCGTGTCTTGGCCTCGTTCGATTTGCGCCCATGTATTGAAATCAAGGCAAGCGAACGAAGTGTTGGCGCGTTTCTTTGGAATGCTCTTTCGTTGGAAGGATGACAGTTTCAGGCGCTGGGAGAGCATTCACGAGCTTGCGTCTTGCTGTAAATCTTTCTGTCTGAAATAGTAAAAAGGCCCTTGGATATGAAAGATATTCATGCGTAGTATATCTTTTCATTCCGCATGGTGTACAAGCTCTTCATAGAGGTCGGCCGGAATCTTGCGAACCATACTGACTGTCAACTCGATAATCTTCTTAGCCTGCAATGGTGGAAACGACCTCAGGAGCTTGCCAGGACTGCAGCACATCATCAATATCTAGTCCAGCCCATCATGAAAGATGTTTAAACATACCTTGTCTCCGCCAAAAGATCTTCCCTCATCATTATCAACTGAGCACAGATACACAAAATATTCAAATGCGAGCCATAAGCGAACAGAAAATCCCAAAGCTGAAGGACTTCTGGCAGTGGAGGCGTGCACGCAGACATTGTAAGGACCGACGCGAAAGCGTAGATTTGGGCCTTCACTCCCTTCGATAGCAAGTAGGCCGAGAGTTTCTGATCTGCGATTGCCAGGCAAGTTTCCACCAGGGCAACGCCTTTGTGGACACCGTCCATCGCACCGCGGATGTAGCCTGGACACTCCCGCGTGATGAAGTGGTGGAATGCAATGAAAGCTTGAGGCTCCGTCCTGGCTGCATATAGAAACGGGGCGCATAGAACATTCATGCCTTGAACATAAATCCCCGGTTCAGACCCCCCAGCCTCAGACCCATCATTCGTCACAGTCGAAGCACCTTCTGCATGCTTTATAACAGGCTCGGCGTGCTGTAATTCAGGACTGCCCATCTCAGTAGCAGAATTGGTGATCCGTCCCGAGTCTGTCATTCGATCAGACTTCGCATCATGTAACCTCCATGCAATTGCGTTCAACAGGCGAATGATGGAATTTTCTCTGACGCGGCGTTTGAAGAGGACGTTCGTCATTAACGTACGGTGGGTGTCATTTCGTATTTTAGCGTAGGCGGGCGATGGGCCGCGGCGGATGAGGTCGAGGTAGATGTCTGTTGAGAGGGGTGGGGAGTTGAGGAGGATTAGCCAGACGTAGATGCGGAGGTCGGACTGCGAATCTCGGATTAGAACAGGACAATACTCTAGTAAAGGTCTAGCAGAGCCCTACCATGCCATCTGTATCAGCCTCCAGCCCATCAACCAATATCCAATGTCGTAAACTTTGCAGCGCATCTGGCAAGTCCCCTCTCGGTCCACGGCGTATCAACGACTTCAATTCATCCTTCGGATTCTCCGTCCTCCTAGAAGTCAACCCTCTCTGTGGAGAACGTCCATCTTTTGAAAAGTTAGGTACGACCGCATCGCTGTTGGAACGTGTACGGGTGTGCTTCATTGGCAAAGGGATTGGAGGCATCGAAGGTGCATTCTGCGTTGCGCTCTCATTGCGCAATTGCTGCCGCCGTTGCTGGGAGATGAGGGAGGGTTGCGATTGGAGTTTGCGGAGTCGTCCAGCTGTTCGAGGAGAGGCTGGTTGGAGGGTTGAGGTGGGAGGGAAGTGCTGAGAGTTTTTGTGTGGAGAGCTCGCCATATCAGATGGGATTCCCGGGGTGGTCAATGAAAAAGGGATTCTTTTAATTGAACTCGTGCTGTCAATTTGGTGTGTAGAAAAATTGAAGCCATCCTAGGTTGCGAAGTAGGCTAGCACGCGGGTGACAAAAGGATCCGTTTTTTCGCACTAGCCCAGATTTTCTGCGCACCGCAACAACACCTCAGGTATTGATTTTCAAGACTCAAAGTCGCAATATAAATTGTAGAAATTGTTGAGCTCTATAAATTCGCAGCTGGAAGTTTCTTCAGAAAGCTGGTGGTTGGGAAGCTGTTGGCTGTTGAGTAAAATTCAGGCGAACGGATTCTTTTCTTACTCGCGAGGCTGGGAAGAGCAGGGATCTCGAAACACGTATCCCACGCGACAGCTCTGTAGGGCTGACAAGGATTCGCTCGATCGTCGGTTCCTGGCCAGTTCATGACCTCACCACTTCATAGCTGCTTCCCCTAGTCTTTATATAATAAAATGGCTTTCCTTCCTCACTCCTCCAACGCTACTCTTAGCCCTAATGCCTCCCAAGAAAAAGCAGACCAATGGCTCGAGCCATGAACAACCCACCAAGTCTGAACAAATCGCTCAGCCAAAGGAAGAGCCCAAGGAAGCTCCCCCAAGCAATGAAAGCAAGCATGTAAAGGCCAATGGTGCATCTAAGAAGCGCAAAAGTCCTCCCTCCTCCTCCGATGAGCCAAGGAAAGCTCGTCGCTCCGCTCGCGGCATACCCTCCACCCCGGTCGATCCGATAAAACTACTCAACTACCTCCTCTCCCCCTCCTCTCTGGACCTCTGCCGTCCAAAAGATGAGATCGAAGACCTGAAGAACCGTGGCAGTAATATACGCACATACAGCACCTCCACTTTTACTCCGTTCGAGGAATTAGTCTGCGCCCTAATCCTCTCTCGTCCCATTGGACATATGCTCGGCCTACGCTCCATCCGTACGATCTTCAATCCGCCCTATGAATTCACCACGTCGAAGAAAATCCACGAAGCGGGTTTCGAGGGCGTTCGGAAAGCGCTAGATGCAGCGCGGACGCAGCATCGGCAGAAGACCGCCGAGGAATTGGTTGGTATGGCCAGTATGGTTGTCAAAGACCCTGAGATGGATGAAGACGATTTGGGGATGTCTGGGTTGAGGGATGCGTGCGAGAAGAGTGTTGAGACGGAGAGAGAGATGTTGGGGACGAGTACCAAGGGATTGGGGAAGACGGGGTTGGATATTTTTGGGCGGCGCGTTCAGGGGGTGTGGGAGGAGTGGTATCCGTTTATTGATGAGAGGACTGCTAAGGCGGTCGAGAGGTTGGGGTTGCCCGGGGATGCGGGCAAGTTGAGGGAGATGATGGAGGAGCATTGGGGGAAGCTTGAGGTTAAGGATGTTGAGGGCAAGGGCGAGGAGCAGAGGAGAAAGGCGTTTGTCCGCATTCTGGAGCGCGCTGTCGGTGCTGACCTAGAGGGAAATATAGAGTCTATAAAGGCCGAAGCGGCTTAGACCGTCCGTCTATCGTCTATATGTATTGTACAGACCCCCGAGAGAAAGAATCTCAGGAGACGGAAGTGAAGCTCAGTCAGCAGATGTCCTCTATGTCGTGACTTTTTGATGCAATGCAGTAGACAGAACCTTCCACCCGCCATGCATGCATGAGTGGGGAGCAAACGCCCACCCGTATCAAAAGCATCAATTCCAAGCTCAACTGCGCATCCCAGACAGCGGTACCCAACCCTTGCCCGTAGGGAACTTCGGCCTCCCAAAGTTCTCGTCAAGATCCAGTATGATCTTCAATGCGTTCCGACTCCTCAGATACGGTAGTGGTGCTTTCGCCTCTTGAAGGCCAACAGCAGGCTCGGCATGTCCTCCTATTGAAGGACCTTCCCTTTCGCTTCCAGGCATGGGTAGCATTTTCTGCAGGACTTCATACCCAGCCAGCGTAAAGCCAAATTGGGGAGAGGATCTTAGCACACGCGCAGGTCCACCTTTGAAGAACGCCCTGAAACCCTCCTCTTTGTAGACGGTGCGTGCACATTGCCTTAGGGATGTGTACTTCGTTTCTCCTTTCCGCGCTTCGACCTGCAATCGCGTCTTGATAACATCGCATGGTGTAGTTAGATACGCCGCAGGCATGCCTGCGATGGCACCTGCTGTTAAAAGTTGAACGATACCAAGTTTCTTGGTCTGGCTTTCGCCGAAGAAGTCTCGTTTCAGATGGTTGTAACTGGGGAAATAAATGGCGGAGAAGGGTATATCTCGTAGAAGGCAGGCGCTTGCGCCCTTGTAGAGGCCGACCAAACCCAGATTTTTGACGATCCACATGGCTGATCTCCGTTCCACGCCTTCGACGGATTTCGCGACTTCTCCTTGTATCTGCAATCTGATCTTGACGATCTCAAGAGGATTTGTGAACATCTAGCCAAGGGTCAGCATCGTGCCCTGTTGAAGAAGCATGTTCCACTTACTACTTGGCAACCACCTGCTGCACCACCAGCAAGAATTTCGTGCGGCCACCATATCTTCCCAGTCTCGTCCGAAAAGTGACCTCTGATCAAGTCGTTCACAGTGAGTTTTATAGCCTTCTCAGGCGCGACTCCTACAAGTTGCGGCAAGACACCAGAGTATAGACCCTTGGGACCCTCATTCGAAATGACCTTTTTTGCGCAATCGATCGAGTTCTTGTACATCATTTGTCCAACACGGTTACCCCGCTGATTCTGCATTCTCGTCTTCACAAGATCTATGGGATATACCATGAAGGCGCCGAAAGCGCCAGCTATACTTCCCAGGGCGAAATGATGTGCCGATTCTAGTACATTGTGGATAATACTTCGCGTCTTTGAGATGGCCTTATCAGCCGCACCTGAGGCTGCACCGGCTGCTCCAATTCCTAGAGCGTAAGCGCTCTGCCATGACGAGTCAAGGACTTTGGCAAAGTCGGTGATTGACAATCGCCCGGATGGCGCATCAAGCCCGGCGAAGTGAAATAGGATATCGGCTTCCATAGGAGTGAACAAAGAGAATCTTGTTATCCGAGCTGCTTCATTGAGGAAATCCGTCCGCGTAATAGTACCGTCCTCGCTTTTTTGTGTGGCGTTCCGTATGATGAGGTCCACCAAGTCCATTTCTCTAATCACATTCTGGAACGCTCGTACATTCGCGTATGAGATCTTGCTGCCCGTTGAGATATTGCATAGTGTATGCAGGTTCTCGAGCAGATGATCGGACAGCTTATGCTTCGCCGTCTCCATAATGATGCGTTGGAAGTCTTCAGGCTCTATGTAGCCATCTTTGTCTGTGTCGAAGATGTGGAATGCCTGCCGTATCCTCTCACCTTGTAGTCCACGTAGCATTTGCGAGAATTGAGGGTATGTAATGTCATGACGATGTCTTCTTGATCCAACGTATAAGGATGCCCACTCGCAATTCCAGTCGAACGGTATGGTGTCTGTTCCCTTATTCTGGTTGTATAATCTTTGGAAGTCATCGTACTTGATCGTGCCCGTGCCATTCTCGTCAAAGAGACGGAACGCAATCTCATATTCGGCGTCTGGTTTGCTTAGAAGGTTTTCGAAAGTACCCCAATCTTGTAGGGTGATACGTCCGTTTTTCCGTCGATCAGCGATTTGGAACAGTATCGCATATTGCTCCCTTTTTATCTTATGCTGTGGTAGGGAAAGAAGTCAGCTCTCAATTCTCCAATTCAATGGAGAGGCGCTGGAATTGGGAGTTCGGAATCATACGTAGTCCTCGCTGTCAGGAGCGATTGCGTTCACGAAGGCTTCCTCCGTCATATACTTTTCTCCAGTCGCCTCATCTTGCCTTGCGTTGCGGTCGAATGTGGCTTTGGTTTGGGTTGAGAGCTCCGGCTCGACTGTTGTTCCCAGAAGGGACTCTTTAATCGCAGTCTTCGCAGTCGCCATGGTATCAGATATTTGTATGACAGACAAAGATCCTTCTCAAACTCGTTTATTGGCCTTTGGCAGGCTCCTCGGGGTCCAACGAACAAGACGCCGCACAGGGACAGAGAAAGGCGTAGGATCCGATGTGTGTGAGCCTTTCAGGCCTCTGGATGTTCGCCTTGGGAGGGCTCTGAATTGGGCTCCATAATGGCAGTGTTAATAATAAAGGAATTCGTCCGTGTTCCGTATAGCGTTGGATCTGGAAGCTTGAAACCTCAGGAGCTGGTACTTTATTGGCCCCAAAAATCGAAATTTGATAGCGGTTGAGTTCCGCGGTTCGCTATCTACGCCCGGCATCCGACCTTTTGCGCCTTTCTTTAGGGCTACTTGTAGCATGAAGGCTATTCATGAGTAATGCCTGTTTCTAAGCTTTATAGCTGATGCTGGAGGTTGAATGCTGGCATTGCATTCAATTTGTCTTCGGCGTACCGGAACCGCCTATGCGCAAGCTCTGCATCTAGTGCAGAGCCGCCGGCGCCAGCTCTTGACGCTTGCCATTGAAACATCATGGTATGACTTCCCTGCTTGCAGTGACCTCTATTCCTAATTCCTAACGATAAGGACGACAGTGACGACACATCAGTAGCGATCTTGCAAAAGCGCGACCATCGCCGCTTCTCCAATGGACCCACCTATACATTCCCCTCCACCTGCCATCTCCACTTCCACGAGAAGATCACCGCAAACAACAGCGCTCATGGCGGCGTGCATCCGATCGTGTCGCTAGAATCGCACCAAGAAAACCTCGCTCATCTCGTCAGCAAAGCCCTCCATGCTCTCCCAGTCGTGCGCCGCGAGAATAACGACAAAATTCTACCGTCTGGCGGTACCATAACTCTCCAGCGACCTGGTCTCCCGCCGATCGAAAAGCATAAACCAGATTTCATATCCGTAACCCGCGGTCCCGGCATGCGCTCCAGCTTGACCACAGGTCTAGACACAGCAAAAGGCCTTGCAGTAGCATGGCAAATTCCTCTTGTCGGCGTGAACCACATGCAAGCCCACGCCCTGACGCCTCGTCTTGTCTCCGCTCTGAACGACCGCGCCGATGACAACAGACACGTCTGCGATCCTCACCCAGCCTTCCCCTTCCTCTCCCTCCTCGTCTCAGGCGGCCACACCCTCCTCCTGTACTCCTCAGCCCTAACAACCCACTCCATCCTTGCAACAACAACCGACATCGCAATCGGCGACTGCATCGACAAAATCGCGCGGCTTGTCCTACCTCCTAGGATAACCAATTCGACGACCGAAATCATGTATGGCCGCCTCCTAGAACGGTTCGCATTCCCCAACGGCTCATATGATTACAACTATACCGCGCCTACCACGCGAGGCGAAGAGATTAAGAGGAAGGAGACGAAATGGGTGTGGACAATTGTGCCGCCGCTAGCGGAAACGAGGAGTGGGAGTAAGAGTAGGAGTATGGAGTTTACGTTTTCTGGGCTGGGGAGCGCTGTGAGGAGGATTTGCGATGGTAACCCAAACATGGGTGAGGAAGAGAAGGTTGATCTTGCGCGTGAAGCGATGAGGCTTGCATTCGAGCATCTAGCTAGCCGAGTCGGCTGGGCTTTGAAAGACCTGGAGGACAAAGGAGAGGGCATGAAGACCCTGGTAGTCAGTGGTGGGGTCGCAAGCAACGGCTATCTACGATCTGTGTTCGTCCACTCCCAATCCCTGTCGAACCAACATTAGCGCTGACACACCCATTCCATTCCGCAGCCTCCGTTCCTTCCTCACCGCCCGCGGCTTCCCGCACATTCAGCTCACCTTCCCGCCCGTCGAGCTCTGCACCGATAATGCCGCCATGATAGCCTGGACGGGCATGGAGATGTATGAGAGTGGGTGGGAGAGTGAATTGAAATGTAGAGCGCTTAGGAAATGGAGTTTGGATGCTGAGGCGGAGGATGGTGGGATTTTGGGGGTTGATTGTTGGAAGAGGCGGGGCACAGCTAAAGATTGATGATGATGAGTGAGGAAAGAAGGTATGAGGAATTCGGTTTAAGCATTAAGTTAGAATTACAGATACAAATATCCAAGCCAAGACAAGACATGCTTTTCATAAAGCAAAGAGGGAATCTAGGAAAAGATATCGTACAACAGCCCATAGTCGTAATCGTACAGATAGGTATCCCATCCCAACGTATATCGTCACATCATTCCCAGGCCGAGCCCAAAAGATAGACATAAGAAATTTACATAAGAAATCTAATTAGCGTAGCCAAGATACCTCCTGGACTGATATGATAGACGTGTCTAGCAATGCGTTGTAACAGCCGCACCCCTCTGCGGCGAATGCGAACTCATCACGGTGCTGAGACCTGGCATACCGAATGCGGTCGAAAAAGATGGGAGCGTCGGTTGCTTTGGTTGGAAGGGCGGTAGGCTCTGGCTTTGGGCTAGCATGGGCGATCCGAATTGCGGTGCGGCCGTGATGGTGGGTGTATACCCCGTCGAGGAAGCGGTGCTGTAAGAGCGGCCAGAGGAGCTGTATGAGGGTGTTACGGAAGGGATGGCATAGGGCTGGTCGTCGTGTCTATTAGTTGAGATGAAAGGATGGTCGGCGTCGGGGTCGATGGCATTGTCGTTGAAACCGTGGTCGTCGTCTTCGTGGTGAGATTTTGAGCGCCGGGATGTTGGGTACCGGCTGTCTGTGATTTCGGAATCATCCAGGTCCAGGTCACCGCCTTGACTGGCTCGTTCGCGGCGCGTGGCGGTTCGGCCGGCTGTTTGGAGGGTTTTTAGACCTTTTTCCATACACTGAGGCGATGTTAGTTTCAATTGAGTTTTCAAACATGGGGTTTTAGGATGAAAACGGACTTTTTGTTCAACGGTCTGCCACTTCTCGCCAACTCGATCTGCGAGGATCTTCCACATTTGCTCACGGACGTCGACGTAAGCTCTGGCTAGCGTCTCCATCTTGACGCCTTCCCAGTTTTCGTTGGCATTACGCTTCTCCATGAGGCGTTCGTGCCGTTTCCGGCATGCATTGGCAGTCTTGTCTGGGAAGTGTGTCGTAGCAATTGGTTGCCAGTTCATACCTCGCTGGCGGGCATCCATGAGGAGCTGATCGTTCTGTGGTGGCCATGATTGAGATGCGTGACGGTCACTGCCTGAGGCTGGAGGTGATGTGCCTTGGGGTGGCATTGTCGATGGTGCTAATGATGCCGTTGTGGTGATTTGGTATGGAGTAATGCGGTGACTAGTGTTGGTAGGGCGACTGGCAGCCTTGGGCATCTTATAGAAAGAAAGGTAGATGATGATTGGGTTTGAAAAGCCTCGCAGCAGGAGGATAGTATAGAGAAGGAAAAGATCAGATGGAGATGTGGGGTCCCGTCTTTATACAAGTAAGAAACGAGAAAATGACTTGTAATGCAGAGTCATGTAGGAAAATATATAGCGAGTAAAGAGAGAAGGCTAAGCATAAAAAGTACTGGCAAGGGAAAGAAAAGGTACCCCTGGAAGAAAATAATCCTGGATGTGGTGTTTTAACGATTATTCCTGCATTCTGAAGAGGAAGGCATGAATGCGATTGAGGCGAAGCAAGCGAACTTATAATCCGTTCGCTCGCCAACATTGTGCAGGAAGGTCGTGGAATGGGTCAGAGTAGTCCTGCGGTAAGTCTGTTTTGGCCTGTTGACGCCAGCGTGCATGGGTTTATTTTGGAAACTCTAAGAAAGATGAAACATAGCTTTTCTCGGGCATTAGGAACTAAGCGCCCACATAGTCGAGGTCTCTGAGAGGTCTGTTTGGGAGAGTCGGGCTTGGAGCAGGACCGTCTCATAGGCCAATGTGCTAGGTGCTGACTTCCGTGTGTGTTTTTAGATTGTTCGAGCAAGCGCGGCGGCTACGTTAGGCTGAGATGGGGAAAGCCCATTTCTATTTTTGGGGGCTCTTAGTATTTACGTTGAGGCTTTGTCTGCATTACAGACCAAATCATCAGTAGGTCTAAGTTGATGAGCTGACTGTGAAGGAGTGAGAGAGATCGAGGATTGTGTATGCATCTCGATTATGCGGTGAAATATCCCATCATCAAGCTGTTGTCGGCTTGTCGGGGGCCGTCGTGGGTGGTTTTAGCCATTTTTTGTAGGAAGACCGACGGGCCTCGCTAAATGTTCATCCGTCTTCTAGGTCGATCCCCGGGAGTTTTCTACCAAAGCAGCACTTTCTCACAAACTCTTAGCTGCAACTCCGATGTACGGAAGAATATGTCATCCAACGGTGTTGCAACTCGTGTTCTCCTCCGATGCTGTTGGGCCATCAAAACTAAGGCTGTCCGATGCAGAGCTGCAGTCACGAGCAACCATGCAGCCGACGCTTCCGGTCGGGTCATGAGCCTCAAGGGCTGACTGCAAGCAACAAGGGTATAACAATCGGCGCAGCAAAAGAGACTACCGCGCTCCTTTCAAAACGTATAGCATCATGTTTTGCCTTTTGCCTCGTCTGCCGAAGCCATTCTGACACAAAAGCTCTTGGTGTTTCAGATTTTTGGCTCCGCCCCTGGCCAAACCTCTGACATTTCTCTGACAAGCAACAGAACGTTGGCACTGCCCCTGGCACCTTTCCTCTTCAGTGTTATGAATTCCCCACTTTATGCAGGAACAGTCCGTTTGCACCGCCCTCATGTTCGTAAATTCTTTATTTGTTTTTCCCCTGCCGGGCGTCGCGTGGGCACCCTTCTGCCGGAAGTTAAAGCTAGTTCTAGGGCTGCTCAAGTGCTGACATTGTTAAGCCCCACATGGCAGAACGGATGGCGCCGGCTGTTGATCGTAGATCCCCCTATGCCAAGTGTCCAATCTTTACGGAGTGTAGGAGATCCCTCCTCACCTAGAATGACCTCGACCTCGTTTCAGCTGCCCTGTTTTGGGTCTTGACCCTCGCGACACTTGTTGCAGGTTCTGGCGCAGTTGTCAGAGGTCTCAGCTGAATCGTCTAGACTTGACCCATTGACACACTAGTGCTGCTGAGCAGACCCATGGATTTCAGGAGACCCTGTCGATCGGTCGTTCCAAATCATGTCGGGGCTCTCTTTCTTGTGAACTGTCAGACAAGTATCAGGTCAGCTGGCCCAAACAGACAATTATCATGCCGGGTCGATGGTCTCATTTCATGGGAGTGTGCTAGCAGAGCACCCTTGATAGCTCTTTACTCCAATAAGGGGTTCTGTATCAGCATTTCTGTCTTGTTCTATTGGCTTCTAACACTCGGAACTTATGGCTGAACAAATGCGACTATCGACCCGGCGCGAAAGATGTCTACACAAGGAATTCGGAGATGTTCCGCTAAAGTGGAAAACCGTTGGTGTCTCCGATGGCCTACAAGTCTCTTAGGGGGTTACAAGCTTGTTGGGAGGCAAGATTGAAGGAGTCGTTTGGTGGGCATGGTTGAGCAGATTTTTTACAGTCACGAAGTACATCATTTGGCAAGCGAAACTTCATGCTTCATTATCATCCATCTCACGAGTCCATCATTACAATCATCATCCTTTCCCATGCCCAGGCGTGCAATTCCGAGGTGTTCCCCATTTGTGGTGGGTTTCCCATGCGGAGAAGTGGTCGGTCACCCTGAAAGCTGATAACAGCTCGCTGGCTTCAATCACTGTCCCTTTCCCTTCCCCCATCTCCTCTCATCCTTGCTCATCTTCATGTATGTGCCATGGTAGTCCTCTGGTACCGGTGTGATGCATCGCACGGATGGCTCCTCCTTGAACGACAGCTTCTTGCTCGACGAGCTTGAGGCGTGGCCCTTCTTGAGGATGCTCTTCGTGTTCGAAGATTGGCTGTATGCAAAGGTTGGCGGTTGCAAGGTGGAGAAACCACGTTGGTTGAGACGAGTGTTGCGGACTGTGGGGCTGATTGGCGATGGTGAGATGGGTGTGCGTGGAAGAGGAGACTTGGCGGCAGCGGCCGAGACGGCGTTGATGGTTGGGACGGCGAGAGCAAGCTTTGGGCGTGCGGCGCGAGCAAGCATGTTTGCGGTATTGCTTTGATTGAAGAAAGACGGTGAGGTTATCGAATGATGTTGACTTGATGAGGTGACGGTGAGGACGAGCCTGATCAACAGGAATTGTCTTGGAAAGGCGGGATGCTTGCTTAATGAGTTAGAGAGTGCGAAGTAGATGATTGGACCAGCCAATCGAAGCAAATAGCAAAAACAAAGCAAGCGGTAACTTGAGCAAGAGCGATTAATGAAACTGTAGGTGCAGAAGGAATGTTGGTCCAGCGGCACGTCTATATATCTTTTCCTATCATCCAAAGAGTGCGAGAAAAGTGTTGGAACTGAATGCTGGGTGTAGCAAATCAGACTAAAGCATTGCTGCTAAGCGCTGTGCGATCACAGAGCGGGCTAATTTTTCTGCAGGGGGCTAACGAATTTATGCAAGCCTCTTCACAAATTTTGACCAACGCCCACCATTGATCAGGGAAAGCGCAATTTTGGACTTCGTCACCTTCCTTTTTAAGTAAGGCTTAGAGACATGGTTCTTTCGGACCATCGATGGCGACCAAGTTCATGCAGGTAAAGCACCGTCACAGCGATCTTCAGTCACGAAGAACGAGCAATCGTCACCTCAAGAACGCTGCTTCTCTGAAATGGGAATTCTCCACGCAGTCGGAGATGGCTGGATTGCATCAATCGGACGAAATGGACATGCGACGAGCCAGAGCAAAGTAGCAGTCTCAAGAGTGCTGTCCGAAAGAACCATGAGGATACTGTTTTATGGCAAGGCGCTTAATACCAGTTCTCTTCAGGAGCAAAGTGAACACAGCGGCAATTTGGAGTATCGAGAAGTCAGATTGGCACAGAGAGCGAAGCGCATATTGAGTGAGACTGGCCTGGAAGGTTCCTAGACCGTACCTCGCATCGATAATGCACCTGCAACCAGGGTATATCGCTAATCGCATTAAAGACCTGCAGTTCGCCTTTCCTGGACAATAGTTGTCCTTATGAAGTCTATCTTGGTCCATAAGATGGTGTTCTGTTCTATTCTAACTGACCATTCAGCATGGCAAGCTGGTGAAGGGAGGCAGACTAGCTGTCATACCGAATCACCGTAGATATCCTCAAATGGATAATCCCGTGTGCATTGTAGCTGTAACTCTCATCTATGGTATCATATCAACCACCGGCGCGTTCGCCACCTTGTCGCATTGCAGAGACCTGGTTACGAAGCTCAAGGAAGAAGTCTTTGTTGTTGGCCATGCTGCTTGCTGGTATTTATTAGTCTTAAGGGGTTTCAGTTGGACGGATCTAGCAGACGCACGTTTAGATGGCCGTGATCTCGCATTGTGGGCAGCAATAGCTGCAGGACCAGGATGATAAGGTAGATATGAATTTCCAGGTGTGTAAGCTTTGGAAGATCAGTCCTTGTTCAATCTGCGGGGTTTATCGCGGTATACAATTCTTCAGTAAGTCTTTGACTTCCTGCGCGTTGAAGGCAGGCGCTTGAGGAGCTATTGCATTGGGCTGACTGCCCGGATGTTGTCTCGGTCCTTGGCCGCTATTGACCCACACGTTGTTCGACATACTGAAGAGTGCTTGAATGATTCTTTGATCACACTAAGTCCTTGTGTTTATTTGTAGTACTGCTGCTGATTCGATTGGATTTGCAGTTCGTTGGGGTCTTCGAACAAAGCAGGTGTGGATTCTCAAGGGTGCGTGAGTTCAGTAAGTAGAAAGTGATGGTCAAAATCACCCGTGAACATGACCAAGGTGATTAGATAATGCTTTATACTAGCACTACTTCTGCTGGAACACGACTTCAAAAATTCAGAACTGGGCAGCTAGCGAAGACATCCCGCTAAAGTATCATAGTGTGAAATTGCGGGCCGAAACGCCGATCATTTTAGTTTGCAATCAGGTCACCTCACTCACTCCCTGCCAAAGAGCCTCATTTGATAGTGACTCCACCTGTGAATGCGCATCGACCTAAGCTTCATATCGCTTCCAGAGCGTTCAGGGTTTATGCATTCATTCAAGAACGCCCCACATACGCTGCCAGCCTATTAAGCTCATTCTCCAGCAAATGATCACGTCAGCTCTGCCGCAACGCGAGCCGAACGTGTACTTCCAGCGAAGCCATGGCGCCCATGCCTTCCTCTGCCCGGCGTCCCTTCAACACCCATCGCAGATCTGCTCGAAAGTCAGACTCGAACCTCTCCTCAGCTGAAAGCCCTTCACAGGCCGAGACGAGATCGATGAAGCGGAAATACGTGCCAGGAGGTCCTGGGGGTGGTGGTAGATACGTGGAAAATGATGGAACGGAGGTACCAGTTGGGGGTACGGGGCCAGGAGGATACAATTACATTGGTCCACGGGGTAGAGTAGGACGCGAAAATGCAGCGAACGGTGTTCAGCCAGTGGAATTCCCTCGCCCTCGTCGAGAAAGTCGTAGGGAACGAGTTCCAACCAGACCTCGGTTTAGTTCGGCCGCAGCTGCTGCGGCTGCTGTGGTTCATGGTGATGGGTTCAAGCCGAGAGAAGAGAGAAGCTGGGAAGAATTTCATCATGATCTGGACATTGGGGCGCTTTTCCCAGTCTTTCCCTCAGATGAGGTTGATGGAATCAAAAAGCCCACACCAACCTCTTCTTTCGATGATAGGAATGGTAGTCCATTTCGCGGCGAGGATGGAGAAACTCAGACGAACGGGGATCGTCATGATCGCGATTCTGCAACTCCTGGAGCTGCTGATTCCACACCAAGGAGACGCCCTGGCCGACCGCCACGCCGCGCAGATTCCATGCTAAAAGGCATAGGCACACCAGAAGTGCCCAAAGTCGTGCCTCTTCCTGGCTTCAACCCTCGCGAGAAGCTGACCCTACCGAAACCTTCCTTCCGAGCTTTGAACCCTTTCATGAAATACGAACACGATCGTGCTGAACAGGTCAATTACGTCGACCGATCCATGGCAAATGTTGGATATCAGGAGAGCGAGATCTACATCCGGCCTTCAAGAAAGTTGATTCGTGTGACCGAGGGTAACATTGAGGAGGATTTGGACATGGCGACCGGTGGAAAAGGGGAGGGCGACAGCAACTCAGCCATCGGCAGTGTTGGTATTGGCCGAGTTGAATATGATATGGACGAGCAAGATAATCACTGGCTTGACAGTCACAACATTCAAAGAAAAGCAGAAGGAGTCGAAGCCATCAAGCCCGCAATTTTTGAAATTACAATGACGAAGATCGAGAAAGAATGGCATGCTCTCGAAAAGAGGATCCCGAAACCCAATCCCAAACCTCCACAAACACACCGTCCAAGGTCGAGCTCTGCAGCGGCTGTCAATGGCGAAATTGCAGCGTTAGGAGAAGAGCAGGACAGCAAATGCGCCATCTGTGACGATGGGGACTGTGAAAATACAAATGCCATTGTGTTCTGTGATGGTTGCGATTTGGCAGTGCATCAGGAGTGCTATGGAGTGCCTTTCATACCAGAAGGCCAATGGCTGTGCCGGAAGTGCCAACTCATTGGCCGGGGCACCCCCACGTGCATCTTTTGTCCCAACACGGACGGGGCTTTCAAGCAAACCAACTCGTCTAGGTGGGCCCATTTGCTATGTGCGATCTGGATCCCCGAAGTCTCAATAGGGAATTCCACCTTTATGGAGCCTGTAATGGACGTTGAAAAGGTTCCGAAGCCAAGATGGAAATTGACATGTTACATTTGTCGCCAAAAGATGGGTGCTTGTATTCAATGCGGGAACAAGAACTGTTATATTGCATTTCATGTTACTTGTGCGAGGAGAGCAAAGCTCTTTCTCAAGATGAAATCAACTCATGGAGGGCCTGCTAGTATCGATGCAAGCGTACTCAAGGCCTACTGCGATAAGCATGTTCCTGCAGAGTGGCGCAGAGAGCACGACACCGATCACGCAACCTCGGATGCGATGGAGTATTATCGGTACACGATGCGCGGCAGGCTTTGGGCGGATAGCCAGCAATCGGCGTTGTCTATGGGACCTTCACAAGCACAAGATGTTCCTGTCCCAGATCCAGTGGAACCACCTTCGAATCCGAAACTCACTCTTACTCTCAATCCTAATAAGCGTAAACGTAATGAGCCGCCAAAAGTCGTGTGGAGGCTGCCCTCGGGAGCCCCGGTCATCCCGCTAGCCGTTTACAACTCGGTCGAAAGCTCACTTCAACGATTCGCTGTCAGGAAACGAAAGGAATTTGCTGCTGAGGCATGCAAGTACTGGACACTGAAAAGAGAGTCAAGAAGAGGAGCGGCCCTACTTAAGAGATTACAGCTGCAAATGGAGACTTTCACCTCCATGGAAATTACTCGGCGAAACTTCGTAGGCATGGGCGCAGCTGGCGGGGTTCGCCTGCAACGGCGGATCGACTTTGCAGAGCAGCTATTGCAAGATGTTGAGAAGCTGAGGCAATTGTGCTCCAAGATCAAGGAGAGGGAAGATCATAAACTCAAGGATGCCAAGTTGCTGAAAGATATCATTGACACGCTCTATCTCCCAATCACACCAATCCTATGGCCGATCTTAGAAAAGGCTCAGATGTAAGTGTTGCCTTCAGCAATCAGCTGTCGGATATTGAACTGATTTATTACATTAGGTTTGATGGCAGAGGCGTGTTTCGAGAGGGTTTCTCAAGGCTCGAAGAGGGTCTCAGCATCCGCTACTACACATCGGTGACTGGCTTCTCTGAGGATTTTGCAGCCGAGATCAATGCTACCCTAGGCGCGTCCGCTTCACATGACACAAACGAAGTCCATGCACCGACAGACGGAGTGGTCCCAGTCAGAGACTTACCGCACGACTATAAGGAAAAGAAGAAACTCGCCAACAGAATCGTCAAAGCAGTGAAAGGCCCTCTGGAAGATGCGTTACGAATGGAAAGCGAATTGTTCCAGAGGCCTTTCGAGAAAGAACTACGAAGGCTGGACGGACTGCTCGAGAAGAGCGTTCATTCTCGGCGTGATTCAATCAGTGGGACACAACCCGCCAACGACGAAGCCGAAACAACACGGCAAAAAACACTAACGAATGGAGCTGGCTCTAATGATCATGAGGATGGCACAGTCGGCGCTACTGAGATGGAGATAGACCCTGATAGTACCCAGGCAGCTCAACAGCTCCTCTCTGCTGAAGAGCCAAAGCAGAACAATAAGGAATCGCCGTCGAGTAAGAACAAAAGTAAACGCCAACAGCCAACGCCAGAGTCTATGCCAGCTACGGACGGTGTCAACGGCGATGATCATCGACCAAGCATTCGAGGCGGATCGGGCTCACGTCAAGCAGGCAATCCTGCCCAGCTTTCAGAGCCACCTACGCCGCCTATGAGCTCTGGAGGTGATTCTCAACCATTGTCACATGGTGGTATTCCATGGTACATGGAGCCCTTTGACCCAGTCGGTACAACGATCGAAGAGGAGCGATGGACGGGGAGAGAGCTTGTACGAGGCATGAGCGAAGATCTTAGTGATATGGACGAGGAGGAACTCTCAGGTCTAGTTGACGTGGATGATATTGATACAGGACAAGATGCGGCGAACGGCGTTTCAGAGCAACAGGCAGCAGATGCAGCGGAGAAAAAGCGCAAAGCTGCAAAGCGCAGAAGATGGCGTGGTTTTCGCTGATCTCTGCTGGCGTTGTAATACTTACAATGCTATCCACCTTGGAACATGTCTCGATATGGAAATTCATGGAGTGAGCGAATGACCGGCATGGTTAAAGGTGTATTTGTCGTAACAGCATTATATTCTAGCTACCATACCTAATATCTCGCTACTAGGTTAGAACTTGTGTCATACGTATTCAATAACTCAAAAATTGCCTCTTCGTTCTGCAAACATCGATTACTGCGTAATATATGACGGCTTTGTGCAGAAATACTAGCGCGGCGCTAGTGTTCACTTAGTGCATATTCGGCGCATTGCTGGAAAATTCCAGTCGCGGATGCCAGATGAGCTTCAACACAACAAACACCACCGAACACCACCGACAAACCTTCACCTCCCATATCCATCTACCATCATCCACTGTCTTCTTCCAGATACTTCAAGCATCTACAAGATCTTACTTCTTTCCAAAGACACCTTTGCTACCTATCTCAACCTTACCTAAACCCTGACTACCAAAATGGCCACCATGGACTATGAGCAAGAGAATGGTCGCTACGATGGTACGTGCTACTTATATACTCAAATAGCCCACCCAGGGCTTGTCACGGGCTGAGCTACGATCACATCCAGATCACTAACATTGTTTGCAGAAGAGCCTCTCTATGAGCGTGACGAGCGCGACCGAAGTGCCTCGCCTCGTCCCTCGAAGCGTGAGGATGACTACCCAGTAAAGCGTGAAGACAGCTATCGTGGAGGACGTGATAGGAGCACATCACCCGACGGTCGTATCGACTCTCGGTATGCTGCAAGATCATGTTCGATAAACAGGATGCTCAGCTGACGATCACCATAGCGGCCCTCCTCCCGATCGTAACCAGGAAGAGCGTGAAGTAAACGCTCGCAACCCAGGCTCCAACCTCTTCGTCACCGGCATACATCCTCGTCTCTCCGAAGCAGAAGTCTCTCGTCTCTTCGAGAAGTACGGCAACGTCGAAGGCTGCTCGATCATGAAAGACCCTCATACCCAAGAATCCCGTGGATTCGGATTCGTCAAGATGGTCACTGCGGAGGAGGCTGATGCTGCCAAGGATGGCCTTCAGGGTGAGAATATTGAGGGTCGTACTCTAAGCATTGAGAAAGCTAGGCGTGCTCGTCCTAGAACCCCTACTCCCGGAAAGTACTTTGGCCCGCCAAAGCGAGGTAGGTATTCCGATCAACCTTAGTCTTTTGGCACTAATTTTGACATACAGAAGAGGATTTCCGTGGTCCACCACGTGGTGGCCGCTTCGATCGCTATGATGATCGTCGCGGTGGAGGTGGAGGTGGAGGTGGGTACCGTGGGTATGGTGGCCGCTACGACGACAGCTATCGCGGCTCCTCTCGCTACGAAGATCGTGAGCGTCGTTCCTACGGCGGACGTCGCGATGATTACGGTTCTCGCGGAATTGACCGTTACGCCTCTGGTGGTCGCGATGATCGCTACAGCAGCCGTGGCGACGACTATCGTGGTGGTGCTGAGTCCTACGGCCGAGATGCTGGGCGAGATGGTGGCCGAGATGGTGGCCGAGATGCTGGGCGCTCTGCAGCTTATGCGGATGCCCCTTCAAGGGAGGCCCGAGATCCCTACGGAGGTAGAGACCAAGATCTCCGTTCTGACGATAGGTACTCTCGTCGATAGATTGCGGTCCGCTAATCTACTCAGGTGCGGAGCGTTCTGCCAAATAGCGCACCCAAACCTGCCAACGATTCTCGCATGCCTTAGATTTGTGGTTGCAGCACATGGCGACGGAGGGTTCTTCAATATTGCTACGATGCTCTAGGGTCACTACAGATCATATCATGTCGGTGCTTGCATCGGTGCTTTCCACCTTGCTACGGCGCTGGTGTCATCGGAAGCAGCTCCACATCTAGGGATTTCTCTTCGGTTCAGAAAAGTGTCAGCATCACTTGTTTCCTTCGATTCGGTAGAGGTTAGCGTCGGTCACGCAGACGGCTTTTCGGCTTCATTCGTCACACTGCACGGGCTGGTGTGGCCAGTGGTCGACAGGTCTGCAAGAATTTCTTTTCTCAGATTGAGGCTCAAATCGGCATCTGGCGCTTCGAAATCATGTGCTACAAACGTCGTCGAAAGTCCTAATCAGCTTCTCATCACACTGTAATACTATCAACTGTCGACTTCGCCTTTTTCGGCTGCATGCAATCAAGTAACGATCAATAACGACCAGCGAACGCAAAGTCGGTCGATGCAGCAAAGTCTACTTTTCCTAGAACTCAAATCGCACGAAACAACAATCGCCTGCAATCTCCAATGCTGTAGTCGTCACCAATCTCTATATGCGAAAGCACCACGCAGTAAACGATGTCAAAAGGTATAGTGTTGAACCCGACCAAAGCGGCATGCGCACTGCTTTCATGACCTACGCCCTCCACGTGACAGCATTCCACACCTTCTCGCAATCAACCCCACGCCGAACAAAGCCGTGGGCTCCCAAGATGGTGAGCTATGATTTCTCCTGCAAGCTTCCACATGTACACCAGTCCGCACAATTTCCAATTTCCTTGCCAATGCTACATTGACCAATATCACATGGCTTACAGTTATGGTATGTCCCAGTGGACCGTTTGTCGATCGTGTCGATTTTCTACACTTATCGAAATAAGTGGCGGCCAGTGCCTACTACATCGACGAGCCTTGCTTCAGCAAGATAAGATGGCCACTTCATCGATTGTCACTCTTCCATTCACGCAGCAAACAAAATGCTCCTTTGCACCTCAAGGGCTCGCGATGACTATTTTGTCCACATCTCTAACATTCGCCTTCGTTGCCCCACTCTCTACTCTCCCCTATATATTGCGATCCAGCCTGGAACGCTGACTTGGAGAGGAACCGAAGAGAATGCTATCTCCAGCTCGGGACACGCAAATTTTCGGATCACACAAGAGAATCGTGAAAGCAGTGATACTCATGAGACTCTAAATTCTCCTTTTATGGTTGGCACGGCTGATATTTACAGGTCGTGGACGTTTCGCTTGTAGGCCCTTACAACCAAGTGATCTCGATGCTTACTGCGTGAAGTCATAGCTCGTATGATAACTGGTTTATCAAAAGCCTTGAATACCCGTTGGGTGGATGATAAGGTTGGGAAAGGACGTAAATCTTGTATCTAGACCCACTTAGACCTACCTATAGACGCTGATAGATCGTAGCCTTCTCAGTATATTATGAGGATCTATTTTTAACATCGCCCATCGTTCTCTCGATCAATAAAGTAATGAAACATGCTAATGCGATTCACCTGAAACAGTGCAACCATGGTAAGGTTACCTTAGCGGCTTGGCGTTACTGCCTGATGACTGTAAAACACTTCCCGCACCACCAACTCAACATCTTCACATAATTTTGTGAGCAGTGAACACACCCATCTACCACTTCACAAACAACGCCAGTCTCTCTGGAAGCCTTCGATAGTACATGAACCAGTGCTTGCGGGCCCAGAGGAGCTGCGACAAAGGCGACTTGAACGCCCTCCATTCCTCATGATCCTTTGTCTCTTGAACACGCTTTGAGCAGCTCATCCACCTCGACCTCAAGGAAGATTACCCTTTCGCTATTTAGGCACGCCCTCAACTACGCTTTCACCCGAGGTGCACTCATTCCTTCACGCTCCTACCCTATCGATCACCATCAACGAAAATGCTCCAACAAGCTCCTACCCCACCAACGGGCCCCCGGGCTACACGGACCTCCGCACGAACATCCGAACGTCTCACTTCCAGTCGACTACCTAGCAGAGGAGGGATACAGAAACGAAACAGCACACCAGTACGGGTTGATAGGGATGGCGATCTGGTGATGGGCGCAGCAGGTTCTGGCAGCAGGGGAAGTGGGAGCGGGCGTGGCAGTGCCGCCGGACGGGGCTCTACGCAGAGTCGAAGACATGATCCACTTGGTGTAAGATCACATCATCCAAGCACGGGGATCGACCCTTCAGCAATACAAAAGTCCATTCTACGAAGCATGGGCTCTGATGAACCCGTGTCAAGGGGAGCAAGATCTAGTTTGAGGTCTGTAAGAGGAAGAGGCCGCGGTCAGGATACAAGAGAAGGACTGAACCGTATCACAATCAAGGGCTTGAAGCAGAGTAAAGCCGCAGGAAATCCGGATGGAGGAGTCTCAGATCTGATTGGTTTCCTGGAGCGTAAAGCAACCAACCCAGACGCTCCTGCAAGAGAAGCAGTAAAGATTAAAAAGGTATGTTTAACATTGCATTCTACCAGGCGACAGCGACTCCGTACCTCCAAAACCACCGGTCCGCTTTCGTTTCAAAGTCAAGCTCATAGAACGACGACCGAGATATTCCGCTACCGCCTCGGGGTGACTTGCAACTTCAAGGTTTATATGCCTTGCTAACGTTGTTTAGTCACGACTTGAGGGTGATATTCTTATCATTTCAGTACGACAAGAGGATACCCCCAAGATTTTGAGGATCAACCACTACATGTTCGCTGGGGTCGAACTGAGTATACAGGGCCCCCATGGAAAGCCCATTCCCCTAGAGAATAACGCGGACTCCGAAACGCCCAATACAATCGCAGTCCTCAAAGGCGTCCTCAGTCGACGGTACAACGTCGAATCAAAGCTCTTGGATCTTTCGCAACTCGGTAGCGATCCTGAACTTGTCAATATTGGTATGTTCAGCACAACTTCGCGAGAATCAAAATTCTTCCCGGCACTCATGAAGATCTGCAACAACATCTTTACCACAGCAAAAGAGAAAGAGGAGGCCATTATCAGTGTTTCTCTAGCCAACAATGCCCTTCCCAGCATATCATCCGTTACCACACTTGCTCAAACCTTCCCAGCGATCAGGAACCTCGATCTCTCAAACAACCAACTCAAAAACCTCACCTCGCTGGATGGCTGGCGCTGGAAGTTCCGCAAGCTTGATCATCTGATACTCACGGGGAATCCCATCGAAGCTGAAGTACCGAACTACAAGGATGACATGCTGAAATGGTTTCCGTCCTTAACAACACTCAACACAATACAAATACGGTCTCCAGAGGAAACAAAAGCTGCCGCCAATGGTAGATTACCAATTCCCATCCTTGGACCGAGCTTCCGCGATGAGGCGTCCATTAGCGAGACCTTTGTCAAACAGTTCTTCCCTGCGTACGACAGTGATCGCGTCTCTTTAGCCAACGGTTATTACGACGCACAATCAACTTTCTCACTCAGCATTAACACCTCCGCTCCCCGTGCGCCCGAAACCACAGACCAGAAGATGCCATGTTGGGACACATATATTAAGAGAAGTAGAAACCTGATGAAGATTGCACATCTACCAGCCAAAATGTCGCGTCTTCACACTGGCACGGATAGTATTCGAGATGCCTTTACCACGCTCCCAGCAACTCAGCATCCGAGTTTGATAGCTGAGCCACAGAAGTGGTGCATCGAATGCCATACAGTCCCAGGGCTGCCTGATCCAACTGGGCAGTCTATCAGCGGTGTTGGCGGGCTGATAGTCATAGTCCACGGAGAGTTCTCAGAAGTTGACGTTTCAACGGGGCAAGCCACTACCATACGAAGCTTTGATCGCACCTTTGTTCTGGGAGCAGGGGCAGGAATTGGAGGAATTCGGGTTGTGTGTGATACTCTTGTTCTGAGGTCATACGGAGGACATGAGGCATGGCAGCCTGAAGTGGGGGACATGGGCGGCAGCATACAAGCGCAAACACCGGCACAACACACAATCAAAGTGCCTGCCAGGTTTGCTGTGCCTGGGCCGGGCAAGTCGGAGGAGCAGGTACAGAAGGAAGTACTGGCGGTGGAATTGAGCAAAGCCACGGGAATGACGCTCCAGTACTCTGGCATGTGTTTGGAGCAGAGCGGGTGGAATTTGGCGAACGCTGCTTCGGCATTTGAACTGGCAAAGGTATGCTCAAATCCACGATCTCACGCACGACATATACTAACGGGTCCGCAGCCTACTCTACCAGAAGAGGCTTTTGTGTCACGATGAAGATGTTATGGAAATAGGAGGCAAGCGCTGATGGGAGGAAAACAATTACACACATCATTCTCAATGTTCTAAACTTGTACTATTGCCAGGAAGGGGCAGGAGTTGGGCTGTCTACTCGACATGGCCTCCAGGAGTTTCTACATTACTTGGCTGGATATGCTGATAGGCAAATATTCGATGAGAATGAGTTCTTGCAAGCTACTTCATAACGAACAAAGGCTAGATCAATAGAAGTCAACCATTCACCTCACATGACAATCTTTCTTGACTAATCCATACATTGGCCTTTCATGGCCCCTGCGAGACTCCTCGAGAAAAGCGGCGGCTCGCCCCCGGAGCAGGTCCCCGGAGATAGGTAAGCGTCTGGTTAAGGTTCTTAGCGTTTGCGGCAGGCAACATGGCATTGAAGCTCACCACTTCCGATATCTTACATCTCATGCGAGCTTCGACACTAACTCATCCTCTCCCTTGATGCTGTGTGAAGGGTCGCTACAGTAAGTGTGACTAAGTTGTTGACGGAGACACAACACGAGTGTCGTTATTACAACTCTGAAGACTTTACTACAGCTGTCGCTAACACAAGACTGAGGTGAAGCATCACGAGTCACTCAGCATCCTTCCTCCAACACTCCTAGCTCTGACCAGCCATCGCATCACAACCAAAACACTATTGATGAAACCCTGACCAAGCCCTCTACGTGGTTTCTGGGCACCACAAGGCACAGAAGCCTAGCGGTGGAAGCGTCCAGAACCTCCAGCAGCACAAAGCAAACCTCTCCCACGTTACATAATAAGACGCTCCCGGGGGTAGACTACCAGCTCCGAATCCGGTACCCATCATGGACTCAAAAGAAGTACTCGAGAAATCCAAAGCCCTCCAAAAAGCCACCGCAGCCCAAGAGTTCCCCGAAACCATCATCCGCATCCTGAACGAGCTCAAGGTTGGCATCAAAGCCGACGAAGACCTCCTCCGCTCCACAAAAATCGGCGTCGTTGTCAATAAATCCAAACAACACCAGAACCCTCAAGTAGCGCGTCTTGCCAGCGAAATCGTCAAGAAATGGCGCGATGATGTGCAAAAAGCCAAAGGAGGAAGTCCCTCGTCTGGGAAAAAGAGCCCGAATGGTACGGCTTCTCCAGTCCCTTCATCGGCCTCGTCGAATGGCAAGACGAAATTGAATGTTCCGCCTGCGGAACGGGATTGGAAGATGGATAAGGTCGACATTGCGAAAACGAATCAGGCTACGAGGGATGGATGCATTGGGTTGATCTACAATGGGCTCTGTCACATGTCTACTGCAGCCCCTTCAGATGTTCTACAGAAGGCTACCGCGATTGAAGCAGCGGGCTTCGACAAGTTGGGGCCGGAGTCGAACGCGGGGTATAGTTCCCGGATGAGAACTCTGTATATGAATTTGAAGAACAAGTCGAATCCGAAGTTGAGGGAGAGGGTGTTATCAGGGGAGATTCCACCGGAGCGATTTATTGTTATGACTAATGATGAGTTGAAGAGCGCGGAGAGGAAGCTGGAGGATGAGAAGCTTATGAAGGAGAATTTGAAGGACGCCCAAATGCCTAGGTGAGTCACTTTTCCAATTGAGAGTTCTCTGATTTGCACTGCGTCTTGACTTGGCGATCCACGAGAGAAGGTGCTGACCTATAATTCTTAGTGTGGAGAGGTCCATTTCAAGTTCCCTCGAATGCTCCAATCCCAAGGTGAGCTCTCTTTCTGCTGATCTACAGCATATGTCACTCGTGAGCTCAACACTTTCCTTCACTAGTGCAAAGGGTTGAAGACCGTGGCATACACCCAAGTAAGTACTCGCACATTCTGTGGTCCAAGGGCGATCCTAACGCAACAATACAGGCACAGACTCGAAGCGCTGATGAGCCTATGACTACGTTCTGCGAGTGTACGAAGGCAAGTCCTCTCTTTACTCTTGCGAATCCTTCCTACTAACTGACTTTAATTCCTACAGTGCGGTAAACGGGTACGCAACTCCAGTCTCTTCATTGTTACTTATTGCTAACCAAGGCTTTCCCTCCTACAGTGGAAGTTCAGTTGAGCGGAACAATGACTTGCGTGTGGCATTTAGCAGGTTGACACTGGCGTTTCATGACGACGGAATACCCAGAGATGAGATGGTCATTTGTCCGCTTGAGAGTGGAACACTGACTCGTTGGCAATAGAGCAGTAAATTCATTATGACTGCGACTGTCTTCAAAGAATTCAATGATTGCAAATTTTACTCCCTCGTTGAATTTCGTGTGAATTGCTTTGTACGTACAACACTTCCGTATGTTTCCATAGTGACATCATTCGTGCTTCCTACGTCCACCTTGCTCCTTCGCTTTTGGTCTATAGTCATTGTCGCTGGGGAGCAAGTGCTTCATCCCTTACATATATATACACTTAACGTACCAACAGGCGAAGCTCCAGCTTAAAACAGCCCACAACGGTCACTCAACAGAGTCCAGATTTCTTTCTGTGTCATATGCAACGGCGGTTTAGCAGACATGAAAGCGCTCATTGATCACTTCACCCCTGTGTTGGCATCAACAGAACTCCAAATGCTCATTCATATGACTTGCTAGGAGCGAGAGTCTGTCTTCTGGCCTATCTGGTACCAGGATCGAAAAATGGACACACACACTGGGTTGCCGTTGGGGGGGGAGGGGGTAAACCCGCTGCAAGGTATAAGGTCTTTCGAGCGAATTCGGGAAGTGACTGCGCGCCCATGGATCAACAGGCTTTCCTGCTTTTTGTGGAGTGGGCTGGGTAGAGTATTCGTTTATACCCTAAGCCAAATTTGCAATTTCTTGTTATCTGCTCCGGGACTGCTACTTCAGCGGCTAGACGCGCAGCGATGAGGTCAACATGTCGACCATGACAGCTAGTGATGGTGCATCAGCGGCGGTCGAACAAGCTACTCCGGAGAAAAGTCGATGTCTAAAAGGTGCTGCCGAGCAAGTAGCCGATGACTGGAGGGAGAAACCCAACAGAGCGAAGTCCAGCCTGGGGTCCACGCACATGCTACAAACTTTGACAGTCAATTTAATGGGAGCTTAAAGGAGGAGATGTACAATTCAAAGTCACCCAGTCGCTCATTGCCTTTTTCAAGATGCAACCACATCGTACTTCTCCAGTTGTTACAGTTATGCTGATTCGCAATGCCATCCCCTCGGTACAGCACCAGGAAACACACTCGATCGCGCCGACTTCGGTTTGGAGGCAAGATACAAAGAGTGAATGAACACTTCGTGAACGACCAAAACGACTTGCATTCCTTCGTTCAGCAATTTCTTTTAAGTAAGTTTCAAGATCTGACTGCTTCGCATAACATCAACGATATAGATCTTCAACAGTGGTATCAGCTTGCTGGTTGGGCTATGGAAAACCGATAACTCAAAATTCGACCAACGTGACGGATCCAACTGGGACGATGGGACGATGGGACGATGGGACGATGGGACGATGGGACGATGGGGACGATCATGTGGTGCTTGACTGGACTATTCCCAACACGCCTGGGAGTTTGTACGATGGAGAAGGTTTTTATCCTCTGCAGTCTGATTCCTCGTTTGTAACCTCAACCTCGACATCGATGACTTCGTAGCTGAGTTTTGCCATAACGTCGGCTCTAATCTGTGCAATCCAGTAAGTCCTCTAGCCCCAAGTCTCCACTCGCTGGCTATCCAGCTTGTGGGTCGATGTTTACCACAGCAATCATAGAAGTATCGACAGACGGTTGAAGGAAAATAGCTCAGAGGACTGTTGATAATAAACACGGTCAAGAAGGTGATGTGGATAGCGTGTAAGCGAAGTCTCACAACAGGGGTAAAATCCAGTGCTTCGATCGCACTGGATTCCCTCAATACCCACACTACCACCACCAAACATGCGCAACTTCAAGGTTCACAGCATCCACCTCCACTCACCCTACTACATAGGATCAGCCCAGCAACAGACGTTAGCTGTTCACGATGATCAACATTTCGGCTACAATACAGGTGAACAGCCACTCGAACACAACCGCGTCGTCCCTGCTGCCCAGCCAAATGTGGTCAATCCAGCGACGAACAGCCGATTCAACGAAGCCACTGACTGACTGCACGGATGATCCACGATGCAAACAGACTCGCTGCAGTCAACGCAGTCGTATTAGACTTAAAGCTCTTTGATGTCTGAGATCCAATCCAGCCGACCTAATGGGATGGGGGTTTTCACTCGAACACTCCGAAGAACATATCGTGTCCTAGCTTCCAGCACGGCTTAGCCAATAACTACCATGTCCAATCACATTTCCCCACCTGCGTTGAGAGCAATAGTAATCCCTTAGGGCTGCGATAGAACCGTAGTCTAATTACAGGAAGAGCAAAGGGTATTTCGTCATCTACTCGTGGTATCGCCGGGCCAATTCAGAGACCTCCAGGCACGAAGCGGAGGACAAAAGCTCTGGAAAAATGAATCACCGTCGGAGATGAGCTGGAGATGGTCGTTTCTATTGGGAGTTCACTTGGCGAAGATGGTTAATCAGGGGATGCAGGCTTGGTAGTTTTCTTTCAGTTAGGAGACTGTAAGATGGTACTAACAATTTCTCTGTTAAGAAAGCACTTGCTGAGTATGTATATCGGGGCGAGGGGCATGGATGGGATGGCAGACACAACTGCGAATGGCGGAGCTGCTTGCTAAGACACCTGTATCATGCCGCGAACAAATATGGCCATAGGTTCGTGTGCGAAAGGTGGTGCAAGGATTATAACGCCGGGAGCAAGGGAGGATTGAAGCTACATACATTGGGTATCTACTTTTTGCCCCACCCCTGGGACAGTGGTCGACTTTCCATCGCAACATTTAGCTTGTTCTGCTGATCTTTCTCTGATCGTGCAGGCTCCTAGGTCGGACAGTATCCGGAATGTGCCTCGCATGACTTGGAAAGATTTCCTCATCGATCTCTACAACGACCTCCAGGCCTAAGCCGGACAAGAGGGAAGAGTTGACAGATCTTCTTAAGGAGTTGACCTATGATTCGGCAAACCTGTTCATCAGCGACAATGGCATGTTGTCAACGAAGGATATTCGCTCTTTGGCTCCTTACACTCTTATTACCGGTAACGTCGTTTGAACTGTTGTTGTACTGGAGGTCTCCCGCAATGGGGACAACGGCAGAAGCAGAAGTACAAAAAATCGATCCGGCTGCACTGAACTCCCAATTTGGCAATGAGCGTTCTGCCTGCTAAACGAAAAAGACCCAACTACTCATCCTACTACATCACCAAAATGTACAGCATTGGATATTGGTACACGTTGATCGTAGTATATTTTTAAGCTCCTAGACTCCAGAAGTGTCATCATGTCGCTCAGATGCTGCCGCCGAAGAGGAAGTATGTTGGTCAGGCTTACCCCTAGCAAAAGCGCTTGAAGGCCCAAGTGAAGAAGGAAGAGATACGGACCAGGGGACGATATGCCAAGCGTACTGTATGACTGAGGAAAAATCTAAATCCTTCCACCATGGCCATGAGACCTACCACCGTCGCGCACCCTACCCGAATCTTCATCTCCGCTGTACCTCCTATCTGGATTTCCTCCCCCGTACCGACTTTCAGGACAGCAAATCCAACAAGAAACGCGAAGGCTCGCGCCTCTCTATGGGCTGTTGGGCTGGCAAAAGGCATTATAATAAAATCAGTGAGTCAAGCTCAGAGGAAGTGACGAGTTAGAAGAAGTCCCGCACAAGAGAGCTAACATGGGGCTGAGTGCGTTCGCTATGGCTTTCGGCCTTTGGTGCTAGACGACTGGATTATCGCCCCAGCATGATGCCAGTCTCTTGAAGGTTTTCAATCTACTTGACGTTGCCACGCTGAAGATTCTTCCGCGCACGATCACTATAATCAAAAAGTATGTGAAAGAGCAGCTACCGTTCATGAAACTAATACGTCAGGAGATTCCTGTGGTGCTTAATTAATTGCCAACTCAAGGCACCAAAAGCCCGGAGCAGGCTGCGACAGAGCAAATGCATATTTTTGATCCTGTGGAAACATTTACGATTATCGCCTTATTTTCTTCTTACCTAGCCAATGTTCACATCAGCATGGCGCATTTTGTAGATGAGGCTCGCGAGCTGTTTCGCTCTCTAGCATGGGCGTCATCCATCAAAGCCTGCTCGGGCGAATATGCCCGCATCAAGGATATTCAAGAGGTTCGAAAAAAATCGCAAATGTAAGCTGAAAGGTGATGCATTCTACCGCAATTTGTATGTGTCAGTACCGGATGAGCATGCAGCAAGTTACAAAACGAATCCATCAGCCTTTCCGAACATCAAGACAGTTGTTCCTAAACCTAAAGCATGTCAGCCAGCACCAGGTCCGCCAGCACCAGGTCCGCCAGCACCAGCTCAACCTAAGTCAAGATCATCTGATGAGTCTGACACCAGCAAGACACATAAAGCATCCAAGAGTACCACCCCCAATCACAGCCATATCTGAGACTAAAGCCATCAAGCGAAATGTCGGAACAGGGCCCGTCATGATCGCTATGACGTCCGGATCAAGAGGGTCGGAGCACACTCTTACCAATCGGCATTCATCAGCTATATCACTATTCTCTACTATATATTTCAACTATTTTAGCTTCCCGAAAATGCCGTGAGGTATTGTGAGGACTGCTAAATGATTGAGAAGAAGAGAGGTCTAATATTTCACTCTTTGTACTCATGGTCTTTATCTTTTCGCTTTCGAGCGGCATTTTAGCCATTTCACTCCCTGGTCATGTACAACCGGAAATAATTCAGTTCTTCTTTAGGCGCAATATCAATAGCGACTCGAACATACCGACTGTGATTAACCAAGTCGCCGGAGTGTCTTCGGCGGATGCGTTGAAGCCTTGGCCAGGGGAATCATTTTCTACAACGACGCCGAACGGACGGAGACTGCTTCCAGGCGCTGCCCATGGCAAGAGCATTCGATGCTTTTTGGAGCAGCACCAGGAGGATCTTGGGCACAAGCGGGTCGATTACGTTGGAGTGTTTCGGACTCTGAGCGATGGCGAAATGAAGTATAACATGATGTACCATGTTGTATAGCGAAAGGAAGATTGCGAATGCTTGATTTCTTTCTTCTCTTCTTTGGTTATGCAGGTTGCAGGGCCTCTCGTTAAATGTGTAGTTTGAATTCAGTGCAGTGGTTGAGATACTTAAGCATAGAACATCCGCGTTGACGCTTCCATGATTCGGGCAACGAGCCTCTGTGCAGAAGCTGAGAGGGTGACCCAGTCCATCAGTCCGATGCCCCACCAATCGCCTCCAGGCAGAAAGCCAAGACGTCTGGAACGGTATTGGGGAAATCAATGTCGGAGGAGGCTGGAACCAGGCCACAGGCACGACATACTCTGCACAGTCAAGCCGTTGGAGCTCGCCATGGGACACTAACCGCTGGTGGCAGAGCCACTATGCCGACCTCTAGCTTTCTCAGCCAATAACGCTTGGATCAACAACCTCGATAGTGTCGCTTCCCCGTCCAAAGGGGCGCTCAAGTCTAGCGACAGCCTAAACGCACCCCAGGACTCAGGCTTGGATCTTCCACCACCCAAGGCAGCCGGGTTATTTGGCCTGACTCCGAAGAAAGGTGCTGGTGCCGGCCACATTGGACACGAGATTGCGCAGCAGGTTGCACCGGCGAGACCAGGTAAGCAATCGTATCGCAAGCACTACATGTCGAATCAACGTATGGTGTAGTATCTGGAGCTTTTGGGAATGATGAGGGCTTTGGGGGCAAGCCGCAAACGCAAGGTTAGCAGCTCGGCTGAACCGGAGACTGTGGGCAAGAAGGCGCGTCACAACCAGAAGTAGACGGGATGCAAGGCCGATGTGGGTGTACCGCTCATGTGATGAGAATTGTATACGTGGACGAAGCTGATGGGGCTAGTCAGGGTGTCTTTTCGTATTCTGGCTGATGTACTATTAATGTTGGTACCTGGTAGGAGGTGCAACCTCGGTTGTCAGAGATAGCTATCGAGGCCATTTGAAGTCAAGCATGGGCTTGGCAACTTTCCTTCTAATGGAAACACTTGAGGATGGAGGAGGCCCGCATTTTGGAAGGCTCTGTTGTGCACACGGAGGTCTCTTCGAATTCGGCTGGGCGTCCTAGCAAGGTGTCAAACATAGAGAAGACATCAGTATTACAAATTGCCGGAAGGAAATGCGGATGCGGGTGGGAAAAGCCTCGAAATAGAGCGGCCGTATGGACCTGGGAGTCGCGTCTACTAGTTGGAAAGCAGGCCTGCGGTAGAAACCAGCAAGCAATCCCGAGCACGCGAAATGGAAGCCGTGGAATCTTGAGATATTTTTCTTTGTGCGAAAGCTGATATTGCCATTCGTGAACCTTGTTCAAATGCAGCCACCTGTGCTGACAATCTTCATATAGCGTAATGCGGGGAACGCTCATGAAAGAACTTCACGCCTTTGATCTCGCAGGGGAAAAGAGGGATGACGCATGACGAGGTCACTGAACTGAGATTTGACCGGAAAGGTATTGGGTTATGGTCTGGGTGTGGTGACCGTAGTATCTTCCCTTGAGCGATTTGGATAGGAATGCTGAGAACAGCAAGACGTAAATGTTGAGAATATTCCCAATATGACGGCTTCTCCGACCGTCCTAGCAGCTCGATATGTAGAGTTGGGATGTGGCGATGATGAACCTGTATGTAGGACGAGAGCCCGTTCGGTGTCTTTCGAGGCAGTATATAGATTCTGTATTCGATGTCAGTCTTGGCTCCAAGACAGTGGATGGAGCAAATACCATGTAATTCCTCTCCGTACTAGTAACAGAAGGCCTTGGAAGATCGATTTCCCTCGCGTAGTGAGTATCTTCCGTGGGCGTTATGACCCGTCATGTTTCTCTTACCATTTATCTTCTTCTCCATTTTGTGGATTATCAGCTATACTTTCGAGCCCTACCAATAAGACCTCCTCTTTAGACACTCTCCCCAAAGACCATCCCCCTTTGCGTCGTCCGTCCGAGGCAGGTTTCCGAAGGGCCGAGCAGTAGCGAGCATTGAGTGCAAGCTAGCAGCAATACTACTTCAGCCTGCATGTTGTCAATAAGGCAGGACATTCTTTATGAGATAGCACGCCTAAAAACAGGCTGCATGCAGCTTGAAGCTTGCTTATTTTCATTGTGATCATTCTCGATGCACGAAAGTAGAGATTTCAAGCACAATTGAAACCATACTACTCGCACGGAACTGCACAACGCAAACCGCCTAGGCCATTCTACGACTTTTGGAAGTTATTCTTGGACCTCAATTGCCACTTCTACAACAGCACGATCTGGACTCATGCAGAATCCTAGAAATGAGGCTATGTCCATACGTTGGTGCGTGTAAAATACCTAAGTCAATTGAAATCGATATAAAAAGAACTGGCCCAGACGACCCGGATCTGCTGTCGCTCTGCCGGACTATTTACCTTACAGCGACCTCATGGTCCTGAATATAGTAACAGCATGTAAAAGATCTTCAGTCGCTCTTCCAGAACATCTACCTTATCTTCGGCCAACTCCATGGCCTCCATATGGCTGATATAAAAAGAACACCAAAGTGGCAAATCGAGATTTGCCTGCGCTCTCCTCCTAGTGTTCAATGATCGACGACCCTAATGCGAGCTAAGCTTATGCTATAGGCGGATATGGCGTTCGAAAGGGCTTCTAAAAGCTCCACATTCAAGCCATGCGAGTCCTGTTTCTGCAAGATAGAGATCTGTTTCCGCGGAAGTTTCTGTCCGTTTGGGGCTGTGTCAGGCATGGGTGTGGGGCTGATAGGCGATTCGGTACACGTGTTTTGTATCGTAAAACACAACGAGCAGAAGTCAATTATACCTGAGTCAGCAATGGATCGATCGAGGGTTCGACTACCTCACGCAAGTATCACGGAGCATTGTTTGTATGGCGGAAGATAGACGCCGGGCGGTGCAATGATCTCGATAGAGGATTGCTCCTACCCTATTACATTGGCACAAGCAATCAGCGCATATGAATTACTTTGAAATGACGACACTTGTCCCAGGGTAGAATAACAACAAGCAGCGAGTGGCCCGTTGGGAATATGGCGTAATGACAGCGTTTTGGAACGTCTCAGAGTAAGGCGCACGATGACATCGTCTCGTCCGAACCTTTTGCACGGGCTAGCTGTTTTAGTGGAATGAGGCTTGCCTTTCGGGAGCACAACCGAGCGCCACGAAATGCAGGCGGTCCCTGATCACCCCGAAGGCTGCGGGAGACGAGCAGCGTCATCATTACCGTCGCAACGCCTCTACCGAAAGGGAGACTGAAGGCGATGGAAAGCATGCCCTATCAATTTTGGGGATGCGTGCTATGATAATTGCCCATGTACATGCTCCTCCACATGACGAGAACACGTGCTGAAACTGCTACAGCCAGCAAGACAAATGCCCGCAAGATACCGGAACATTGGAACTTGTTAGCCAAGTCGTGGTACTCCGGTTCCAGGAATTTGTTTATAGATTCCACTATTCTCATGCTGCTCCTCGTAGTAGATCAAGCCAGCAAGCAATACGAATGCGCTCGATGCGGTACCTCTACCCTTAGGTACCGCTGGACGTGACATATGCCGGTACTTGCTATGAACCATTCCGTGGAATTATAATGAAGCTGCGATAGCGTTGCTGCTTCGCTGGTGCTCGGCCTACACGTTTAGCGCAACTGATACAGCACAGGGATGAGGGGGTTTTGGACTTGGCACGTGCTCTGCCTCATCGAGAGGACGAAGCGAAGAAGGCATTCGATGTCTTGGATGGGCATAGCCTTGCGACCAAATGGGATCATGGAGACCTCATTCGTTGATGATGCCGTCCAGAGACTTCCCCACAACATCATTATCCCTGTGTCCCCTTAGTTTCCCGGACATCTTACAACATCCCTGAACCATGCTCCATATAAAAACCTACTAGCCCGATCCAGCGCTAGTAGACGGGAGATAAAGCCAAATGGCGTTTGTGGCTTGCTGAGGGGATCATTGCAGTCGGATAGGCCATACTATTTCCAGCCTAACCAGTGAACTTTACAAAACCCAATAGTCTGGCGGTAAGTTGACGTAGTTAGCCAGAAAAATTACTAGACAGCAACCCCCATGCCTCAGCATTTTAGCGTCAGGGTTTATTGGGCGCGACGCCATTGACAAAGGTGGTGATTTGTCCCTGTCACTCCTGTCGTCTTCATCTCCCGGCAAAGGTCACCGAGCACACTTGTAAAATACTTATCTTAAGATACCTCCCTCCCACGGACCTCGTGTTGATCATTCTTAAACATAGCCATCCCCCGCTGATCCTTTAACTCTTTCATCCACTCTCCACTGTTCCTGTTATATCAAAGTATATTGATGCAGACACATACCAACCAATCTTATACATCTAGACCACCTCACACTTGACCGCCTCAACCTTCATAAGCCCAGCTCATCGCCCCTTTGGTCTCACTGTACAAACATCTCACCGCAAGACCAACAACCGACGAGCTCCTACCACGCAGATCACCAGCCCTTTAAGATGACTATGACAATGGATCAGCGCAACAACCATCTCGGTTCATCAATGGGCTTCGACCATATGTCCTATAGCAACGGGCCTCAGTTCAACAATCCATGGTCCTCGAGCTCATCAGGACATCATCCTCAACTCTTCCCAACCTCAATGAGCTCCAACACCACTAGTTATGGCCAGCTCAAACAAGAGCCTACTCGCGCCAGCACAGCCTCCGTGCCATATTCCTCCATCCCAGCAAGCGCACCATCAATGAGCGCAACCACCAACTACTCGAACTACGGCCAGAATAATTTGCTAGACATGTCGCAAGATCTACTCGCCCACCGACCTACATATGAGCAAGGATACTCAGCTGCGCCATCTTCAGTCAGCTCATACGCTCCCATATCAGCACCGTACGTAAACGCATACGGCACCGTCGCACAATCACAGCCTCAAGATGAGGTTAGGCGATTGTCTCACTCGTGAGTATATCCAATCTTAGAATTGGCTTGTGGCATCAGCTAATCACAATCACAGAAGCTCTGTGTCCTCTTCATCTCAACCACAACCCACATTCACTGATGCACTTGACGCCAGTCGAGGCATGGTCGCACTCAGCCAGGATCTAACTACACCAAGAAATATATATGGAAACGGGAGCGACCGAAGATCTACTGATGGCTATGGATTCCCATCCACCCACTCAGCCCACTCAGCCCACTCCTCCATCTCAGACGCCAGCTACAACCCATCATCATATTACAGCAGCTCTGTTGCTTCTTCAGTTTCCTCCGACTATGGCTCTCAATCAGATATGGAGTCCGTTAGCTCGCGAACACTCCCAAGGCCAAACAACATCATTGGCACCACAACATTGCCAGCACCTCAATCCATGATGGGTCAATTCAATTCTAAGGTTTCGTCGAACACACAGAAGAAGCATAAGTGCAAGATCTGCGACAAGCGCTTCACTCGCCCAAGCTCGCTGCAAACACATATGTACAGCCACACTGGCGAGAAGCCTTATGCCTGCGAAGCTGAAGGCTGTGGACGCCATTTCTCCGTCGTCTCCAACTTGCGCCGCCATCGCAAGGTCCACAAGGGCGACCGAGTCTCAGATCATGAATCACCAGAGGGCTCATGGGCATCCGAGAAGTGAGAAGGGTCATTGCTATTGCTCTGGGTTAGTCCCAAGTTTCACAAAAGCCATTCAGATTTAAATTCGACCATTCGACCATTCGACCGTTCGACCGTTCGACCAAGACCGCCACGATCAAGCATCACGCTTCAGCAAAGTCTGCTGAGGCTTCATCCCGCCGGGGGGTTTTTTGGGCAGGCGTTTACACTCGAAAGCACCCTGTACAATATTATAGAGGGCATTTCACCGTCGCTACATACCCATCTATGGCGTTCGGGCTATACTAGCAGGGCTTTGCGGCGAACGGCAGGACAGCCCTGGATTTGTTGAAGGAATTGTACGATCATGAAGAGAGCTATACCCACATTCGCTATGGCGATTGCAGTCACAATTATGTATTTAATGTTAATTTTTGGAAAATATCAATGATCAACCATAGATCGTCAGTGATTCTCGTGCGACCACATGGCAGCACGTTGTCCTTTGCAGATTGACATGAGACAGCGTCACCATTCATACACAACCAATGTTTCGCTCAGACCCAACCATGGGTCTTCACCCAACCGGCCCATTACCACCGACCCCAGCGCCTTCCTCACCGCCCTCCATTCGCCCCCATTGTCACTACTCACTGATCCCGATGCCCAACCCCAAACTTATGACGGCCCACACCCTCCCCTCGTCCCTGGCGATCGCCCATCCCTGTCTAGCGCCCTAATTGCATGTTTCAGCATCATCATATGTCGTCAGTGGCTTGCTTTTCGGATCGACAGACTTCCGCGAGCCAGCCGAGCTTTAGCTTTGTTCTAGCGGGCATCGACGAAGGGAAAAGGGAGAATATGACCTTCCGCTTTTGGGTTGGTGGCGTTTTTTGCCTTACGGATTTGATAGGGCAGGCGGAATTGCCTGGGGAGGCCTTCAATTGGCGAGTCATGTTTTGAGTGCTATGAGCGGTGCATGATTGGTACAAGCCATTGGGCGCTGGAAAGGGATTTTTGATAGGTGCCAAGATGATGATGGTGCATGAGGCTAAGGTCTCGTTGGATCGTTCTTGACCTGGGGCTGCGGCGAGAAGGGTAGGAAGACCGGACGCCCTTCTTGCGACGTACGATAGTTGTAGTGCTGGAAACCTCGAAGAGGTGTAGTGGCATGCATACTCTATGCAAGAGAATGCGCCAGGAAGCTTGATGTGGTTTAGGTGGAGGAAAAGACCGAGGTCATGCAGTGAGACTGCATGATGATATACCTATTTGGTGCCCCGCTTACTGGCAAATGTACGAGAAACTTTGAAGTTTATGCATGTAAGATGAGATGAGATGAGATGAAATGAAATGAGACGTCATTTGACAAATTGACAGAGGGGAGATGGATCTCTAGGGCAAAAGCTAGAGCTGGATGCGGCGGAGGCGCGTTTATGAGGCTTGCAGGACCGTACAAGATTACTTGACTTTGGAATCAAAGCTCCGTATTATTATACAGGCCTAAGAGTACGATCTTGTCCCAAACCGAGTTTTACTGCCGCCGTAAGTGGAAAAGACGGGATGGAAGGTAGAGCTGCAGGGCCGGGCCGTACGACGCTCGACAGTGGATGTGATGATAACCTCGATGAAGACTAGGCTTTGCAAAGGCCGAGGTACGAATTGAGCTTCGGATCGGCTGTTTTATTGTATTTCACGGACGTGCTATATCTTCCAGCGGAAGAATGAAGCAGTGGGTGGATGAGTCTTGCAGGTTGCTTGAAGGACTGACCGAGGTAGGTTCACGTCTTTCTCGCTGCGAACTGCTTGTTGGGAAGCACTTGGATTCACAAGTGGGATGCGGTGGAATCCCACTTGCGCAAGCTGCATCTCAAGAGGGAGAACTAGCATTCGTGTGTTATGCAGAATAGCTTTTCAACGACGTCTAGCATTTTCACAATGTGGATGGTGGTGTGGGATGTGGTGAACTTTCTGCGATTGACTTGCGCAAGCTTGAGAGCTCTCGAGATCAATCAAGTGGTCTTACCCAATGCAGACTGGCCCTCGAAGGGGCTTAAGGAAACTCACGGCCTGCTGCAGACGAACTACTTGTCATCGTTCATGAACATTCTGACAGTTTTGTCTGTAAGAATGTTGGCTTCTCGGTCCTTTGTGCTAACACACAGAATGTCTGCTAAGGGCACCGCACATCATCGGACTGGTTGATGAAGAGCCATGGCCACCCAAAACTTTCACTAGAGGCTTGGCAACACAGGAGAAGCCTGCGTGGTGCGACTAGGGGTTGACCCACTAGGCCCAGTGGATATGCTCGCTTCTGTCGCTGTGATTTGCGAGGGCCGGACCGACCACGCAATGGCTACCAATGCTGCCAGCGAACAAAACTTCTGTGAAAATCGCCGCTGTGTCTCTACACTGGATGGCATGGTAGCGCTAGTGAACACCAGTGGTCCGAAGAGACACAGAGCAATGAGAACCGGGTCTGCTCTTTGCTTGATTCGGGAACATAACAGAGCACAGGACGTCGAGCAATGCTCACAGTGGGCTAACGAGGTGTGCAGCTAATTGCGAAGTGTTACTGCTCTCGCCACTGAGCTTGACTATACCAGAGGATAGTCGATGGAGTGATAGAATCGGGGCCAGTCATAGAAAATCGGGCGTGCTCTTTACAACGGAATCGTCGAAGCCACTGGGCGAGACTCTTACCGCCAGACGATGGTAAGCTGCAGAACCCGGTCGTTTCCATGAGACAATACGCCTCAGTCGGAGGAGCAAGCCTCTAAGCGGTCTGGCAGTGGAGCCAACGCACAAATGAGTTTCCGCGCCGACAGCAAGAGTCTCCTCTTTGTCGCCGGCAACAAAGAGTCCTAAGCATTGCTAGGAGGGATTCGGTTCCGTTATAGCGTGCCTTATCAATGAAGATCGTATTTACGATGCCGTTAAATATACAACACTGTTAATAAAATCAGAAGAAGCGCAAAAACCTCTCCCAAGCCAGATTATCTCCCTATGTTTCATCAGATATTGGTCGATTTTGAAAGGCAGTAATCCGTGGTGCCACCCGCAGTCCGCTCCGCCACTTACCTTATTTGCTGCAGGTCAGTGGGGGCGAAGGTAGCCGACTACCCAAGCACAGCGAGTCTCGCGAGAGACCCTTGCCTAATCTAGCACCTATTTGTGACCATGTTCTGGGGGTCTTAAGGGTCTATGATCACGGATGTTTCAGACAAAAAAAAGCTTACACACAGCTTCCATGGTGTATGATGCCAAGACTAATTTTTCGAGGCTGAGGCTGAGCACCAATGTGTGCGCTTTTCGCGAGATGAGATTGTGGCACGTCCGGACATCGACCCTACGGATACAGAATTGTCAACGTAAAAATGGAATGTATCTTTAGAAGGGCGCGCCGCAATGATATCGCTTTGCGGGAGATCGTTGTCGGCTACAGGGGCCATTTAAGAGCCTCTGGCTGAAACATGGCAGTTGACAACCTTCGATGGCATGGCCACAGGGGATGGTCATCAGGTTCAGGCCTACCTCGACCGCGTCCGGCATGAAATGTTTCGTTTAGCACACGCCATTCCAGATGCTATGATTGTTGTGGAGATCCTCATCAGGCATAGGCAGTATTCTACTGTCTTTGGCGTGAAACTTCTCTCTTTATACAATCAAAGACAAATGACAGCTCTCCCCAAGATCTCCATCCAATGCTGGCAATGCACCCCAGCTAGCGTGAAACTTCCCACCTTGTTGCACGTTCGGACCCCAATGAGGCTTTTCAGAAGACCATCATCTCGTGAAATACTCGACAGCGTCTGAGCTACATTTAGCAAAGGCGACCTCCGTGAGACATTTTGACAAGCTGGCTATGGCATTGCCAGCGACGTCATGGAGAGAGGATGATCTTGCGAGGTGAAGATGAATATAAAAGACTCCAAAGATGCACGTTGAAGCAGACATCAATCACAAAATTCATCAGCAAAGTCAATCATCCAATCTTCCTCACCACCAATCCTCAAACCACCCAAACGATCAAAGCCCCTCCTCCGCTCCATCAGCACAATGTATCAATCCATCATCTCCTCCTTGCTACTAGCCAGCATGGCCGCCGGAGCCCCAACAGTCTACCCAGTCGGCCAATGTCCCCTACCAACCTACAGCTACACCGCCAGCGCCGGCACTGTATTCTGGGACGCACCCGTCCTCAATGTAGCAGCACAAACATGCGGCTCAACCTCGGGCACCCCATGCAGCATCGGTAAATCAGAGTCCGTTTCCAATAGCGTGACAATTACTGAAGGTGGTTCTTTGACGCTGGACCTGTAAGTTTATAGCCTTCCCCAGGACCATTTTCACAAGGAACACATTGCTGACGACGCATACATCGGTAGACCTGAAATCGGCTCCCTAGCATTCAGTCCCTCAATCGCCTACACTTACACCCACACGACTGGCACGAGCGATGGCGTCACCTGCCCCTCCGGCACTCCCTTCTACACATGCGGCATGACATCCACCTCACCCTTCCAAACTGTTTCCGGCACGAAGAAGACGTGTGGTGGTGGCGATTGGCCTGCTTGTAGTCCGTGCAGCGATGCTCCGTATTCTATTAAGGTGCCGGCTCAAGGGGATAATGTGCCGAGATGGGATCCGTGTATTTCGAGCAATTCGGCGAATAAGGAGGCGCAGTCGGGACTGGCGATGTGTCCTTGAGTGGTAACGATAATATATTGGCGAAGGGTGAGGTGTAGATTGGGAGGGAAATGTAAAGAGCTTGGGTGAACAGAAGGTCAATTCCCGGTTGGCTTTTGCATTTGTATGAGAGGGAGTTATAAATCTGGTTCTGTTTTGTTGGATGTTGAAAATGGGAGGAGTCGGCGTATGTATAGCAATCATAGAATTCAGATTTCATACTCAATTCCTCAGTTTGTTGCAACCAAATTACAATCGCTTCGCCGTATTTGAGGTACCGTCGGAGTATCAATTGCCTGGTTGTGCGCTTCGATCGAACACTGGATATGACGAGAATAATGGCCCACTACCCTCGAAAAATTGACGATGCCATATCAAAACGTAATATTCGGTGAACGTGTTATCGGAGGTTCACTTTCGGGGTTTCTCACATTTCTCATTCAACACAAATGGTAGCATTCTGTGGGTTTGCCGCTTCCCAGTCCACAAGTAACATAGTAGCGATGCCTAGGCGGTGATAGCTACCGTTCTTTGTAGGTTCAATCAGCAGAGCACTCAGGCGCAACTCTTCCTTTTCCTCCGCCCGATCCTGGCTCGACTTCGCGTTTCTGGAAAGCCAGACCTCTGACTCCCCATCCCATGCCTGGCTGGCAATCGACCTTTCGTGAAGCCAAGGCTCGTCTTCTTCTGCCCATCTTTGATTGGCGTTCGAATCTTGGTAGAGCCATTGGCGGAGGAATAACAGCTCCACCGTACCCAGAAGATTGCAGTGCAGCCCAGAGTCAATCGCCAATCCGCATCCGTAATTTCCGGTCAAAGGTCCGAGCTGACGGGCATTTTGGTGGAGCAAAGTCCAGCGGAGATGCCTTTTGCTTGGGTCGGTATCGCTCGTCTCTGCATGGCTGGCCCTCAAAGAGAATTTCGCAATGGCGGAGGTAATGCGAACGATGTTTGCATCGCGCTGGAAAGTGTTCGGAAACTCAACAGTTGCGTTGATTTCATGGGCTATGTGCCTACTGCTCTTTCGCTGGTAAGGGTCACAGGCATGCGGTTGATAGCAAACCGGACCCTTCCAGCCGCACCAAGACCACGAAGGAAATCCAGAACGACGGATGAGGTCCCCTTGCATTGCGTTTGACCAGGACAGCGCTAGTATGAGATCTTGATGGGGCAACCCGTTGATAAAGGTAGCACCGCAATTTGTAGTGACTCGATGAAACACGCCAGCTATTGCATTCAGAGCATCGGCGGAGTGAGTCGTCTCTCGTCTTGTATATTCTGACACCATCGCAGCATAGAATTGAAATACCCATACTACCATGCTGAGTAAGTCAGCGGCTACATTGTCAGCATACCTGGGGTCGTACTGCGCGGAGTTGGTTGGGAGGATGTCAATTAAAACCGCGCTGTTGCATTTGAAGAGAAAATGTTGCTCCGTGAAATAAAGTAGTCGCTGGGATAACACTGCTTCCTGCAGGGTCCAGGCACGTTGATTCCATGGCCAGCTTTCCTGTTCTTCATAGATGTCCCGCCAAAATGTAGCCATCAGGTTTCCGAATGGTAGCTCAACCTGTGAGCATCTAGGAGTCAGCATCTTTCTTTTCAGGTCCTCGGCTGGGCTGTGAGACAAGTTCTAGTAGTATATAAGAAGTAAGCCCCCACCGTTTGCTCCTAAAACATAGCCCAGTCACTTGAACTGGGATGTGAATTAGGGGGTAGAGTTCTCTAAAAATGTACGTACCACTGGTTGAGATGTATGTGTCAAAGGCTTCGAAACTCCAGGTAGACCTGCATTGGCGTCTATGTTGCTCGCAGCTGCTACTGTGAGGAAAGCATTTGAGTAAATCTTGTCCATCTGCTTTATCTGGGCTTGCTTCTCGGCTTCATTGTTTTGATCAATGCAGTAAGCGTCGACCCAGAGATAAGTCTCTCCCAGTCGAGTCACCACCGTGAGAGCGTCCTCAATTGTCTGAGGGAGGACTGCGGGTAGATTCGAAGGGAAATCTGTTGCTAGTGATACGCTTCCCTCGTCATAAGAGGCTCGTCGCTCTGCCTCCTGCGCTGGATGACGTGTTTCTCGGCCCCACACATAGCTTAGAGCTACGTATCGGGGTTCAGGCGGTGCGTGTACAACTATTCGTTCTTGGACATCAATCAGGTAGAGCGGTGGTTCAGTCGCCGTTTCCCTTCGGTCAGATAGAGAGCAATCAGAATGTTGTGTACAGATGTGAAGCCATTCCAGGATCATGTCAATATTCACCAACCTAGAGTTGACTTCAGCGAGAGTCCTGCACCGCGGCGTTTTACCGGTAGAAGTACCATTGGGAAGCATGCCTGCTGGTTTTTCTGCGGATACTTTAGATACAAAGATCTGATGTCGGGGATGAATCCATTCTAAAGGTCCAACCGATTTATCTCGGTGTTGTTTGAAACGGATATCGGCGATGACCTCGGAATGCGTTCCAGTCTGGAGACTGTGTGACCCAATATTTGACAATGGATAGAAGCTTGGGATGACAGATTTATGTATGAAGCACCAGATGTGGCTCGTGGGGGAGAGCTTAGCCTTCTCATCTGCGTCTGGGAGCTGTAGAAGGCACCACAGACGGTTGATAAAGTGACAGAGCGGGCACTCCGAGTCCCTTTCCGATATCCGGTCTAACCTATCAATACAGTGATGGTACTCAAAAGAGGTATGACTGCACTCCATGTAGATATCTGGACTGAAAAGGTTCTCGAAAGGGATGCGTCGGCAGGCCTCACACAGCCGTACTGAAGAGTCAACGCTGGCCATGTTGGATGGATGTTCATCATCGTGTTCGGGTTACATTGAACTCCTGGTCAAAACTGTTGCTGCCAGGAGGAGTTGCTTTTTCGTTCGTCATTGTGGGGGAGTTGTTTATCTTTGCGTCCGTTGTGAGTATCATAGGCTAGCTCGCGGGTTGCAAAATATTCCGGACAGTACTCGTATTGCCCCCCAAACCGCCACTCCCCCCAAACCGCCAGCCGCTAAGCCTAATTGGGAGCGCTAATAAATGATTTATCAATGCCACTATTCAATGCCTCCATTCCATTGTATTACATAGCCATATGGCCCAATTGGAGCTCTACAAGAGGCCCGGAGGCAGTGGACTAGTAGTGGAAGAGGCCCTGCTATTCAGACAAGCCATATCTCATGTGGTTGGTGCAGCACATCCATCCGAATCCTCGAATACATAACTCTGCTTACGATATCATATTCCAATTCGAACTCGAAATCAGGCCTGAAAACGCGATTGCAATGCTTTCCTCGGCCTGCACCTCCTTCTTCATTAGGCATAGCGCCTATTCAAGGAGTCGCCGTGGCTTCCTAATAATTCGACCTCCCTGTATGGCCACTAGAGTGGGCGATAGCTCTCGCATAAGGACTGGCTGCTCCGGCCTCGCTAATATATCTGATATGTGTGCTCGATAAGGTATAGCTGCTGTTATTCAGGGTACTCTTAGTGTTACTAGGGGTCGCATTAGAAGCCTTTCTCATCTATATTGTGCGTATCCTAGTCTTCTACCTTGTACTGCTGCTTCGTTGTATGGTAGAGCTCGAACTAATAAGCTATCGTTTCAGGGTCACTAGCGATATTATTCCTGTCTTTATCCATAGGCGAAAGGAATTTCATTTTTAGATCAGGATGGCGATTAAAGAACTTCTCAACCCAGTAATTGCCTAGGTCTTTTATATAACCTCTCTTTCGAAGTATCTGCTAGACTATAGACCGCAATTACATAACCCTTGGTAGCCACCCCCATTTTCCGAGTTATATTATCCATCTAGCGATTACGGCTTCTTCTGCTGGTAATAGTAATTATTACTCCTAGCTGACTTTATTCCTTGATCTGGCTCCTTTGATTCGATCTCGTAGAGTAGTCAGACTGATTCGGAACCGAGTAGCGATCTGGCAAGTCGATTCGGCTTATAGTATTCCAATAGTTTCGTAATAATAGTTTATAGCCAATAGGATCCTTTACTCTTTCGGGAGCTCTAGAGGGCCTATCTAGAGGTCTTCTTGCTCTAGTAGAAGGTCGGCAGGGCCGTCAGAGCCGTAGAGCGTTGATATAGCCATTACGGTGGCATGCAATGGGTGGAATGGAGGAGTTTGAGTATGATTTTCGATATACCATTTGATAGTTTGCCTAATTAGGTTTAGCGGCTGGCGGTTTGGGGGGACTGGCGGTTAGGGGGGCAATACGAGTATCTAGCCCTTAAACTTGCGTTATGACAGCTCGGACCACAAAGGTTGACCAAGTAGACATGACTATTGAGCAGCGACTGGAAGTCTTCCTGGGTCTTGGACTTAATGATTTTAACTGTACACAGCTTGTGTCAGATATTCTGGCTGCCTAGTTGGGGGTTTACTCGTCCACGTACGGCGCGCTACTGCTAGCCTGTAGGCAGGATACCAGGGTTCTATTTGACACTTGAGGCACCGATTTCGCCGAGGACTTTTTCCGGGCTTTAGGCCCCCAGAGTTTGGCAATACGTCCAAGCGCTAGCGTCTCTTTTCGATCGGTTACGTGATCGCACCGGGGCGCGCCCAATAGGCCTTCGGGGCTTCTTTAGGGTCGGCTAAGCTCTCTTGGCGCACTGCCTAGGGGTCTCGACCTAACTTTTGGCTAACTATCATGGGCGGAGGCGAGGCTGAAGGTTGGCTTTGATCCGGTTGCTCCTGCAGTGTGCAAGATGTATACTGCACCATAACGAGGATGAGTGACCCGCTCAGCATAGTAGCCGGCGATGTTGGCATCGTGGCAGCAGGTGTCTGCGAGAAGATCGGCACAGCGCAAAACGATATCGAGAATATAGCCAGCGATCTCAGTTTCTTCGTCATCGTCGTCGTCGACGAGCTCGGCAAAATCTTCAAATCACCGAAGAAGATATTTTCGCAGCAGTTAGGGAATAGCGTACGAAAGATAATTGAAAGATGCAGAACATTGTTTAAGCAGATTAAGCACATGATTGGAAAGACGGCTGATGTCCCAAAGCTGCGATTGAAGTTAAAGGTCGCCTGGGTATTCCGAGAGAAATTTCAAAGGGACTAGGTCAAACCTTGAGTCTCTCAAATCTACTCTAGGACTGATTCTCCACGCATTGAGGCTGGTGAGGGACGAGTACCTACCTATCTCTCCTTTTCGGCAGAAAAAGCTGATTGCTGAGCCTATTGTAGACTACAAGGAGAATTTGACGAACGTCATGTGCTTGCGAATCTACTCCGATCCCAGAGGTATTCTATCAGCGTCCTAAGAAGTCTGAAAAAGGAACAAAAGACCAAGCAACAAGGCAAAGTCCCGAACGATCCAACGAATGCATCAAGTGGCATAACTGCAGCCAATACTGATCTATTGTCCGAGGCGGTGCCTTCACCTCCAGCGAAAAAAGCTGGCACAAAGTCTAACCAACGCTCTGACACCTCCACTGGATGGAGATCCTTTCCAGTCATGCTTTCTTCGCAATTTGAGCAGTCTTTGGGAGAGTTGTATCCTCTTTGGAAGCAGTAAGTCCTGCAGAATGTCGATTTTCTTCTCCGAACATGGACAAATGTTGCAATCTCAGATCCGTTCAGTGGGTTCGTCCCCGACGAAGAACTCAATAAAGCAGAGAACATCATCAGAGAGGAGACTCGAGACCTCAATGTGCGTGAAGAATCGTACGAGGAACCGCACAAATTGTTCGCGGACCGGCTGCAAAAACTCGAAGACCGGCTTAAAAAAAGGGAGAAAGGCTGGCTAGATATCGACGATGCAGCGCTTGCCAGACTAGAAGGCGAGATAGTAGAGCTACGTGAGAAAAGGAAAAACTGCGAAGCCGAGATGTCTTCGTGTAATTCTCGCAAGAATGAGTTGAAGGACCAACTTCAACGTGCAACCGACTTGTGGAAACAGAGGTACAAGAAGGACCCTGGAACCAAGACTTTCAAAGTCCCAGTGCGCAAGACTTTCCCACCCACAATTGGTCAGGCCTCTAAGCTGTTCCTACAAGCTAACAGACTCTGGCCAAACATCGTTACAATGGCTCGAAGACGCACAACTAGATGAGCCTGACGATGGGTCTGACGACGAAGATCCGGACAAACCAAGTCCACCCTGGTCCTTCGCCCCACCTCCTCCACCGAATTTTCAGTCTCCACAAAGCTCCACCCTTTGTGCCGCAGGGACTGACACTGAGGTCGTTATTAATTGCGAACGCCACGTGTGGAAACCGCCACAATTATTCTTGACCGGATCCAATACCTTTTCAAATGTGCTTGACGGTGTCAAGCATCCACAGCTCTGGTTCACGGCGTCTCAAGACGTGTACTTCTTCTACCTGGGGGCTCAAAAGACTCCCTTTTACACGATACATCTCGTCCCGAGCGATCTTGGTAAAGGCGCTCCACATCCGGTAAGAAACCATCGCAGGAGCGATCCTTCCTTGCGCCCCTGAGTGGCTGGGAGTGGAAGAGCGACATACATTCCGTAGTGTGTGGGCGTCACCCCGTCGGTTTTCATGCCGACGATGAGGATCTGCAGAGAAGGAGGAAACGGTCCAACTTAATGGAGTCCAAGCATTCCAATTCCTGATTTTGTTTTCTGTATAAAGTCGCTCGCTGTCCTTGTTTGTATAATGGTAGATGATGAGACGAACAACACAACAAATTGTTAATCTGGCATCGCTCTTCTAGCGCTACAAATGACCGGATCAGAAGACCTCCAAATACTTCTGGCGCTGGAGATATCTGTCATTATCTTAGGCTCATTCCCTACATCAGCCGTCAAACCTTGATGCTCCGCCAGAAATTAGTCCTCGTTACGTCCCAGCTGTTACTGACTCTCATAGTCTCGCGAAAACACCAGATGCGACTCTCTCGATATCGGCACTTTGTCTTTATCCCGACTGTTAATCTGACTGACTTCTCTACAGCTTGGAGAAATGACTATGGTTGGAAACGTCATCTCAGTTGAGGCTCCTTTCCCGCGGCTTGATGAGAACAGGTTGGCATAGCAGCGAGTGAAAAGCGGGCGAAGGCTGGGGAGACAGGCACAGATCAGTGCAATGGCGGACTCAGCGGTACTCCACATGATGAAAGTAATACCGCCCCCTGTCGGAAGGAATGAGCATACGAGGCGTAATAATATTAAGGGGTAGACAGGAGGGTGACACTTACTGTGGGAGTCAAGGGTGCTGATTGCGCGGGCTATGCTTGTAAAGACCCCGCTATACGAGCGTAAGTCAGGAACCTTACGAATACCAAAGGGGGGGGACAAGACTCACATCAAACCAAGAGCGAAGATCCTACAGACAGCCCACTTCCGCTCATACGACATCTGCAAGCTCCATACCATACGGATCGGCAGCACCAAAATCGATGTGTCGATGAAGGCGTTCAAGAAGCCCATGATAGAGATGCCGATTGCACTAGAGTCACACGAGGTCGGGGACCGCCAGAGGCTGCTGAGAGGAGCTCGGCCGCATTGTAAGAAAAAACTGATGAACAAGACGAAGCAGTAGCCGAGTATGAGGGCAAGGTTGAAACTCCAACCTACGCGAAACCATTTGGTTCGTAGACTAAATACGCGGCGATAGAGCATTAGAATCGATGCTCTAGCTGTCGTAATTAGGAGGTCGTAGGTAATTTGACTTGCGAGTTCCAGCTATACACTGGTTATGATCCTCATGATTGCAACTCAATCGTGTAGAGATACCTTTCCAGGAGCTAGAACTGTTCCCAGCCCACTTGAAGTAGCAACTATTTATTGTACTATTAGCTTGCTCCTTGTGGCACAAAACTGGGTTCACTCACTGAGGAACTGCCCAATTCCAAGCGCTACGAGCATGACCTGATGACGATGGTGATTTTAGCGTTGTTCCTATAAGAGTATCGACGGATGTTTTCCCTACCAGTGCGCCAACCGCAAGGTAATCATCAGCCTCGAGGCTAGCCTTTACCATCCGCCTTGCTAGCAAGCGGCCACCGACCGCCGCAAGACAAAGCGTCAAGAGCATGCACATCACTCCGATCAACACATCTCCCTGCTCTTTGGTGACAGCGCCTTCCGGAAGCAGCTGTCCCTGCGCTTGCTGTGTGCCGTTTGAGACTCCTTGAGTACTCGCTGCCATTGGAGGTGAGCAGGAATTTCTGCGTGTTGATTGGGCTTGGAGGATTGAAGAATTTGTCGCTATGGTGTAAGCGTTGCAATGTATCAATGAGATCTATGAATGTGAACAGCCTGAGGAGCCAGAATCTATGGAATGAGGCTCCTAATATACATGATGGAGTGTCAAACAGTAGAAGACGCTAGAATGTTGATAAAGAAATGGTGATAAAGGAAAATGGCAAATAGCATACAACACACCCCCCAGCTTGAGCGCTGATGCGATCAGGCTGTAAAAATCACACAATGAGGGTTGAAATGTCGGCCATGTTGAGGAGTTTGATGAAGTTTTGGTGTTTTTGAATTGGTAAGGCTTTGGTGAGGCCATCTGCTGGCATATCGGCCGTTGGAATCCATGAGGCTGTGACCCGTTTTTCCTGGATTTCCTGCCTAAGCCAGCAACTATGTACGTCTATATGCCGCAGACGCGTTGAAAGTGTCGCTGGCTATGTTAAGACGTTTGATGAAAGGTAATGGTAGGACGAACTGCCTAATAAAAAGGATCGTCTATGGCGGTGATGGATTTGGGAGGATGGGGTTGTTGGAATGGTAGGATTTGGTGGTGGAGTGAGTATTGGCTCAGGATCGAGCGATAGGTCTATGAGATCCCAAATGATGGCTCAGGATCGAGCGATGGGTCTATAAGATCCCAGATGAAGGCTTCTTTCCTCCTATCTTGCTAGGGCTTGGATAGCCTTGGGGTTCTTGTTGATACGTAGTCACAGGGCTCGGCCGCTGGATTAGCTACGCGATGTGGTGCTGTGGCTGATGGTGCCTGATTGATAATGTGGTTGAATGGTGGTGAGGCTGAGGCTGTTAATAAAGATGATGCAGCGGTGGTAAGCTTAATATGGTCTAGCGCAATTAAGCGAACCAGTTGGGGCAAACCGGGCTCATAACTGTCGCTATGGTGTAAGCGTTGCAATGTATCAATGAGATCTATGAATGTGAACAGCCTCATATTTGGCAAGGAGTGCTGCCTCAAATTGGACGAACTTCTTCTCATCCTGGGAACGATAAAGTAGTACGAAATCGTCCATATAGAAGAAGAGGATGAGCCATTGGTTGGTAAAAAGACAGTCGACTCCTGGCACTGGATAGAGGCCTAGATCGAGCAATGTTGATGTGACTTCTTGGAGCCATAGTAGTGGAGATTGCTTGAGGCCATACAGAGCTCTGAGCAGAAGGAAACATGGGTTGATGGCATGGGTTGGTGGCTTCATTCCTTCTGGATAGTTGACATAGACTTCCTCATTCATAGTACTGTTGATAAATGCATTGACTGCATCATATTGTTTTGCCTTGAGTTTGAAGGTTGCGGTGATAGCCATAAGAGCTCGGAATACTCGGATAGCTAGAGTAGCTGCAGCAGTATCCTGCTCTGTCTTCTATAGATCGCCGCGGACGCATAGTCGGGCCTTATGTTTGATAAGGAAGCCGGCGTTATCAAATTTATATTTGAAAACCCATATTAGTGGCAGAATGTTTGACTTGATAGTGGCTCGGTTTACAAGTTGAAAGGTGCCCCTAGATTTCAGATGGTCGAACTCCCAATTTGCTGCTTGAACAAATTGGTGCATATGCGGATGTTTCAGCATTTGCTTCCAATTCTTCGGCTCGTCTGGGAGTTTATCACGATAGAGGTGATCTTTAGGTACCAGGTTAGTGGCGAAGGCAGCGTGATATCCTGAAAGATCATGTAGATTGTTGATGGCTACCGCATAAGCTTGTCGACGGTTCCTGGTTCTGGAAGGAAGGATGAAATCCTCATTTATATCTGCGGATATATCGTTGGAGCGGGGAGCGGGAGCTCCTATTGGTCGATATTCCCAGTTGCCATCTCCGTCACCTACTGGTGGTGTTCCTGATAAGGATACCGATGAGGATGCCGATAAGGATGTAGATTCATCAGGATCGACCAGTTCTGATGGCGGCGGTGATATGTATGATTGGTGTTCATTGGTTGTTGTCTTGGGAGGTGGGATTGGCGTAGTGTTGCCATTGCTAGGAATGGGAATCTCCAGCTCCTGTTCATCTTGATTATCGGCCAGTAGAGCTTCAGGGATTTCTTGCAAGATTTGTATAGCTTATAGCAGTTCTTGCTCCTGTACTAGTTGTCCAGCGTCAATATCAGATAGCTTATAGTGAGTGTTCTCATCGAAGGTAACATCGCGGATTCGGATCACTTGCTTCTTACTAGGAATCCAAATGCGATAGATATTCCTGGAGCTGTACCCTACTAGATACCCAATGTGAGCTCGAGGCTCTAGCTTCTGTAGCTTTGGAATGTTGTAAATGAGAGGGTAAGCTCTGCAGCCATAAATCTTCATATGTGAGAGCGTCGGCTTTAAGTGGTAAAGGGCTTCGAACGGTGTTATTCCCGTCCTAGATATTGGGGTGCGTTTGAGGATGTATGCTGCTGCTGATACTGTTTCCGGCCATAGATCATGTGGTAAGTTGGCACTGATCCTCATACATCTGGCTTTCTGAATAATCACCCCCCCAGAGCGCTCGGATTTTCCGTTTTGGGCAGGGGTGTATGGAGCAGTGCGCTCTGATTGGATGCCATGCCCAGTGAGTAGGTCTTCGAAGGCTTGTCCTAAGGACTTCTCACTATCAGTACGAAGGAAAGTTATCCGCTGTTGGTACTGATTTTCTGCGATGTTGACCATGCGGGCGACTATTTTAGTAGCCTCATGCTTGTTGCGATGTGTCTATAACCAATGGAAGTAGGTATTCTGGCAGACAAAATAACTGATCCAAGCATGCCCATTGTAGCCTTGCTCCATGGGAATAAGATTATAGGCTACTCGATGAAGTAGACGTGTTGATGGGACTTCATTATCACTTCTTCTTGAAATAATCCGATGTGCTTTCGACAGGCGACAGGTTTCGCAGGTTTTGAACTCGTCTTGAGTATATAGCGAAGTAAGCTTTAGTCCTTCAGCTGCAGTTAGTAGCTTAGAAATAGCATCAGCTCCTGCATGGCCTATTATTTGGTGTAGATGGTTTGGCGAAGCTTCGAAAGTTTTTTGCTGAGATACAGTATTTGAAGCAGCAAAGATTTGTTTCGCTGATGGTAGGTCATTATATTCAACAATCCAATGCCCATTATGTGGTTTAAGCTGGCAGAAGTGATCCTGTCTTCCCTTTTCGACTGTGTATAGAGTATCCTTTGCAGTATCCCAATAAATGTTTACAGCCTTTGCCTTACTGAATAAGACTAAGTTGGTAAAGAATCCTAGGATCAGGGCCACTTGTTTGAGTGAAATATTTTCTGTCCTACCAGTTGGTGACGCGATGGTGATGTCGACCGTCCCATAGGTAGTGATAGGATATGTTGTTGATCCGGAAACAAGATAGTCGTCGGATGTAGTAGAGTGAGTTATTTTGAAGCGATGGGGATCGTTACAGACATGGATATTCGAACCGGAATCTAGTATCCAGGAGTTCGTAATATCATAGTCCTTTATGTTAAGGACCGCTGCAGGATCGCTGTAATACTTTGTTGCAAAGGTTTTTGGATCCTGAGGTTCAGTTGGAGGCTTCTGCTTATTAGCTCTCCACTTCCTAGCCTTTTCGACGTTGGCTTTGACTTTTGAATCCTTCAGGGCTTCTTCCACTTTCTGGACAATCTTGGTATTAGGTTTCCAGCCATTAGGACGTAGTGATTCGATAAGGTAATAGCAATCACTGTACCAATGTGCCATCCCACAAGCACATTTCTGGGGCGGTTCCTTTGATTTTTGAGGGTTTGTAGACATAGGTGCCGGAGGTTGACCTTGCAGTATTGCCGCATATAAGGATGCGGAGTTGCTAGATAGTAGATTATCTGCACTGATTTGTCGAAAGAGATTGAGGACTTCTATGAAGGTAGGTGTTTTCTCGTTTCGGGAACGTCTGAGCTGCAGGTCATAAAGTGATGTTGCGGTCCAGGTAGGATCCGTCTGCTTGAGGCTGTTGATAAAATAGTTGAGGATTAAACCTGTTTCAACATCCGAATGCCTCGTTGCTTTAGCTTCTGTATAGACCGTTTCCCATCTACTGAGCCACTGCTTGATATTCTGACCCTTTGGTAGGCCTACACAAAGTGCTTTGTACTGACGATCAATCTCAAGAGCTCGGACACTTGAATAAGGTTCGATAGCCTGTTAGAGGGATCGAAGAGCTTGCCATAGAGTGTCCTTGTCGAGAATGTACGTGACGTACTCAGGTGAGATCGATTTTTGTATGTATGATAATGTACGGATTAGTGTATCCTTCTTCTCCCTATGATCCTTTTATCGAACATTGAACTCTAGCAACTGATCAGTGTATTGATCATTGCGCTCGATTTCTGTAAGGCCTGGTGGTAGCCCTGTTCGTCTTGGAAGAGTGGGAGTAGTGATTGGGGGCTCTTGATCGAGCGATGGGTCTATAAGATCCCAGATATCTGATTGTTTTGCACTGGATCTAATGATAGAGATCCAGTTATGCCATACTGATGCACCTGTGAGGGTGATCGATGCAGGAACGGTAGCTTGTAAGCTCATATTAATGGCTTCTACCGCGATGAAGGAAATTGGATGAGTTTGAGGCTTGTTGAAGATGTTGAAGAATCGGGTGCAGCGGTTGGTATGCTTGATCGGGTTTAGCGCCGTTTAAGCTAACCAATTAGGGCAATCCGGGCTCATAACTGTCGCTATGGTGTAAGCGTTGCAATGTATCAATGAGATCTATGAATGTGAACAGCCTGAGGAGCCAGAATCTATGGAATGAGGCTCCTAATATACATGATGGAGTATCAAACAGTAGAAGACGCTAGAATGTTGATAAAGAAATGGTGATAAAGGAAAATGGCAAATAGCATACAACAGAATTATATAATTGTTCAGTGAATGATAAGAAACAGTCTGAGAATCATGAGGGAAAGACATATTTTTAAAGCTATGCGAAACATCAGCTCCTGCAAATTTTGGAGTTCCCAAGGCCCCGTGTTCATGCGGGTGTGGCAGAGTTGCAGCATAGATTCTGCAAGTGGTACCACACCACCTCCCGTGCATGCATGTCAGAAACGGCCCCATCAACGACTGCTGATTGGTGGAGTAGAACCCTCAAACGCAAAATTCATGGAAGGATGACACCATGATTAGTACCTACATCGACATCAGTGACAATATGTGGTTGTCAAGATATTTTCTGAACCCGGGCAACACCTCGCTCAAAAAGCATATCAGAGTTGCAAGGTGTGTGGGGGGGGTTTTATGCCGCGTGCACGGCGACCAAATAGGTAAGATTAATTTAACGTAGATTCCGATAAATTTTGCATGTCGCCTCCACGAAGCTATTTTCGGATTCTGGGCTCACCATAACAGCCCCCACTGGAGAAGGTTTTCGGGTAAATGTCGTTCTGGTTGAGACGTACACGCGAGGCATGGTGATCTGGCCCAGCATAAATTACTATGCATATACTCATGCGGGTTTTAAATATTGAACAGCCAAGATTCTCCAATTAGTTGATTACCACCACCAAATTAAGTTTTGAAGTCGTAGAAATTTGAGGGCAACATAGTTAATAAACTGGAGGGCTATTCCACTAGATTAATTGAATTCTCGTTGTAGTCGCGTAATATTGATTTGAAAGTCTTGGCTGTTTCCTATCATGAACCCGCCTGAGTAATCCTGGACTGGAAACCCGTCCATTGGGACACATGGGGGGACTCAAACCCAGCAAGTGTTGAAGTCCCGGAGGATTTTCCATTCGATACCACAGGAATGACGAATGTACAGAGCTTTTATCTCTCTACCACTCGAAATGCTGGTCATTATCCCTTCTTTCCTAGGACCAACCTTGTGGCTTGAGCCTTTGCCATTATTATCAATGTATCTCCCGCATCGCCGTATGATCCTAATTCAAGCATGAAGTCACATCCTGCGAGATTCCATGGTCCATGGCCTCTTTGACGTCTCCCACCACGAGCCGATTTCGTAGCCATCAAGCTTGACAGTAGGACATTTGCCATTCATCATCATGGCACGACGACGAACCCTCCAATCTCGCGTTGCCATGTAACCTGTTTACCTCGCTGCCGCGCCCACTAGCGCCGCGGGAAGAATATATAAACAGCGCTCCTCTCTCCCTTTCTTTCTTCCTCTCCTCATCGAATGTTTTGATCTGCTGGCACCACTGCGTACCTATAGCTATCGTCATCGATCTAGCACACATACACACTCCTCTCCCATCCGAAGCTTTATTAAGTGGAAGATGTCCCTCCTTCAACACCTCCCCTCCCCCCTCCTCCCTCCCCCCTCCCCCCTTCCCCCTGACTCTCCCTAGTCGGTGGGCACTCTCAACACAACTCCTCGTCGCTGCTATTTTGTACCTAGGCTATTGGCTTACCCTACCAACACCCCGTGTCGATACAGCGGCTAAATATCCGTTAGTGAAGGCCCAATCTGCACCATGGCCTAGCAATTCCCGCTCAGTCAGTAGCCATGATCTCGGGCTGCCTCAGTTCGAGGAACCAGCGAACACTGCAGCGCCTGGGACCAGTGCCGAACACCCAAGAGAGGTAGTTCGCCGTCCTCACCCGCACTCTCAATTCCTCGACGAGGTTTCGCCGTCTCATAGGTCTGAGAAAAAGCGGAAGAAAACGAAGACGGTGGCCTTCGCCCCCGAGGACGACAACGAGGTGCACCTAGTGGAGAACTGGCTAGGCGATCTCAATTTCCACAGCCGGAGCGAGGGGCACGTGCGGTTCTACCGCCATCATGCCTAGTACACGGTTGACCGATGGATTGAGCCTCACGACCATACCCAGCTCCACTTCCCGAGGACGAAATGGATTCGTGACATCCCTGAGGGCTCGAGGATCTTGATGGCGACATTGAGATGCTCAATGCTGTGCAGGAGGGAGTGCCAGCGTCTGTGGAGTCTCTTGCGGAAGCCGTTTCTCGCGTGAGATTGGGATAAGTCTGTGTTTGAGAAAGTTACGATAGTTGCACATTTCCCCACTCTTCCCCCTTTCCCCCCAAGAAAATCCAAAAAAATACCAAAAAAAATTGAAGAGCCCAAATGGTACAAACATGCAAAAAATCATTTCTTAGGCGGGACGGTTTTGAGTGCCACTTTTTCCTTTGTCACCTAATTAATCGACACAATGCAGCTTGCGACCCTTTTGCTACCGCATTTGGGGCCTTCCCAACTTCAGTGGATACTGCTAACCTCTCCCAGATACACCTCCTCACAATACCCTACAACCTCCGGGCATAGGCTCTGCCCCCCCCTTTTTTTCCCATTGGGTTTACTGGCTTGTCCAGGCTCTCGAAGAAGAATTTTCATATGGGCAGGTATTGGTGAAGGGCATACGGGCGTGTGGGAGTAGAACGATGGCTGTCAGAATGGTAAAACCATGCTGCACCGCTCGCTGCTCTGTATGCTGATCACGTTGTTTCGGCATGAAGATGGAAGGGCAGTTCACTCCCTTACGGACATATCATGTCAACGCTGCGTCCTAACCTTCTTAGCAACAGCATTGCAAAGTTCCACCTTTATCCCAGCCCCAGTCAGAACATGTATCCAAAGCCTCTGCGTATCACTCAATCGATCGTTCTCACTCTTCACCTCCGAAAACATGACCTCCCCATTCTCTGGATGCCATAGAAACAGATCTGGAATACCACCGCCCCGTTGCTGATACTCCTGCGCCATGACTTTGCAGACGATGGCGAGAGCTTCACCTTTGAAGCACTTGACAATCTCTTGCAGGTCATCGATTTCGAAGGACCAGTCAACGCCAACTATGCATGTTTGCTGTTCCTTTTCGCGATCGTAGAGTTCTTGGAGAAGTCTTGATGCGTCGCCATTAGATATCTCATTTAGGCGGTGATTGATTTCGGAAGCTCGAGATGGGTAGAAGGCATCGGTGTGGAGGTCCAGCGGGCAAGTCTGGTAAGGTGTTTGGAAGACGTTGGGTATGTAAGTGAAGAGGACGTCGTAAAAGAGATAGCCGAACAGCGTTCGCACGATACCTCCTTCTGAGTGGTATCCTTTCCAGCCTTGATCTCGGTACCAGCTCAGGCACATGGCTTCTACTCTGCATTCGCCACCGTCTTCCCTTTCGTCAACCCAAATGGTCTTACAGCCTCTTCGTGGACCTGCGGCATCGCTGTCTCTGCGATTGCCATTTCGGCTTGGCGTATGCTCTTTCTCAATTCTGATGCCTTCAACGTTCCTCTCTACCGGCTTGGCCAAGCGGACATGCCCAAAGTCGTGCTGCTCACGCTTGACTACCTTCAAAGCCTTCTCTAATTTCATCACGCGCTTCTGTAGGTCATAGTGGTATATAATATGGCACTCTCTGTCTTGGAGACCGTCTTCGCAAGTCTGGAGCGCGATCTTCTTCCAGTGCTTCTTCTGCGCTTCTTCCGAGCGCCCTTCGTCAGGCTTGAGTGCCCACATGTAATGTTCTTCAAGCAAGGCTTTGCGTTGATACCAAGCTCCGCGCCTTGCAGCATGGAAAAGGTGTTGATCAAGCAGCTCAGTCAACATTTGATATTCTCGCTCGTGTTCTTTGAAGCGACCTAGGACGTATGTGCCCTTGTGGACGATCCTAGTATACACCCATGCTGGCGAAAAGCGCCGCAGGTATGCTCCTTCTCCACTTTCATACACACGGTCTTCTTTACGTTGCTCTTCTTGCAGGATGACTTTCCACCTAGGGTAGACATCTTCAAATGTGTCCTTGACTGCTTGCAGGCCATCTTTCCTGACGGTACCATTGAACTCCAGTATGAAGTCTATCCGGAATTGTGTGCGAATTGAAGCTTCGAATTCCAACAAGTCTGACCTGCTGGCAAAGATGTTAGTTGACCTTGAGACTATGTAGTCAGGAAAGTTTCGCCTCGATATCCGGGCAAGGATGATGGTGGTAAGTGATTTTTCAGTCCATTCTGTTGAGCGGTAAAAGACGAGATGCACGCGCTCAAAAAGCCTCAGAGCGGGTGCTGAGAGACGCATACAAGGGCCGGTATCGGCCAATATCTTCCTAACAAAATGTGAATCCCTGTTCACGTTAGTCCCATGGAGGTTCTCTTTCTCCGCTACGCTCTCCTCGTGTGCGAAGGCTCCGACTTCGGACATCACAGATTTCTCTGTATCAGATCTCTTTAAAGTTGCCCATCCGAGACCACCCTGGCCTTGACTTGCTTTGTGCAGAGCCTTCAGCAACTCACGCTTGTTCTTGCCTTGCACTTTAGCTTCTTTCGCGATAGCCTTGAGCTCGTCGAGGTTCAGGAGAGACGAGGCCTCTTCCAGCGTATCAATGTGATTTTCAGAACTGTCCGCGAATTTAAAGGTGTCTCCCAGAATAGTGTCTTTTGGCGCTTCGGCTTCGCCAGGGTTGACCTGTACAGGTGCCGTTACTGCTGGAAGCTTCCGAGGCTCCAGGAGATCCCTAGCAGCTGCTGGTAGATCTGCAATGTCGCCGTAGTATCCCAGACGCTTAATTCTGTGCCACTTTGCCGTCTTTCGAAGGAATAGTCTTACATATCTGTGGCCATGTTAGTTCGACCAACAAAGCCTCCCAAAGCCGAGACCTTGCCTACAAATACTGTCCCTCGTAGCTCAAATCCCTCCACTGTTGAAAGACGGCCATCTCGGCTTCATTGAAAAGGTGTGATTCATCCTCGAGCACAGTCTCCAAAGCCAGATTGAAAGCGTCCACATATATCGAGCTCTTTCCGGCCACCCATTTTCTCTGGCCCAGTCTCCCTTGTAGATTGAGATCCTCCGCTTCCGCAGCTCTTGTTGCCTCATATTCAGCAATCGCCTCCTTATCGGTCTTCACTAGAGGCAGAGCGCTCTCTAGGTCTGTCTTTCGATTGAGTTCCGGCAGAAACTCCTCATCGTCATCGGTCTCCGCTTCAGAGTCAGGTATCTCTCGAGAGAACCTTCGCGGTGTATTTATGGGAGTTGTCTCCCTCTCTTCCTCATCTTCGGCTCCTGATTCCTCTCTGCGGGATAGAGAACTATCTGTGCTGTCAAGTCTCTTCAGCCGCTTCGCTGTAGGGGTCTCGAAGTCATCGTCGAAGTTCGTTGACGGAGGATGCCTAATACGGTTTCCAAGCATCTGGTTGTGGGATGAAGGGTTCTGTGCCTGCAGAGTCATGGCCGACTATCATAATGTATGTAAAAGCTCGGCCACACGTCCCTATTCGCCATTGATCGACGATGTCACCAAGTCGCGTAAAGTGCTTTCCGGGAGACGCGCCAACGCTAGCGCTGCCAAGCATGAAAGTTGAAGCAGCCCTGCAGTGCAACATCGTCTCCGCATATCAACAAATACCCAAAGCTACCCTTGAAGTATCAGGAAGATGGCAGAAGAAAATATAGGATCCCAGCCAGAAATGTCTGGAGCCAGCACTCCAATACCACAGATAGACAACATACACAATCCGGTCAACAGCGAGCCCGAAGTGCCAGTGCCCATTAGCAATGAGCCCCCTTCACAGCCGTCGCAGATGATGGATCAATTGGACACCGAGATGCCGGAGGCTGCTGTGCGATACCTATGAGCAGATTTATTGCTATCATTTCCCGAGACTGACTTGCTGTTCTATCCAGCCCTCATTCATACCCCAAAATCCAACCGTACCTCCAAACATCCCAGCCCAGGCTCAAAGAACAGCGACGCCGATACGGCTTGTCAATGGCACTGCCGAGGTTGCACCACCTATGCCTTCGAAAGCTGCGGCTCATGGTGCTCCTGCGAGGAGGTATCTCAATGAGAAGGTTACGGGAGTGCTACTGGAGGGATTGAAGAGGTTGGCGGCCGATCAGTACGTATGACGGCTTGGATGGGTTGACTGGCATGCTAATAGTGTTTGCGTGTAGGCCTGAAAATCCTTTACAAGTTCTGGGCGAGTTTCTGCTGCAGAGGAGTAAGGAATTGGAGGGAACATCTTGAGAAGGAGCATCCTCATACAACTGAAAAGGAGATATCATAAGTGCATAGCGACGGAGTCATGGACAAATCTGGGCATTCGGATACCCACCACCGCATACCACTGAGCCATTCAGTGGGGGGTGACCACAGTGAAATTTTCAAAAGCGATTCTTGGGCACAATTCAGGGTTGAAGTGTCTTGAATATTGGTATTGAGCAACTTTAGACTAGACGCCTGCAATAACCTTGCTCAAGATCTAGAATTTCCACTTCCAGCTAACACATCTCCACCGAATCCTCCCTTCATGCTTCATATCCAGCCTATGACACCAATGTGCTCGCAGTAGCACTCTCGTATCTCCATGTAGGTGGTAGGACGCCGACAGACTTGTAGTAGCGCGACAGACGGTGGATGCGGGATTCGATAAGAATGAGACGGAACTTGGAGTCTTTGTCTTTGCGGTTCCGCTCGAGATGCTTGCGGACAGCGACGGCCTGATAGTTTTATCAGTGACTTGTTTTCCAGCGGGAGGGGAGGGGATAGAAATCGAGTGCTACCTTCTTGATCAACATGTAGAGGTCCTCGGGTATTTCTGGAGCGAGGCCTATCATGTAGAAATCACTCCGTCAGTCAAAGACCAAGCAGAGGCAATGTTGCATTGTATGTGTGCCATAGAACTGAGGCGAAAGCTCTTTCACACTGGGTGTACCGTACCATTGGACTTGAGAATGCGGAGGATCTTGTTACCTGGAGGGCCGTGTCAGCTTTCTGCTCTATCCTCAGCGACATCTGCAAAGGGTGATTTACCAGTGACGACCTTGACCTGAGCAATACCATGCGAATCCCTAAGCACCACACCAATCTGCGAAGGTGTCGCGCCCTTCTTCGCGAGCTTGCAGATCTGGTCCACCACTTGCTCCGGGGTGGTCTTGAGCCATGTTGGTGGTGTTCGAGAGTAAGGGATAGCTGAGGCTGATATGCCTTTGCCGTTGCTGTGAAGGCGACCCATGATTGCGAGTGTTTGTCATTGTGGATGCTTGTGGGCGTGGAGGTTGACATGTGGTGGGTGCCAAGACCCGCGCTAAATTTTATTAAGCGAAGAGGCTCTTAAAAAGTTTCTGGCCACCGGAGCTACACGCGAACACTGTTCTGCAATACTTCAGCAGGAACATACCCTTCGTTTACGCACGCGTATGACGTTCACCGAGCTTGTACTGTGTGTCTGTTGAGGAACAGATCACATTAATTAGAGGTCATCAAGGTTTCATGGAGCGTGCTCTCCTTGCACTTAGGTACGTCTGGAGCTGCCCCCAGTCTATTACTCCTCGAGCACAACATGATGATATTCCTATTACACAATATTTCTGGTACCTCTTATGTCAGAAGCCTTTACCGGCTTCGATGATCTAAACGGACTTCTGATAACTTGCTCGCATTCCCCTTTCAAAGCATCGAGGCCTTCATGTCGGCGTTGATTGTTACTGACTGGACTCTACAGGACTACAGGCTCGCGGGTGGCATAACAGTTCGGATATTGCGCCAACTTGACGTGCAAAAAGCATTGTAAGTAACAGTGATTATATCGTCGTCTCAGGTACAATCCGAAAAAACTGTTCAATTGTGAGTTGGTGACCAGCTGTTTGTATAATTACTTTCTGCAGCTGGAGCTGCCAGAGGGAAATTTCGTGGACGCTCGTCTGGACTATTTTGCTACACACGAGCTTGGGTTGCATGGATAATTGCCAGAGTTTTAGTTTGCTTCACGTCGCCACGGATTGTCACTGACTGGAGTCTACAGGAAACTACCTAGCATGGCGGACTTCAAAATGCCCGACAAGACCGCTACAAATAGCGACGTGAGGGACTGGATCCAGCAAGTTCTACACAACCGCACTGCAATGCCTGACGACGAGATCCGAGCTACGGCTCATAAATTCTACTGTGACGGACGTTCATTCGCACGATACACGCCAGATGATCTCGTGAATGTATTCGGGACGCAGGCTGGCAACACACTCGCGGAATATATCCAACTTTCCAATGATACTCTACCTCCTCGTTCAGTATGATCCCCCTTTTTCCCTTGGGTTTGCGGTCATTTCCCCTAACTTTTGGGTATTAACGCAGCTAGTCTTCTATATTCAAGCGACCTCGAATCTTCTCTTCGACATTTTCGTCCACCTAAGCGCAGTTCTTACGGTTCTAAGTACGTGGATGGAAAATCCGAGTTACAAACGGTTCCGTTGGATCATGGCCTTGACTACTGTGGGAACTTTGAAGTCTGTGGCCTACTGGCTTGGTCGTGACATTTTGTGGGCGGGGGATTGGATTGTATACGGGCTGGTATGTTTGGGTGGGGGGATTGCTAAATGCTGCATGTCATGTTGGTTTGGACGAAAGTGGGCCAAGTGGCGGGAGGGACGGGATGCTAGGAAGAGGGCTGGTGTTCGTTGGTGAGAACAGTCTTCGTTTCTGTGGTGAAGAGCTATAACGGTGAGGTCCGAGTCTTTGAGTTCCATAAAGTCCGACCTTCCCACAACCTTCAAGCGATGCAACCTGCTGACGGTGATGGTTTTAGACTCCAGTGCTTTGTTGTTCACGAGGCCTTCCTTCACAAAGTCAAGAACTTCTAACCTAATGCCCACGGCTCGAATTCCCGACGACGAAACGGAGGATCCTTTGTCATTCACGTCATTTGCTCCAAACACCTGTGACCAGTTTGCTACACTTCTATGCCTCAACGTCATCCATGGGATCACTAAGTCAGTTACTGCTTGGCACTGTTATAGAATGGCGAAGATCATGGCATTTTCATGTGCCCAGTGGTAGCCGTCAAACCAGGCCCTTTTGATGAAAGAGCCAAGTGCAGGATTATCTGGGATGAAAATTGCCGTTTTCTCGTTGAAATAGGGTTCTGAGCATTGGCTTTTGGCTGATTACGGAGGCCAGACTGCGAATATCTTGTAAGATGAATTCCAATGGCCAGTGATGCCACACATGATTGACTTGTCTGATAGTTTCCGAAGCTGCCCATCTGGCACTATCTAGCGTCTTTCTCCTTTGATGAAGTGTTGCATCCGCAAATTGGAATGTGGTAGAATTCTTGCTACCTGCTTCGGGCGGTATTGCAGAACATTGCCACGTACAGCTTGTTCGAGAATGGGCGAGAGGAGCTCATAAGGAAGGTCGTGGATTGATGCTAGCATGGTGTATACACCGAATTGCTATAACTGGTACAGAAAGAAGAACAAGAATGATGGAGAATTGCCAGTAGTGTCAAGAGGCTCGAAGAATCGGTGTGACATGGGCTTTGATTCTAAGATCACTTGTACCAGATGTTTGTGGGCTGATACTTTATGCTTCACTATTCGCAAATGCAATAAAAACTCTTAGACTCGCATCCTACCAAACTTGAAAATCATGGAAGCGTTTGAGTCAGTCTTTGGAGGCCAGCGATCAAGTATCTCCGAGTCTTTTGAGAATGTTTCTCTGCAAGGCTAAGGTATTAGAGCCTACGAATCTATCCGATTAGGCAATCTGTGCAGGAAGACTGCAGTCCACGAATGCATAGCATTTATGTCACACAAATTATGTGCTAGTCAAAAAGACAAGGATTGCATAGCGGTCCAATATCTCATCCTCGTTCTTGGCACCAGGCTGTGTCTATTTTTAGAGCTCAACGTTGACTTTCGTACTTTCCTCCGTTGGCATATCATTGAGAGCTTTCCAGCAGTACAATTCGATATCAGCTTCAGAAGCTGCCTCGCTGCCACACCCTCACATAGTCTGTCTAGCAAACCGTTGCTCAACCTGCTCAAATGCCAACTGGCATGAAGGCGCCCTAATTGAGCCTGGGCCTCCAGCGGCTGGCCTGAAAATGACACAAGACTGGTTAAGCCTCAGCGCCACGCCCACTTCGTTCTCCCCAAGTGGAAACTTCATGCGATGTTCTCGTACATGCCTTCGTACAGTCGAAATTCATAGCTCACTCTCGCTCTGATATCCTCCAACTGCCCAAGATTTTGTGATCCCTAAACTTAGAGCCTTCATCGTAGAATAACATGTTGCTGCCCTCAAATTCAGTCTAAACTACTCAAGTCTAGGTCCATTCTACAGCTCGCACACTTTCTCCCGACCCCACGAAAAGATACAGCGATGTCCAAATTCTACCACCTCCTGGGCGTCGACAGCCCCTTCGACCCAATCCACCGCTACACAACCTCCTGGCTCCTCCCACCACTCGTCCTCGCCATCATCCGCGCCCTCCTTTCCCTCTACGCCTTCGTCACAATATTCACCATCTTCGGCTATGACGACTCCCACGACACCTCATACAAAGTTCGCCAATGGTTCTCCTACTTCACCAACTTGACATACTGCGGCCTGGCATTCTATTTCCTCTTCAGCGCGCTATATACGTTTTCGTACGCGAGGACTGGGAAGGCATGGCTACAGAGTTGGCCGAGGCCGTTGCAGGCTGCGCATGCGATATTCTACACCACGATTGTCACGTTCCCTTTCTTGGTGACGATCGTCTATTGGGGTGTGCTGTACAAGAACCCTTGGTTTCCCGTTGCTGAGGAAGCATGGTCTAATGTACACCTGTTTCCGCCCTTTCTCAGTCGAGAGGATATATGCTAATACACCACGATCACAGATATCGCAACATGCCCTCAACTCCTTCTACGTCCTCTTTGAAATCTTCCTCACGCGCACCAGCCCTCCTCCGCCACTGCACCTCCTCTTCCTCGTCATCCTGCTGGCTCTCTACCTAGCCCTTGCCTACCTATGCCGTGCTACCGAGGGGTTCTACGTCTACAACTTCCTCGATCCGATCACAGGCAAAGGACATGTCGCTGGTTATTGCGTTGGTATCTTGGTTGCTGCTTGCGTGATATTTGGAATTGTCTGGTTTGTGATTTGGCTTAGGAACAAGGCGACGCAGAAATTGGGGAAATTTGCTCATGGACGGAGTTCGAAGAGAAAAAATGGGTCTGTGGAAGATGGGGAGGGAGAAGTAGTGGAGATGAATGCGCAGATTTTGGGGAAACCTTAACCCAACGTAGAAAAATTGGACATAAGACAAGTTTACACACTCTTGAAGTGCAGACCCCTCAGATTCTAAAGAGCGTGCTTTAGCCCATAAACCAAGGCAATTCTCGACTATGGACAAGCCTAAAATTGACGATGAATTGGCCCATCCTGACTATTGGAACCAGCGTTGCAAGGATGCAAATGGCCGTGAGGACCTAGAGACGTACGTCTGGTATCGCACGTGGGAACACCTGGGACTATGGTTTAAAGAGCACTTGACAATTGGGCACAAGCAGCCGAGGGTCCTGCATCTGGGTTGCGGTAACAGCGTGCGCTCTCTCAGTCCGCTCCGTGCATAGATTGATGAAGGCTGACAGTAACATCACTAGACTCTGACGGCCGACCTAAGCAAGCTTGGCTTCCACAAGCAGAACAACATCGACTTCTCGGAGGTGGTAATAAGAGCCATGGAGGCCAAATATGAAGAACTCGGTGCGGGATGGAAGGTTATGGACGTGCGTAAAAGACTTTGGGCCGCAGACATTCGACATCGCTATCGTATCCTGCGTCCCCTGACTCCGGCTCGTGCCTTTATCGTATATGTATAGTCTTTGCTAGTGGGAGGTGGAAGTTCGGAAAGGAAAACGGGTCATGTCCAAATTATCGAGTGCCAAGAGTATCTATATTTAGTCCTGGATTGAGAAACTAGGCAAGATAGGCAAGATGTCGTCGCTGAAAGAGTCCTTGAACTTGAATAAGGCCGTAAAGCCATCCATCGTTTGAATTGTAAGCTCCGTTCGCAAAGTTTTTGTTTTAGATGCCATACGTTGCTAAGTCAGCGTATTTTGAAAACTACAACTCGGAAAAGCGAGGATCTTGCTTTCCTTTTAGCATTGCGGCGAGCTAATAAGCGCATATGAGAAGAATGGTGTTGATATTGCATGTTTTTGCTAAATCTATGGAGTGTTACGGCCCTGGCCTGACCTTCCATGGTCTTCCACCACTAGCCCTATTGGGCCTAGCTCAGGGGCTGCCGCAGCCGCCCACCTACATAGATCCTTCGTCGCGCCCATATGGCCTTCCTTCCTTAGATTCTATATCATCGTCTATTCTACCCCTATGACTTGACTCTAGGCCGGCCCTTGACATGGAGTCGCGTGCGGAAGTAAACACTATTTCATGGGCCCAGGCCTGTGAAATAGTACGCTAACCGCTTTAGGCTTAGCGCCAGTGGCACCGCCACCACATAATGCTAACGGCGTCAAAATGCAGACGTTGGAAGACTAGCAGCTCATGAACATGCTCGCCTGACGTACAGCACTCGTCCTCTTTATGAGTGCTAATAAATCGTATTACTCTTTCTACTCTAGGAGCCGTTCGTTATTCCATCTATATTCTAAGCGCCACTACTTTTCCCCCTCCCCTTCCCCCAACGACCGTCCGACAATTCAATAGGTAGCCCTCCTCTTGCTACACACTACAGCGGGCATAGTTTATTTTACACTCGATCACTTTTGATCTATGTAGCCATGCAGCCGGGTTGGGTTCAGCCGCAGCATTGAATCAATGCCATCTAATCAACAAGAAGGATGCTAAAACCTCCGATTTGAAAAGTCTTTTCATCTGATAAGTACCAGGTCGTTTCCCGGTGCTCTCAGCTCTGGATCACGGCAAGCTGTCATCCATTCTCTTCCATGAAGCTAAAACCATTTGGGCGCCTCAGTGAAAGGGAAGTTTGTAATGCAGATAAGTCCTTCCTACTAAAGATTATGAAACTTGATCCCAGACCGACCCACCGCGAAGGAGCTCCTATGTGATGAGTGGTTCACTGAGAGTCCTGAAAGGACTGTTGGATGGTACTCAAAAGAGGGCTGGCAGCAGCTGCTACGGCAGCAGTAGCAACAAGAAGAAGCAGGTTCAACATCGAGAAGTGGAGAACTTGTTCCGTGAGGGTAGAGACTGAATTCTTTAGGATCTCGTATTTGCAGTTCAGAAACTCGTCGCAGAGTTGATGGCAATTGTCTGAAATCATAGCCTGACCCTGATATATTTGCATCTTATCTGCATTTGCAATCCCTCTGCATTTACCCCCTCTCGCAGTTGCTATCAGCCATCTTAGTCAAATTATTTGAGATACATAAATTGCAATATAGTAAATGCAAAAGTCATTAGCTAGCGACGCCACGAGCTTGCTGTCCGGCGAGAATGCTACTGAGTGGACAAAGCGAGAGCTCGCGAACTCCTCCGAGTAGAAACCTCATTACTCGTCTCCACTGACTGTGATCTGGACCTCGTTCCCTTTCTGGTCGAGTAGAAGTTTCATTACTTTTTCTCCGCTCGACTTATTCCCCGCTGCTGCTGTGACCACGCCTTTTGTGATCTGGACCTCGTCCCCTTTCCGATCGAGTAGAAGCTTCATTATTTCTCCTCCTCTCCACACATTCCCTGCTGCTGCTATAATCACGCCTTCTGTGATCTGGACCTCGTCCCCTTTCCGGTCAAGTAGAAGCTTTATTATTTCTCCTCCCCTCGACTTATTCCCCGCTGCTGCCGTGACCACGCCTTCTGTGATCTGGACCTCGTCCCCTTTCCGATCGAGCAGAAGCTTCATTATTTCTTCTCCGCTCCACTCATTCCCTGCTGCTACTGTGATCACGCCTTCTGTGATCTGGACCTCGTCCCCTTTCCGATCGAGCAGAAGCTTCATTATTTCTCCTCCCCAGAATCCATACCCCGCTACTACTGTGACCACGCCTTCTGTGATCTGGACCTCGTCCCCTTTCCGGTCGAGTAGAAGCTTTATTATTTCTCCTCCCATCGAAATATTCCCTGCTGCTGCTATAATCACGCCTTCTGTGATCTGGACCTCGTCCCCTTTCCGGTCGAGCAGAAGCTTCATTATTTCTCCTCCCCTCGACTTATTCTCTGCTGCCGCTGTAATCACGCCTTCTGTGATCTGGACCTCGTCCCCTTTCCGGTCGAGTAGAAGCTTTATTATTTCTCCTCCCATCGAAATATTCCCTGCTGCTGCTGTAATCACGCCTTCTGTGATCTGGACCTCGTCCCCTTTCCGGTCGAGTAGAAGCTGCATTATTTCTCCTCCTCTCCACACATTCCCTGCTGCTGCTATAATCACGCCTTCTGTGATCTGGACCTCGTCCCCTTTCCAGTCGAGCAGAAGCTTTATTATTTCTCCTCCCCTCGATTCATTCCCCGCTGCTACTGTAATCACGCCTTCTGTGATCTGGACCTCGTCCCCTTTCCGGTCAAGTAGAAGCTTCATTATTTGTCCTCCCCTCGATTTATTCCCCGCTGCTGCTGTGACCACGCCTTCTGTGATCTGGACCTCGTCCCCTTTCCGGTCAAGTAGAAGCTTCATTATTCCTTGATCAAATAATATTACAATTTGAATTACCGCTTCTTCTGTGATCTGAACCTCAGTCCCTTTCCGGTCGAGTAGAAGCTTCATTATTTCTCCTCCGCTCGATTTATTCCCCGCTGCTGCTGTAATCACGCTTTCTGTGATCTGGACCTCGTCCCCTTTTCGGTCGAGTAGAAGCTTCATCATTTCTCCTCCCCTCGATTTATTCCCCGCTGCTGCTGTGACCACGCCTTCTGTGATCTGGACCTCATCCCCTTTCCGGTCGAGCAGAAGCTTCATCACTTCTTTATCACATGATCTTGCAATCTTGACTACTTCTTCTTCCATGATCTGTGCGTCACCCCCTTCTCGTCTAAGTATATCTGCCATCGCCTCCCACTTCTCCGCTTCCTCCAAATGGCCTTGATCTCTGTACATTGAGGCTAGGTTGGCCATGCTGCTTGTCCTGTCTGGATGGTCTTCTCCTTGCACCCGCTTTCTCGTCTGTATCACTTGCTTAAACCGCTTCTCTGCCTTCTTCCATTGCTTCATTTTCTTGTATATCAGTGCGAGCTTCTCCATGCCTGTTAGCGTGCGTAGGTCCTCTTTTCCAAAACCCCTCTCATAGCCTTCCACGGTTTCTCGAAACCTTTCTTCTGCCTTTTCATACTCTACCGCATCTTCTAATATCAGCGCTACGTTCCATAATCTGGTCATCTTGTCTGAATGACCTCCAACTTCTCTGTCCGGATGCTTAGCCACTCGACTCCTTATCAACGTTTCGTATTCGTATTCTTGATCTTGCAAGTTTCCCTGGAACCTTTCCCAGTCCCAGACAAGTAGAAAGTCGCGCGAGAAGGATGCTATTGGCTGTTCTGGCTGTCCGACACTTCCATTCTCCGTTCCTGGAGGAGTAACTGTAATCATAATAACAGAAAAGTGATCCTTGCAGGGCCTGATAACCGTAGGCTTTAAAGATCCTTGAAGAAAGCAGACGAGATCACCCACCTGGATGGACTTCGCCGAGGTAAGGAGAGTCCACTCCCTCCCAGGTCCCATGTGTCCAGATACATTCTTTGATGTGATAACCATCTGCTGTCTGTCTTCTCCTTTCGAGGACACCTGGCCAAGAATACAACCCTTGCTCTTGATGACTGCCATCTCCGTATCGGCCCAAGTCTTCACAGATACCTGTCCACCGAGTAGGAACCTGACAAGTCGCTCCAGGAGTATCTTCCACGGAGTTTTGTAGTCGGGCAATAAGTCAGCTGCGATGGGATCATCAGAGCTCATACCAAGCAAGGCAAACACCTTATCGTGGCGCATACTAGCCTCGCGGGTGTGGTACATCTCTATCAGCTCGCCTAGTGGACGTATGCGTAGGGAGAACCTGCCTGATGAACTCGATACTTTTTTTCGTCGGAATACTGCTCCTCTAATGAGGGAGGTTGCTGGACGGATCAGACCCTGCAAGTTTGGAGAATCTTTGTAAAGGAGGTTAAACGATCTTGAGTTTAGAGCCGCGCAGAATGCGTATCCGTCAATCTCCGTAGATCCACACTTGACTAGGATATTTCGAGCGGCGGCAACCTCCTGAAGTACCTGAATCAACCTTATTAGTGATGTATATCGATACTGTTGAATGTCTGCTCCCTTACCCAGATGCGCTTAAACCACGACCGTTGAAGCAATGTGAGGATTGCTTGCTTGGTCGGTTCGTTGACCAAGGGCTCGGACATCTCGTCTGCAGCAAGGCGTATTTCTTCGAGCGCTAGATCGCTATCGTTTTCTGCCTCTCCAAGCCAAACGATTACACGGCTTGCTTTACTGTAGATCTCAGACATATACTGAACTTGCATTCCCTTCTCTTCCATGTCTCCTTGGTTGATGCAAATAGCATCTACCCATATGATTCGGTCAATAAAGCGATCTCGAAGATATGATAGTGCTGTGTAAAGGTTTATTGTGATGAGCAAGTCATGCTTATCTATGGAGCTAGACCGAAGATTGTTCGAATCGCCCCATACGTAGGATAAGGCCTCGTATAGATGTGTCCCTTCTCCTAACTCCTGCAGAGGGTAGTCGAAGAGCAGGCATTCTATAGGGGCGTTTTCATCAGTATGCGCCATTAGGCGAAGCAAGCGAATACTGCCAGGCCCCGGCAAAGGAGAATAACGGTACTTATTCTCGGGGTTGTTGTCAGCGTCATTCCGGAGTGTCTGGGGCGTGGAAAGAGCCAGACATAACTGATCCTGTTTCTTTTTCTTCAGGCTTTGGACATATTTGTGTGTCTGTTTGCGTGTTGCTGGCGAATTTATATCCTCGCTAGCATTCCTTGGCTCAGTTGGCCTTATGGAACCGTTCTCGCGGAGTTTGCTTGACGGCATCGCCTTATTCGCTTCCACTAAGGAAGCTTCGTCATTTCCGAGGCCGTCGGAAGCTCGGTCCCTAGATTCGTCAAGGGGGCGAACGGAGCCATCTGCCCCGGCTTGTGCTGGGGATTCGGACGTTTGATGGGCGGTGGAAACGATAGGTGACGTAGAGAACGCAGATTCGACAGTTGGCCTGCCCTCGCTTGCTTGGCGCTCGATGGGAACCATAATTTTCAGATTTCGAGGATGGGTTGGGTCGACGGTCCTTGAAGTTGCCACATCGGGCTCGAGCTCAACAGCATGGGCGGGGCAATGCAATGACAAAGCGCCCCCCCCCAACACCACATTTTATATAGAAAACCCAACAAACATCAATATATTAACATATTACGCTCCCACCGTCCCAATTAGGTAAGTATGAAGTCCTAGCTACTATTTATAGACTAATCCTTGGTGTTGCAGGTCTTCTACCGCCCCGCCACCCCTCCCACCCCTTTGCGACGCCTCCTTACTATATAATGCCATACCGCCCAATCGACTCAGTCACTAAATCGAAAGCCGTGGTTCTTCTACATGGCCATTGGCGGCCTGATGCTATCGCTGGGAGGTCACATTGCTCCCAGTCGACGGTATACAGGTGGGAGGGAAGGATCCGGGCCTATGGCTCGCCAAATTTGCCTGGGATCCCTGGTAAAAGTGGTCCACCGCGTCGAATACATACCGCTGCGAAGAAGAGCCTTCTCGAATGGATCAATCAGAACCCTTGGGCGTACCAGGACGAGATGGCGGAGTACCTCGTTGAAGAATAGGACATAATGGCCAGCCAGCCAACTATCTCCCGACTCCTAGAAGAGTATAGAATCAGCCATAAGCAGGGTCAGCGCGTTAGTAATAATCAGAGTCAGATGTTGAGAAACGCCTGGATTGCTTTCGCTGCAGACGTCACCGCCGAGCAGCTTGTTTTCCTGGATGAGACTCTCTTCAAGGCGCAGAGTTGCTGGAGATCTATGGCTTATGCACCGATTGGCGATCCAGCTCGGTGGCAAGATGATATAAGAAGAGGAGACACCTGGAGTGTATTGCCAGCATATACGGTTGAGGGTTATTCACCATGCACGGGTGTCCGCAAGGGGTATTTCAACGCTGAGCACTTTTTGCAGTGGCTTGCAGACGTCTTATTACCTCTATGCAATCCATTCCCTGGTCCTCGCAGTATATTATGTCTGGACAACGTCAGCCTGCACCTGGATGCGCGTTGTTGAAGCCAAAGGATGCCTCCTCAAGTTCCTGCCACCGTACTCGCCAGACTATAACCCGATTGAGCTATCATTCAGTGTGTTAAAGGCTTGCATGAGGCGCCATTTCCGGCGATTGCAATCTTCTTTTGAGGGCGACTTTGGGGGTTTTCTGCATTATGCTATAGAGCATAGTAGATGCGATCGATTCGCGGTGGAGCACTTCCGCTATAGTACTGGTGGCTATAAATTTGAGGGCGACTATGAGGCAGTACGCAGGCAAACAGAAGAATACGCATACGGTGAAGATTCTTGACGTTTTGCTTGGAGGTTTTTTGGGAGGTCTGCTGTGGGAGGGTGGCGTACTTGGACTTCTGACTGCGGCTGGGTCTAGCGACAGCGAGGTCAAGGATATCTACAGAAAAAGCACTCTCCTATAGACTTATTATATCAAATAACCTAAAGAGGGCTTGCTGTTCCCTTTGCTCGTTGACGTGTACTGTAGCCCGCAATAAAGCGTCTCGAGGGCGGTGTTCGTAAATACTTTATATGTAATATGCGGTGCAGGATCTCTGGCGGCGGCGAGCTCTGACAGCAGCAGGAGTCGCTATATCTCTTTAAAAAACCACCTACGCATGGGCTTATACTACTAAACAACGTTGTCTGAAGAGGTTTTATTGATCCTTCTATTCGTTAAGTTATAGATCTATATCTACTAAAAGCTCTTTACAACCAAAATCAACCCTATATACCGTAACCCCCAAAGCAATTATAAAATCTCAACCCTAGAAGACTCAGAAACGTCGATTTCTGCAATAAAATCCATAGCAACAAACCCCAATCGGGCCTCGCGCCATATCCCACTTGCTTGCTGCCCTCGGTGAGTGCTCCCACCGCCCTGAGGCCTCCACCACCGACTCCAGTATATATTCTATCTCTTATTCTCGAAAGAAACCTCCTGCTGTACCTTGCAGCTGGTCAGCCGGCTGATTTCGTACTCCGAGCTGTGTGAGGATGCGTCCTGGGCGGAGGATGTCGCGATAGACCCCTTTGAATTCTCTGAGATCCTCTCTAAAACCTCTTATTAGTCCATCTGGTAACCCCAACTCATACGCACGTTTATATAGATCCGAAGAAGTGTCTGACATCTGCTTCAGGGAGTCTATTGTCCATATATTATCTTCAATAATGGCTCGCGCGGTAGCTAGACGTCGCCTCCTCTCGTCACTAGTAGTGGTCGCATTCTTCTAGGCCCAGAAATCATCCATAGCTTGCTCTTCTTCGGTGCGGACAGCTATAGGGCTTGACCGCTGAGGACGTTCTTCTGGCGCAGAGGCAGGCGCAGAGGCAGGACGCGGGTCTGGCGGTGGCGCAACTGGCTGAGGAGTTGGTTGAGGAGTTGGTTGAGGAGGCGGTTGAGAAGGCGGTTGAAAAGCTGGTTGAGAAGAAGGCTGAGGACTATATATAACAGTCCCATATGGTTGCTCTTGACGTAGGTGGCCGTTAAGATTACCGACAGTCTGCTGCATCTGAGCCATCATAGACATCTCCACCTGCTGTTGCATTATCTTCCATATATTCTCCATTGACTGAGCTTGCGTCTGGCGTTGCTCGGTGCGCAGTGAGGTTCGAGATACTGTAGTACACGGTCCCTGGACTTTAGTAAAATGAGTCTGCATTGTATCTGGTGGGTTTTCTAATGTAGCAGATCGTAATCCTCGTGAGATATCCCGAGCCCACTGATCGATCTGACCAAGAGATAGTCTGTAGTGTTGACCATTCGGATGAACCCAATAGTGAGCTTTCTCGTTACTGCAACGGTCACTCGTACAGAGCCATCGATCACTAATCCTGTATAACCAGCTACCTGCTATCTCTTGCTCATCACGAAGATGGACCTATTGCTCCTCCAAGTGAGTCGTTCGCGTGCGCCGTCGACGCGGAGATCGGATAGGATTATCTACCGCATCAATAGGTCTTGTAGAAGGAGGCGTTGGAGGATTTGTGAGAGGTCTTATCCTGCCAATACATTCAACATGAGCTTCTAGAGTATAGCCAGGCTTCCGACGCCACTCCTGTCTAAGCACCTTCTCAACTTTTTGATCCCATTCCTCCTGAATAAGCTCGTTGATCGAGACATAGTGTCGAAGACTTGCTGTTGTCTGATTTTATCGCGACAATAATTCTCTCCAGGTCTTCCTCAAAACGTTGCTTATCCATTGCGTTATAAACCTCAATTGCTAACGCCTCTGCATTAAATTGGCCTCCTATCCAATCATCTTCTCCAATTGGCTGGGCCCACCGACGACAAGAGGTTGGACCTGGATTTCCACCTTGTTTAAGAGCTTTTAATGTGGCCCTGACTCGATAAGGATACGGTCCGTCCTGCCAACTTATGTAGTTTTCCTTGCTCATCGATTTCCTCATCTAGATCTCTTAGTTCTTCTTCTTCTTCTTCTTCTTCTTCTTCTTCTTACTCATCTATATTTCTTTCGCCATTCTCTGGTTCTTCTAGATCTTCAGGTTCTTCGGTTGCAACCCTTAGCTGCTGAGCAGCCTTCTTCTGAGCGTATTGTTGGCGGCGAATTGCAACCTGCTCAGCGAATTGGGTTTGTATAGCGGCCTGGTGAGCTAGCAGCTGCGCCTTCCCTCTGCGAGACGCCTCCAGTGCAGCCTTACGCTCATTGGCAGCAGAGTTCTTCTGTATAGCCTGGAGAACGGTCACTCGTTGCTCAACATCAGAAGGACCCCATCTCATGCGTACTGGCTTGGGGGGTGGCTGGCGCCTAGAACTCCCTCCACCCTTCTCTTTACGCTTAGCCTTTGCAGCTATGCGGGCACTGCTTTCAGCAGCTTGCTCTTCTTCAAACGTGACCTTCTATCCTTTCTGGCGGGAGGGGGTTTGGCGCTGGGGCTGCTGGTCAGGGGGGCGGCGGCGGTGGGGGTGGAGGGCCTGGATCGAGTGGAAGGCATTGCAACACCACCGTATTCGTATAGGGGACGTTTTAAGGCTTCAAAGTCGATGAGTGTGTTGATATATTTATGTTTGTTGATTTTTCTATGTAAAATGTGGTGGGGGGAGCAATGAGTGCTAATGCCAAGCATTCCTACCGAGTGCCAAGAGTATCTATATTTAGTCCTGGATTGAGAAACTAGGCAAGATAGGCAAGATGTCGTCGCTGAAAGAATCCTTGAACTTGAATAAGGCCGTAAAGCCATTCATCGTTTGAATTGTAAAGCTCTGTTCGCAAAGTTTTTGTTTTAGATGCCATGTGTTGCTAAGTCAGCGTATTTTGAAAACTACGGCTCGGAATCCCACGAGCAAGGAACAATATGAGTAAGCGAGGATCTTGCTTTCCATTAGCTGACATGAATCATTACCAACTCACTGTACCTATGTACATCTTCATCTTCAATCTCGGTTAAACTGTCACTTTCACTGTGAGGAATTCTCAAGTAGCGCCGCGGTGCCCTGCTTGCCTAATCTCAGCGCCCAACTCAGCGGCGTCCGACCTTCATTATCTGTAGCCCATGCGTCTATCCCTTCAGTGGCTAGAAGCGTCTGTAACATCTCCCTGTTACCATAGCCCGCGGCCCAGAAAAGTGCCGTACGGCCATTGTGATCCTTGTGATTCACATTGACCAGACCAGTGTCAAGTAGCGTAGCAATAGTCGTGCTGTTAGGAGCTTCCAATGCCCAGAATAGTGGTGTCCACTTAGATTCGTCCTCTTCGTCCACGCCTGGGACTTTGTATTTGATCAGTTGCTTTATGGCATCGTTTTGTCCGGTCCAAGCTGCCCAGCCGATGGCATTTCGTCCTGTGTCGTCTTTGTGCGAGTGAGATGTGTCCAGCCTTTTGCTCCGCTTCAGCTGTTTGATGACTGGCGTATGACCGCGCGCCGCAGCCCAAGAGAGAGGGGTTCGGCCAAGATCGTCTGCGCGATCCACGTCCGTGCCAGGGATCCTGAGAAAGGTGGCCACGACATCTTCATTGCCTTCTTCTGCTGCCCAAGAGAATGGTGTCCGTCCGTGGTTGTCGACATGATTGACATCTACTCGATGGTCAGAAGCCAACAACCGGGTCACAATTGGGTGATGCCCATCAACTGCCCAAAATAGCGGAGTTCGCCCTCGGCTATCTTCTACGTCAGCCTTGGTGCGCTCATCGCTCAAGAGCAATCTGACAGGCTCGGTGTGACCATTGCCGGCAGCCATGGACAGAGGCGTTCTGCGATCCTTGCCTTCAAAGTTGATGTCGACACGGTCATCTGCAGCTAGAGCTTTTACTACATCGAAATGCCCAAACTGGGCAGCTGTGCAGAGAGAGCTTTGGCGGTCGACTGTCTTCGAATCAGGCTTCACGGCCGTTTGCAGTAATCTGAGGACAGAGTGGAAATTTCCATTCCTAGATGCCCAGTATAAGGCACTTGCTAGACTGTTGTCATTCATCGATGGTGTCTTGTTGAGTATAGTCTCCAGGGAAACATGGTGATTGAAAAAGCCGGCGACGACCAGTGCGTCGAAATCCGAAGGGAAAGACATATTAATGCCTTTGGTGGTCCACAAGAAACGAAACCAGTTGGAGAATGCTGTTGTATGCTTCTCCGAGAGACGAAGGGCCAATTCTCTCACGCTTTGCGGAGCAATGTCTTGACTTTCAGCAAAGTGTCGGGCCCAGCTTGTAGCGGAGTATTCAAACAAGCTGAAGCGCTGTGCAATGGTTGTACAAGCACCCGCGTCGAGCTCCTCATTGTCCTGGAGTAGAGTCCCGAAGATGTTCATACTATCATCTAGGTCCTCAATTCCTTCATGGTCATCTATCGTGGGCTGTGACGAGCCGTCACTGGAACTCGATCTGTTCTTTGCATATAGGTCCTCCGAGAAATCGTCGAGTGATAGATATGTCATACCTGCAGAAGCGAGGAACAGGTTCGCCTGTGGCATGTTCATGTGATACTGTGTAGAGAGCTGTTGATCGGGTATCCTGCGGATCGATGTGCAAAGGAACTCTTTCAAGGAGATGTGGACCAAGTAAACTTTTGAGTCTGATATTCTCACCAACGGTCCTAAAACGTTATGGATATCAGCTCTGATGTTCGTTCGAAGATGGTGTCGTTCCATGTCTGCGAGAGTACGACGTCCCGTCTCAGCTGTCCTAGACGCCGCATCGATGATGCTAACTTCATCAAGAGTCAGTGGCCTGAAGGTCGCGATCATGAGGCGCAGTAAGTTGGTGGCAAATTCCTGCTGTCCAGCTTGCACCTTATTAAGGAACCGCTCATACGTTGCTTCTAGATCTCGAGGCATTTCTTCAAGTATCCGGTGAAAGTCTTCAGGCGCTGTGGTAAGCTCTTCGTCTAATATGTCCAACGCAAATTTTGCCCATAGAAAAGTTCGATCCGCATTCTTACTCAGAGATCGTTCCAACAAAAAAATGGTCTCTTGCTTCGCTTTCGTCTTTTTCGCGATTTTCTCGACGCGCTGGCTAATCACCAGTCGTACATCGGCATCAATCTCCTGTCGTTCCTCGAGATGTAAAAGATGCGGCTCATAATTGGTGAAGCAATCAGTGATCGTCAAGTAGGGACGAGACGTAATCAGGAACCTAACACATCGGGAAGTCGTAGATCTCAACCGGTCTATCAAATTTGCAATACTTTGTACAAGACGGCTTCTACTGGTCTTCTCACATTCGTCCAGTGCGTCGATGATGATGTTCGCAGGACCAAGGTGAACGTCACTGGCAATGGCACAGAATATCGACCAGAGGCGGTCGTATGACTTGAGTAGATGCTCTCCATTTCTGTCATAATCAAGCAAAGGTTTGACGTGTCCAATTAGGTCTCGGCGTTCCATCAAGATTTGGAAGATCAAGCTTCGTAGGACGGCCTTTGCATCCCTCTGATTCTCTATTGTGTCGTTACAGAAGAAGAAACACACAAGCGGATCTCGGCTGGCGGACAACCCCTGGGATCCCAGTTGCTCCGTGAGATAGGAAGAAAGGATTGTCTTTCCGCAGCCAGGGTGTCCAGTGATCCAGAGCATTGTGACCTGATTTTCTGTTGCCCACGCATCGTATTGAGGATGTTTCAGGATCCATTGGCAAGTACCCGCAACGCGTGCTGGCAAGCTTGATCTGTAATCTCGAATATCGACGTCATTGAATATCCTCACACACCTGCAAATTTTGAGTCAGTAATGCTCTTCGAAGAAACAGTTTCGACCAAAAGTAAAGCCTCTGGAGCATACAAATGCGTACTAGAAATGAATTTTTGAGCTAGGTAAGAACTATTTCAGGGAAACAAGAAGTTGACTGCGCAGCAAAAGCCCGGTCTCAAGATCTGAACGGAGGACATAAAAGGCTATTTCAGAGCGGGCTCCGTGCCAAAGAAGCAAGACAAAGATATTTTCAGCTTATCTTGGAGCACCGCTTGTGGCGAAAGTCAAGTCTCAGTAACAGAGCATAGGAGGTAGAACGCCGTTTGCAAGTGGGGTTCTTGCCAAAGCAATGCCTTGGGAGCAGCGAATAGACGTAACTGAAGGTGACACTCCCGAAAACGGACTCACGCTTTCTCTGATTCCGCTAGGGCTAGAGAAAAGCATCTCAGTATTGAGTTTGGATCGCTCATATTAGGAATGCCTACGTACACGGACTGCTAGTTGCTTCGCTATAGACCTCTCTAATCACGCCCAATACTTCGTTGTAATTCGGGTCGGATGGAGCAAATCGGCACATCTCCGTATGATCTGCGTGTATGGGTATTGTACGTTCGCCTTTTATGGCCATAATTGCGGAATCTTGGTCAACAATCTGGAGAAACTTTAATCAGCTTTACTCTCGTGGAATGGCTTTGAACCCAGGGCAAGCGAAGTAGAAACCTCTTACCAATCTGCCTAGTGGTACCTTCTCCTCCAACTCGTATAGCGTGACGATTTGTAAACCGTCTAGAAGGTGGCTAAAGTCTTGGGCGACGTCTCGTAGGGTTGGAGAGTTGGCATTCAACGCTGCGAGCAAATCACTCCTTGTCCCCCCCACGAAAGGCCGTGACCCAGAGCCTTTCAGGCACAGATCCACCATGTTACCTAAGAAAATTCCCATATCTGGAGTCCCTCTAGCTCCTCTATGCGGTGTGCCGAAGAAAAAGATACCGATTGTACTCTCCAAAATCTTGGAATATATAGCATTCCGATACGCCAGAATCAAAGCTTGCTTGCAGACGATACCCCCTAGGCTATGAGCAATAAAAATGATGGGCCGTTTTTCTTGGCCACCTCTGGCGGAATTGAGACAGACAAGCAGTTTCATGGCATAGTCTCGTATTTCGGCTTTTGATCTGCTGAAAAGTAAATGGGAAGGATAACCGTACGTATATATGCGAGCTCCGGGAAGATCCTTGGGGAGTCGATCTTTCAGCCAGAGACTTTGAGTTCTCTGGTGGGTCCAAGTGTTGTATGCATCTCCGTTAAGGCCATGTATCGCGACAACATCAACCTTGGAAGATTCTCTGTTGTTCTCATCCTCGTTCAGCTCGCCATTACTAAGGACAAAGAGACCTAATCTCTCGCTCGTCTTTGGTGCAGCCGCCTCGTCTTCCCCATCTTCGCGCCTCTTCGATGCGCTTCTCTTGTGAACGGCCGCCTTAATGGATCGCCACATCTCGAATAGACACGACACGATGGTTTTAGGGGCTTATCGTTGAGAGAGTCCCGCGCATGGTGTGCTGGCGCTCAGTCCTCTTAACAAGATTTCTTCGCATGACAAAAATGTAGGACAGCAATGGACAAATGATGCGCAGAGCAGTAAGTGACAAATATATACATATGTACTGATACACACGTAAGGCAGAGAATTAGCCTTGGAACATAACATTGCCTATATTAGGCACCGTCAGCGCAGAAATCGCAGCAGAGCGCCACACCATTCCCGCACCTTTGCTGTGCCCAATGTCTGCATGCTGAAGTAATAATGATTGGCCCTCCGATATTAAAGGAATGGCAAATGCACGATTTAGTACCCATTGGGAATCCCTGCTTGACGATTGGTGCCCGCTGATTTTTTTTTGCGGCGCTTATGCACCGACGGAGTCTGGACCTCTGCCATTAGAAGCCCACATTTCTTTGAAATTGCTGAATCAAGCTCCTAGCGAGAAGTTGGACGCTCGCAATAAATCCTTTCATCAAATCGCCGAACACCAGCTCTTCCAAAGCGGTGGTGTAGATACGAGTACTTGTACTCCACCTCTCTAATGGGGTACTGTTCATGGTAGTCACGACGCTCGGGCTAACGATCCTCTGGTAGTTAGCTAGTAAAGCATAGTAGCTTGTCGACTATCCTTTGGATTAGATGCTACACCTTACACCCATGAGTCGCTAAGCTACACTTCCATGGGAAGGAGTTTCGATCAGTCACACTTGCAAGATTCTTAAGGCTTAGCTATCTTGGTAGATACCTCTCCTGGGTGGTCAATATCTTTCCCTGATTTCTCCGCAAGCACGACCAATTTTATATCCCCCAGCTCTCTCGATAGCAGCTAACAAGCACCGGGTCTAGTCAATACAACTTACAACCCCCCTCTTGATTTCTCTGCAAGCACGACCAATTTAATACCCCCCAGCTCTCTTAATGGCAACTACTAAGCACCGGAACTGGTCAACGCAGCCCACAGCCCGTCCGCTCTGGATTAAACATCTGGTATCTACGACGCCTACGGCCCTTCTGCTCCGCTTGATTCCTTTGTCGATGCGAATGCTTTATCCCATAGGCATGGATTATGGTCTTGCAATAAACCCGTTCAACAGCAGCGGAGGTGCTCCTTATCTGAGCTACACGGATCAAAGTTTTTGGGGCCGAGCTCCATTTTCTATGTATCAGTCCGATGTGTACCCTAATTACTTGCCTTCTGGGCCTGCGGTACCAATTCCAGGCTTCGTGATCGAACCCTCTGTCCAGGAGGACCCAGCAGGGGTCAATTCTCTCTCACAATACAACCAGCAGCCTATGCTGGGCGGTTTCCACCAGCTTCCATTTCGTGAACGGACTACGCCCGATGTCGACGTAAGCCTCGTTGATTCTAACACAACCCTAGCCCCCGCAACTGCCAGAACAGATTCGCATCGTGATTGGTCTCGAGATGAGCAGCAGAGCATCGCTCGTCATATGAAAACCACAAAGCCCAGTATCCTAGCAGTGCACTTGGCAACGTCAAAAGCTATTGGTAAGGTAAATACGTCGTTTCGTTGCCGGAAAGAGATGTCAACACAAAAGAAAAGCAAAGTTAAAGCAAGAAGAGCCATTAGCGCATGCGGTCTCTACAAGAGAGACCGCCAGGAAGTAAGTTTTACCTAGCCTTGACTAACTTTGGATGATGTCTAATCAGCCGTACCTATAGTGCTATGGACCTGAAGGGTCTTGCGATCGCTGCACAAGGGTTATGGGACCGGTACTCGCGCCTCATATCTGTCTAACTGGTTTGCAAATTCACCGCAGTAAGATTCCCGGTACGTACAAAGCAATCCGATTCGAGTGCATAGCTTAGGACTAACGACTGCAATAGATATATATGACGCTGCGTCAAGAACCATTGTCACTGTGGGCTGGATACTTCGGTCAATGTATGGCCCTACCAAGCAGCTGGTACTCCGTCATCCTCCTTAAACCGTTGGCAAAAAAACCGTCTTTATACCAGGAAATGCGACTCTGGAGATTGGAGTGCGTATGTAGGCGCAAGATAGCCAAAAGCAACAGGGATGGATCGAGTCTACCGATTCATCACTAGCAGGAGCGGTGGCGTATTCAAGAGACAGTATCCTATATCGTGGTGGCGACCAAAAGCCAGAATTATTTGCTAAAGTACCCCCGATTTTTGGATATACGTCACCGGGAATTGGGGTAAGACAGGAATGTGCGATAGTGCCTAGCAGTCTCCCTATGATTGAGGACCTTGATACTTGGGGCAGAGAAGATTTGGATGTTAAGTATAGATATTTCCTAGACGATTTGGAATGTGTTATGGACTCCTTCCTTCAGGCCTACTGTAATATATCCCTACCTTTGCCGATGGTAAGTCGTAACTAATAAAATTCGCCGCTATACTAACATTCTCGTAGCGCGATTATGCCAATGCTGTTCTTACGATTGTGAGCCTATCTAGGTTCCATGATGATCGCCGGCCAATTATGAATTTCGAAGGCTCTTGGTCCTAAAACGAACCGTAGCTTCATTATGCCAATACTTTACTCTATGGAATAATCTCCCCTTTATACGGATGCCTGACCTGGTTCGAATCCAATTGTACCTGCTCGCAGCCGAAGGCATAACAGAGACTGAAAAGCGGCTGCTTGGAATTTTGGACGAACAGATAAAAGGATATGAACGCAAAGGCCGCCATCCCCACTCGGTGATGCTTGGAGTATTTATTAGAAGACTGTGCCTCAAATACAGGCGCAGGCTCAGCCGATATAGGCGCTTCACAGGCAGGTTCCCATTCGTCTTACTAGATCGCCAAGTAATGCTGACTGGGAGACCTAGAAACTCGGGGATCGCAGAGCGCGCCGAAAAAGCAAAATTCATGTTTGACGGCTGCATTTCGGCTTACAGCAGAGTCTATCGGAAGGACCAGTCGCCATACTCTTCAAGCTGGCGCCTGAAGGACCATAGCAAGGACTTGGGGGATGACCCTAGGCTCATTAAGATATTCGGTCACATAAGGAGAGCGGAGAGGAAGCACTATACGTTCTAAACGCGTCATGAGACCAAGTCCACTCGTAACTAATAGTAACAGGTGAGACCCTTGACGAAAACAACGAGGATGATAAAGCGCTCAAGGACCTGCTTCTTAGTCCTAAGGTGAAAGAGAGGGACGTGAAGAGTTGGAGTAGATAGGATGGTGTGGAGCCTGCAGGCGGAAACCTGCGTCGACAGTGTAGCCAAAATTTCGCTTGGTGCTTCTGCAGCAACGGAAATTAAGGTTTGGCATCTTCTCTGTTATTTCCTACCGTATTGCGGGCGTTGGTGGAGAAACAGGTGTTTTGAAGTAGGTAGACTCTGGAAGAACCCCTAGTTGATAAAGTCTTGGTATTTTCGATATCATTGACAAGAGGTTTCTTACTAGCCTGGCCAATGGTCACGTCTCTCCTGTTTCGTAGAATGTGACTACAGTAATACGACCTAAAAGATGCCTGAACGATGTGGAGATATCGCGCAAAACTTGCACTAAATTTGAAGGTTGATATTTTCTGGTCGTCTTTCCAGTGAGAAGTCGGGCGCCTGACGCTCTGAGACCCAGATCGAACAAGTCTCCTAAGGGGATACCCATACGTGGAGTGCCTCTGGCTCTTTTGTGGGGTGTGGCAGAGATGAGGATACCAGTAGTGCTTTCTGATATCCTTGAGTAGGCAGGGTCTATCTGCGCTGATAGCAGTGCTTGTTTCAAGACAATGCCCCCAAGACTATGCGCGATGAAGATGATAGGCCGTGTTTTTTTGCCAGCCAAACACTGTTAAAATATGCAAGTAATTTCAGGGCGTAATCGGATATTAAGGCTTTTGATTTGCTGAAAACCAATTGCGAAAGATCTGTAAGTGAGTATGTGTGCTCCTGGAATGTCTTGTGGTAGCATATCTCGAAGCCAGAGTTTTTGACTCTTGCTAAGGGTCCACGTGTTATATGCATCTCCCTTGAGGTCGTGTATCGCAACAATATCGACTTCAAAAGGTTCTGCGTCGGTGTCATCCTCCCCCAACTCTCCAGTGCTAAGGGGATAAAGGCCAGGCCGCTCGCTCCTTTTGGGTTCGATCGCTTCATCTTGACTTGCTTCGCGCTTCCCTGAGGCACTTCTGTTGCGAACGGCTCTTTTGATGGATCGCCACATCCGGAAAGGACTCGAGATAGATGTTTCAAGATTGCATTAAATCGCTGAGACCTTCGAGCTCCTGGTTTTCCTGGCTTCCGTAGGTATATTTTTATCGCTGTTTTCGTTCGGGAAAGGGAGCAGGGGCCGCTTCAAAAGGAGCACGGAGGGAGCAGGAGCGAGCACTAAGGGAGCAGCAAGGGAGCACTATGGGGCAGTGCAATGGCGTAGTAAGTGGGAGCCTGAAATGGCTTCCTTGGTCTCGGTTTGAGCTGCCCTCGCTGCTTCTCTGCTGCCTAGACTTCGCCAATTCGCCCCCCGCATTCACTGAGCCTTTCAACAGGGGCTGTGTTGCAGAAGGGTGAACCCGAGCAATAAGGATGCCTGACATATATCTCGCAAGATCCTTATAGCTTGTCGGTATCCATCAGAACCTGGCGCCGGTAATTAGTATCTATTGAGCTGGGCTTGAACTCTAAAGATGTATCGAAGTCTTGGGTAAGTGCGAGGCTGACTTACATTTTACTGAAAAGCGACGAGCCTTGCATTGCACTCGCTTGGCTTGGGTGCAAAGACACGAATTTCTTTCAGCCTCCTGTTGAGAAGACCGTGTCTCCATCCACCGTGTACAAGTCGCCATATACTTATTCCACTAGCTGGTTCGAGCAACAACGCAACACCTCGCGCAACTTGCACTCAGCTTGTGCTAACGCCACCCGAAAGTGCAGGACTGAACCTTGGTGTCTCTAGGAAACAGCCCTGCAAGCACGGAAAACCTAAGGCCTTAAAAAATAGCACCCAAGCAAGTCCACGAGGTCATCGATTTGGCGCTGTTTCCACGCTCACCAAAGAAAAGAAAAGCTCATTGCTTTGGTTGGTGACCGTCATACTCAACTCTCGACATTCCAATTGTTTTTTTCGCGACACCTTTTGTTCACTGGCGAATAGAAGAATCGTAACCAGCAGATGCTTCAACCGATATCAAAAATAAATCCTGATATCCTGCTACTACCTGATGCTTATTCTCAACCCACCATGTGCTTGTGAATATTGAATGTAAGCATCGCATTCGAAAACCTCCCGCTACTCGACCACCTTGAACCTCATCTCCCCTCCACTCTTAAATTTGATCCCCTCCGTCCTCCCCAATCCCATCCCCCCCCTCTCCCCCGCATATTTCATAACCTCATCAATCGTATCCTCACTCCACCATTCCCACATCTCTCCCAAATGCCGCAATACATACTCCTGCCCCACCCGCATCCCCTGGCCCCCAAACTCCGTCAGGCGCTTCGCATCCAACGTTCTCGTCTCTGTGTAGGTCTCGTCGATCCTCAAGAACTCCTCCTCCTGCCACGGTCCATCTAAATTATCCTCGATCTGCTCAGGTCCGATACGCGCTCCTGTTTCGGCGTCTAGGATCTCTATGTCGGAGTCATTGCGAGCGACGCGGGGACGTTCTGCTAGGACTGTTATTGCAGCTTGAGGGTCGGTGGAGAAGGTGAGGGTGAATGTAAAGGGAGGGTTGTTTGAGAGCGAAAAGGTTGAGGGGGCTGAGAGCGTGGCGGTAATTTTGGGGGGTGCTGAGGGGGAGGTAAGGGTCGTGAAGGTAACATCGTTATCGCCAACCAGTGTCCAGGTGATTTTGGTTGGTGATGGCGTAGGGATATCTACTGCGGACCATTCGGGGCCGGGGGATAGGGCGTCCAATGACTCTTCACTTGCTGACGGCCAGTGCGTGATGGAGTCTGTCTGATTGAAGCGGAGTCTATAATGGTGGTCTGGAAGGAGCGACGAGGTGTCGAATGCAAGTTCATATGGCTTGGGGGAGTCGCAAGTTGTGAAGGTCACGTATCCACCTCGGTTGGGCTCAAGTCTTAAATATGAAGGCTTCGGGCCCTGACGCAAGATTTGCAGCTGCTCACCGGTGTCATTGTCGATGCATTGCACGATCTGGTCCGAATTGATGGACTGGAATTGCTTGATATCCTGCAAACCATTCTTGAGAAATAGGACAGGCTCCTTGCCGTTACGGAGAGTGAGCAGGACTACGAAATCGAACCGAGGGTTGCCAGATAAGTAACAAACCCTCGTTGCTCTCATTTGAACCTCGACTCGGAGTCCGGTCTCAAGCGCCATCTCGCTTGTCTCTGGAGTAGATATCGGGGTCAGTATTTCTTCTTCTGGCGTTGTTTTCGTTGCTGAGAATGGTGTTCCTGGCTCCCAAGACCGGTTTTACGACACTCAACAGAGCCACGGAAGAGGCAAAACGGGCTCGAAAACCTACTTGACAAAAGGCAGCCGTTGCCAATGTCGATTCTCGATCATCGAGAGAGGGACTTGGCATCAGTCAATGATGTAAGACTAACGACTGCCCGTACTGTTTCAGGACCTACCCGCCTCACTGATCACGTTCGCAAAAATCGGCTCATGATGCGTTCACGGCAGCCTGAAAGCATTCAAGTGCCTCATGCGGAATGCTGTGACTCGCACCATGTAAAAATTAGGTTAGATTATCTTGTTTTAGCCCCGAGCCACAACCCTACCGGCAACCCTTTTAATTTAGAAAAGCATAAATGAGGCACGACCGGCAATTTTTAATATAGAACCTCTGTACCTTATGCATCTGATTGGAGAGATCCATACCGATCTCCCTGAGGATGAAACGTTAAGCTGCTATAATGGCTTGGAGATGATGCTGTTCGTATACAAGGACCAAACACTTCAGCGACGTGATGGCTACTGCGCCCGACACGATGCGTCACCGCATGCCAATGGTCCGGATCGAGGTTTCTGTCCACCACTCGCGTCCAATTATTCTAACAATAGAAGTGTGCCGCTCGCCTTAACTGATGTTCCCTTTCATGCGATGATGCCTCGATGTAATTCTGCTTCTATGTCCTGGTCTGCCAGCCGCGGTATTCCTTTCATGAACAATGATAGAGACACTGAAACAATGACTGAAATTAAAGTACGATGATCGATCGATGAAATCAATCTTCAATGGAAAGGAAGCGAGTCCGGAGACATTATTTGAGGTCACGTTCAGACGCTTGCTAGGGGCTAAACATAGCTGTCGTCACTGTGAGCCCCTGTCCACCATCGTGAATTTATTCATGTATCGAGAGAGTAGGTCCGTTAACGGACTTGTTGGTGGAGTGGCGCATGACTGTTCCAATTAATGCAAGGGTCCTCAACCATTACGTCCTCGCAAGAGATGACATCAGATTCTGGTCCTCCTGCAAGGCGTTCAGCTGCACACACCGCGCCTCTTCTATGTCGTACCTCTCCAAGGCATGCAACTTTCACATTGCAATCATCAACAATATACGCCACTGTGTATCATGTGCCCCTGCCCAGGCATTGCTATGGTCGGGGTCTTGTAACAACAAGGTAGGTCACATACGTCCAACATGTCTATGTCAGGTAATAAGCCCAACTTATCACTTCTCTTGAGCGTGTTTCGTAATAGTTGCCAGGTCTCACCTTCACGGCGTGGTCAGTCCTACTCTCCGAAGATGTCTATAAAAGACCGTCCTTGCTCTCGTGGACAGGAAGTCTTGATCAAAACAGCAAAGTGCTCTACCACCTCAGCCCTTTAAGGATCCCAGTTTCTTTATCATCACAGTCTCGACTTTTCTGCCATGTATCATTCCAAGTGGACTATCTTTTTGTGCCAGCTCTTGGCCTCGGCCTCGCTCACAAACGCCAATCCAATTGCCGAGTGAGTCTACTTTTCAGGGCTCTTCGAACCACCTCTAACGTTCGTCAGTGCTCCGTCACTCACCGCTCGCTCCAATTCAGCTATCGTAGAACGAGCACCAGGGGCCCAACCCTCAGATTACCCTTATGGCACCGCAATAGTGAACGAGCCTCAATACCTTAATTGGGACCCTAACGACAATGGACAACAGAAGTCCGACGCGGGTAAAATTCACAACGGCTATGATGACATGATAAACATGGTCTATTTTGCCTGGGTAGAAGCCGATAGAAAAAGTGATACATTCAAGCGCTGGTTTGACGAAGGTGATGCCGACAACGTTAAAAAAGTCCTCGAAAAAATAGTGGATCCAAAAGGCGTCGGCCAAGCCGATCCATTGATGACACAATGGGTATGCCAGCAAGACGATGAATTCAACAGGTGTACTGGCACAAGCAACGCATGGTCGGCATGGCAACGAGGGGTTTTCCACATGTGTCCCAAAGGGCTTCAACTGCCGAATATCAGAGATCTCAAGTGTAGCGATCTGGACGGCTATGCCTCTCAGAAGATGGCAAGCGTCGCCTTCACAATAATGCACGAGGCAACGTAAGTGCACGACCAACGCTCTCGCAGCTCATCGGCGAAAGAAGCCAGATCTGAGCACGCTGACATGCTTTCATCTCAACAGGCACTGGACCAAAATAGGCGACGATGCTCTCGGCAAACATATCAAGGACGTACGGCCCGGTGGCGCCGGCGCGTACGATTGCACCCAGCTATCAGCTGCAGACAAACTCGTTAACGCGCAGAATTACGCCTTCCTAGGAGCCGTAAGCCCCTGTTCCGGCTTTCCCCCTCAACCTATCTACAATTTAACCAACATCGTCCTTAGGAAGCCTATTTCCTGCGAAAACAATGCACCTTCACTAATCCACCGCCCGGCACCGTCGGCACCAACGACGGCGGCGACGAAGTCGACGGTACCTCCGACCCACAACCCCAACCCCAACCCCAACCGACACAAGTCGCGCCTGCTCCCCCACCTTACAACGCAGGAACCTGCTGCTTCCACCTCGAAGAAACAGAGATCCCCTGCCTCGGCGACGACAAGAATCTGCTCGCGTACGTTAAAATGGTGGACGACAAGAAGATCCCGATCGGGGAAACGCAGGTCTCCAACGGCGAAGCAGGCGTACATATCGATGTTGGGAATTCCTATTCTTTTAAGTCGAAATTGTTGAATCCGCTCGTAATCACGGGGGAGCATCAGAATGATTACGTGCAGTTTACTATTGGTGGATTGAGCTGGCAGAGCAAGACGCCGAATGGGGGGGCGAGTTGTACGGTTGGGGGGTGGGATCCAAGGGACGGGCCGATCTGTGCGCACTTTGGGACACAGCCGGCAAAAAATGATATGGATTGTTGCTTCCCATGTGATGGCAAGACTTAGGTTGTGATGGAGGTTGTGGAAGTGGAGGAATGAAACTATGGCGTATGGTTGGAAGCATTGGATGTAATTATATCTGCGTAACAGTACTTGGGTTATCAGCGGCGTTGGGTTAGCTTGAACAGGTATTAAGTATCTGACGGCTAGCTATGTCCGTGCGGTTGAGGAAAGTAGGGAAGAATGTAGTGCACATGAAAGATGTTCTACTTCAATCCGTGGACCCCGATTGCTTATTCAAGAGATAATTCATGTATGCGGCCCAGCTTCGAAAACAGGAGCCGTCTCCTTCCTTGGCCATTTTCTGGATGTCTACGAGAAAGCGCCGCTACCATAAGGTTACGGAGTTCACATAGATTAGCCACGAAGCCAACAACCGACATGATCGATCACGCAAGTATCAAGGAGGCTGATGTGTACCGGTGTAGTGACAGCAGCCTCCCTCTAAGCCCATGACACCGAGCATTCCGGAAATTCCAGCATCAAGATCCATGAGAATTGTGCGACGATTGTTCTCACCTCTCATAACTCAAAAGTGGTCGAAGATAAAACCTAATATCACAAGCTAAGATAAATGCTATCTCACAATTTGTCCCGTAAAGATATAAGAATGTAGAATAATCGTCTAAGTAGATCAAGTAGGCCTTGGTTGTTACACGAAGACATAGTAATGCCGAAAAAAAATTGATGTGAACTCCGCCAGCTGGAAGGTAACAAATGGGACGAATCCATGACTTCGACTCAAGGTAGTGACATTGTCCCGTAGCCTCCGGGAAACGTCTGTCTGAGGTCGAGCATCGCACCACGCCAAAACACGAGAGATCTTGCATTGTATCTAATGTTCAAGCAAATGCATTTTCAATATGATTAAACAACATAAAGGAAGCTATGCAGACACACTCGTATTCGCAGCTCCACCCTAGATCACCCTAAAGCAGTCTCTAAGAGCCACCACAGCGTTGAGTACAATCACCCAATGAGACACGCCGTAGCAGCAACATTATCAAACAGCACATTGATCGTCGACGCCAGCAACCCTCCACTAAGCAACTTGAGCTCCACACTATGCAGATCCGTGAACTTTGGCTGATCCAGCTGCGTCGTTTTGAACCCCACCGTCCCATCTGCGTTGGTGAAATCTTGCGGCGAATACGTCAACATCTGCGGGTCCACTACACTCCTATCAGCCTTCTTGGCAGTGAGTTGGAACTTGCAGCTCAAGGGCACCACGCTAAGCTGGAGCTGAGCGCAGGCATAGGAGAGTTTGTCTAGTGTGAAGCGATTGACGGATTCGTCGCTGCGGACGAATGTTGGTACGTTCGTGTTGAAGGGGATTGTGGAGAGGGCATTGGGGGACGTAGGGGGCTTGAGGGTGGATTTGACAGTATCAGAATCCGTGAGGTTAACTTTGACGAGCTGGAAGTTTTCGTAGTTTAGGACGCCGGTATTGTAGGGATCGCTGCCGGGCTCGACGCCGATGGGGAGGGCGGGTTTGAGATCGAACTGTTATGCTGTGAGGAGCGCGTCTGATGGAAGAGGATGGGGTCTGGGGTTTGTGGGGATCAGGAGGCAGTGACAACTTACATTCCCGGTCGATATTGTGGTTACTTGGCATTCCGGGAGGGCGCGCTTGTCTAGGGTTGCTGGGCTTGCGGCTGCTGCTGGTGCTGCACACAGAAGTGTGGTGATTGGGACTGATGTCTTCATGATGGCTTATAAAGAGACGGGTGAGCAGTGTGAAAAGACAGTAAGATGCTAGGAATGATAGTGGAGGAAGGGCAGCAAGACTTAGGCCTTTTTATGTTACAAATAGAGGGTATGACTCTCTGTCCTGTGCAGCCTTTGCCACTGGAAACTTGATGAAATGATTCAATCACTGCTATAAGAAGGCTATTCCTTACGGAGCAATGCCGTCATTCCAGCATCCGGAAACAATCGGGCGTTCGGTCCAATACTCTTGGGTCAGCAGTTGACAGATCATGTTACCAGAACTTATGCAGAGCTACAAGGTCGTATACTAAAGCTAAAGATACTCTTAATCAATGTCGACAGGAGCTAAATCTGCGTTGTTTATAGTAAGCGCATGTCATCGGAGTGACGACGACTGGCCTGGCAAAGAACCTTGACATCCTACGCCGTCTCCGCTCAAAGGTAATGCTTTACGAAGAAGCTGGCGAGGTACTCGAAGCCCATACCATCACCGCATTACTTCCTCAGATTAAGCACTCCATATTGATTGGAGACCATTAGCAACTTAGACCGCAGACCCAGAATTACGAGCTGCAATATAATAACTCTAACGGCGAGAAATACTCTCTAGACGTATCTCTCTTCGAGAGATTGGTCCAACCTAAAGGGGTTGGGGTCTCCGAATTCCCTGCAGCGTTCTCGAGATACAGCGCCGTATACACCCATCGATAGCATAGCTTATCAAAGATACTCTCTATCCGAACCTCCAGGACCATCCATTGGTGGCTGAGTATCCCGACGTGTTGGGGTTTGCAAAGCGTTTATTCTGGCTCGATCATCAGGAGCCCGAGGCGGGCACCGATCCGTCTCGGGTAACATCAACCTCGCATTCCAATGATTTTGAGGTCGACATGACCGCAGCTCTAGTCTCTTATTTGATACGTCAAGGTAAATACCGGAATGACGACATCGCGGTTATCACGCCCTACCTAGGATAACTGCAGAAGATGAGAAGGAGGATGGGTAGATCATACGAGGTCGTCATAGGCGATCGAGACGCAGAAGATTTGGAGAAAGAAGGGTTGGACGTCGATGATAGAGACCGTACGAAGCCATTAGCCCTCCAAAAAACGACCTTACTGAAGGCTTTGCGGGTTGCCACTGTCGATAACTTCCAGGTAACACTGTCAGGCTGCATCCTTTTTGGGCGGAATGCTAAACCCTTGCAAGACGAAGAGGCCAAGGTGGTCGTTGTTTCACTAGTTCGCAGCAACCCTAGGAATAACCGTGGCTTTTTGAAAACTTTAAACCGGATTAATATACTCCTGAGGTAAGCCGAGTTCGCTCAATGTTTTTATCGGGCTCAGCTGACCTGCAGATAGTCGTGCCCGCCATAGAATGTACATCATAGGCAATTCTCAGACGTCCTGCCACGTACCAATATGGGCGGAAGTGTTAGCGATCCTAAAGGCAAACGAGAACATCGGACAGACTCTGCCACTACGCTGCCCCAGGCATCCAGAGACTGCGATTGAAGTATCAACCCCGGACGATTTTCTCCGACTCGCGCCCGAGGGGGGCTGCAACAAGTGCAGTTTGCGACTTTCTTGCGGGCATTCCTGTATTAATAAATGCCACTTAGAGCCCCTGCACAATGCTATGATCTACCTTGAGCCGTGCCCGAGGTCCAAAGCCGACTACGATTATCCATGTCCACGGCGCGGCGAAGAATGCCAACAGATATGCCACGTCAAAGTGCCCAATGTTACCCTCTTATGCGGCCATATACGCGCACGCTTAGAATATTACAAGGCACGGGATCTCACGGTAGTACGCTGCGAGAAACAGGTCGAACGACACGTTCCGGGGTGCGAGCATACGATCAAGACCCCGTGCTACGTAGACGTAGCAGCGGAGAATTTCCAGTATAGTGCCACTTGTGGAGAGGTTCTCCCTTGCGGCTACGCTTGTTTGCGGAAATGCGAAAATTGTAATGTTAGGATTGGCCAACAAATCGTCTAACGCAACCATAGTATATGTCAAAGTCAATATGGCCGGCCGTACAATAACTGCTCCTATCGATGTATGCGTTAGTGTTACGGCGAAGAGTCTTGTCCGTTGTATAAAGCACCCTGCGAAATTCAGTACGGACACTCTAAATGCTACAAAAATTGCCAAGAGCCCTATACACCGTGCGCTCAAGATTGCTTATGGTCGTGCCCGCACCGTGGACGCTGTTAGATGCTATGCGCCGTCCCCTGCAGTATTCTTCTATATTCCGAAAGATATGGAGAAACGCTCAGCTGCGGCTATTAGTATCTATCGGTATACGGTAAAAAGTGTCTTCCCCCTAAATATTGTCAGATCTACGCTTCCAAAGATATCAAAGGTGTTATACTGGATTATATCCTACAAAATACGTATAGTAATACCGACCTTGACGAAGATCCCGTTAATATGCCGTTATATCGCCATCTAATGGCACTTTCGAGTATAGATAGGTATATAGGAATGTCTAATTACTATGAGCTATCCCCAAACTCTTCCGTTAACGCCCTTAAATCGCTACTAGAAACGTTCTCAACCGAGAATATAAAGAAATGTCCTATATACCGGGGTCCTCTTCGTGATATTAACCAGTATAATCGCATAGTTCGCTAAGGCCTAATCGAAGAAGCCACCAAAAAAATATTATTTCCTAGGCCAATCAATAGTATCTCCTACTTGAGCAACGCTTATACGAGGAAGAGAAGCGGCTCCAATAGAGCGCCGACGCGGGAGAAATCATCCCTTAATAGCCATCTAGCGCGCAAATCACGGAGAGTCTATTAGTGTTACGAACCACGTTACGTGCGGTGGTTCTATGGATTGATTCTCAATGGGGATAGGGGTGCAACCTGACAAGAGTATGAAGCAGGCTTCAAGTGATGCTAAGCGGGTCTGGTATATGATCAGATGATATATGTTCAGTGCCTAGCCTAAGAGATCTATCGTATGTAGTAGATAATTGAATAGCAAGTTGAGCACAATGCTCCAAGTGGTAAGCAGTGCTCCGCATATATAGACATACGAAATCCATGCCAAGCATTCTTGATCGCACTGATCGCACTGATCGCATCTGCGCTTATTGCGACCACTGCGCTTATCGCTTAATATGCTAAGCCTTCCTGATCGCACTGATTATACTAATCGCATCTGCGCTCATTGCGACCACTGCGCTTATCGCTTAATATGCCAAGCCTTCAGGGTCTGTCCGAGTCGGATACCGACTCGTCAACTCGAACTATAACGGGCGCTACGCTCCATGAGCATATCCCTGATTATGTTTCCTGATCGTAATATTAGCTCCCTCTCCCAGATTTCTCGTCCCGAGAAACCATCTATCCTTTATACCACCCCGATATACTAAACGTTTAGATAAACCGACTGTCCGCCGAACGGTATTGGCTAGTGAGCTAAACGAAGTTGTTATACGGCCGTGCTCCCGATGTGTTACCAGCGGCAAATAGTACCTGATAGGTACAGGGTCCGATAGGTATTCTAACTGTGTAGGCAGCGGTAGGAAATGCGACCTTATAGTATTGCCCCTCGAAATATATCGTATTAAGACGGAATGAAAGGAAGTATAGTTATAGTTAAAAAATACGTGTGAGGAGCTTAAGGATTATATACGAAAATCAATAGAGGAATCTATATATCTTTAGACTACGCTGATACGCCTTTAGATATAGTATGAACATCTTGAAAATGAAAAGCGGAAGATTATAGACTAAGAGATATAGAATATTAAGGAGTTGGAAGAAGACTAGCGGTCTATCCCAAGCATTCCTGATAATTGGATGTTTAACGTCTCGTCCGAATAATTTGGCTTCCTAGCCGGAACCGATTGGTCCTCCTTCTATAATACTCCCGGAACTCTTATAGAAGTTCCTGGCAGTTCGCAAGGTTCTTAAGTAGTTCCTAGGTATTTTCGGTATCGTCGTACCCTTTCTATTTAACTAGATATTTCTAATCGACCTGATTTAGAATCCTCTTAACCTTGAACTCTGTTTCTTCCTTAATATTATAGTGAAACATTTCTTAGAGAGGTATATTAGAGTCCGCTAGCTCTAAGAGTAAGATATAGAATACCGGATATACTTTAGCGTCAGGTAGTAATTAGAGTTTATAGTTAACTGGTCCTTTTAACCGTTTAATCAAGAATAGTCTAACCTTAATATAATCTAGTTTCTTACTTAGTCTCGTCGTCCTTATATTTTTTATTAGGAGGTATACTTTATCCCCCTCTTTTAGCTAAGGAATATTCTTTCTTTTCTTATCGATCTATCCCTTTAACTTCTTATTAGAGCTCTTAATAGACCTTTATATATCCCTATATAAATTCTTTAGCTCTTCTACCTTAACTAAGGCTCTTTCTATATTAGGTCCCTCCCTTAGTTACAGAAATATATTTATATTCTTTCTATAGTTAGTAAAGAATAGGGTCAGTCCGGTTATATCTAACCGCTTATTATTATACGCTAGTTATACTATCAGAAGTAGTAAAACCTAGTTATCCTACTTCCGGTTTATATAATATCTCAGGTATACTTCTATTATTTGATTTGTACGTTCTATCTATCTATTAGTCTATAGATAGTATACCGTCGATATTCTTAGTTTTATTCCGATTACTCCGATAAGTATCTTCTAGTAATTAGATATAAAGAGCTTGTCTCTATCTGATGTAATTGACTTTAGTATACTATAGTCCCTTATTAGCCTATCCAATAATATAAATACTAGCTAATCTACTTTATAGGTTTCCTTGAAAGGTACTATAATAGTATACTTCGTTAACTTGTCTATAATAACTATAATTGAATTAAAGGTATCCTAAGTAGCTAGATCCTTAGATAGTAGTAACTTAACTATAAAGTCTATTATAATATCGTCCTATAGTAATTCTGGAACTAGTATAAATTATATTTATCTATATTTGGTATATCGTATAGACTTATTCTACTAGTATTGAATATATTCTTTAATATATTATTTAACGCGCGCTCGAAGTTTTAGCGCTGTATATCCTCGTCCTAGGAGTTCTACTATCTTAGCGACTCCCGGATAACCTTATAATAGGTCGTTGTAGTAATCCCTAATCACTTCTTCTGTATATTGTTTGGGTAGATAAGTTTTCCCCTAGTACTTAAGTAATACCGTATCCGGCTGATCCTTTCTTAGGATTATTGCGAATATATTATCTTCGTAGGCCTTTACGATCCTGTTAGTTATATTAGGTCCTGTTATATAAAGGGTTATGGCTAATACCTAGTATAGTACTAATGATCTATCGGCTTCTTTCTTTAGGATTAGTCGTTCTATAATATTCTTTTCTTCTATATAGTCTAATTACCTACTAAGGGCGTCTACTCGACTATTATCCTTCCCTAGGGTATAGGTTATCTTGAACTTATATTAACCTAGTAGTTCTGACTATCGGACCTATTATCTATTTAACTCCTTTGTTATTATAAAGTTAAGAAGGTTCTTATAGTCCGTAAAGATAGTTAAGTCTAAGTAGCTTTCTATATATACTCGCTAGTTCTAAAGTATATATACTACGGCAAGTAACTCCTTGTCGTGTATATTATAGTTCTATTCTACTACTAATATCTTCCTTGAATAGTAGGTAACTAGATACTATTTTTAGTCTTTTATCTAGTATAAGTATACTCCTATTATAAGATCTAATATATCTGTTTTAATATAAGCTAGCTCGTTTATTTGAAAGGTACAGAGTACTAGTAGATCTATATATACTTTCTTTAATGTGTCGAATGATTTCTATTAGTCTTTTCCCTATATAAACCCAATATCTTTCTTCGTAATATCTATTAGTAGTAGTACCTTCTTAGAGTAGCCCTTGATAAACTTCCTGTTAAAGTTGGCAAATCCTAAGAAGCTTTATACTACTTTAATATCCTATAGTATAGGCTATTCAGCTATAGCCTTAATCTTCTCCGGGCTTATACTAATACCTTTTATACTAACTATAAATCCTAGAAACTCTACTAATTCCCTGTAGAATTCGTACTTTTCTGGTTTAAGAAGAAGTTTTACTTATAATAGGCATCCGAGGATATCCTATATATACTCTATATATTCTTTCTTATTCTTAGAATAAATTAGTATATTATTAAGGTACGCTATTACTGTTCGATCTAAGTGTACTCGTATAATATTATTAATAAGTACTTAGTAGGTTACTGGTGCGTTAGTGAGTCCAAATAGTATTACTAGGTACTTATAGTAGCTATATCTCGTTCGGAAGGCAGTCTTCTATTCTTCGCCTCCTTTTATCCGAATTAGATTATATACGCCTCTAAGATCTAGTTTAGTAAATATCTTTGCTTTTCCGAGCCGATCCTATAGCTCTCCTATATTTAGTAATAGATATCTATTCTTAATAGTAATATTATTTAACTTTCGATAGTCGATATATAGTCTTAAGCTTCTATCCTTCTTCGGTATAAAGAGGATTAGGTAACCTACTAGTAATTTAGATTCCTGAATAAATCCCTTTTTAAGGTTCTCGTTAATATACCTGCGAAGTACTTTAAGTTCCTTTTCTAATAATACGTAAATAGGTCTAAATATTAGTTACTTGCCAGGTTCGAGTTCGATCTTATGATCCTATAGCTAGTACTTAGGTAATACTTCTATATTTATCTCTTCCTCGAATAAGTACGCCTACTTACTATATTCCCGAGGGATAGAGGGTATATCAGTTCCTCCCTTATCTCTTACTTTATTATCCCGCTGACCTTTACTAGTAACTATAGAGTCAGACTACCTTTTAGTACCGTCCTTATACGAAGCTAAGGTAATATATACCTCGACCAGTCTTCGGTTCAACTTCTTATCTACTATTAAATACTACTAATATATAGGTATAATCCTGGTAATATTGCCGGATTAATCTATCTTGAGTACTCCTCGAGCCTAATTAATTATTAGGTTATACTTCTTTAACTAAGGTATTCCTAAAATTATATAATAGGTAGCTATCCTAATAATATCAAAGGTAATCTCCTTATAGTAGTACTAAATTATAATAGGTAACGAAAGTATCTCTTCGTCTACCTTTCCTATTAATAGTATTAACCTGTCAGCTATCTAAAGATTATACTAGTATAACTTCTTCCGAGTTAGTATTCTAGTTATCTATACCAGATCTTATAAGATGAAATTTCTAGTAGCTCTAGAATCTATTATCGCAACGGTCCGCTGTCTATTAACGATCACCGGTGTTTTTATATATATATTATATTGCGCGGAACACAGATATTATTTAGGGGTTAACGTATTGATCTCCTTATGGCTACCTCTACCACGAGGGATTACTCTTTTCCCTATACGGGGAGGAATCCTGTAAGTTATTTCTCGAACTTATATTTCTTGCAGTCATTATATAAATATATATACTACTATTACAGGTAGTACTAGTTTGCTTCTAGACTCCAGCGTCTTATTTAGTTTCTATAGTATACTTCTTCCTTATCTTTCTTATATAGGAAGTAGCTTAGTTATTATTTTCTTGCTAAGTACTAAGGGTATCTATCGTCCTTATACTTATAGTACTAGTAATTACTATAGGATGATTTTATTAGAACTCCTAGTTCCTTTCTGCGGTTAATTCTGTAATAGTTATAACTATTCTCTATATACTATCTCTAGTAGACTTCCTTATATTCAGGGTAATAGTAGTTATACCTGAAGTCTGAGATACTAAAATCGTTCTAGAATTCTCTTAGTCTTTCTTCCTCTAAGTATTCTCTTCTCTCCTTAGATATAGTAGATCTAGGTTCGGGTATTATCGGTAGTCCTTTTCTTTTAATTATAACTTCCTATTCTAATTCTTCCTTATCCTAATCCTACTTAGGTTACTTTCCCTAGGTATTACTGCTATCTCTAATATGTAGCTTCCCTATCTAAGTATTAGCTTTATTTGTAAAGCTATTATTAGAGAACTCCTCGTCTCCTAAGTTAGATTCTTCTTCTAGTTACTAGCCGTCGACTTCGTTCTATATTAGTAAGATTCTACTAGAATTACTATCCTGGTCCTATACCTTTTCTAGTATATTTAGCTGCTGTTGATATACTATGTTTTTCGACTTATAGTCTCTGGCGAAGTAGCCCGGTTTACTATAGCTATAATATGTAAGTGTTTTCTTTCTACCCCCTTACTACTTCTTGCCCCTAGCTGGCCCTCTAAAGGCCTATTTACCTTTCTTCTCTATAAAATCTAGTTCTATTAGCGCTGGTCCGTAAGGGTTATATTCTTTATAACCTAGGCGGTAGCTCTTCGATTTAGTAAAAAAGCTTGAGTATCCTATCCCGCCGACTCCTCTGTTATACCTTTTTTCTATAGTCCTTTCGAATAACTTATTATTAATTTTAATTACTTCTTCGATTAGTTTATTAAGGGTATTAAGGATAATCCCTAACCTTATAAGTTCGTCCTTAATATTATCCTTTAGACCTCTTCGGTATATAGTTATTAATATATTATCGTCCTAGTTAGTCTTCGCTATATACTACTAGAACTATATTAAATATTCCGATATAGACTTCTTCTGAGTTAAGTACTAGATAGTTCGTATTACTGTATTAACCTTGTTAGATAGTCCGAATATATAGCGGATTTCAAGCCTAAATATTACTATACTTTCTATCTACTGCTTAATCTTACCGTCCTTATTATTATCTTCTATATACTTTTTTAGGAACGGATTAATCTATTTTTAGGCTCTCCTATATAAGTAAGTGATAGTGAAGGTAGGATATTATTATATAGGTATAAGGTCCCCTTAGAACTTTAGATATAATGATACCTAGGATAGCTATCCCTTAAGCTTATCCCTCTCTCTATAGTATAAGTCGGGCTAGGCTATCTTGATATACCTGCTAAGTCCTTTGTTAATAGTAGGGTATCTCTATCCGCTTCCTCCTCCTAAGGAGCTTGGGGTAGGTACCCTGGGGTCTCTTGGTGTAGTACTTATCCTTAAGGGTGCTTAAAGTGTTACAAACCACGTTACGTGCGGTAGTTCTATAGATTGATTCTTAATAGGGATGGGGGTATAACCTGATAAGAGTATAAAGTAGGCTTCAAGTAATGCTAAGCGGGTCTGGTATATGATTAGATGATATATATTTAGTACCTAGCCTAAGAGATCTATTATATATAGTAGATAATTAAATAGTAAGTTGAGCACGATGCTCCAAGTGGTAAGTAGTACTCCGCATATATAGATATACGAAATCCATGCCAAGCATTCTTGATCGCACTGATCGTACTGATCGCATCTGCGCTCATTGCAACCACTACGCTCATCGCTTAACATGCCAAGCCTTCCTGATCGCACTGATCGCACTGATCGCATCTGCGCTCATTGCGACCACTACACTCATCGCTTAACATGCCAAGCCTTCAGGGTCTGTCCGAGTCGGACACCGACTCGTCGACTCGAACCATAACAGGCGCTACGCTCCATGAGCGCATCCCTGATCATGTTTCCTGATCGTAACAATTAGCAGTAAACGATATTAGATTGGGAAAATCCCTAGCCCATTAGATTGACAGGATTAGAAAATTTCCCGCCTTAAAAGCTCGCTACAAATACTGCACCACGTTGGGGGTCGAGATTTCAAAACTTTTAACAAGTCAGCGAAGCAAAGCAGCCTTTTGGCCGCATCTTCGATATGATTTAGAATATTCGAAGAAGGCGTAGCATTACGACCGACTTCGTCGTGGACCGAAATGTTCTTAATATGCGTAATCGGATACTTACTAGCTTGCTGTCTATCCGTTGTGATCTAGCCATCTTATCTAACTTTTTTGTTTTTCGTTAGAAGCGTTAGGAACTCGCTAATCAGTATAACTAGATTAAAGCAAAGCTTTACCTCGACTTTGCCAAAAATCGACAGACTTGTAAGAGCCTCGTTATAGAGACAATCGTCCGAGATTAACCTATATATAAAGTGGAAGCCAGAATCTTTTTTTATTCGCTGGTTAATACTTGAACGTTCTTGTAAATCTTCGAGCCTTAAACGGTCCGAGACGTTGCTCTCAGAGGCAAAGCAATACGTGGCTTTAGTATAGAGAATATGCAAAAGATACCCGGGCCAAACTTAAGGTATGCTTAGAGATATCTCGGACGTCGATACGATACTAAAGGATACGTTTTTCTATATATTGGTCGATAATGAGGAGAAGCGGCAGGTGTACGCGGCAATGGCGCGGGAGTTTACCGGTACGGGTCATTGGTATACCTGTCTTAATGGTCATCCTTTTATAGTTGGAGAGTGCGGCATGCCAATACAGACGTCGGTATGCTTACAATGCGCCGCTCCCGTAGGGGGGCAGAGCCATCAACCAGCGGCCGGGGTAACATATGCCCGAGACTTTAAGGAACGCTTTAGAGCGATGGCTCTTGGATGAATTGAGCCTCATAGCCAAAATGGAATTAGGGGGCAGATTGGCAAACAACGAGGGTGGAACAGGATCAGGATCAAACGACGGGCTATTGATGTTATGGCCAAGGCCGTTTACGCTATACTTTGCTGATAGCTTAATCATCATTAAAAAGCTATCTTGAAATGAGATTAACTGAGCAGCAATCACAGATGCGGTGATTTGACGGGAAAGTGACCGTGCATGGCTATAAGCATTTCATGGGCACAAGATGAAGCCAAGAGCCGGCGAAGCTGTAGGAGTCTAGGCAGCAGCAGGCTAAGCCAGGCAACACTGTTGGGAAAATAACAGGAGCAGCTGTAGCCGGGTAGGGTGCAGTCAAATCAGGCTCTCTTGAGGAGCCAGAACCCTTGCTCTTTTGCTGCGCCCCAGTGCTCCCCCCGGTGCTCCCCCGTGCTCCCTCGATGCTCCCCCATGCTCCCTCGGTGCTCCCTCGGTGCTCCTTCTAAAGCGGCCATGCTCCCTTTCCCGAACCGAAACGGCAGTCCCCAATCCTAAGTTCGGGGTATATTATATATATATATATATATGTGTGTGTGTATGTGTGTGTGTGTGTGTATGTATGTACTGTCAACGCACATAAGGTAACGATTCAGCCTTGGAACCTCATGTTGCTTAAGTGTATCTCGCAATTCAGCCCATGAAAAGTAGCAGAGCGCCCTACCACTCGCCGCGCCTTCGCTGTGCCCACCCGCCCGCATTGTCAAGCACCAATGATTGGTCATCCAAATTAAAGGAATGGCAAAAGCATGGTTTAGTACCCATTGGGAATCCCTGCTTGACGGTTGGTGGCCGACGCTTCTTTGCTGGCGGCGCTTATGCATCGGGACCTCTGCCATTAGAAGCCCACATCTGCAGCAACCCTCCTTATTATGGACAGTCGAAGAGTGAACTTTTGTGGCAAAACATTTTGCTGAAAGCTCCCATTCAGAGCCGCTTTATCTACTCTTAGCGCTCAGTGATCTGGACAACTATAAATAGAAATCTACGGTAATAAATAAATCTTACCGACGGGCCTGGCGGATGAATCTGAGAGTATTTCAGATATATAATGGAGAAGCACGCGATCACGGATGCTAGGCAGGAAGAGCTAACAGGGCATGAAGCAGTAGAGTAATGCTTACGATCTGCACATTACTATTTAGGCTTATTCTCGGCGCTGCTCTCGTGAGGTCTAATTCCTCTTCACTCATTCACCCAGCGACACCTCGGCGCTGACCGTCTGGCGATTCTCGCAGAGTCTTCGGATCGCTGGAGGAGTATCCTGCAGCTGCTGGCCCATGGGGTGTTCTTTCGAATGTTTATGCGTTTCCACACTTTTCCAATCTCATACCTCTCGTCTCTCATCTCTCATACCCGCCCCTCCTCCCCCCTCTATACCTCCCCTTGCCCCTTCCCCTCCCGCCCCTACCGCCCTCACTGTTATCAAATATCCTCTGCTCCTGCCTCTCAGCCTCCTCTCTCAATCTCTCCCTCTCTGCTTCTATCTCCTCCACGCTCTTCTCAACCTTAATCATCGGCTTTGGCAGATCCTCAGGAAACCTCGGATGTGCCACCTCCTTGCACTGTTTCCCGTACGGACAGAACCCCGCAAGATAGAACTTGCACAGTACCTTCCTAACATGCTTCTTCGCACACCGCGGTCCCAAAGGGCAGAAACCCCGCTCATAGTGCGGACAAGGCGGTAGTCTCGTTGCTGGATCCACGTGCAGGTAGTTACAATCGTCACTAGCGACGCAATAGCCTGTGCGATTGTAGTTCGTACATTCGGCGCGGGCGCGGATGTTGTATTCATGTAGGTAATCGCACTGGTCGCCTTTTTTGCAGAGACCTTTGAGCCAGTGCTTGCAGACTAGGTTGTTGGAGTGGGGGTGGGAGTGTTTGTCGGGGCAGGAAGGGCCGAGCGGGCAGTGTCCTTCGCGGAAGGCTTTGCAGAGGGGGCGGTTGGGGGAGAGGTCGAAGCGGTATTCGCGTTTTAGGAAGTCGGAGAAGGAGAAGTCGTACTTTTTGGAGTCTTCGAGGTTTTGGTGGTCGAGGTTCATTGGGATAGGACCGTGAGGGTCTGTGGCGACTGCCATGGTTTGTAAAGGTATTGAAGATGGAGAGGAGGTGAGTCTATGATAGATGTCTTGAGTTTGTGGAGAGCTCGTTTGTTGATTGGTAAGCTAACATATCTGGCTACTTCTCGAAGTGGTCAGTAGCAGACAGATAGAGAGGATGTGAGTCTAGTGGTCAACATAACTCGATCAGCTGGCCATTGAGGACGGAGACAATGGAGCTTGACCTTTGAGCTCGGCGGGCTTGGCATTGAAACGCGCTAAGTTGGACGCGATAAGCGCAAGCGAACCCACAGCTCCTCAATCCCGAAAGCATTTCCAGGTCTGATAAAAGCGCAGCTGCAACTTCGCAAGGCCGCAAACCACACAAATCCAAATCATCTTGACCCTTAAATATCCTATCTTCACTTCCAAGAAGACATGGGGGGCAAGACAGCCAACAAGGCGGCTTACTTCGACAAGTTGAAGGCTCTGCTTGAAGAGTACAGCACCCTCTCTCATGATACAGGACTACCAATGGCTAACTAGCAAACAGGTACAAGTCGATCTTCATCGTTACCGTCAATAATGTCAGCTCGCAACAGATGCACAAGATCCGGAAGAGTTTGAGAGGAGAGGGTGAGGTCACGGGGGTTGTGCTCATGGGCAAGAACACTATGGTATGTTGGCTAGGGACACTGAGATTGCTTCACAGGCCTTCTCTCGCTTTATTTCGGCTATTCTGATGCTCGAATCTCTAGGTGCGAAGAGCTATCAAGGGTTTCATCTCCGATTTCCCAGAATATGAACGTCTACTCCCTCACGTCAAAGGTACGACCTCCCTTCGGACAGCGCGGCTCGCCTCCTCAATCTAACATACAATAGGCAATGTCGGCTTCATCTTCACCAACGCTGATCTCAAGAAGACCCGCGATGTCATCCTAGCCGAGAAAGTTGCTGCTCCCGCCAGAGCCGGCGCCGTCGCACCAGGAGACGTCTTTGTCCCAGCAGGAAACACAGGCATGGAGCCCGGCAAGACATCTTTCTTCCAAGCCCTCGGTGTCCCTACAAAGATCGCTCGTGGTACCATTGAAATCACAACGGACTTGAAGCTCGTCGAAGCAGGTTTCAAAGTCGGAGCATCCGAAGCAACACTCCTCAACATGCTGAACATCTCGCCTTTCACGTACGGTATGAGCATTTCTCAGGTCTATGACGATGGCCAGACTTTCCCCCCGTCTGTGCTTGATATCAAAGAGGAACAATTGTTCAAGGCTCTCAACTCCGCTATCCAGGCCATCACTACTATCTCTCTTGCGGCGAACTATCCTACACTGCCATCTATCATGCACAGCTTCATGAATGGCTACAAGAAAGTGTTGGCGGTTGCAATCGAGACGGATTACAGCTGGGAGGGCATTGATGAGCTCAAAGACAGAATCGCGAACCCCGATGCTTATGCGTCTTCTGCGCCTGTAGCCGACACCACCACTACGGATGACACGCCCGCCGCAGATGACAAGCCAGCTGCTGATGAGGAGGAAGACGAGGAGAGTGGCGATGAAGGTAAGTCCATGGCCCGGACTCGAGACTTGCAATTGCTAACTGTCAAACAGGTTTCGGTGGTCTCTTTGACTAGATCAAGTAGCAGCGTCTCTGTCGCATTATATGTACAAAGGCAGAGCAGCAATGAAGACACGAAGTCCAAGTGCCCATCAGCCTGTTATCTACGCATGAATTGTCCCACACTACTAATAATTAGCTCACCCTCTCCGTCACAGCTTAGTCCAACGGGCTCTGTGTAATTAATAAGAGGTGAGCCATACACCCTTTCCATCTCACCACACATCCCGGCGTATGATTACTTATTCTTTTTAACCCTGATCTCCATGACGAGAAACAAAAACACAACAACAACACTCTAATTTTTTAATGACGCCCTACATCTACTATTCTCAATGCTTGTCTGAACTCATTGGAGTTTTTTCGCTGACAAGTGCGTTGATCGACCACAGATTATCCCAGTACATACTCCCTGAGCCGTGAAGACTTACGATGATAGCGCACGAGTCAAACTGTCCTCTCCGGCCTGATATTTTGTGAAATATTTGCTGTTGCATAAGATGCAGATGTCTCAAAATCATTTTGCGTTGTTTTCGAGGGTCAAGGATACAGTTTCTTGGTCTTATGAGCGCTTTCTTGCTATTTACTATATCGAGAACCTACCTCTCATATTTGGCAACGCCACTCAAACTAACTACAACGGTTCTCTTTCCTAGATCGCTCCATCTCATCTGATACATCCATCGAACCCCTTGGACATGCTAACACTCATCGAAGACCTCCGCTATCATTTCTAGACCCTATGAGGGGTAGGAAGGCAAAGATGGCCGTGCTCCTAATCTGAGGCTAAACCTTGAGAGACGTCGTGCTTCCTGGGAGCTATAAATATTGAGTAAGGTTTGTTGTTGCTCGCAGGATAGTATGGGGATATCGTCGAGGCGGGAGTGCGGGGAAGTTGCGAAATGACGCCCACGTAATATCACGAAAGCGTAGTATTCTGTAAGAGAGGGAAAAGCGTATGCATTCAGGACAAATGCCGTATGAGATTCGTTACCTAGGCCTATAAGCAAAGTTTGAAGCCCTGTCAACACAAATCGATCCTCCCGAGGCTCCTAAATTTTCAAGAAGAAATAAATGAAATACAAATGGGATATCAATAAAAGACAATCGTGCAAAGGTCGTGACACATAAATCCGCCATATCTCATCTCACCATCCAACTCCAAAACCCAAGCTCGATCCCAAAAAAGCATCACCCAGTACCATCATACTGTTTCGCATTACAAATGTCATAAGCCGTCGAGAAATTCGGCTAGGGCACCGGCGCTGGCGCCACCATTTCTATAACCTTCGAACCGACATTTTTACTGAATTGTGCCGTCGAGCCCGCTTTACCGCCATTCTAGAATACTTTCCTCGTCAGCATTCCATAAAGCCAGGGACTGGTAGACTGGGTGGAGGGGTCAGCTTACAGCGGAAGTGTACGCACAAGCGCATGCACGGGCACCATGGCCAATAGCAAGCGGAAAAGAAGCAAGGTCGAAGACTTTGCAAACAGGGATATTGAAGAAGCCAGCCGTAGCCTCGGAGATATCGAGGTTACCGATCGCTGTTGCTGTAGCTTCGTCTAGGTTGCCGGTATTCAGTTGGTCGGCATACTGATCAGCGACGTTATAGTTGGAATTGCCTGCGAGCCAGGATGCTACTGATCCTCTGACTGCTGCGGACGTATCGAATGTGGTTCCAGCTAAGATCTGGTCGTTGGAATCCCAGCTCGTTGGCGTGCTGTCCATTGGAAAGGTTCCGACGTTGGCGTTGAAGATGCGTGCCATGCCGTTCATGCCGTCGCAGACTGTGAGCACTTTCTCTTGAGCGCTTGTTTGTAGGGTCTTGCAATAGCTTTGGTTGGCTTCGCCGAAGTTGCACTTCGTGTCTTTGATTTTGACTCCGTATGGTACGTAGATTATAAAGATAGCTGCGAGTAAGCCAGCATTGTCAGCACTGTTAACGGATTAGAGGAAGGACACCTTACTTGATTGATCTGTAGGCCATGGTCTTGAGAAAATTGGTGTAAAGATCCGTTTGGAAGTCCTTCATGTGGTTGCTGTCTACCTAGAACCCCGTTTGGGTCACCATATGGAGAGCCGCACCACTCAACGGCCGATGCGTTGCCAATGAAATTCTGGTAGCCAGATTGTACCCCTCCTGAGGCAGTCTTCAAGTAGGCTACATGATTCCGGAGTCAGCATTGCTCTTTTAAGATGAGTATTGAGTTGGGAGACATGTCTCAGGAGCCAGAGAGGACTTCCGGCTCCCGAAACATGTTCTCACGACTAAGACTGGGGTATGGAAGGGGGAATAATAACTCAGAAAGAGTGCTTACCGGTAACAAAATCCGAGATCCTGCCAGCCCTTCATAGGTAATACAATAAGCAAGGAAATTGACGTGATGCGAGTGGGGGTGCGCACTCAGAGAATCTTTGGTCAATCACTGGTGCCAAATCACCCATGGTACCACCAGCATTTGTCTCGCCTACAACGGCACTCATTGCTGTTACGAGAAGACTGCTGGCACCGATGATCGGTGCTAGTGCAGAGGAAATTATGGTGATGACTGAAGGATTTTGGAGTCAGCATTTCTCTTTTGAGAGAATAGTTGAGTCGAAAGATAGGTCTCACGAGCCGGGAAACACTTCTGGCTCAAACGAGGGCATGAATGAGGTAATAATAGCCCAGGAAAAATAACTCACGTGGGGTTAGAAAGCCAAGGATCTGCTCCCAAGTCGCTTGGGGAGTGGTATCTGTAAAGAACTTTGTAGTGATGTTGTCAATGCTACCTATTCCCAAAGTTGCAGCGTTGAAAAGAGCATTCCACATTGAATAGAAGAAGTTGCTGAAGTTGATGTATGCAGTGTACGCGAGGAATCGCTGTGCAAGAAGATTGTTTCCGAAGCCATCGTCTCGGACATCTCCACAAACAATGGGTGTGCAATCTGTGTGTCAAGATGCATCAGGAGCTAAGGATCCACTCATAGCATAGGCGCTCCAAGCTGCTGAATTGGGTAGAATGGTGTTCTGGGAGCACGCGGCAACAAGCCCGGGGTCAGAGGTCCCAGTCGGGGTAGGTTGAGGCTGAAGACCAAGACCAGGCTCGTCTGCGCAAGGATAAGCTCCTGTAATGATAAGGTGATACTGGCCCACAGGAGTTGAATCCGCTTGGGGTGCTCTCCTGAATTTGGCTCCAACAGGGGGATGACGCTTGGCTTTTACAGATTGAGGTAAAGGGACTGCGAAAGGCCTATCTGGCCTGCGTTTGGCTGGGGTTGCATCCGTTGCTGTTGTTGTAATTGGTGAGCCCACAATCTGGAGATTAGTATCGAGAATACCGGTTATTGGTGGAGCATCAGTCGTATCTGTTCCCGCAGTGGAGGACGAGGAAGCTGCCGCTGAAGGTGTCGCCAACCCAAAAACGATGTCATGTTCCCCAACAGACGGAGTTGGCACACTAAGTGTCCACACTGTACTGCTGTCATCGATCTTAATGGCGTCTATATCCGCTTGGGGTACATCTGCCGATGGTGCCCCTACTGCTGGTATCGCAGCATACCCAAATTTAACTCCAGGTGTGTCGGTCGAGAACTCCTAAATAGCACCGCTCTGAGCCTAGAAGTTACCGGCAGGAATTCTCGGTGACTGTTCTGTTGGAAAGTACATAGCCGTAGAGTAGGTTGCGATTCCTGATATGACATTGCCGGCGCATGATGCTACAGGAATCTTAGACAAGTTTATCTGTGCCTGCACTGATGAATAGAACGCAAAGGCAAGAGCTCCTGAAAGACAGTGACGAAATGTAGCCATGCTATAAACTGTGTGTGAGAAGAATGCCTGTTATGGAGCTTGGCACTGCCTGACGTGGAAACAATGAGTTAATTAAGTGATTATTTTCTCCTTTCCCTCGCCGGAAACCAGGGCATCGTCGCTTGCACACCCTCTCCCAAAGATGAAGGCTAAGGAACATCACGCAATGCAGGTGTAAAACTAAGATAAGATTGGAAAGTGGTAGCTGAGGATCGCGCAGATGTGGGAGTAGACGCAGCACAATCGCAGACAACATACTTCGAAGCGGCAACGAAAGGGGTATAGATCTCCGGATCTTACGCACTCGTGCCAGCGAAGGGGTCTCCTAGAGGGTCGGATAGGTGTCTGCTTGACATTTAAGGCGACCCAAAGTTGGCCAAGCATAGAAACGTGATCATATTTTGAGGCGCAGCGAGAGGCCAGCAAAACGGTCGGCGGATTAGAGTTGGAAGGGCAAGTCGGATTCAAACCTTGGAGGCGCGATATCCGGTCAACAAACGAAACAACATTCGGCGATGTTGACTCTAGCTTTGATAGTCATAGATTGCTCAGCCCACCACCCTTGGGGAAACGAGGCACGGCAGGCATTTGTTACGGAGTCAAATTGGTCAAAGAAGTGTCCAACACTTGGCGGGCAGGGCTTGAGATCTCGTGAAACAATACTCAGTGCTGCAATCGCACTTACATCAGTACATCCTGCAGATATTCGGCAGAGTCTAGAAAGACCCTGACATACTGCGCTCCAATTGCACGTACGTGTTGCAAATGGTATCCGTGCTAAGAGACCATTAAAGGAATGGAATTCAATATCCATCAAGTCTCATATTTTGACCGCATGCTGAGGCTGTGGCACTCGAGATACTGTCAGTAGCAGCATTCTTAACCTCAACAACGCATCTGTTGCGTCTGTCAAGGTATCAGCTTGATGGTGGGATACGACAATCTCATCTTATCTGTTCTAGAAGAAACAGATTGTCGATATTCGAGCTAGACTTTGTGGAGACCGGGAATATATTGTTTCAAGTCTGGCACTACCTGCGGCAGGAACGGTACCATCCGCTTCTTAGCGCAGTGAGGCTGACTCGTTGACTTCACTGATGACAACTTTCCTGCAGGCTTCCATACAACAACAATAACAATATCGGCGCATTTCAGAGCCAGATCCTCAGGGTCATGAGCTACGATTCTACCGCTAGAGCATTAGCTCTGCCCGTATCGCCCCCGAGATCTCCGAACCTGTCCCACTCAAGCACGCAAGCACCATGGACTCGGCGCCGAACGAGCGGATCGCTGACCAGGAACAACCAATCTTTCGGTCGTCGAGGATCAAGTTGGAGGGATAAGACCATCATCAACGCTGAAAGAGCATGGCGGCGAGGTTTCAAAATGGTAGACGGTATGACGCCGTGGCAGAAGGCACTGTCGTTCGTTGCCGGCGTTATCACGATCGTCCTAGCCATATTGTTCCTTGTCTTTAGTGAAAAGATATTCGCGTGGATGGAGCCAGTGGCAGAGAAATGGAAGAACCTAAGAGGAGGGTGGCTGATACTTTGGGCCATGACCTTCACTACTGCGTTTCCTCCGGTAATAGGCTATTCAACATGTCTGACCCTGGCCGGCTTCGTCTACGGCTTCCCAATGGGGTGAGCCTGCAATGTCACCTATTTGGTTGCATGAGGAGTAAAGACAGCTGACTCGAAGACAGCTGGCCTATCGTTGCTTCCGCGACCATAGTAGGATCGACTTGCTCATTCATCGTCTCTCGAACGCTGCTCTCAAATTTCGTCGGTCGACTTGTTGCAAATGACAGAAGATTCGAAGCTTTGTCACTGGTCCTCAAGCATGACGGCCTAAAGCTCTTGGTCATGATCCGTCTCTGTCCGCTGCCCTATAGCATCTCGAATGGAGCCATCTCCACGTTCCCAACAGTACAACCACTGATGTTCGCCGCTGCAACAGCAGCTGCGACACCAAAGTTGTTGATTGCTATCTTCATTGGATCGAGGCTAGCGGTCATTGCCAAGAGCGGGGAGAAAATGGATACGGGGACAAAAATAATCAATTGGGCCGGTATCATCTTTGGTGTATTACTAGGCGTGTTCACGGGCTGGTTCATCTACAAAAGGTATGCTCTACCGGCTCAAATGAAACCATCCCCTGCTTATCGTGCTTAGGACTCTGGCTCGTTCACGGCAAATTGAAGCTGAGGAGAGAGCCAACAACCGGCAACCAAGCGCGCAAAGCGGAGATTTCTCGGACGACATTGAGGAGCAGGCAGCTACGGCTACTCGGATTCGAGATGATCAAATCGATTTCTTAGATCGTGAAGGAGCCTCTGGAGGTTACCATGATGAGTATACAGAAGACGAAGATGACATCTTCAAATATGGTGATGGGGACGAAGAAGAGGAAGCGATTTGCCTCGACAAGCAGACTCCCCATCGGTAATATCCGGATACGCTCCAAGAAATTTGGATCTTACCAATCTCAGCCGGCCTGATGAAGATTTTGCATTGGGACGCCCACTGTCTTTGCGTTGATAAGAATCATGGAATTGGTGCTCAGCATTGCAGGCGCTTGCATCGGGGTTGGCATTCCCCGACTCGCATTAGAATAGACTTAGATGATGAACATGCTGTACGAATTTAGTAAACACATGTCAAATCCCCGGTAAAAGCGTCAAGCGACCATTGACACCTGCAGGTTTGATATGCAGGCAGTTGCTAGCGCCGATGATCTACCCAGGGAGGTTGCAGCTCTTCACTGCCTCCGCCCTCCACCACTACAATCCCATTCACCCATGAACTGCACGACTTCACACGCCCAAGGAGAGTTTTTCTGTTCGCTGTTGCTGAGGAATACAAAGCTTTAGACGACCCTCGCATCTCGGAGCCCCTTCTTACAACACAGCAACCACAGAACCGCTAGGGCCGGCTTCGGAGCCTGGTCGAACACCTCACAGCTTCATGGACAATGACTTCGATAGCGTATCATGGCAGAACGACGAAGCCGATAATGAAGCCTCGCGGCCGAACACGGCGGTATCAAAGGAGCCAGGGGAGCCAGTCTACGGAGCAAATGCGAGTGGAAAACGAAAAGCGAGCCATGGTTCACAACAGGCAGGACCACAGGCGGATGCTGTGGATTTGGCAGGGATTGGCGATGGCAGGCTGGAATGTACGGTCGACAAGCCTCAGAAGGAGAATGATGGGACCAAAGATGCCTTCGTCTCGTACCGGGTCACCACGAACGTACGTCCCAGGCTCTACTTCACACCCGTATAAATCTACCCTAGCTAACATTTTGACATACAGACTGACTTCGCATCCTTCCAAAAACCCACTAGCCAAGTCCGCCGACGCTTCACAGACTTCGTATTCCTCTACAAATACCTCTGCCGCGAATACCCCCAATGCGCCGTTCCCCCACTCCCAGACAAGCACAAAATGGAATACGTCCGAGGCGACCGCTTCGGTCCAGACTTTACCCACCGCCGTGCCCACTCCCTGCACCGTTTCCTCAAACGCCTCGCCCTCCACCCCACGCTCCGCCGCGCCGCCCTCCTAACCATCTTCCTCGAATCATCAGACTGGAACGCAACGATGCGCTCGCATCCGAAACGCAGCGTCAGCGTCTCTGAACAAGGCACATCCGTCTTCGACAACTTCGCTGACACCTTTGTCAACGCCTTCTCCAAAGTCCACAAACCAGATAAACGCTTCATAGAAGTGCGGGAGAAAGCAGACAAACTAGATGAAGACCTCGGCCACGTCTCCCGCATCATCGCGCGCTTGGCCCGCCGCGAAGGAGATCTCGAAGCAGACTATAACGACCTCTCGATCCAATTCATGAAACTAGCTACCCTCGAACCCGGTGTAGAAGACCCTGTGCACGCATTCGCACAGAGCGTCGAACAAACCGCCAAAGGGATAACAGGCCTGAAAGATCACACGGATCGGAATTACCTGGGTAGTTTGAGAGACATGGAAGCCTACACCACCTCGCTAAAAGCGCTGCTCAAGTCTCGCGAGCAGAAACAACTCGACTACGAAGGCCTGACTGAATACCTTAACAAAGCTTCCTACGACCGTGATATCCTCGCTTCCTCTCCATACACCTCACAAGGCCCTACGGGCTTCATACGCTCGAAGATTGAAGATGTGAGGGGTGTGGATCATGAACAGTCGAGACGGGAGAGGGTACGGAAGTTGGAGATGCAAATAGAAAAGCTGATCAGAGAAGTCGAAGATGCAAGGAGAACGACGGAGGCGTTCGATGGGGAGGTGGTAAGGGAAACTGCAGACTTTGAACGGATCAAGGCTGCGGAATTTGGAGACTGCCTTGGAGGGTTGGCGGATAAGCACGTGGAGTTTTATACAGGAGTAATTGAGACGTGGGAACGGTATCTGAAGGATATAGAAGCGGATGGGACGTAATGGCCGGATGAATGTGTGAGCCCTTTGCAGCCAAGGGGCCCTTTACATGGAGAATCTCGCAAGAATCGACATTGGTATGAAATTACATCACGTCTGTAGGACTCAATATGAATGTTTATGAACATGAGTCTTGATGCGTTCATGCTCCATTGATATATTGAAAACCCAATTCTTGGAAAAGAGGGTGTCAACCGACCCAAGGAAATGACAAAGTAGACTTTGTCTCTATATTGCTTCTGCAAAGCTTTTTCAACCTCTGATGTATACCAATTCTAATACAAACCACATCATCCATCCTCCCCCCGTCCACCACCACCACCACCACCAAACCGTCCAAATCCCCCAACATCCCGTTTAAAAAACTTCCCAATATTCCTCAAATTATCACCTACATTTAAATTACCCCCTTGCAACGGCGGAATATCCGGACTCTGCGCCCTCCTCCCCATCGGCGGCGGACTCGCCATTCTCGAATCCGCAGGCGTATTCGCCATGCTCCCTAGTGCGGGCGTACCGAAACGATCGACTCCGTCTCGAGCGGCTGTCATTATCGCGCTGCCGAAAGTCGAGGGGTCAAAACGGGCCGGAAGGTTTGAGGTGCTGAGGGAGGCCGCTGTGGAGAGGGAGGGGAGGCCGGTGGGTATGTGGACACCACCTCCTCCACCTGTTGCTCCTCCGACGACTAAAGGCGTAAGGATGGGAGACGATTGCTGCAACCCTTCATTTCGTGGGCTCGCGCGATGGGCTTGGAATAACTCAACGAGGTGAGCTTGGTCTTGCTTTCTGATGCCCTTTAGGTCGAGGATTTTTCGGAAGTTGGCGTCAGTTTTATCGGCGATGTGGATTAGGTAGGCTTGAACTAGGGCTTCGGGGGGTGAGGGGCGGACTTGGAGGGTTTTGAGGATGGGGTCGAGGCGGGACATGGATTGGGCTACGCGTTTGATGTAACCTGGCGGTGTTGGTGTGTTTGGTGGAGAGGTGAGGGTGAGAAGGTCTTCGAAGCCCTTTTTTAGGACGTAGGTGTCGAGGAGCATCTGGAGATTGTTTAGTATTCGGTATTGGGATTTTGTTCAGAAGAGGGGGCGAACCTGCTCAGCGCCAACTTCTGAAATGGGTCTACATTGGAAGATGTTTGCGATGTAGGCATTGGCAGTCAGCTCAACGACATTATCACAAAACGCTCTGGCATATTGTTGTTTATGCAGCATCCCTAAAATCTCTGTCGCCCTGGTCTTGATCCTGGAGAGCATCTCGCCAACGTATGAACTCTGGTCGCCAACGCTCTCCATCTTACTCCAGCCTGTGTTGCGCATCTCTCGCCAAATAGGCTCAGTATCGACCTCCACTCTTCGTACTAGAGCTCGGACCGTCGCGCTTGCAATGCCCATAAACGCGTCTGCTTGGCTCTGTAGATCGATACTCGACTTGAAGTCATGATCAATCCTGCTCTTGATCTTCTCCTCCAATTGCGTACTGGTATTATAGCAATAGTCAGCGGTATTCAGGACCAGGACCAAGTCCTCAATCTGTGGAGTCTTCGACGGCGTTTGCCCACTTGGCCGCTCACTGACATAGTATAAGAGGATCTGCTGTGCATACTGGTCCAGATACTTGGCGAAGACTTTGGTCAATTCCACGAGTCGAGCTCCAGGAGACAACTTGGCACACTGTGCCAGAGTCAAACGATAGAAGCTGAATAGCTCGGTCGAAGACGAAATAACCATCTGCGGAGAGAACTCCTCGTCCAGCTGCCTCGGTGGTTGTGAGCGATATTTGGGGATCATAGTAGATAGGTGCTTGTCCTGTACCTCAACCCATATACTCAGATAGGGTTCGAATGCTTCGGATATAGCCTGGCTGAAGATAGGTGACTTCTCGTCATTCGAGCTCAAGGTGTCCATCGAGGCCCGAGATGTATTCGTGAACCGTCGCTCAAGGCCATGTTCAAAATCGAGAGTCTCCTGAAGGCAAGAAAGTAGGAGGTCCACGTCCAAAGTCTGCCCATCCGATCTTCGTGCCGATCTCTGTAGAATACCTTTGAAGTCCTCTCGTGTCCCCTCGCAGAATGCATTGGCTAAGAGCTCATTGACACGCCAAGATGGAGGAAACAATGCCGCATGCTCGTCGTCGTATGTCTTCAACATCCTCTTGAACCACGAATATCTCCTCGATATATTGTCTAGCGACCCAGCCTCTTCACTACCCCTAAACAATTGGCGATACTCCCGTAGTTGCGTATTGCAGTACCAAGTAATAAGCCTCGATCGTGCATTATCCCCCAAAGCATCCATAACCAAGCAAGCCTCTGCCAGCATGCCCCTTCGTTGTCCCACCTCCGCCTTTGCAAACGTGATCTCGAAGTCCTCGCATACCTGCTCGAGCATTTCCCGTTGTAGATCCGAGACGTTTCTGCTAAGCGTAGCAATCTGGTCAATCGAGCGGTAGGATTTGAAATGGGCCATAAGCTGTATGACCGCCTGTAGGAGCTGTGCACATTCCCTGTATTGCCTAGAGCTGCTGAGTCCCCGTAGCTGCTCGTAGGCCATAGTGAGCATCTGCAACCTCTTCAAGGCCGTCATCGAAAGCGTAAGATTCTTCTTGGTGTTGTCCAGCCTCTTAATATCGGCCGTCATCTCTGTTATCGCTTCCTCTGTCTCAATAGCCCGCTGCCTGACGCCCTCGACCTTCTGGAAGAGCCCAGCGAGGTCCGCTTTGGCTGCTTGTATTCGCTTGACGCTGTCGACATCGGAGGCTGATTGCTGCTGCACGCGGGCAGCGATCTCGTCATCGAGTTCATGTTGGTAGGTGCGGAGAGCTTTTGAGGTCTTGGATACGGAGGAGAGGCTTGAGGGACTGGAGAAAATGGCGTTGAGGTGCTCGATTGGGTCATAGTTGGCTGTTGGAACTGTTAGTAGTGAATTCTGTTCTGATGTTGTCGACAGTACCGGAATCTAAGGAGCCTAGATACGCTGTGTCCCCGTTCAGCTGCGGCATGAAGCCTGTCGAAGCATACAAATTCTGAGGCTACCGTTGCAATACCATGGAATTGTGTGAAGATAGATCGTTGCCCTAGAGCAGTAAATTTCGAAGCTTTGTAGGGGGCCTTAATGGAAAGCTTGGGATTCCATGGGATACGTGCAGATGGAGATACACTCGGCAAAATTCTGGGACTCTACATCTTCTACAATGAATATCGTGAGATAGGGAACGAAACAAGTACGGTATGACTAGCAGACTTTTCGATTCTATTTTCGTGGCGCTGCCACAGTGCTACTATGATAACACACGCCTCGGTCAAAAGTCAATGATTCTCTCCTCCCAAGTCCGAGTTCACATCATACCCAGCGCCAGCGCCAGTGCCAGTACCATGGCCGCACTGAACGGCAAGTTGAGCAGGGATCCAATGCTGGTAGAATCCGACCCGCCTTCTGGCACCGCAGTAACGTCAATCAGGTTCTCAAAGCTCTGGCCGCCATTGTACAGCTTAGCATCTATGCCGAGCCCAAATGTCAATGGCAAAAGCGGACTCGGTGGGTCCTCCACAGTCTCCATTCCCAACTCTTCCTTGCAATATTTCGCGCAATTCGTCAGTGATTGCATAGGACACATGTAGTCGGACGAGGTCTGCAGGAGCTTTTGCCAGGATTTATTGAACTCGAATGAACTGTTCGCCTTGGAGAGGTAATGAGAACCGCTGGCAACGTATGGCTTAGGATCATCAAGCTAGAAGCAGAAGATGTTCCCATCCGTGGAAGTGCTGCACGATGTTAAACTTTTGTAGACCCAGTCCACGCACTGAGCAGGCTTGATATTCACATCGCTTGGATTGAAAGAGTCCGGGCCCGCGGTGCTACAATTCCATGACGCAGAGTAGCTACGTTTGAACTGGGAATTTCAATAGCTGAACAGGTAGTAGTAGCCATATCTGGGATCACTCATGTCATCTTCGTCCTGGCAATAGCACTTGGTGGTGTTGAAAACGTCATGCCTCGGGATGAATCCGTCATAGAGATGTCCAGCCCAGGCGCCGATGGTGTAGAGTCACGTTTGGCTGTCCCAGGCACTCATGGTGAAGTTGGCATCCTCAGCTTTTGCCAGAAAGGAAAGAAAGACCGCAAGGAGTATCTAGTAGGCGAACATGGTTGCTCCGGGCATACAAGGGCGTCGATGAGATGTTCCTGTGCTTTGATCCGAACCGATAGTATCAGACCGTGTCTATTCAAAATGTTTTATTAGCCTGAAAACACTGAAGCATTTTCAACATGACCTACCGGTATGGCACAGTCGTTTGGACTTCTACCAGGAGGCTCCCCCAAGCTCAGGCAGATGCAGTGTAAAGGGACTCAGAAGGTGGGCTGCAGGCCAGACTCAATGCTCAAGAAGCAGAGTAAGACGAAAGATAGGACTGTTTGCCAATGAAACGAGTGTAAAGAATAGTCTGACTCCTTGCTGAAAAGTGGGTCGAATGGATGAAAGAAGTAGAAGGAATCCAACGAAAACAAGTAGACAAGATTGTTGGGCCGCTAAGCCTACTCCTTCCTCAAGTGTAAAGCCTGACAGAGGCAGGAAGAGTCGTCGGACCCATGTTGAATGGTTCCTTCCTCCGGAGATTCAGCCGCTTTGAGGCCATGGAAAGCTGATGACTAGCTCTTGCCCTTGATCTCTGAAAGTTTTGAAGCAGGCGCGACGGCCTCTCACAGCTCAGCCATAAACATACAGGGAACTAGAACCCAAAATGTCCCTCATCTTTGACTCTTTGAATTTCATAGCAAAACCGTCTATGGCCCCCAACAGAGCTACGAAGAGTGTAAAGCCCGGTAGCCTGCCTGAACCAAGCTTCTATCATCCCTAGTGTCGCCGGTGCCCGTCCAGAAGAACAAGCCTCCCAGCCCTTGCTGTTTCGCAAATTCGGCTTTCCTTTGGACGGTGCGAGGATCATCGTAAGTCACGAACCCACCATCGCCACCAATAGAATAGACCGCTCCGACGGCTTCATCGAACTGTACAGCTGCTCCCGGACGTGGTAGGTCTTTGTACTCGAAGATGCCTTCTTCGCCTCCGCCGCCAGTAAAACGGTCTCCCACCTTAGTAGCGCCCAGGAATGAGCGTCCGTATGTTGGGACGCCTAAGAGTATCTTTCTCGAAGGAACACCTTTTGAGAGTAAGTAGGTTACAGCTGAGTGGCATGATACCTTAGCAGCATCATTATGTGGGGTCTTGGGACTGTAGAGCTGCGCATGATGACCACACGCATCCGTCCCGGGTCCGGAGAAGTCGTAGGTCATCAAATTGATGAGGTCCAGTTGAGCAGCGGCTTGACCAAGGTCAATATTCTTCAATGCCCATTCGCCAGCAGGCAGAGCAGAGGTAAGTAGGTATTTGGGAGCGGGCAAAGATTTACGAATGGCAGCAAGCAACTGGACGTAATGATGTCCCTGGCGTGGATCAGATGGGTGTTCCCAATCGACTATAGACATTATTGAAAGCAATGAGAGGGAATGTCAGTTGACTTACTGTCTATGCCGTCCAAGCCGTAGGCATCTACCATGTTCCTCGCACTCTGTGCAAACATCGACCTAACAATGCTGCTGCTTGCGACTAAGGGAAATGGCTTACTACCTTCACCGCCACCGCCGACGGACAGAATGGTTTTTATTTCGGGGTACTGCTGCTTGATAGATTTCAGGTCGCGTAGACAGCCTGTTATGCCATCGAGATTAATCTCATTGTCTGCATATTCGTCGCTGAACTACTGTTTGATCAGTCCCAAGAAGACTCTCTTTAACAAACATTACTCACAAATAGATCCCCCTTACTTCTGACCCTACACCTTTGTCAACGATGAAGAGGCCGTTACCGAAGGCCCAACTGACCATGAAAAGGCGTAGAAGATGTGAGTAATGTATTTCAAGTTCATCGAAGACGGCGGCTGCTGGCGGTATACTCTCCAGTTGGGGTAATACACCGCGTTGATGGGGGTGGATGCGGAGGTTGCTCCGGGTTGGTCAGAAAGCACTGGTTTCTGAGACTTGCTTTTGAACGGATTCCACCGGTGTTTTGCCCCCTCTGGCTTCTGACCGTCCTGAATTGAAACCATGGGAACTTTTTGTAAGGAAGTAAGCAAAGTAAAAACCAAAGAAACTTTTCCAGGGTTTTATGCCCCGTCTAGTGCCCGGTTTTATGCACGCGGGTTTTCCTCATGCGGTAAAGCGTGATGCATTCGAATTTTATAGCCTGCCTTTATGTCGCGACTTTGCGTTATTTTAGAAGTTCTGGTCCGTACATTCTAGACTCGTGGATCACCTGTTCCGCTAAGTTTCCTGACTCAAAGATGCTGGTCTCAGCTCTGTCCGAGCTTCTCCCCAGCTAAAAATGCCAACTTTCACGCTCTTGCGGAGTACAAATTTGACGCGAATTCCAGCATCACGCCTTTCGAAGCGTGTGGTATCAAGAACGAGACCTTTGTAATTGCAACTCGCCTGAGCAACGTTGCGTTCTTTCCGAGGACTACCCCAGTTCAGCTCCCTATTTTCCGGGCTGTCTTTTAGGCGAGTCAACTGGGGGCAGCACCCGTCGGGAATTGGTCCTTTTGCTTTGATCAATTATGAAAGATGTAGGATGATGGTTTGGAAAGGATCAGACTACCTTCATGTTAAAAGTGCGCTCCTGTGATGCTGAACTATGTCATTTCTAAGAGCATAGGACGGTTAGAACGGGAGACGCTGAAGGGGGGAAATGTCCTAAGTCAAATTGGCTTACGGACGTCCTTTCCACCTGGCCATTTGCACAAGATTCAAATTGGTGTTTTTTGTATTTGCAAACCATTTCGAAAAGTTCGAAATGCCATTTCACACATTAGATTTCTTAAGACTCATGTTGGTAGAGGAACCATCCGTGCTCAACTCCCTCACGGGCACGTCGCCTTCCACTATTTGCATCCAACTTTTGCCCACGTCTTCAGTTCTTGATCCCTGGTTTACGAGTAGTTGACGTGGTATATATTCCTGCTGTGGCCATCATAGGCTGAAGAAGAAACGCACTTTCTTTTTTGAAGGGTCTACTCGGATTGCGCATAAATCATTGTCCTTTCCGATACTCCGTCATGCCTAAACCAACATTTATAGAGAACACATAATTGCGACCAACAGGTACCCATCCTAGTATATTTTTCAGCACCTATATCTGCTACCTCGCGCTGGCTACATGTCTATTATTCCAAATAAGACCACTTCCATTAAATATGGCCTCAGACTGAAGAAAAATCGGTCCGCTCTACCAAAGACAAGTTTCAGATCGGCTTGAGAGTAGTCAGGTGGGTGACCACTGGCGAACACAAGCTGCTGTATGTTTTTGCCCTTCATTTTTCTTTTGTGTGTAGCGATTTTGTGGAGTGGATGGGGGCGGGGGACGAGCTCTGGCAATCTATTCAGCTTTTTGCGGCCTTGACAGTGTGGTCTTTGCTTATGCGAGAAACGGTGCTCGTGAAAAGCGAGATTAGTCTATGATAAAGCCTGTTGGTGACGTTTCGTAGCAGACAACAAGGTTTGGATCATGATCAACGTCGAAAGTTCTGAAAGTTTCAAGGAAGAATGACTTGTAATTTGGGGGTTTAAGACTTTGCAAACAAAAGGGAAAGAGGGTGGAGAGAGAGAGAAAGAGAGTGAGTCTGAGGCCAGGCAGAAATACTGGGATAATTCTCTGCCACATCTCTCTAGGCTGTGAGATCCTATTGAAATCCGAAGACTTATATGGAGTAAAGCTACGAAATATAATATAATATAGATATGTACCCCCATTTCAACTCAATACAACTTCCTCTCCCGCCCTTCCGGTTAAAAGAACGTGCATACATGTCCAAAAAAAAGTGTATTATAAACGTTGAACAGAGAAAGGAAAGACTTAAAAAGCAGTCCGTTCGTTCTGGTCAACGGCCAACACCTAGTTTCCCTCAGTCCCCACACCCTTCGCCAAACGACCTTCCCCCCTCATCTCCACGTTAGCAATAGCGCTTTGTAAAGCACTAGTGAGGTCGGTATGGAACAACGGCCTGTTAAGCCCGTGCACCACAGCAACCCTATTCCCCACATAAGCCTTACTAGCGCTAATTTTCCTTCCCAAATCACTCCCACTGCTCTCACTCGCGGCATCAAACTGGCGAGCAATGACATCCTTGCCCTCGCTGTCCCCAGCAGCAATACTCCTAGTCCTCGCCTGTTCCAGATCTCTTGTCCTCGCCCTCTTAATCTCTCGTTCATTTTCTCTGTGTTCAGCTGCATTGGCGGCGCTGTCTTGTCCGCCGATCTCTGCGACAGAGAAAATGGGTTTCCAGCGCTCGAAGACGGGGCCTTCGCCTTGTGGGGTTGGGTAGCCGAAGCCTGCAGAGGCGAGGGCGCGTTTGGTCCAGCGGTTATTGATGCAGGCGAGATGCCAGTCTACGTTGTCAGGGGAAGCGTAGCGGTCGAGTTGATTGCGGACGTCGATGAGGTGTTGGACTGAGGTTATGTCGACGTTGTTGACGGAGGAGAGGTCGAGGATAATGGCTTTGAGGGTGGGTTTGTCTGGTTCTGGGATTACAGGGTGACCGCGACGTGGGCCTGGGTCGTTCCAGGGGCGGTCCTGGGGGGCATGTTAGTGAGGAAGCAGAGGATTTGGTGGGGAAATGCTTACTCCAGGTTTGCCATATGAAGCGGGATTGGTCCTGCGAGTCTCCCTGAAGATAGTAGAGACCATGTAGTCAAGGTAGTGGCTTGCGTTGGGGTAGTTGAAGCCTTCCGAGAAACGGTAGATGAAGATGCCAGGGTAGGGAGATTCCACGTCAACCTCGGGGTTGGAGCCGTCATTATGGCCTATTGGCAGGAAGATGTTGCGGGCAGATTTATCAGGGTTGTTCGAGCCAAAAGAGCCGTATTGACCTGCGCCAGCGTGCTTGCCCTCGTCGTCGATGAGGTGGTCGCCAACCACAGAGTGGATTTTGACCTTGCCAAGGAATCGGCCTTTGGCTTTGACGACACGGAAGAGGAAGATGGCGACCGAGACACAGATCGTGGTGTAAATGCCATTTTCGATGCTGGAAAAGACAGTGACAAAAACTCCTACGAAGAATACGATGACCTCGAGAGGTGAGATCCGCCAGAATTGGTAGACTGTGTTAGGAGGCGTGATCAAATCTCCAACGGCATGAATGATGATGGCTGACAGACTGGCGTTGGAAATATAAAAGAATACTGCGGGGAGCGCGTAAATAGCCAGGAGGACCACGATTGCGGTAATGACACCACCAAACGGAGTTCGCACACCCGCTTTCGACTTAATGGCTGTCCGAGAGAAGGATCCAGTAGCTGGATATGCCCCCAGGAAAGGCCCTAGTAAGTTCGTAACTCCAATGGCCACCATTTCCTGTGACGGATCGATGGTGTAATTATTAACCCGGCCGAATGACTTGGCAATTGCGATGTGCTCGATGAGTATGACAATGACAGAGGCAGGAAGCTGGCTTGCGAATGACTTAATGATAGTCTTGTTCACGGTGGGGACTGCAGCATTTTTGAACCCTCGAGGGACCGTACCTAGGATGGCGAAAACGTGGTTCTTCGTGGCGCGATGATGCCTGTTGACCAGCCAGCTGATGAGAGTGTAAAGCAAAATGACAAATGCGGTTCGGAGTGTGGAGAGGAAGAAGAACATCTTGGCTCTGTTTGGCATTTTTCGAGCTCCGAATTTGCAGGCGCTCCGGATCGCATAGAGTAAAAACAAGGCAGTCAAACCCATAGCGGCATCAACCTTGGTCCTCCCAAGGTGCTTCAGGATGTTGATGACGACTTTATAGGTCGCATCTCTGTTGGAGAAGCCAGTGATTCCCATCAAGGCGGGGACTTGGCCAACCGCAATGCTTAGCGCAGAACCAGTCATGTACGCGGAGATGGCAGCCAGGGAGATAAAGTCAACAATCCAGCCACAGCGGACAAGCCCAATGAAGCAGATGATAGATCCTGCGATGATAGCAAGTGCTGAAGCGACGACGTGGCCAGGAATATCAGGATTGGTCTTGGCGACTTGAAGAACGACATTGCCAGTGATAGTAGACATGACGGCCACAGGCTGCAAGAAGTCAGTAATGCATCAAAAGTCGGATTTACATCGATCACTGACCCCAATGGTGATGTCTTTTGAAGTAGCAAAGAACCAATAGATTAAGACACCCATGAACGACGAATAGAGACCGAACTGCGGATCGAGTTCAGCCAATTTGGCATATGCCATCGACTGGGGAACGACCACGCATCCCACAGTGATACCTGCGCGACTGTTAGCATGGCATGCCTTTTATATTTGGCTATAGAGCGACTTACCTGCGACAAGATCTCCTGAAAACCATTGCAAATTATAACGGCCTATCCAATGGGTGAATGGGAAGAGACTGTAGGCCCAATTGATGAATGTGCGACCAGAAGGCGCAACATTGCTGATCCATTCGAGCGCTGTAGGCTCCTCTTCCACATAGGTGTCGGCCGATGAGACTGAGAAGACGGATTCGCCTCTAGTGATTTTTGCCTCACCCGTCGGGTTGCGATAATGAAGTTTGATACCTAGGACCTTTGCCAGGCCATGGCCGACTTTGGTAGCGGTACCGGGCGCCATGATTGTTCTTCAACACCACCCTCCACAAAGCGTGGTAATGGTTACAAGAGACGAGATATGGGTCTCGCTAAAGACAGCCAATGGAAAGAGTGCTCAACCCTTTCGGCCGGGCTGAGAAAACCGGGAACAGGAGAGCTACAGGGTGACAATTCCAACTGAGTGACTGGGATGCGCTGAGCTAGGTATAGAAATGACCCCTAAAGTGAAGGGCCTACTTACTTCTTATACTATGAGATGCATAGAGAAGGCGCGTTAACAAGGCGGGATCTTTTCGAGTCTCGAAGCTTTGACTTTCCCAATTCGGCTTGGCAGTTGCAGAAGTGGGGCCGGGGGTTGGAGACTTATCATGCAACGTGCAGGATTCTTTCGTTAAAGGATGGGAAAACGTGAGAGAAGGGTGGGGGATGGGGAAGTCTTGAGGCTGGTCCAGACCTAAAGTCATGGGCAGGGCTCGGCAAAGAAAATTAAGGATCTTACACTGCATGGTTTGGGTCCTACTCCTGGGGACGTCCTCGGCAATGGCATGCACTTACCCGTTGGCCTGTAACATCATAGTGGAACAAGTGGTTAGTTGATATAGCTCAGAGTCTTCATGGGATGATTAACATCTGCTATGGCGTGCTTAGGCGTCATAAAACGTCTTCGCGAATGATGTTCAAGAATCCTACGATGACTAAGCGAGGCAAAGCTTCCCAAAGAGTGCAGTACTTGGCATGGGGAACGGGCTATCGAATGGTGCTTGTTTAGGTGAAAAGACGTGCTTTTGGTTCGACAGTTCGAGACGCCAAGTCTGCACCAATCAGCGGTCAGCAGCATTGGCGCCTCTGAACCGGCGAGATTAATTTTCCGCGGCGCATGATGTGGGGTGGGGGTCAAACTATGCATTTCTACTGGTATAAATCCCACGATGATCAAAACCATTTCGTCAAAGTTGAATGTGAACTTGACCTTTGTCAATAAAAGCACATTGAACGTATCAAGTACGTTGCATGCAAGTAGTGGTATCATTGGGCACAAACAACCAACGCCCCATGCCCTGCATTCCTTCCCCGGATTTTCATGCAGGCGTGTGCAGGCTTCCAATCATGCTATTGCCACCCTCTCCACGCTATTCTTCAAGACCTGACTCGGATTCCTCAATGCAGCAGATTTCGTAGCGATGGGCTTGCGCTCGCGCCATTTGTCATAGCATTCTCATTCTGCCATCTCCCGTCTCGGCCAAAGCCCTCAGGAGGCGTCTCAGGCCTCTCATGATTGCCAGGTGGGCTACCATATATTCCTCCAAACGGCTGTCGTGGTGGTGAATGCAGCGTAGTATTCGGTACTGCGAATGGGTTTTCCGCCGCTTCAGGCGGTCCATGCGGTCCTTGCGTCAATCGTTCGTGCACAGAATGCACAGATGGAGACCTCACCGGCGGAGATCGTATTGGTGGCATTGAATGCGGGGGTTGAGGTGGGCGAAGGTTAGGCGGTACATACGGCACCTGCACTAGTTGACCTGAGCTGTTTCGTCGATATTGGAAAGATGGTGGCTCGGCGGGCACACCGTTTACCATATGTGGGACGTAGTGTTGGGGAGGAATCCCACGGTGAAGCACCCCTCGCGAGTCACGATATGTTGGCGCATAGGTACCCGGATGATGAGGTGGTGGCGGTGGATAGTGTTGCGGAGGCGGTACCACAACAGGAGGTGAATGTGGTACTCCGTTAGAAAGCCTGTCTGGACCATGGTAAGGTGGTGCTGGCGGGGTTGGCTGCCATACAGGATACGGCTCATGGGGGGACGCCTGTGCTACTTGAGAAGGCCAAATCAGAGGCACTTGGGGAGAGGATGGTTCGGGCTCAGGTATAGTTGGTACTGCCGTCTGGATTTCTGGTTGAACTGGCTCAGGCGGAGGCGTTGGAGTGCGCGGAGGAGTTGGTTTCTTGAGTTTGCGTATATGGCACTTATGACAAAGGAATTTGCGACACTCCTCCACGTCGTTTGTCACTGCGAATGTCGGTTCCGGGTGTCCACAATTTGCAACAGGTTCGGAGCTTTGCGTCACCTCGTCTTCAGTATCAGCGGCACCGTCACCACCCATACCGCCATTGATCATTGGTGCTCCGTCTACCTGGGTAGATGATAGAGACGTTGCATGATGGGCATCTGAGCTGTCTCCATTGACATGGCCGTTCACATCCATGTTGAGTGGCTGCGAGGAGGCCTCGCGAACCTCACCATTGCTTTCGGCCACTGGGACTGGAAGCGCCCTGCACTCGAGAACGATCTTCGGCAGAATCTCATGCCATTTCGGGCTCGTGTCCGTACTACATGTGGCACACTCTTTTGAGGTCATATCAGCTGGCGTTGGATCCGTCAAATGGATTATCCTGTCTCCGTCTTGGTCCACTTCCTCGGACTTGACCGTCAGCGCTCCCGGTGAGACTCTAGAACTCCTGGTGGTTGGCGCTGCTGCGGAAGGGCCACCGCTGGCTGCGGAGGAAGTAGACCCACGATGGTTGAAGCCAGCGTTCGGAAGTTGAATGGCGTTCTTTGTGGCAGAGTCGACTATAAGAGCCTTGCGGAGAGTTCCCGTCAAAGAGGTGTCTGCCTGCTTGTGAGAACGGACAAAGGCTTGAAGGGCATTGAGGGGACTCTGATCCGATAGAATCTCAGACATCGGATGTAAGTGTTCTTGTTTTCCATGGTCTCTGCAGTAAACGAGGGCGCTAGCATTGCCAGTCTCACCGTTCATGGTCACGGTATTGACCGCCTGACTCCGAGAGCCTTTGACAGGGTGTACGTCGAAGCCGAGATAATAGCCGTGTTGCTGGGCACAAGATGGGTGGACGCTAGCTTGACATTGAGTGCAGTTGACGCAGGCTCCCTCTTCCTTTTTGCAGAGCTTGCATGTAGGACTGTATTTTGTGACTGGGATGGCACCAAATCCTTCTGCAGGCTCCAGTCTCCGAGGGTCCCCAAACTTGATCTCGTAATGGAATACTGCACAAACAACATGTACCCAATTATTCCCAGAAGTCCGCTTAAGGGCTTGTCGAGGGTCTTCCGGTTTGCCTCTCTCTCGCTGCTGGCGATGATAATTCTCGGTAGCATTCTCCACCATCTCTCGCTCTAAGCGTTCTTTCTCACGCTCGCGATCTGTCTTCTTCTTGTGAGACACTTTCGGCGGCTCCATCATTTCTTTGTCGGTGTATTCTCGGACCGAACATAACACGCAATCATAGAAATGAGAGACCTGGTGGCCAGTGTCGTTGTTACACATGTCGCATGTCCATTTGTCACTCGATTTGTTGTCAGGGACGCCATAGCAGTTGCGGTGCACGGTAAGCCTGCAATGTCTACAGCTCAGGAGCTGGTCGCCCGTTGGCTCGAATTCGTAGCAAACAGCACAAGGCAGTATTCTGATCCGTGGCTGTTCAGGAATCAATGGAGGTTCGGGCGGCTTCTCGATGATCTTCTTCTTCGGAGGCTCACTGGGAACGCCGTTTGGCGGTCCGATCACTGCTGGGATATCAGGCCCAAGCTTCTGTTTTTTCTTAGGACCTTCCTGGCCGGGCTGGATGGTCAAACTAGGGGGAACGTCAACACCCATGGAAGCAGCGGCGTTGGCAACCGTGGCACTCAACCCAACGAAGCTGGCTATGTTAGCATTTGTTAGCTCAACCAAGAGCTCTTCATCGATACGGCGCTTCCAAGCCCTACCACCAGCGCCAGCCAATTTCTTGTTGACTTCCTCGGGGTCTTCGTATTGAATGGCAAGGCATCGCCAGAGTCCCGCGCACCTGTGACAGAGAGCAAGCACTAGGTGCGCATTCTTGTCTTTGCTATTTTTCAAGGCGGGATCGATGGGAACGGTCATGACCGAGGCCCCAGCAGGTGCTCGACGCCACTGAGGCGATGTTCTTGTAGCGCAGAACTTGCATTCGAAGCCTCGCTTTCTTGCAACTGCTTTCCCATTGTCGAATGCAGAGTCATCAGCATCGTCTGCAACCTCGTCCAGAAATTTTGAGTCCGCCTGCCTAGTCTGCCTCTTGCCTTTGCGGCCCTCGTAGTTACCCCAAATTTCGTTGCCTCTGGGGGTCTTTTTCCACATGTAGTACCACCGAACGATTTCGCCGTATTTCTGAGATTTCCCAACGTATCTTGTAACTTTTGTCAATTCTGAGCCAAACTTGGAGACTCCTTCCTCGAATTTTCTGGCATCATCACCTTCGAAAACAGGTTCCTTGAGGTCCTTGCGTTTGTTCAGATTTCGGAGTTGTTGTAACGCCTTATCAGCTTGGTAACCATTGCTGGTAAATAATTCCAAGGCCTTATCAAGGAAATTTGTCGACCATTCCTCGAGTACGAAAGATGCAGCTAAGGGCTTAGCCCGTGCCATGTAGTCTTCAATTAATTTCTCACGCCGATCAGCATCGAGTGTACTTGAAGGTTCAGCTCCTCTTGATGATATGTCGCCCACCTGGGGCAAACGGAATTTCAATTCAGCAGTGTTCTTCAGGTCGCTGTTTGGGTGGTCTCCGCCGCGTGGAATATAGCCAAGTGGCTCTTCCATTACCCATTTTGGGCGCTTCTCTTTTGCCGTCTTATGGGCCTCTAGCGCCGAGATTGTGTCTTTGGTCAACTTGGCATCCTTCTTGTGACTATTGCCCTTCATGTATTTTTTCTTGATGTCTACAGGCTTCACATAATCCACGTGGTGACCATGCCATGCCTGTACGTTTGCCTGGTGTTTCGGGCCCAGTCGAGAGCTGGCACGTGGGTATATACGATCGTCATAGTCGAGAGCATCTTCAACCCGACAATGGTTGCCCAGATAACGGTAAGGCCAAAGCTTCGCTTGTGCGATTTGCTCCGCTGTGGGTGGCCGAGGTCCTGAGCTCTGCATATCTGGGTTCTGTGGGCTGCCGCCATTGGTAGGGTTGACGCCATGCTCATCTTCTTCTTCATCTATGAGTTCTTCCTCCTTTTCCATGGCCTTTTCGCCCACTAAAGGAGTATTGCGAGCCTCGAGCTTCTTTTCCTGCTTCCGACTGCAAGGCCCACATGACCATCCAAATCCTCGAGCAGGCTTTTTGAGTAGTGGCGGTCGAACGCAGTTCATATGATAAGCGTCTTTGCAGACCGCACAGTCAACTGAATCATTGCTAGGTGATAGTGTTAACTCCAAATTTGCGGATTTCTATCCGTGTGTACTTACCTGGCACAGTAATTCTGGCATCGTTTACACGATTTGATGGCACTCGTCAGCTCTTTGCCACGCCCAACTTCTACAACCACGAACTTCCAGCGCTCATCCAAGACTTTCTTGACATTGGCCGGGACGTTGATGACTTGACTCGTAGGGACGACCTCGTAATAGCGCTGGATATATCGATCAAACATCTTATCGTACCAGAACGAGTCCGGGTCCTTCTTATAGGCATCTAGATCGCTTATGTCGTTCTTATGCAGTACCCGACACTTCCCACGGAGTGATGAGATAGGACATGTTTGGGTTTGCATGGTGGCGTAAACCATACGATAGTCGTTGATCTTGCGCGGAATGTCTCGCGGACGGAGATACCAGTTAACCCGCAGTGCGTCTACCGGCTGGCTAAGGATATTGTCTACATGGAGGAATTCCATGATTCGCGCCAAGTAGTATGGATCGCCCGGAGGTTCGCATACTAGATAAATCTGATCTGGTTGAACGTTAGTCGAGCTCCTCGATGTTAAATGCGGATCGTAATGGACAGGCAGGTAGAGCATCGCGAGCAAAACATACCATTGACAGCTAAAGTTGTGCCGTCATCCGCTTTCAGCTTTCCGTTCTTCAGATAGCCCTGGCAGTTCTCGAAAGTCATGAGGTTTGTAGTTCTTAACCTACGCGCATTTGTTGAAGGGGCTGTCCTTCGTGAAATGCTTGATCCTGAGGCCTGCGTGACCGCCGAAGACGTTTGCGAAACGACGGGTCCATTTCCGGGTGCTTTTCGCTTCCTAGATGGAGGCGGGGGAACAGCGCTGGCTTCAGGATAGACGGAGAAACTTGACATTCCGGGCAAATGGTTGGTCTGTGGACTCGCTATTATGGCTTTATGGCTGACTGTTGATGTAGTGGGTGTTGTGGTGGATGAACGACGAGTGGTGGCAGCAGACGGCTTTTCACTGTCTCCAGATAGTGCGTTGCCTGGCACAGCAGAACTCCCAACAGCATGTGATTTTTTGGCAGAACTCCATTCAAAGTCCATCTCCAATTCTCGATCTTCAGCATAATTTGGCCTTGCATTTCCTGTCCTATTCCGTGATCTTGTGCCGTATGGAGATGGGCCATTTGGATCCATAGAGTTATTGACCTGCTGATCCGGCTGCATGGATGAAGATGATGAGGATGTAGTCATAGGTTGCGATTCTAAGGTTGTAGATTTGATTTTGGGTTCGGGTGGGTGTTGCAGACAAGGCGGAGGTGACTTGGAAAAGACGCGCGACGGTGCTGAAGTAGACCCGAGCTCATTATTGCTGGTGCTTGCCGGGCGCGCTTGAGGTGTAGAGTGATTCGGTGGATCTGTCATGGCTGGCCTATCAGGACTGGGACCATTGTCATCCGCCATGCCAGCAGCCGAGCTGCCCTCGCAACAGTTCTACTAGGACAAGCGCCCAAGATGATCACGAATTCGCTGGAAGTCGTACTGCATTTGCCGGGACGTGAAATCATATGCGAGTAGCTGATGGAAGTCTGGGAGGATGAGGACAGGTGCCGGTGACAAGTATGTGGAGTACTATGCCGCGCTTGTAGCGTGATAATGAGGGTCGATGCGACGCCTCACCAGGATCCCGGCCTGAAAATTAAATCTCGGTAGGAAGAACTCGTTTGATAGTTCGAGCATGTGGTGGCAGGCCGGGGGGGACCTTGAAAGAAGGGAAGCGCGAGTTGAGGAATGAGAGGAAAAGAAGGATGCGAAAGAGAAGTTGGTGAGGTTTAACGAACGCAAAAGAGGTAAGTTTGTGAGGCAACGAAGACATGGGGGGGAGGACCAGGCGGAGGACTGCCCTACGCGCTAGTTAAAGCTTGCCGCTAGAGGCCTGCCGAGACAAATTTTAGCCTTTAAAATGCCCCGCCTTGTTGGGTAAGGTACGGGTCACTCATCTCATATGCCAAACCTTACGACTCGCCTTCAACGATAATTAAAATATCAGTCAGAGGAGAACGCTGCTTCTCATCAGAAACCAATTGCTACGCCATGGCTGTATCACATGAGCTTACTTTACTCTACGCGATTTCCGGCATCAAACCAGCTATGGCAGCTTAGGACTTGATTACTCGTCGAATTTCACCCTCCAACAAGCCTACCGTAGGTAAGGCTCAGTGACGTATGAGGCCTTCGTCGGGAAATTTCAGGGACAAACCTTCTTTGTCTCGAATGCTTCCGAGGATTCTTTGTACTACCCTCCATACACCAGCGTCAAGGATGGACGTTCTCAGCCGCCAAGGCCGGACTTTAGCCGTCAATCGTGCCTGACGACTCATTACTCGATCGGGCAATCATATGTAAACAATCATGACCTGCTTTACTCAACATTCTCTAAAGCCCTGCTTTTCTTTTGTATCATTGCTTCACAATCATGCTTCCGCCCTACACCAGAAATAATGGCTCGGAACCTGATAGGCTTTGCCACTAGCATTGAGATTGTCCAGCAGCAGAAATACAGCGCAAACTCTGTAAATGGCCTCAAACGTGCTCATGAGCAGATAGACGCAGATTCTGTCTTCAGAGATATCACGAACATCACTGTTGTTCAGGACCCGTCGAAGAGGCATCGTATAGACGCTTGTGGAAAGAATCGCGTTGAAGCCAGCAGGATTCATGATGTCACTAACGAGCATCACACTCTTGAATCCGAGCATAATCGACGACAACTAGCGGCTCCCACGCCGGGTCCATCCCAGAATCCGTTGTTTTCACTATCTCATGCCCGCTACGGCCTTCCAGAGGCCCTCGTGAAGAACTTTGCTTCATTGGGGATCTATAGTATCTACTCGTGGCAGTCCTCATGCCTTCTTGGACATGGGCTTCTTAGTGGTGAAAAGAATTTGGTTTACACTGCCCCGACAGGCGGTGGAAAGTCTCTTGTTGCCGACGTCCTGATGCTGAAGAGGGTGATCGGAGACCCCACTAAGAAAGCGATTCTAGTTCTTCCTTATGTAGCTTTGGTACAAGAAAAGCTCAAATGGCTACGTAAGGTCGTCGAAGGAGTCCGCAAAAGTGCTGATTCACTGAATCAGTCCGGCTCTCAACATCCCAAATGGCGTAAGCCTCATGACAGTTCGGTGCGTGTTGTGGGCTTTTTTGGAGGCAGCAAAGCACGAGCTAATTGGGCTGATGCGGATGTGGCCGTTTGCACCATTGAAAAGGTTTTAGCGATGTATACTCCATTACAAAATGCAATCATGCTAATGTTTTCAAGGCCAACGCTTTGGTAAACACAGCTATTGAAGATTGTACCATTAACGATCTTGGAGTTGTTGTACTGGACGAGCTCCACATGATCAATGATGACCATCGAGGCTATCTTATGGAGCTCATGGCAAGCAAGTTATTGGTTCTTGAGAGCCACGTGCAAATTGTGGGCATGAGCGCAACTCTCACAGTACGGTGCCATTTCCTGATTGCAATCATTCCAGCTGACAGGAATAGAATACCCACATATTGGCAAAGTGGCTGGACGCGAAATACTACAACACTAAATATGTGCCGGTTCCACTCGAGGAATACTTGGTATATGATCGCTTTATTTACCCAGTGTCGACATCGAGTGCCTTCTTGAAGACTGCTAGTCAACTCAACTCGACTCAGCCTTTGTCTAGGATCTCGCCTACGCGCGTGATTCAGCCTTCAGACCACAACGAGCTGAAACATCCAGTGTCCAACGCCGTCGTCTCTTTAGCCATTGAAACGGCCAAGGTTGGCTATGGTGCTCTGATCTTCTGCAGTGGCAGGCAGGGTTGTCAATCAACCGCTGCACTAGTCAGTGAAGCAATGCTCGGAGGCCTGGACGTGGAAGACGAGGTCCTCGATAGAAGGAAAGACGTGATCAGTGAACTTCGAAGCCTGCCGGTAGGTCTGGACGAGACCTTGGGAAAGACGATGATTCGAGGAGTCGCCTTTCACCATGCCGGTCTTACCGTGGAAGAACGAGACATCGTCGCGGATGCATACGACAAGGGTATCATCAATGTTATAGTGGCAACTTGCAGCCTAGCAGCTGGTATCAATCTTCCTGCCCGACGTGTTATACTCCAAGGTGCTAGAATGGGCCGAGATCTTATAGGCCCAGCAATGCTAAGGCAAATGAGAGGCAGAGCGGGCCGAAAAGGGAAAGATGAGATCGGTGAAAGCTATCTCTGCTGCCAGAAAACTGATTTAGAAGAGGTTGTACAGCTTCTTGATGCCGACCTTCCTATGGTCGAGAGTAGTCTGACTCCTGAGAAGCGTGGTATCAAAAGAGCTTTGTTAGAAGTGATTACTGTCAGGCTAGCCACACACATGGCAGCGATCCAGGAATACGTCCAGAGAACCCTGCTATACCACATGATGGACCGAGCACATTTAAATGACATGGTAGCAACGACCCTGGAAGAGCTCATCACTTCAGGCCTCGTCACATTGGATTATCTCGGCTCATACGAGGCAACACTACTAAGTCAAGCCACCGTTGCTTCATACCTGACGCCAGAGGATGGTATCTTTCTACATGGTGAACTCCGCCGAGCTCTTCGAGCATTTGTCATGGATGGAGAGATGCATATCTTCTACACCTTCACTCCTGTTTACAGTTCTGGGATAGACATCAATTGGCCCATTTACCGTCGAGAAACGGAAAGCCTGGACGAGAGCGGTCTTCGAGTACTTGAATTTGTGGGTGTAAATCCGGGGCTGGTGAATCGGATGTAGGTGGCGCGTGATATCGTCGTGTCCACTAATAGCTGACTTAAAAACAGGGCAAATAGTGCGAAGCAACTCCCAGAGACAACGCCGGAAGAGATCAGGACCGTAAGAGTCTATCGTAGATTCTATGCCGCGCTGCAGCTTCGGGATCTCTGTAACGAGATACCAATACATGTTGTAGCCCGCAAATTCGAAGTTCCCCGTGGCTTTGTCCAGACTCTGGCTCAGATGTGCGAAGGCTTTGCGGCGAGCATGATCAATTTCTGCGATAAAATGGGTTGGGGTATGCTCAAAGCTGCTCTCGAGCACATGGTTGACCGCCTTAAGGCGGGTGCCCGAGCAGATTTGCTTGAGCTGGCGAAAATCCCGTTTGTGAAAAGTCGCACTGCTAGATTGTTCTGGGAGAACGGATTCAAAGGTCTGAGGACTGTCGCTGAAGCCGAAGCCAAGGATCTGGTCCCAATACTTCTGCTCGTATGCAAATGATCGGACACCCCTTGGAGATTCTCATGCTGATGGACATGCAGGCTCAACCAAAAAAATCACGACTAGATGGAGACGAAGAGGCCAAGTATCACCAGAAACTTTTGTCGAAGGCTGAAATAATTGTTGGGGCAGCAAATCGATTGTGGGGTAAGCTAAGTCGCGACATTGTGAGTCTTTATAAAAGCTAACGCTTAGCAGAACGGCAACAGCAAGTTGAGATAGAAGCGGATATCTGAATTCAGAGGTCATGGGCTCCATTCCACGATCAAGAAGGACAGGGCGAAATCTTTTTCCAGCAGTGTGAGGTAGACTCAAAGGTAAACTACTCCGAAATCGAGAGTGTCTAGACCTTCCATTATGAACTGGAAGGTGTAGGCCGGACTTGGACAGCTAGGGCACACACGGGCACAGACGTTATAGAGAACGAGTGAACCCGAGCCACGTAAAGCCGCTGGTTGGACGAAGGATTAGATTAGAATATCAACAGCTTTCAATTACACCACACTTCCACCTGCAGGGACAACATTGATGACTCGGAACTACTCGTACTCGCATGAACAGCATGATAACATGATTGCCTTAGGGCGAACAATCGGTTGATGTCGCGCCTCATGTCTCATATACCGCCACAGGATAGAAAGATGGATGCGCATTGGGAGGCCAAAGCACTCAAGTGGCGTGGCGACGCCAGGACGCGCAAGTGGCTTTGTGGTGTATAAAAGCGAAATTTACAGATCTCACCTCGCCATTAGAATTTCGGTTCCACTTCCTCGTAGGATTCTTCTTCGGAGCTGTAGTAATGATTGGATTAGGGAGGAGAGAGCTGTGAGTTAGAAGCGGAGATGACCATTGGAGAGAACTTTGCCTCGGAGAAAAGCGGTGGTGCTCCGAGAGTACCCCTTTCTATTTTAATACGCGCGACGGGTGTCGGAGCCAATCATAGCGCGGGGAAGAGCCTTCAAATCTCCAAGGGGGGGAATCGAGCAGATCCTCCCATGTCAGTGGCACCCTCTCACAGTTCTCAACCCCAACTTTGGTACAACAACCTACCAAAGGTCAATTTACTCATCTGCACCACTACCATCATTACCTCACATTGCCTTGACGGCCTTACAGTCTTTCCCCTCATAACAGCGTCGCCAACCCATCCTGAAACGGCTTCCTGCACATCAAACATTTACCCCGTGACGTCGAAAAAAGATCCAGCAACACCCCATACAAATCATCCGCGGATTGGGATTCTTTGCCTTGGGGCTCCACTGAGGCTGTCGGGAATATACCGAGAGAACTATTGGCTTCATGATACCGCCTGCAATTCCCGCAGAATTTGTGCAACGCCCGTTAGCCTGCACTGCGCCTACATCCCAATCCCTCATTACGCCTCAATTACTGTGCTTCAGAAGCACTGAGCCGCATAGGCCTTGCGACAGCGAAGTGTACTATTCTCGGAGTGGATGATTAAGCCAGGGACGGATCTCAACAACTATTCCCATAATGGCGACACGTCCAAACTTCATCGACTTCAGGTCGAAATCTCAAGAAACAATGCAATCAGGCAACCCGTCGCCCCGTGCTTTCCTCTCACCAAGAATGCAGCACTTCGATGGCGATATTCCTCCGGCCATGTCGCCGCTCGACATGTTTGCTATGCAGAGCAGGTTGTTGGCTAAGCAACTGGACGACAGCAAAAGAAACGGACGTCGTGTTAGTCGACTACCTCCACTGACAACCGGGGATCCGATCACGAAACAAAAGTCAATGTACAATAGGTCAAGGTCAGCAGAGACGAATATCTTATCTGCAGGCTCAAGTCCACGGGTGCAAGAGGAGGATGTTTCTGGGACAATGCCCGAGGTGGAGGAGCCAGATTTCCGACCAAAGTCCTTCTACCCTCGAATGAGCAATATCCCAGTCGAAGATGATCCACCAGAGGATCCTGTAGGCCCGTCTCCAGACCAACTTTTTCTCACACCAGCAGAATTCATACCACAATCAAGGACCAATGACTATTTCGGTGCCCCAAGAGCGAGGTCCCCAGAGCCGGCACACCCTGCCCAAAGGAGTACAGAGGCGATAGATCGAAATCCATGGGTCTTTCCACCACGCAACTATGAAGCCTTTCATCAGAACAATGAACCACAGCGCGGGATGTCAATTGAATCTACATCCTCCAGAAGCAACAATGGCTCGCTGGCACCACCAAGGTCACCACACGTTCGTCAGGCTGCGAGTATCAGGTCGATCCAAGATAGCTCAGACGACGAACTCAGCGCTTCTACTGGTGGATCCGGCTTCTCCCGAGACAGAAAGCTGTCCTCAAGCAGCGGTGTCTCAATGCCACACTCACCCTTCTCGCCTTTTGCCCGGGCACATGCTCGATCTCCGTCACTCAACTCAGAATATTCCATTGGCGGCTCACGCTATACTCGTCCAGCCTACAACTTCTCGAGGCCTATCAGCAGAGCGAGCCAGCCATCTTTCGATAACAGGCCTTCCACGGACGCAGTGCGACCGCCTTTCGCCTCCATGTCCCGCCAGCCCTCTTCGGATAGCCAACGCATGATGGTCATGGATGACAGTGTGCAGACACCAATGAGCACGGACAACGAGCATTCTCCTGACGCGAAAGATCATCAAGACACGCCAGCTCCGTCATACATCTACGCCAAGTTTTCATTGCCTCGTGGCAGAATGTTACAGCGTGATTCCATGGCCCCACAGAACGATCAGGTACAATCATTCGAATGGGAACGGCCCCATATGCCAACAAATGTTCGGCCCACAACACCGCTTGCCCAAGAACCCATGTCGTCTACGCCTTCACCACCCTTCCGTTCGCCGGAACCTAGCTTTGAACTCAACAGATCATCACCGCGTCCCTCTCAAGAGCAGAGGCCATACCTCTCGCCCCGTCCTTCACATGAGCAAAACCCAAGGAGCTCACCGCGTCCGTCTGCTGCGCAGTATTCAAGAGGGTCTCCCCGCCCGTCTACCGAGCAACAACGTCAAATCTCAAGAGGGTCACCACGTCCTTCTACTGAGCAACAACGTCAAATCTCAAGAGGGTCTCCCCGCCCGTCTAGCGAGCAACAACGTCAAATCTCAAGAGGGTCTCCCCGCCCGTCTACCGAGCAACAACGTCAAATCTCAAGAGGGTCACCACGTCCTTCTACTGAGCAACAACGTCAAATCTCAAGAGGGTCTCCCCGCCCGTCTAGCGAGCAACAACGTCAAATCTCAAGAGGGTCTCCCCGCCCGTCTAGCGAGCAACAACGTCAAATCTCAAGAGGGTCACCACGTCCTTCTACTGAGCAAAACCAAAACAGACCGCCGCCAAACCCAGTGTCGAGTGATGACAAGTCAGAATACTCCGCCTCGACACGATCCGGCAGCACGATCAAAGCACGTCCCCGCGCCCCAGCCCCATCCCTCGAGCTATCTGCAGAAGACCATCTTGCAAAAGGAATCGAACTGCACGAGCGTGGTGCTGCACGAGAATCCACATATCATCTCCGCATCGCTGCCAGGCAAAATCTCCCCACGGCCATGCTCCTATACGCACTCGCATGTCGCCACGGCTGGGGTATGCGCCCCAATCAGCAAGAAGGCGTGCAATGGCTTCGGAAAGCAGCAGACTGTGCAAGTATAGAGATTGCAATCGACGAAGAAACCAACAGCCAGCCAGCTGATATCCTCGAGAAAAAGACGAAGAGGGCACAATTCGCTTTGAGCATCTATGAGCTTGGTGTCAGTCATATGAACGGTTGGGGTATCGAGCAAGAAAAGACATTGGCACTGCGATGTTTCGAGATCGCTGCAAATTGGGGCGATGCGGATGCGATGGCTGAGGCCGGGTTCTGCTATGCGCAGGGCCAAGGGTGTAAGAAGGATTTGAAGAAAGCCGCGAAGTACTACAGGATGGCAGAGGTGAAGGGCATGAGTATGGTTGGCAATAGCTGGTAAGCTCCACGCCGATTACAGAGAAGTCTACGAAAGTAATACTAACGCGCACACAGGATCTATAAGCCCAAATATGCCGACGACAGCAAAGACAACGAACGACAAGGACGGGGCGCGAAGCCACCCACTCCGGAGAAAGATCCACGGGACAAGTCGAGGACGAGGACTATATTCGGGCGGAAAAAGTCGATTTCTCAGCGATTTTGAGGGCTGCATGTCCTTAAGACTGCGTTTCGCTTCATTATCACTTACCTATTATACCCTTTGCATCTTGTGGCGGCAGCATGGTGCAATGCCTTTTTTTTCATACCACATGGAGGGAATTTGTGCGCGGGCAAGCATGGTGTTTGCTAGCGAATCTAGTTCTCATCATGTCTTTGATATGAGTTGATGTGTCCAATCATGGATGGGATTTGTAACGCTTTAGGAAGGAGGAGCTAGATATCAATGCATAAATTCTGATCATCTATCCATTCATGCATGCTTCATCTATAGGTGACCGCATCTAACGTCTATCTTACTCATCTACCGAGTGAACACTCCTTCTCGTCCCTTCCTCCTGCCATTGCTTCATCTTCCACACTCCTTGTTCGCCTTCCTCCTATGCCTCGCCTTTATTCATACCTCCTATCACACTCTTCACCCTCCCCAAATCAACACTCACCCACCTAACTAACCACCCCTCCCGTCCCCCAAGCCCCTTAGCAACACCCGTACTCCCCAAATTATCAACCGTAACATCGCTATGCGCCCACGCCTCATCCTTGGGCCCTCCCTCCGAACCCTTCACAGGCCGAAACCCCACAGCCACTGGATCGTCTGCTAGTTGTTTAAATAATCGCTTCGAAGCAGCTTTCGCGAGTCCCTTCCCTCTATGTCCGGGTTCCACGTGCAGGGAGGTCAGGGAGCCATCCACGCCTAGGAAGGCCCATGCTATCAATTCGCCATCCTCGTCCTTCCTCTCATTCTCAGCTGTATCTATCTGTGCGCTTGGGTTCGACGTAGTGTTTGCGGAAGGAGCTGTATATCTTATGCCGACGCTCCCCAGCTGACTTAATGTTTTTTCTGTGCGCGGGATATCGCTCCTAAGAATAGGCAACCTACACTCCCCCCTCTCAGCCCTGACCTTGTCATACGTGTACCCTAATGGCAAGACCATCTCTTCCTCTTCCATTTCCCTTCGCCCTTCGTTCACTTTACTGGTGGATGGACATGGGGATGGCGGCGCAATAACCCATTTCATATAAGGAACACTCAACCCTCCCAACACCCCCATCCCATCCCTCTCCCTCTCCCTCTCCCTCTCACTCGGTAGCACATACGCATCTCGTGCCTTCTCAATACTATTCGTAAGGACTTTCTTCGGCACCAAATGCTGGAGTTCCGACCCCGCGAGGAGAGGGAGGAGGCATTCATTCACGGTACCTAAGATAGCGAACTGGTCGTCTGGGCGGCCGGGAGTAGGAGGGGGGAGGTGGGAGATGGCGTTGAGGAGGGAGAGGAGTTGCGGTTTCGCTTCGGCTTCATCATGGTGGGCATGCGGTAGTTCGTAGGTGCTGAAGAGCCAGCATTCCGTCTCGGGTGCTCTTGCTCGGTCTACCCACAACGCGGCGAATGAAGGTGGTGCTGATGAGGGTTGGTTGGGGGAGGGGGAGGTGGAGGGAGGGAAGGTAGCGAGGATGTGGGCTGTCGGGGTGGCGATGTGGTATTGGATTCTACGGAGGAGAGGGAGGGAGTGTGGGAGGTGGGGGAGGAGGTGAGGCGCGAGTGTTGTGAGGGGGGTGGGGTGGGTGTAGGTTGGTGGTATTGAGAGTGGGAGAGACATGGTGGAGTGGGGAGGGAAGTACGAGTAGAATGGAATGCCGAAAGGCCGTCTATGGTTTTATGACATGTTCAATGGGTTGTACAGAGGAAGAAATTTATAGTATCTATCTGGATGCCGTCATGCTTCTTGACTACCTTGTGTGTAGCCAGCCTTGTCCCGATTTCCATGACCCGCTAGTATGTAAGGTACCCGACCTTAATTGATGCGGCTCTATCATGCGCCGCTGATTGGTGGACCATGATGTATTAGGCCGTAAATAGTATGTACATTTCCGATCTTCCCTCAATAGCACGTTCTTGTCAGATAGGTTAAAGAGAGGAACTGGAGTCGAGGATCTGAAAGCGCTGAGACGAAAATTTCTGCCCGCACATGGTAGACGAACTTCGTGGTGTATAGTCTAAAAGCCACTTCGTCCTGTAAGGCTAAAGATCCGTCCTGTAAGGCTGAAGATCTGTCCTTTAGGCATTTGGCTGCCGAATTAGACTTCAGCGCAGTCCCAGTTAGAGTACAGCCTATCGTTTTAGCCGAAGTTGATTCGACTAGCAGTAAACACTGCCCATGGTGTGAAACTCATCACCAGCAGCCATCCGTCTCCTCAAGGAAGTTTCGGAAGCGGCTTGTCCGTCGAATTCAGCTCGAGTGGCTTAGGTCTTCTAATAGTAAGACTCCTCTGAAGCGTCTTCGTATCTCCTTTAGACGGACTCAAAGAAGGTGGTGGCTTAATGTATTTGCTAGTAGGGATCAAGAACGGTGCTTTGGTGTCTGGTTTAGCAGGACTCGGAAATCGTGTCTTGGTGTCCCTCTCGCTAGATTTGAAAGAGAGCGGCTTGGTAACATTAATCGTGATGGTAGATTTAAAAGAAGGCGGTCTAGCGTCCAGTTCAATTGGGCTTAGAGAGAGCGGCTTTGTGTCCCGAACTATAGGACTCAGAATAGGCGGCTTGACGTCCCTGAAGAAAGCAGGGCTCAACGTGCGCTGCGCGGGCCCCTGATCTCCAGGACTGAAGATAGGCGGCTTGATATCTCGTTCATCGGGACTCCACAGTTCAACCGGCTTCTCCTCAACCGGCAGCTCCCAACATATATCTCTTGTCATGATTTCATGCTGGACGTTCTGGTCGCCGTCCATTTCCTGAAAAGGCCACTCGCTGCCTGTGATGAAGTGGCGTATTCGCTTCCTGTAGAGGAAGCCTAATGAGGCTATTAATGCAATGAATGCAATACCGCCAACGAGCCCGGTGATTATGGGCACTGTGCGGGGATTTGGACGAGAGTCTGAAGGTGGTGTTGCTGTATTGGATGATTTTGGAAAGGGTGTCGTTGAATTTACGGGGCCGCTATCATAAGGAACCTGGAAAAGTGCTGAGAGGCCGGATTGGTTGAAACCCCCTGCTGGTTGATTCATGGTTGCGCCGCCTGATGGCCTGGTAAAGACAATTAGCAAGTTTACTGATATAAGATTACCGATTCCAGACTCACCCCCCGCCAATAACTGCCGCAACATGAAAAGGCACCCCATAATCACCATCAGTTGCACTAAACACACTTCCCCACGTCAGGTCCGACATATTGAGCACCCCTACTCCTTTGGTCTCCCAGTCGCATGGCGTAGAGTCGTAGTTAGAATTTGCAGCGCCGCCAACAGTGATCATAGTCCGATTACCCACTCTGTGGCAGGTGTGCCCATAGCGAGGAGATGTGCCCTGGTAGATTTTCGTCCATGTGAATGAACGGAGAGATAGAACCCAGATGTCGTCGTAGAAGACATACTCGTTTCCACGGCCGCCGTACATATAGCTAAAGAGGTTGAGCGAAGTGCGTATGCAACTTTCACAAAAGATGGCTTACATATTGTGGCTGGTCCCATCCGTTGCAGATGCAAGGATGAGGCAGAAGTCAACTCGTGGATCCGGAGTAGCACCGCTCGTTATCTGCTTGTACCAAGTACCATCCGGTGTACTTGCATTATAATATGAGGAGACGTCAAAAACATCAATCTCATTCATAGGTACCTGTACGAGGCAGTCAGCAAGCAAGGCCATCTTTGAGCGCATTGAACTCGAATTACTAACCGGATCTCCATTATTGAATGTGTCGGTCGTGTTTGTAATTGACTGCTGATAACCTCCAATCTGGACCAGAATTCCATTGTCCCCTATTCCGCTGACGGATTGCATGCAGCCTCTTGCGCGCGGCATATCGCCGACCACAGTCTTGGTTGACGAATTCCGCGCAGTCTGATAGTTTGTATCAATAACGATCATGCCTTCAAGACACTGTTTCATGCCGTTACCGAACTGTTGCGTCTGTATTTCACTTCCAGAATCGAGCATTCCATTGAAGAAAAACGATAGTCCCTGGTCTGTTGCATCGGTGTATGATCCGCTACTTGGCCTATTTGGACTGTCCGAGGTCACGTCGTATTAGTCCCATGCCTTGGTCGCTATATTGTAGGACCACAGTGAATACTGTTTAGTGGTTGGGCTTTGAAAGCCCGGGGAGCTGGTATTGTAATATGATGTTGTCCCGCCCCATAGATAGATGTTGTCGTCCTTATTGGCGCCATGATACAATGCCCCACGGGAGAGCACCGGTGGTCTAGTTCCTGTTTGTGGATTTGCCGTCTTGTTCAGAGCAGTCTCGGAGATGTTGGTTTTCCAGTCCCAGGACTTATTCATGTCGATAGCGATAAGGTGGTCATCTGTCAATTCCTTAGCGGGTTGCGCCAGGACTCAAACAAATAGAGTTGGTAGAACTCACTATAGCCTTCAGTGACGTTACCAACTTGGTCCCCAGTAGCATTCACATTGATAAATGTTTCTCTACCGCCGTCGATGTAGAGTGTGCCATTTTTAAGAACCGCTAAAATGGGTCAGCACCCTCTAGCGACTGTTAATGCCCGGTAGACAGCTTACACTGATGGTCAAAACGGATACACATGTTTTTTATCGGATCTAACTCTTGGGCGCTTATGCTGGCTATCAAATCCAGTAGGTAGCATGCAACGGCAGCTACCGGAACTCTCATGATCGCTTATAGTATAAAACAACCGAGAGAGTATACTATTCAAACAAGGCTGCGTCTATGGCAAAGGCCAATGTTTGGGCGCAGAGCTCAACAATGAGAACAAGAGACACATGGCATCTGGTCGACGGGGCTTCGCGAGAAACAAATCGATATAGTATGGAAAGGGAGAGTGACAGAAAAATTCGGCTTGCCACGAGCTCGGGAGCCCTGTATTATAGCTACGGTTCTTGCAGATGTCACGAATTCATTTGCCCGATCTAGATGCTGCGGCAAGATACAATATGAATATCGGGCAGGTCCGGCCAAGTTGAGCCAAGATACAGCTCTCATCTGGTCCCCTCAGCTCCGCAACATTGTAGCTTCAGCCTCCTTTGCCACAGCCCAAGTAATCTCCCTATACGAGGAGTAGTATGTTAAGCGTGTATTTGGCGGCCAAATGAAGATGACGGCGCAGATCTCTAAGCATACTTCATGAAGCTGGAACAGTCGCTGCTAGGTGCAGGGTTTGGCTAAGACTGGAACATAGATCAATGGAGGAATTCAGCCAATCAGTCACCACACTTCGAAAACCCCACGGATCCAAGCTCCAGCCAAGCATGTTGGCTAATATTTCGACGAAAAGGATCAATTCCTGATGTGTTGATGATATGCAGTCATCAATAAGAAAGTCTAGTCAGCATGGAGGCTGTTTCAGGGTGCTCGTTTCACTAGCTGATTAAAGCTGGAATCAACCTCACGTGACGCAGAATTTTCCTTCACCAGTTGGTTGGAACTATTTGGCCCCCACTTATATCTGACGCACTCTCATGTTCGCCGCAACTAGGTTCCGTATCAAGATAGCTGAGACCTGCCATGATGCCACCACCATGTCAGACTGATCAGATCGACCCTGGTTTTCCCAAATTCTTTAGGCAGGTGATGTCCGCAGTCTCCTTGCGTCAATTTTTTTAGATGTGAGTTGGGCGTTGGGCTGTGGCTGTACATTTCGTGCCTCTGGTAAACGAAATTCGGAGAACATACGCTATTAGGCGGCCAGAAGTGCTTAGTGAGCGCGACAAAAATGTCGTTTGTGGCCTGAGAACATCGCTTTACGCTTTGGCAATTTGAGGCAGTGCTCTTTCGACAGATTCAGGAGACTGGGCAACAAAGCTCTCCAACACCGTTCGTGCGGTCTCTATTGCCGCTTCCGGGATGCCTGTGATGATCAGTATGCGCATGAGATGGGGGCGAGGGCATCTCAGAATTATACCGGCAAGACGAGCCACTTTCAGAGCATGAGAGCTTCTATTGACACCTTTTCGAAGGCGATGAACAAATGAGAAAGAGCCCCCATCTTCCTCTACCACGTCGGTACAATAGCAGGCCAGGTGCTTGAAATCCTTTGTCATATCTGCAAGAGCATGGAAATGGGTGGCAAAAAGTGTTCGGCACCTATTCTTGTGGTAGAGATGATGCAAGCAGGCGAAGCCTACTGCTATGCCGTCTTCTGGAGTGGTGCCACGTCCAATCTCGTCCATGATAACGAATGATTGAGGCGTTGCTTGGTTGAGGATCGCTGCAGTTTCCATCATCTCCACCATGAAAGTAGATTGGTCTCGGAATAGATTGTCCGCCGAACCGACTCTGGTGAAGATCTGGTCGACAAGGCCTATCTCTGCATGTTCTGCAGGAACGAAGCAACCGACCTGTGCTAAAATAGAAATTAGAGCGTTCTGACGAAGGAAAGTACTCTTTCCAGCCATGTTAGGGCCCGTTATTAGCCAGATGCGTTCTCGCTCGCCGATTACACAATTATTACTGACGAAAGCTCGTCCCTGCTCTTCGAGACCTAACTTTACTGTTGGATGCCTTCCACCAATAATCTTGTGATCCAAGCCAAGATTGAGGACAGGGCGAACGAGGCCCTGCTCTTCAGCAAGGATTGCAAAAGAGCAGCCGATATCAAGCTCATCGAGCACTGCAGCATTCCGACGCAGTTTGACCAGATTCAGGACGACCTGCCCGCGCAGTTGCTGGAAGACTCGCTGCTCCTCAGTGCGAATACGTTGCTTGGCTTGATCAATTTTGCCTCCAAGACTACTCCACTCAGACTGGTGAAAAGCGCGTGTCGACTTGGTCGTTTTGACGTCTCGAGCAGCAGCAGACGCCTTCAAGGAGGCGGCAACGTCTTTGGCGCCTTTGACGTGGCATATGTATCCCATACCTGGAGTCCATCGTAAAGTGAGGCTTTGTGCATCTAAGTCATCTCTCAGGCGAGAAGTAAGAGACGCTTTGTCCTGGCGCAGGCCATCTAGTGCTTGATGTAAAGCTTCCAGAATGGGACTGGCACTTCTGCGCAGAATCCATGTATCCCGTTCCTCCGGATCCTGTTCGGTAGAGGCTTTCTGCTTCACCTTTATTCTAGATACTTTTGACATAGCAGCTTGATCTTCAGCAGATCCTTCGTTTTGTAGGACGTTCTGGGCCAATGAGACGATATCCGCATTCTCGGTTTCTTCAATGCGGTGGCTTTCCATCAAACCGTCCTCATCGATAGAAGCATTTATCAAAGCTGCAAGTGCGTTCGGTCCGTCCAGTGATAGCCGGCTGCTCAATGCTTGTAGCGACCTACGTGCGTTCCGGTCCTTCTCGTCTAGAGCTGGTTGTGTTGATGAAGGTGAAAGACGATTCTCGAGCGTACTTGCTATCCCATTCGTTGCTTCGATGGTTCGCAGTAGGCTCATCAAATCGTCAGCATCGCCGCGACCCATGGAGAACTTCTGGACAAGACGCTGGGAGTCGTAGGTGCGACGAAGCAGATTCGTGATGTCCTCTCTGAAACCTCGATCGTGGCGAAGTTGTGTTACAAGGTCTAGCCTTGCATTGATCACTGGCAAAGACATAGATGGAGAGGCAATCCAATCTCTGAGTAGCCTTGTACCGCTCTTGGTAACGGTTCTTCGTACTGTATGCAGCAGACTGCCTTTGCCTCCTCCCAAGCCCTCCTTAGATGTCCCTAGAACTTCCAGAGCCCTCATGCTATTCTTGTCTATGCTCATCGTCTCTTTATCTTGTTTTCGGACTGGTGGCTGTAATTTGATACCCAGTCCCTGAAGTCTATCCTTAACATATGCCAGAAGTAAGCTCCCTGCCGCAACCTCCTCACTAGAGAACGAAGACTGCGTGTTGATGGGTACTTCTGTTTCCAACATCAGCGTCCAGGAAGAGATAGAAGCGTCCGCAAGCTGATTTTGGTGGTAGGTCACCAGGTGACGCTGTTGCTCAAGCATGTCCAATATGCTCTGTTGCATGCTATCGTCAAGACCACCACTCAGAACGATCTCCCTTGCCCCTATCCGCGCAGCTGCTGAAGCTAGCGTTCCCAGAGTGGTAGTCTGTGTAAAGAAGTCTCCTGTAGACAGATCCAACCATGCAAGCCCGATTGGTTTTGAAATCAATGCAGGAGGGATTGAGCCCGTCGCAAGCTCTGCTGGTATTGTCTCGTTCGATGGGGCATTGGGAGATTTGTGGGAGTCCATCGGATGCAAAGCGAGAAGGAAGTTGTTCTCGTATGGATCCATAAACTTCTCATCAATCAACGTCCCAGGTGTAATAGTCCTAGTAACCTTGCGGTCGAACAGCAAGCCTCCAGACTTAACCGTGCCAGAAGCATTGTTCGCAAACTCCTCGCTAATAGCCACAAACTCATTCAGGTCTTGGACAAGGATCTTGAGGAAGCGATCGAGTTGGTAGAAGGGGAAGCCTGCCTAATCACAATTAGAACAGTTGTCCTGACGGTCCAAGAATCCAGAGTGTGTTTCTTACCATGGGCACCGGCCCTGCAGCAGTCTTCTTCTGCGCTACCTTGAGATTAAGAAGCGGCCCATACTTATCCGCTTGGCCAAAGTAAAGCTCGTAGAAACTGCCAACCCGTGTCAAAAGCACGCAGTTCTCATACTTCCGCATATTATTCCTCGCCTGCAGCACCACAGTAGGATACGCCGGTCCCACATCCACATCCTCCAGAACATTTTGCCCGTCACCAATCTCGCGTTGAGGCAGCTCATTGAATTTAACCGTCGCCCTTGTTTTCGCTCCTCGCCATTGTGTTTGGAATTGGGGAAGAAGCTCTAGGCATGGTTTATGGCGGTCGAAGGCGCGTCTGGAAGGACATCTGCTCAGCCATCTTAGGTGAAGCCGTTGACGGATTGTGGATAGAGCTACATTGCTCATTATTTGCTGGGTTGCAGGTCGGGCTGCGCAGCGAAAGTGAGACGCGACTCCGACGTGAAGCGGATTTTGATAGGGCTGAAATTACGATAATATTGGACTAACCCAGATACTTGTCTCGTTGGAGGGAAGAAGAGGCATTTTAATGACTACGGGAAGCTGGAAGCACCTAGATCAAGAGTATTTCGACAGGATCTAGCAAATTCACCCTTGGTCTGTCCGGTTGCGTTATCCCGGCACAGAACAATGAGCAGACCGCATTTCCAATCAAAGCAATCGAGCTGCCTTGAAACCTTGAAACCTTGAAACCAGATCTGAGGCTGGTAGCTTCTTGAATGTTTTAGAAGAATCGGAATGTAATGATTCCTTTGTAGACTAGAACTCTCTAAAAATGCCATGCCTACACCATAAAGAAATGCCTCTACCGTGGTTTAAGCATCAATGCCTTGGATCACATAAAAGGAAATCTATCGACCTTGTTATGAAGCGCGAATGCAAGCAGTTGATAAGAGCACCAAGACCATCTGACGTGGGGCTATGATTGTGATGTAAATAGAGCCACAACCGTTTCCCCATTTTCGATGCATGACGCGCAAAAAAAAGGAAGCCAGGTTGAAGGATTTTGTGTATTGTGAAAGTGAGCGTCGTTCCTCGGATCGGGCCATATCTGTGTCCATTCGTATCTCATCAGGCGTTCTCTCCTCACTGTGATGCACACTGCATCCTCTCAGCGCCTTGTGGCATGCCGTCCTCGTCTTCCTCCTCCGTACTCGTCGCTCCTTGTGCTCGTCGTTGTCCACTAGGGTCGACTTCCTCAAGTGTGTAGTCTTCCATCATGGCGTCGCGTGGAGGCTGCGCTTGCTGTTTGCGAGGAGGAAGGATGGACTCAAGCATTGCGATCTTTTCTGGGGAGTTGAAATTTGACTGTGGGAATTTGACGTCGAATTGAATGTAGAGGTTGCCAAAGTCGTGGTGCCTCATGGAAGGCATTCCCTGGCCGCGGATCATCTTTACTTCGCCTATCATAAGTTAGCCACGATTCTCACGAGCTCGTGTAAATTCCAACATACCCGGACTAATGACCTCTCCAGGCATTATGTTCACCTCCAGCCAACGGTCATCCAAATGTTCGATGTTGATGGTGCCTCCAGCGAGAGCACTCAGAATGTCAATTTCCGCCTGGAAGAATAGATCATCGTCCTTGCGCTGGAACCGAGGATGTGGCTTCTGCTCGATCTCAAATTGCACATCGCCTGCTAGCACACCCGGCATCTGGTCTCCCTCTCCACGGAAGTCGATCTTGTGTCCATTTTTCACACCCTTGTCGACATGCACATGTAGAACTTTGCGCTCGATCACGGTCTTTTTACCATTGCAACGCTTGCATCGGTCCTTGTCTCGGATGATTTCGCCTTCTCCTTGGCAGTCTGGGCAGACGGTCTGGAATCGTTGTATCATGGGTCCCATTTGACGCATCATAGTCTTCATTCCGGCGCCATTGCAGCCAGTGCATGTCTTCACTGCACCTTCTTTGCCACCACGACCTTCGCACGATGGGCATATGACAGATTTTTGTAGAGCCAATTTGGAGACTTTCCCTCGGTAGATATCTTCTAGCGATACCTTGTGGACGTGGTGAATCGTTCGGGCTTTCTTGGGTCCTGTATCTCTCATGCCGCCGCCGCCGCCGAACATGCCACCAAAGGCTCCACCGCCTCCTCCGAAGAATTGAGCGAATAGGTCCTCGGCCGCCATACCCCCTCCTGCACCACCTTGCTCAAGACCCTCTTCTCCATATTGATCATAGAGTTGGCGCTTTTGTGGATCTGAAAGCGCCTCATATGCTTTCGAGAGGTCCTTGAACTTTTCTGCGGCATCGGGGTTGTGGGCATTCTTGTCTGAAGAAATGGTCAGTCTCACACTTCCAAGGATTGCTAAGAGTCTAGTGTACCTGGATGATGTTTCAGGGCTCCCTTTTTGTAGGCTGTCTTCAATTCCGAGTCGGTCGCGCCAGGGGTGACCTGTAGAAAAGTATAAGCCTTCATCATAGCTAGCGAATGAGAGTATGTTTATGGTAATGCTCACCCCCAGAATGTCATAGAACTTGGTCTCCTTGACCATGGTGCCGATTATTGAGGTAACAGGTTCTTTGTGGTTGTGATCGTATCGCAGGTAGGTTTCCGTGTTCAAGGAGTCTCAGATGTTGCGGAAGCACTGTGAGACTATTAAGAAGTGAGAATTAGCAATAAAATCTGAGACTGATGTCCTTCTAAAGGCTTCTCCTCAAGTGAAATTCATGCAGGAACCAAAACCAGATGAGGCTTCAGGAACGTACCCTCTAAATAGGCTGGAAAGCTATAGGTGACCACAAGTGTTATGTGTATCGGGATCGGTGTCAAGGATGTGATCAAGACTCTGAAGTAGTGAGGTGAGAATTTAAAAGATGGTGAAGATGTGCCGGCAACAACTGCTGGTGTTCTTCAAAAATTGAATTGATCGGGCCCGGTTGCAAGGCGCCGCGATTACGCTAGCTAGTGCAGATTTCCGCGGTGTTCTAAATGATTCTGTCTCTCTCAGCCTTGTTGTTGCCTTGAGAAGCCACTGGAACCGTAACACATGACAAACACACTCAAAGATGAGTTTCTTTACCGGAACTACGGACTATGTGTTATAATCTCAAGAATCGCATTGCAATGATGGTGAATATGGCAGGGTATTCTATTGAATGGCCCTGAAGCCCTTCAGCCGTTGATCGGCTAAGCTACGGCTGGGCTAACCATTTTGGGGCGATAAGGCAAGCGGTAGAAGAATATGTCATAGCACATACAATTATCGGCCGTGGTTCTCCAACACGTTTGATAGCAACAATGGAGTCTGATCCGGGATTCCTAGTAGCAGTAGAGGAGGCCAAAGCCGGATTCGAGGAAGGCGGAGTCCCAATTGGTGGCTGCCTGGTATCTAAAGATGGAAAAATCCTGGGCAGAGGTCGGAATTTGCGGGTGCAGAGGGGCAGCGCAACACTGCATGTAGGCTCTTCCGTAGAGGCACATTGAAAGCTCTAACTGAATTGAAAATTTTCAGGGAGAGATTTCGACGTTAGAGAACACCGGCAGGCTTCCAGCCTCCGCGTACAAGGGCGCGACGATGTACACCACATTGTCCCCATGTGATATGTGCACTGGAGCCTGTATAATGTATAAAATCGCTCGGGTGGTGATTGGCGAGAACAAGACTTTTATTGGAGGCGAGGAATATCTCAAGCAGCGGGGGATCGAGGTCGTGGTGCTTGAGAACGAAGAGTGTCAAGGTTTGATGAAGAAATTCATTGAACAGAAGCCTGAAGTGTGGTAAGTCTGCACTGAGCATATCTTGTCTAAGTCTTGGTACAAAAAAATGGTGCTAAGCAACGTGTGTATGACAGGTATGAGGACATTGGTTTAGGAAAGCCATGACTGTCGTTGGATCATAGGATCATGAGCTAGGTCCATCTCTAAGGCTATGTATCTCTTCAGAGACGAATCCCAGATATTGGATTTTATAAGTGCGCTCCACCAGCAAGGCGATGTATCTCCCGGAAGAAGAATTTCAGATCGTCGGGTTTCACGCCTGGCTGGACACCTAAAGCGCATGTCAGTCGTTGCTTCGAAACGACTGCTAAAAATTAGGTACTCACCATGCCCAAGATTAGCAACCCAACCTTGTTTCCCACCCCCAAACCCTCGTACCATCTCCTGGACATCCGCAGTGATAGCTCCTTTGCCTCCATATAACACTCCAGGATCCATATTCCCCTGCAATACCACTCGGCCCTTGGCAATCCCAACCGCCTGTGCTGGATCCTGGAGCCAGTCTAGACCGACAACCTGATAGCCCGAATCGCAGAGCTCATCAAGAGCATACCACGCTCCTTTGGCGAACACAACCATTGGGACAGACTCCAAACCCATCTCGCGTAGCTTTCCAGGCAGATGCTTCGAAATGTAGCGTAAATAAGGAAGCGAAAACTTCTTAGAAGCCGATGGCGACAGCTCTGCCGCCCAGGAGTCGAAAACTTGAACAATCTGCGCCCCAGCCTTGACCTGTAACGCCAGATACTGCACACACAGCATCGCAATCTTCTCCAGCATCTTCATACTCTCCTCAGGGTACTTATAAACCCAAGTCTTACTCTGCACAAACATCTTACTCCCACCCCCCTCTACCATATAACAAAGCAACGTCCACGGTGCCCCACAGAACCCAAAAAGTGGCACCCTGCCCTTCAGCTTCTGTCTCGTCATCGTAATAGCCTTGTAGACATAATCCAGCTCTTTCTCCACATCCACATGTCTCGATAACAGCTGCTCGTATTGCCCGTCCGTAGGCGACTTAAGTGGGTTGGGGAAGTGTGGTCCTTTGCCATCGAGCATCTCCACCGTCATGCCCATTGCCTGTGGTATGACTAGGATGTCGGAGAATATGATAGCGGCATCAATGAGGCCGTCGTAGCGATCGATGGGTTGTAGTGTTAGGGTCGAGGCGATTTCGGGACTGCGGCAGCAGGCGAAGAAGTCATGGTTGCCCTTCGCTTCGTGGTACTCGGGGAGGTAGCGTCCAGCTGGGGGGTTGAGTTAGCGAAGAGATGTGAGTATGAAGGGGAAAAGGGACATGCCCTGGCGCATCACCCATATTGGTGGTCGTTCCACACGTTCGCCTGCTCAGCATGTGAGCATTGGAACGGGCGTTGGTCTTTCTGGACTGTACCTCTGACTGTCCGTAATAGCAAGTCATTCTGAAGCGGGGCGAATTCTGACATCATTGTCTTTCGAAGACTTGATACTTGCACGTTCACCAGCAGTGTTAATATGTGATGCCAAGGAATTGTGCCCCAAATAGAGACTAGCTCTAGGGTTATAACTGTGGAATTGAAAGAACTCCCGGCCAATTTAGACTTTCTTCTCTCTGTCAATTCCAAGACCGCAATATGCACGTCCAACGCAGTTCTAACATGCACTACGTCGAGTATTCATTCTTGAACATACGATAGCATGTTATATTGCTCGAATACAAGACCCAGCCGCGCCTATCTTGCGTCTGTGCCGCAAAAAGATGCGATACTCTCGTGGCTCTACCTTAGTCTTTAACGTTTGAGATATTTTTCCCACGTGGGGTAATTGCAATGCATGCGCTTGTGCGATGTGCTATATAAAATACTGGCTGATTCTCTTGGAGCAGGGGAGCTTCGAGGGGCACAATGGTTGATATTTTGCGCCTTTCCATTCTGACACTTAGAAATCTGACCTGTCTTGTCCTTTCCAATGAATTGAGCATTCCATTTGCTATCTCTCTAGTTGGGCAACTTCCTTTCGTGCATTGCACTGCTTCGACCTAAAGGCAGTTTTCGTCATGGGTTCTGTTCCTCCCATCGTCCTCACCCTTCCGTGCTTCCTCGGGCTCAGCTTGTCGGCTGCAGCCGGTCCCAGCGGACTTACAACAGTCCGATGACACCCAGTCTGCGAATATCACTGGGAGCTTGCTCGGAGACGTAAAAACTATAAATCTTACGTATGCAATACGCCCCCCACACCCAAGAAACATCTACTAATCCATGTGAACCAGCAACGCCCCAAATAACGTGTTCAAGTATCCAATACCCTCGACATGACACAACCTCTACATTTCCACTGCGGCTTCGCCATTGTAAACTTCCTCCTCAACAAAGCTTTCACAGACGGCATCACAAAGATCGAATCCGTGATAGACCAAGGTCGTGGATCGATGCATCCGGGCTGCTTCAGCGCCCAAAATCCCCTATACTCATCGACTGGTTTGCCAGCCGCTCCTCCCATACATACTCTTATTATGACTTGCTCCTCATCTGGAAGGCGCTAAGACACGTCACCTTGGACCCCGGGTTCCCTTCCTGGTCCATTCCCTTGCCTGCAGGTACACTGTCGAGTCGAGTGGGAACAGGATCCTGGCCCACCTGAGCAAGTCGGCAAAGGCAAGATCGAGTGTATCCTCACCCATACCAACGATTCGACTGCTGGGATTAGTGATGATCGAAACCTATAACGCCTTCAAGAGGACTGTGGAATCCTCCTCCTAACCTAACATGAAGTAAAGCTACGATCACGGCAAGATCTTGATTCAAACATCTAGCGAGTCCCAATCGCAAGCGTCGAGAGTAGTCATCATCGCCCCATGATGAATCACTCTTCCGATCTGAGGTTTCAAATTTCCCAGTATCAAGCGTCGTGTGCTGTTTTCCAGAATGACCATTATATAATGAGTACACCACTACTACGAAAAGGGCCCATAGCTTCAAAGAAGTCTTGATTGAAGACAACAAACTGAGGTATTCGTTCCGATTCTTTTGAGGCTTTTGATGCGAGATTGGTTGTCAGTGTTGGGCTGAAGATGGAGGACATCGATGAAAATTGGAGGGAGGGAGAGAGGGAAACCCTGCGTGCGCGGAGTTTCCTCGTGTGATGTCACATATAAAGGTTTGAGCTACTTTTATATGATGGGAAATTGGGGAGTGGGAAACCCCCGCGACGCGGGTTTTCCCTACGAGTTGTCACATAAAAAGGCTTGAGCTACTTTTGTATGATGGACATAGGGTCCGTCAGGGCTCTGGTAGCCTTCCCGTGGAAAGTCCTCGCTGAAGGTCATCTCCTGATCAGGCGTGCCTAGGTTGTCGATGTATTGTATCCGCTAAGAAGTTGCATTGAATCTACAATTTCAGTCTCAAGATCTCCGAACAAATCATTCATAGATTAATTATTCAATCATCTCCACCATTATTGTCGTCACCACCACGTTTCCTAAGCCCTTCCAAACCATACAGCAGCTCTCTCATAGAACTTCCTTTTCCCGGTGTTTCCTGCATCACAAATGATTGATCCTTTACACGTTGCTCCATACTCGCGATAAGCTTCCCATGCGGCCTAACATTCTTCTCTGGAGGTGGAAACATCGAACCGAAGCTCGTCGCTCCTATTGAAGGACGAGTCTGTTGTTCAAGATCGCTTGCCACCGCTGTCGTTGAAAACGGCTCGTGAATAGTGTCCATGGAATAGACAACGGTCTCCTGTTCATGTATGATGGTGAAATCAACGACGTTGCCTTCGAGAGGGACAGTGCCTATGAAGCCCATGGTGGCGTCGAAGTCCATCCTAAAAATGAAGATGGCGGGTATTCTATGGAAAGTCTTAGCTGGTCGTGCGGTTCCCTACCACCCTGAAACGTGAGACTTACCCTTCACAAGTGACTATTAAATCATTCTTGGTGGTCCCACCTTCACGAATTTGTCTCGTTCGAATATTCGAGACCACAATGTTAACCTCCGCGCTTTCCTCTACAGCGACCGCTTCCTCTTCGCCAGGAACTTTTTCAGAAGCCGCGTTGGCTCTGTAATCTTCCCTTAAATACTCGATAGGACTTCTCAGGTCTATTTTCTGCCGGATCTCTCCCCTCAGCCAATCCCACAAAAGCAAATAATCGTCGCCACCACCAGAAACCAACAAATTGGGATAAGCAGGCAAGACGCACAGCTTGCTGACAAACTCAGTATGGCCTAGGCAGTACCCCTCAATTGCATGAGCTTGTAGTATGCCCCTAGAGATACGGATATGCTCATCACGATCGGAAGAGAGTATGTAATTCCGCGGCTTCTTCGGAAAACGCTCGATAGATACGCAAGCTACGTCTGTCAGAAGAGAGACATGTCCAAGTAGCAGCTGGTGCTCAAAATTGAGGGACTTCTTCTCTACTTTGGGGTTTGTGATTTTTTGCTGCTGGCGAAGCGCTTCGAGGTTCCCTTTGGTATGCACAGTGAGAGAAGTGGCGGCTGGGACAAAAGACTTATGTTGCGGATGCCAGTTAGCTTCTCCGTTCTTGGTACTATTTTTGGCATCGTCATTATTGCCAATAGCAGAATCATAGGTTTGGCCAAGGAGAGGTAGCGAGTAGACATCGCCGAATTTATCGGCGCATAGTATGGTCGAATCATCAGGAGTTAAAACCACCGCACAGGGGCGCTTGGGCATCACTCTGCCCTTCGTCAATAGCAAAATCGTAGAGCGTCTCTGAAATAGGACCCTCACCTTTCACTAAGCGGCTTTAAACAGACATTCTCAGATAATTCAAAGACCCTGAGACATTTGTCTTCGCCTGTCACTGCCACGACATATTGGCCAGTGGAAGTACCAGCGAGTTTGGTAACTGGTGGATTTGACGCTCGCTTCAGGTTTGAATTTTGGCCGTTTGCATTTCCACCATCGACTACAATTTCAGCAGAACTGCCAGAGTCGTCTCTTGGAGGAGATGGTTTTCGGCGTTTTTGTGGCCTGTGGGAATCTTCCTGACTCGAACTTTGGTCTTCAATCAATTCGGAACCCGCTTCGGTACGTTTCGCTTTCTGGGTAGCTGGCTTAAAGTCTTGATTTGATGGCCATGTAGAAAGATGTGTGCCATGCTGAGCACTAAATGTATGAATGTAAGGCCCAGATGCTGCAACTAAGACACCAGCTTCGTTGTGGCCCGATCGAGAGCAGTAAAGCAGGCACTGATAGAGATGCTGCATCATAGAGTATGTTGCATGCAAAACATCATCTTGATGGTTGCGAGAATGCCATTCCCAAGCGAGCCGCGCCAAGCGCCGGCAGGAAAAGCTTCTCAGCAACATCTGCACTTGAAGAGGGTTATTTATGGAAATTTCTATTGGAGTCATATCGTCTAAGATGCAGGAATAGTTCAGCTTGGGTACTGGGAATATGATACGATACGGTGGCTAGCCGTGAAGCTATCTGCTATACTAAGTTTCTGTAGCTTCTATTTACCACTAGAGCACGTTGTGATCTTTGGTATAGTACAAGAAAATCTGACCCATGAAGGCGAAGTATGTCCAAGCCCTTGGGTCCTGCTCCCTGCTGGGCTAGATATGTAGATGTCCCGAATCTCAAACTCCCTATGGATTGAACTTACATGTTTCTAGGCAATGGGATACCTTCAAACTCAGCATAACCGAGCGCGAGGTTGCAATTCTGGAGACACTGCGTTGCTGCCCCCTTCAACAAATTGTCGATAGTGACACAAATGACCACCCTCTTGCCTGAGCTGTGAACAGCAAAGCCGCCGACGTCGATGCCATGCATGCCACTGATGCTTTTCACAGAGGGTATATCGCCGGTTACCTGGTGAGTTGGTTAGTAGCGTACGGATAACTAAGGAGGAAACTGGTGACGGACATTTATGAGCGGCTCGCCTTCGTAGCGTTCGGCGTACAGGTTGCGGATGTCGCGGCTTGTCATGGTTTGGTTGAGGGGGATGGAGATGGTGTGCTAGATGCTGTTCAGCGATAGGTCGGGGAAAGGCAGGGGAGGGTATGTACGGTGATTCCCTGGAAGAGGGAGAATACGTGAGGGATCTGTCGATTGAGCTTAGCATTTCGCGGACTATCGAGATGCAGAAGTGTGGCTGTGGTTTCTTACAAAAGCAATTTCGCGACCTAGCTGGGTCGAGATCTCCCGTTCGTGTATGTGGTTGACTAGAGAGTAGGGTATAATGTTATTGGTGAGGTTTTCGACATTGTTCTTGGGAGAAGGTTTTGTGCCTGCCCCAGAATATCCGGAGTGACCGACAACAGTCGGGCTCGCATTAGGGTCTAGGTAGGGCAGGAGAGGTGCGATACCAATCTGGGCTGCGGTAGCATAACAACCTGGATTGGAGATCTTCTTTGCCTTGCAGATGGTCGATCTATCGATCAGCTCCGGAAGTCCGTAGGTCCATTCCGGATCGAAGCGATAATCTGCCGAAAGATCTACTATGATGGCGTCGTCATTGCCATTCTCTTGAATGTTGTCCACCCAAGGCTTTGAAACACCGTTTGGCAGGGCCATTATCCAACAATCAATATCAGACATTCGTCTAACATCCTCATGTGTAAGGCTCTCGTAAATGATCTCGCGCTTATCGTATCCATTCAATTTTTGGCCTTTCAACTCTCTGCTCGAGACATGTCGAAGGTCCATATGTGAGTTGTTGTTGAGAAGCTCGATGAGTGCTTGTCCGGTGTCTGCGCAAAGCCAGAAGTTAGATTTGTTCATTACGGGTAGCACTGGTTTCAGAGACATTTTTGAAAAATGGTTGATTAAAAAATACTCTCAAAATTGTCTTCGGACTCGATAAAAACATCAATTGGAAAGGGGCTCCTTACAACCACGAGCACCAATAAGGGCGACCTTGGCTGGTCTGTCGTTCGTCGCATTCTTGGTGCCGAACGGAGGATTTGGATTTGTTGTGGTGGTCGTCATAGTGGCGTATCCTCGAGAGGAAGCCGCAGCGGATGTAGTTCGAGGCCCCCTTAAGGTTCCAATGGTCCTCGTCGATAGTAGTTTACTTGCTGTAGAGAAAGCCCTCGTTTGTTGTGCGCTCCCACTGAGGTTCATTGCTGCTTTAGCCGCTTTGTGAATCTTGCTCTCGAGGTTAATATCCCCGAACATATCACGGCCCTTTTCGTAAAATTCGCGCATGAGTTCATTGACTTCCTTGCCATTTTCAATTCCATACCAGAAGAGCACTTCGCCATTTTCATGGGATAGGCTACCTTCGGTCTTGTCAAAGAACCATGTAAGGTTCTCGTCGTTTTGCTTGACCGTAAAGGCCAATTTGTCGAAATCTTTCTTTATCGCTGAGAACACGTTATCAGAGACGTTTCCGAGCCATCCGGCCTTGCTCATGGCGAATGTAGAAAGCTGTGCTATTGATGCTCCGTCACTTGGATATAGGACAATAGCAAGAGCATCCATGGGCTCATCAAAATACGCTTTGAATTGCCTCTGGGCCAGGCTGTCGACGTATCGATCAGCTGTCGCTTTTGCATCTAGTGCTTCTCTCCCTCGTACAAGCTTTTCTTTGAGAGCTTCAAGATCTCCGAAGTCGGACAACGAAGTCGCCGTGTGGACTTTATTCCCTCGTCGGATCAGGGTGCCAGCTCCAGTGTCTGTGAAAAGTTCTTTCTGGAGGTCGGCGGGGTGGATAATGGCGACACTTGATGATCGTGGTAGGTCTACTAGAAGATCGTTGATTTCCTTTATCTTTAATCTAGTCCCGTGACGCACCCACCAATGCTTCCCACTCATGAGATCGTCGTACTCTTCGTCCAGATTGATCGCACTGATCTTTTCTTTGGTATCCCCATTGAAAAGTCCGCCCTTTTCTGACAAGTACACGACCTTAAGCGGCTCAAGAGCTTTTGAAAGCTCCACCGCGGCAACATCGGCGTTCACGTTGAGGACCTGTGATGAGGGGCCTTCCGCCATGGACGTCAAGATCGGTAGGCAACGTGCTGCGATGCTCGCGTGAATGGGACGCAAGTTCACTTTGTTGATCTTGCCGACTAAACCGTACTTCTCCTTATCCAGATATTCGGCTCCAAATACACCTGAGGTAATTGGCCTCGCTCGTACGCCTAGGTCCTCCAACTTCTCGCACAACTTGAAGTTTTCCTCCAGGAATAGCGACCTTGCAACTTCGAGTGTCTTCCCATCTGTGATTCGTATGCCGCCCTCGAATTGGGGTTCGACTCCCGCATCCTCCAATAGACGGTTGAGTTGTGGACCTGCCCCATGAACGACAACTGGATAAAGCCCAATTTGATACAGAAAAGCTAGACTGTTGATCAACGAATCAAGATGATCAGTCAATATTGCCCCGCCCACTTTGATGACCGCGAATTGCTGGCTAGGCTGACTGCTGAAATGGTTCAGATATTGTTGCACCTCCCGCTTGCTAGATATTTGATTTAGAAGTTGAATGACCGTCGAGCGTGTAGAGGAGGATGAATCGATGCGGGATGCATATTTTCGTCGGCATGTAGGAGCTGACGGTAGGATTGTCCTTGGTCGTGGTCTGAGGAGGGGGCTTCTCGCAAGCCGGCAGTCTCGAACTGCTATGGCAGCAGAGGAGCGGAGGGACTGCATTATGGCTGTCATAGATCCAGCACGCGGTGACAAAGATGCTAATTATTCAGAAAAGATTGAGAAAGCATCCCTCGGGCACAATGTCCCTCTCGAGGCACCACTATCGAAATAAAAATTCCCCCGCAATTTGTTTTTTTCTCGTTTGACGGCGGAAGCCCCGCAAAACGTGGCTCTTTGCGCTAATTGGGGGATACTAGGACAAATATTCCCCCGGCACCGATCCCGAACTTCAGCCGGCTGTGCCTCATTTTGCCAAATCATCCATCAAGAGCTGCAGAAATGATGCTATCAAACTCCATTGTTACATAATACAAGACACGCATGGTCTTGATATGTTGGGCTTAGACAGAATCAGTCTCTCTTTGTTTACAAGTCTAGGCCAGAAACAAAGCAAAACTCGCACGTAATGGCGCAAGATCCATTGCATTGGTACAGGTGGAAGCAGGAATGTTGAAGCCGCAAAAGCTAGGTTAAAGTGCATGAGTATACTAAGCAAGAAAGGGAATTGTTTAAAGGCAATGTTATACAGAATTCTCGGTCACGTTCAACATGGCTTAAGCGGTGTTTATTTTAGTAATGTGTATCAGGGCGCCATCTTCTTCATCTTCACCACAAATGTCCGAATATTGCGCAGTGAGTTCTGATAATCGAGGTGAAAGGGCATCCCGGCAAATTTGATGAAGCACCGTCCATTTGAACCCGGTGCTTCTCCAACAATTTGTCCACAAACGCAAACAGTCTCCCCCAGCACCAAATATGCCAGTACAGGTATTCGCTTGCTTTTGCGTCGCGTTCGCGGTCCACATCCACAGCGAACATTTCACAAGATCGCCTGTAAACCCTCAACTCTCTGCATTATGATTGCTACTCCAATCGAGAATCTCGTTGGGTCCAAGTTCGCGGCTTATCATCCAGGATGAGGTGGAGAAAACTGGCGTATCTGCTCCATAGGCTACCTGGACTTTCGTAATCTCCCCTTGACAATTCACTTCGGAGAATGCCCATAAATCGAGGTTGGCGGAGAGGAGGCCGGAAGGAAGAGGTATATCGGACGAGGCTGAGATAGGTGTTGAAATTGGGAAGTCTGACGCGACTGGTGCTTGACCTGTGAAAGTGGAGATGGTGGGTGAGAAAAGGAGAACAAAACATGCAATGAGCACTTTCAACACTGTAATTGAGAACCGACGCGGAAGTTTATTGATGAGCGGTAGTGATACCTCCTCAGTATCGTTGAGAACATGAGCTTCTTAACTTTTGGAGGATGATCAAGTAATAACAACCAGAATAAATTAGCATATCCAATGGAAATAATTCTGAAAGAGTTCTGTGTTCACGACTATTTTAGGAATTTTCCTTTCCGTCCTGAGTTAGCACATCATTTCGATTCCTTTGATGACACCAATATCGGGATGTAGAAGCTTTGATCCTATTGACCTGAATTGCAAGATTATAACACGGATGGGACGTCGACCATTCTCCAGTCTATGGCCGTATGTAGGAGTAGTGCATTAAAACAAAATATGCCAGCAAATTAGCGACTAGCTCGAGACACAGTGTTTATCGTCTTCGCTGGAAGGATTGAGAAGCTGGGTGCCATAATCTGCTTTGACTTGATTGGCTCAACCCCGGTCACTGAGATCGCCCCCAACGCAAGGCTGCATAAGCGCTGGGATTTGACCCTGGTCATTCGGCGAAGGCATCAGAATGGACATTGACTTGCGAAGATGGCTTTGGTACATTTCGCATATGGGTGCGCTCAAGATCATTTGTTCTTCGAGTACCAAAGTGCTCATCCGCCCAAGAGCAGACTTCAGAGGTAAAAGCTGAGACGTTGAGACGCTCAGCTAGGAACATAGGTACTGTCTGTTAGTATGAAACGTAAAGGATTTCTAGCTAACGTATGGGAACATAGGGACAGTCTTCTCTCTGTCAAATGATATATAAATATAATATACACGCGTGCGTCCGCAGGATAAAAACCACCAAGGGTTGGGGGAGGAGAGAGACTCATACCTTTGTCCATCCTCGAAAAGCCCGGCGTCGACGCAGTATTCATGGGAGGAAGTCCCTAGGATCTATTTGCTGAGCGACACAAGGCCCGGGTCCAGTAGCAGCAATGCAAAGCCATGTCCATCCTTACAGACCTAGACCACTGCAAACTCGAAGCCATCTTCCCAGACTCCTCCGATAACCAAGTCCTGCACTACGAGTACTTCTCAGATACCAGTCGTGGCGTGAGTAAAGCCAGGGTTGAGAAGAGATGGCGGAGGCAGGCGTGCCTGGGGAGAGGATCCTATGGCGATGTCTGGCTGGAAGTTATGGATGATGAGCCAAATATGAAGAGGGCCGTGAAGGCAATTCGCATCAAAGATGCGTGGTCAGGAGTAGATGTGGATTATACAAAGGAAGTGAAGGCAATGCTTGAGTTCTCGAAGGCCAAGGTATGCGAAAACATTACGAAGTTGGGAGATTCTCTCACATACAGCTTGGTCAAGATGAATAATTTCTTAGGCTGACTGGGCCAACTAGTATCGAGAAGAAGGGCTCTTCGTTGATTTCCTAGGGTGGTTCGACAACACCAAGACCGATACTGTCTTCCTGGCCATGGAATACTTTCCATTAGGCGACCTGGACAGCCACATGGAAGAGAAATTTTCCGAACGCGATGTCAGAGAAATAAGTATACAGCTACTCCACGGGCTAAAGACTATGCACGCCGAGGGTTTTGCGCACCGCGATCTCAAACCAGCAAATATATTCGTTGTACAGAATTCGCCCTCATGGCGGGTCAAACTCGGCGATTTCGGAATCTCCAAGTGCATTCAAGGTAGTGCAACGGCTTTGAGGACAATGATTGGTACACGTGACTATATGGCGCCGGAGTTCTTTGACATGGTAGAAGATGATAACATTGACGAAGAGAGCTCGGCATATACGATTGCGGTGGATTTGTGGGCTGTGGGGTGTATTATCTTTAAGCTGCTTACGCAGCAGGTGCCGTTTCCATCTAGGGAAAACCTGAAACCTTTGAAAAAATATTGCTGGGGCGAGAATCCATTCCCAGAGGATCTTTTGAAGGCGAATGGGCTTGGGAGGGGTGCTGTTGAGTTTCTTCTGCGGCTGTTAGAACCTCGACCGAGTTGCCGCTTGACAGCTGAGGCAGCACTAAAGACTGCTTGGCTGAACTCTGTTGAACCGGAGCTAAGCCTGATGTCTCGACCATTATCTATCCCATTGCAAGGACAGCCTGTAAAGGAGCCAACAATGGTGAAGAATTATGGGCCGAAGTACCCGCCATCTCACAAAAAAGAGGTAGTACAACAACCCCGGAAAGACTTTTATCCATGGCTAGCTGGAATTGAATGGGATTTTCTAGACGCCTCCGATACCTCGTTACCCAACAGCAACTCAATGGCAGAAGAATCAGGAGTCACGAGTAGTGGCGAAGAGTCCGATATCTCCCAAGATATTCCAGCCGATTACACCGCAAGACAAGCAGTCCGATACAAACGGGAATACAAGAAGAAAAGGAGGAAAGAAGCTAGCCAAATGAAATACTGGCCCGACAAACCGAAAGCTAAGCCGGTCGTTGCCAAAGACGAGACGAAAGGAACAGATACAACTATAAAGCCCGTCAATCCTCTCGAACAAGCCCTAACAATACGAATGCCCAAAATTGCTCCCGCCAAACGACTACTAGACTGTCCTCTATCACGCGAATGCAGTCTTTCGAGCTCGCGCGGTTTCGAGACGCAGGAGCTACTTGATAAGCATCTGGTTGAGGGACATCGCGATTGGAAAAGAAGGCTTAGACAGTGGGAGAAAGTGGGGATGTTGGATCAGCGGACTGTGAAGCCGTATGATTGCCCTCTATCGTTTGAGTGCAGTCGGAAGCATAAGGAGGGGTTTGAGAACGAGGAGGAGGTGGTGAGGCATTTAGATGTGCAGCATGGGTATAAGGATCCGCCGAAGGAGGGGGACTTGCTTCTTCCGCATTTAGCATGGATGGAGTGAGTATGCAGGAGGGCATGGATTTTCGTCTTTACTTTCCGAGTGATTCGGTCACTGCGTTTTGAGATCTTGTTGGTGTGCTCGGTCGTATTATATACCAGCTCTGAGCGCCTGGTGTATAGAAACCCTGGTCTTTTACTTATTTTGAATTAAATAGTATCTATGAAGTACAATTAATTCTTGAGAGGTTCATCATCTATCGAAGATTAGGGATTATAGGAAAATTTGCGTCAGCTAAGACGACTAGCTATTGGTAGGTCTGCTTGAATGAAATATCTCGATTATATATATTTACAGTATAACGCAGCTGCGAGGTAAACCGCAGGGACCGCTCTTTTCATCGCCAGTAGTAGGTGTCGCAGCGGGTACGCCTTCCGTTTTATTAGCTTGACTCGTATCATTTACCCCAGCAGTCGCTGCTCCCGCACCATTACTCGTCGTAGCACTCGTACCAGTTGTCGTTGATGGCCCAGTTTTTGTTGTTGTTGTTGTAGCTGCCGCTGCGGGCTCTGTGTTCGTTGCAGCGGCAGTCTCAGTTCCGCCATCTAGTCAAGCGAAGTTGACTTTCGACACCGCCTTGTAGAAGGATTGGCCGTGAGTGGTAGCAAGTTCGAGTTCCAATTTGGAAGGCATGCGTTGGCCGTTGTTGCCCTGCGGAATGAAACAAAGTATCAGTAGGAGTTCTCGGCCTGACAAGCAGCAGTGTAAACCTACCGCGAATGTACCAGCACCCCATGGGCTTCCACCCCTCGCCTCGGTCAAAATTGTCATCGTCCCGAAGGCAGTGTGGTATCCCAATGGTACGTAGATAATACCGTGATGCGCAAATGTGCTCATCGTAGCAAGGCAAGTGCTTTCCTGACCACCTCCTTGCGAGGCAGTGCTCACAAACAAGCCTCCATATTTGCCCCAGAAACCACCAGTAGACCACTGCTTGCCCGTCTGGTCCCAGAAAGTTTTCCACTGCGCAGGGAAGTTGCCGTAACGCGTGGGAATGCCGAGGAGGAAAGCATCATACTTCTCGAGCTTATCAGGCGTGATAAAGGGAATGCTTTCATCTTGGCCCGGTGCGTGCATCTTTCCGAGGACTTCAGAGGAGAGGGTTTCCTTGACTCTGGTGGAAGTCATTTGTTCAGCATTGGTTTGAGGAAGGGTAGGGGAGTGGGGTGGGTGGCGGTTATTTTTGAACGTAGGATTGGAGGTGGACTCACTGGTAGAGATCTGCCTTGCCTCCAGCTTCTTCAATACCCTTCTTTTCGGCCTCGGCGAGCTTTTTGATGTGCCCATACATCGAGTACTATGATCATAGAGTCAGCAAAAGCTCTAGAAGTAGATGTGCAGCTCCAAATCTTCGGCGGGAGCGGAGGCTGGCGGGGTACTTGGGCACTTACAAAGACGATTGCGATCTTGGGAGCCATGATTGCTGGTCAATTGACTTGAAGCTAGTATATATATACGTGTTATATATTCGCTGAAGGAAATCGGAGTTGTAGAAGCGATGGAGATGAAAAGGGAACAGATGTTGGGATGAAAGCGAGGAGGGGTGAACTCATAAGTACCTCCGCACTCGCCAGAACCTGCCCCGCAAGCTCGCCAAATCCTGCGCATTATTGGCAAGCGTTTATAATCATGACCAAAGCACCACAAATCCAAAGGAGCACTGCCCTTACCCGGCAGATGCATTAGTATGACAAAGCCAGCGACAGTTGAGGAACGGGCAGTGAAGCGAATTGCCCTTACCCGGCAGATGCATTAGTATGACAAAGCCGGCGACAGTTGAGGAACGGGCAGTGAAGCGAATTGCTTGGACCGATTGCCTCTAGCAGCGCCTCTCTTGCAAGCTTCGTTTTGAGCAAACGCGATCGAGGACACGAGAAAAATTGCAACAGAATAGAGCAAGTATCTGAGAAAGGTAGTATGAATTTTGAGACTCCACCGCCCACCAAAATCATGACCACGTTAGGATGCCTGCGGGTGATACTAACCAAAAAGACACCATTTACTTTTCGCCCTGTCTAGATTGGCTCCTACCTCTCCCAGCCTCTGCTGAAGCTGGTCCATCATCCCTATACTCTTCCTCATCCTTCTCACTCTCACTAAGCAGCTGCTCCTCGTCGCTCTCCCCCGCAAAGGCGTCATATAGTTCTCCTGCCCTCCTGCCCTTCCTCTTTCCACCTGCCGCCCCATTACCATTCAACATAGCATCTTCGTCATCCAGCATCTCAAACTCATAGTCTTCTCTTTCACTTCTCCTGCGCTTGCGACGCTGGATGAAGAAGTATGTACCCAACCCCGCGCAGAAAAGGACGATGATGGCGAGGGCGCCGTAGATCCATATCTGGGTGCGTTTGCTGACGCCGAAGGTGGGGAAGTAGTGTGGGAGGAAATGCGTGTTAGTCTCATCCTCATCTGGTGGAGCATCAGGTAACGCGGTAGAGGATGCTGTAGATGTTGCCCCTGGCGCAGTGGGTTTAGCATTGACGGGGCGGTGTTGATGATCTGTTGGGTTGGCGGGGAAGTCGGTTGCGGTTTCTGACGGGCCAGGTTTTACGCTGACGAAAGTTGGAGAGGTGGAGATGACAGTGTGATCGTCGTCGTCGTGCTCCGTGGGCATGGGAAGGAGAGGTTGGTTGGCGGCATCGATGCATTCGCCCCAGAGGGTTAGTTTCCAGTCTGTGAAAGTTCCGTTATGTTCGTTCAGATTGGTGTCTTTTACCACGACGCTCCATTTGCCGATGCCTGATTCACCCCTGGGAGGAGCATTAGTAAGCCGCTGGGATTGTGAGCACAAAGGGCACCTCTTACCAGTGAGCGACAGACATGAAGGTCCAGTCCACATATCCTGCATTTGCTTCGTCCAAACGCCGTGTAACGCTTAGATGGCTGACGAGGCCAGTTGGGCTTCGAAGTTCGACGCTGAGATCGCCTCGGCGGGTATGCTGGACGTTCATGGTCACTGTGACGTGTTCGACTGTTTCAAAGTTCGCTAATTTCAGGTGGTCTTTGGTAACTTCGAAGGAACTCAATAGACCGTCTGTACCTTGAGGTATGGAGTGGTTGATATGCAGCCAGGGCGAGTTGTACCATGCTTGTGGTTTCAGTAAGTCAATGGTCTTGGCCTTTTCAACGATAGTGTATGCGTCTAGCTTGCCGTATCCGTAGGCATGGCTGAACTTCCTGCCAATGTATGTCGTATCCCAGTCTTCGTCTTCGTTGATTGGAACTCCTGTCAGGACAAGGATGTGCTGTAAATCGCGCCATGTGAGCTCTGGCCGAGCTGAGAACGCTAGGGCGAAAATGCCAGCACCCAATGGTGCGGCAGCAGATGTCCCTCCATGGTTCGAGTAGCACTGGTTAACACCAACGTCGGTAGTATGTATAGCGTCTCCACTGCCACTACTGTAGGTCACCACCAGCTGAGCCGCGCAGTGCTCCGAGTAATACGTCTGTTTGCCTTTCCTGTCAATACCGCCCACCGTTATGGTGTAGATACTGTTGGTATAGCCGTCAAAGTTGCAGTTGTCGCCAGAGCCGCGACCATTCCCAGCTGCGAAGACGTAAATATTCCCTCTGCCTTGTCGCCCTTGTTGGACAGCGGTGACCATAGCTTTCCTAATCAAAAGACCAGGAGCGTCCATCGATTGTCCGTCATCTGGAGGACCCCAGGAGCAGGAATAGATCTGATTATCTTGGAATTTGTAGTTCATCGCCGTCGCTTCGTCTTCGTCGGTGATGATTTTCGATAGGATTCGGAGGCCCCCAATCTTAGCATTATATGCAACGCCAACACCGCAAACACCATTTTTTACTGCGGCGATTTCTCCAGCGCATCTCGTACCGTGTCTGTCATCACCGAGCCTTGGTTTTGGCTCGGGGTTGTCATCGTTGAAATCATACGACCCCGCCGCAAAATAATTGTCTTTCAGGTCATCACTATACATATCAATACCATCGTCGACCATTACTGCTGTAGCCCCTTCGCCTGTGATGCCCTGCTTCCATACGCCTGTGACATTTATATCATGACCAAGTTGCATCGTATTAAACAAATGCCATTGTTCATTGAATATGGGATCTTCGATGGTAAGTTCTCGTGCAAGGTCTGCTCTCTCGGCCACCGCCTCAGCATCCGCAACTGGTGCAACGGGGAGTCCATTATCAGGGGGACCCTGTCGAGTCGGGGGGAGGGAGTACAGATCTCTTTTCCATGCGCGGCTTTGTCTTCTGTTTCTGTGACCATAATACTCCATCGAGAACGCCAGCTCCTGTCAAAGCTCGTTTCCGCCTTCGAAGCCGTAGATCTTCCAGTAGACCCTCGGCACCATGTTTTCTGTGGCGGGGCGAGGAGAAGGTGTGATGATCTTGGAGCTCACCAAGCTTGCCTTCATAATCGAGGCCAAGCGCAGAGGCTACTTGTTGGGGCGGTGTGTCTGGTTGGAGGTGTATAGCGTAGTAGTCGTGGGTCTTATGATTTCGGGGGTGTAGTTTTGCGGCAGAGAGGCAAGCCAGCGCCAGAAAGCCAAGGCATTTTGGTATGTGCATAATCTGAATATGAGGGCGTCACCGAAGCGCCATGAGTTGGGAAGACGATGTTCTCAACAACGCAAGCTGTTCGAGATCGCTCTGGAGAAGCCGTTTTGAGACAATGTCTCGAAGACAATCTCCTTGTCAATAGGCAGCCAATAACACTCAACGAGGGTCCTACCGGTTTCTTTTGCCGAGGTCGAAGTGAAAGATATGACGGCGATTCAGTCTCCCCCCAACTAGGTATTCAATGAGCGCAATGGTCTTTTCTTTGGTGAGACTCGTCAGCGTCACTCTGTCCTCTCCCTAGAACGTAGCCCTTGAAACGACTAGGGTTCCACTCATGCGCTGGTGTCGGTAGCTTTCGGGCCGAAGACTTTTAACAGGGGCTGGAAGCTTGATCTTGGTGACGAGAAGATGCTGTTTACCGTTCTCCACTTCAATTTTCTTTATTTATTTCAACCTACAGGATTTATGAAGTCGGGTAGATTGATCATCATGTGTGTATCATATTTTACAATGTATCAATGACCATTAGGATCACCAAGGCTTTCGTCCACTAATTACAGCAATATTCGTTCGTTTATACCTGCATGCACATGCGCCTCGAGCTCTGAGCATTTAACATCTACATCTTTGGCCCAATTTTCTACAGAATAATGACGACTCAGCGTATGCCTACACAGCCTTCCTATGGCGAGAGCTCAGATGCAATGCAGCGACCGTTGAGAGTGGATCCCAACTACCCATTGCCATCGTCCCTTCCCCCGTCTCAAGACACGGAGCTATCTCCTCTTACCAATGGCTCGGCAAGAACGACCTCAAGAAAGCGAAGACCAAGTGGAAGCGGGCCTGCCAGAACACCCATTGACAACTTATTTCAACCTCCTGCTGCACCAGAAGTACCAAGAGCTCCGCCAGTATCATATCGCCCTCCCTATGGTAGCGAGAACCATGACAGGTCTAAAGGTGGCTATCCAGCATCATTTGCAGAGCGCGCGCGAGCTCTGACCGGGAACTCAACATCTACAAAGCCATCCGAAAGCCATCCTGAGCCCTCTCCTCAGCCAGCGAAGCCAGTAAGACGTGGAAGTCTCAATCGCCCAATTGGTGGAGTGTACTCTGAGATACAACAGCACAAGAGAGACTCATACCCCCCCGTTAACGGTCCTATCTCGCCTCGACGATTTTCGAACTCTACAAGTCCACAGCAGTATCAAGCTGCAGATCCTTATTCTGCCAATCGACGTGTGAGCTCTGGGACTGATCAGCAGTACAATGATGCCGCCTCTAAGGTTCCTGAAACAAGCAATAGACGTGCTTCGGCAGGGTTAGTACAGCCACCAAAAAAAGAATGGGCGCCAGATCGTTCGCCTCTACAGAAATTGGAGGTCAAGTTGAGCGATATCAGTAAGGAAGAAAAGAGAGCACGCATGCAGGAAGCTGAACAGCGACTCCGAGATTCTCAGGGCTTTGATAGACGGCGCAGCTCTCGCCAAGAAGGAGATCGTGGCGTGGACCGTACTCAATCGAAAAGAGCATCTGCGACCAGTGGTGCTGCTAAACAAAGAAGGCTTTCGGATCAAGCCCAAGAACCACAGCTTGCTACCCATGTTCAGCAACCCGAGGCTTACACTCAAGATTCTCCTTCGGTTCCTCACCCCAAGGAAACCAGTCGGGTACCGCGACCTGAACGGCGCAGGGAGTCATTGCCAACAGGATCAACTTCTCAAAGGAATTCGAGCCTACCAGTAGCCCGAGACTCATCTCGAAGGAATTCCGCCAAAGCGCCGGAGATACCGCAAGAACGAGGCGTGAGATTCCAAGGTGAAGACGAAACGGAAGACTTGGGTGACAGCCCTCAAAAATCCACCAATGTACATCCGCGGGATCGTAGGAGAGGTTCAGGAACAGAAGCTTTAGCAAGATCCGACGAAGCACATAGTGCCCGGCGAGATAAACTTCGTCAGGACCCGTCAACCATGGCAAACCAATCGTCGTCAAAAGAAGTATCTAAAGAGCAGCAGGAGTTGTACAGTAGTAAAGCAGAGACGTCCAGAAACAAAGTATCAGCGGCCATGTTTGGCGGCATGCCAGATCCTGTACCTCGACACACTGTACAAGGCCACAGTCAAGCCACTAAGTACGAGATACCTCCCCAGACTGCGGCTGGCATACAGGCGAGGCAGGCCGTGGGATTTGGAAGTGGGCCGCAGGGGCCTGTAGAAGCACCGGCTCACCGAAAGCACCATCTTTCCAAAATATTGAATCGAGGTCACGATCACGCCATGGAGATATCTGAACAATCGAGCACCAGGCCTAAACAGCTTGAAGAGTGGAGGCGAGCAGGGACAGCGAGACTTACGGCTGCGGACTTTGGTGTTGAAAGCGATTCAGAGAAAGATCAGGGTGCGTGGTGGGAAACGGGAGGATCTGGGAGTCGGCGTAAACAGAGACGAGCTGCCAATGGGGTCAATAGGGACGCACAGTCGCTCTCAGGGAGTTATCAAAACGATACTGGTAAGTTCACATCCACTTTTACTCCAAAGATGCGATTAGAAGAGGTGCGAACATCATCGCCAAACGAACGTGCCATTCGCACACGGTCATACGTGGAGCATGAAGAGCGTGCGGGACTGGAGAGGGCGATGAACTTGCACCTGGAGAGTCACGCAGCTCACTTTTGGCATCGTTCGAGGCCTGATCAGACCAGTCGTCTTTCGTCTGCGTATTCCTACTCATGTCCCGATCTTGCTTTGCATGATCCTTTGCATGATGATCATTTTTGCGAGTCATACATGAGCGATGAGCTAACTCTAAATATGCGGTCAATCCGCATACTACCAGTACCAGCTCTTACAACCTTTGAACCTCCTTTGTACTTAAAGTGCGGTCCGTTGCTACGATACACGGGCCTCAAGCGGGACAGACATCAAACGACTACCCGAAGCGGTGGCTCGTCAAGTGCTGAACGCGAAACATGGAGAGGCAGCGTAATGATTGTCACCACTGATGCCGACTCAACATATGAGCCTGTACCCACGCTTCGCCTATTTTTTGAGCCAATGGAACTCTTGCCTTCGCCGCAACCGCACACTGACGAAGAAGATGACCAGGAAGTGTCCTCCGAATTCATCGACCCGATAGCAGGCTTGCCGAAGTTATCAAGGAGCGGTAAGACTGTCTATGTGAAACCAGTAGACGATCTGGAGCAAGGAAGGGATTTATCACGTTTCGAAGACGATGATGGACTTTTTGAAGAGACTCGAACCGCTGCAGTTCCGACTGCTTATGGCACTCCTGACTATCGTCCTGGACGTAACGGGCCGGCACCGTCGGCGAACCCCAAAGCCGGGCGTGGAAAAGGAAGAGCACAAAAGAAAGGCCAACAAATCAAGGGTGTGCGTTTACACGCAGAGCGCGGTGTCACTTTCTGGCGTTTCAACTTGGAGGTCGAACTAGGTCCGCAACAAAGTCGCATTGCATACAGCATTAACAATTGCCCGGCCATTGGTTTCTGGGTCCCTGCTCGAGGTCATTCGATGAACATTATGTTCCATAGTTGCAATGGCTTCAGCATGAGCGTCAAGTAAGTCTTGATGACTAGGGACGAAAGACTCGTACTAACACATGGTAGCCCCGACAACTTCTCTGGTCCTGATCCTCTCTGGCGAGATGTACTAAATAGCCACCAAACCCGACCCTTCCATGTCATGATAGGAGGAGGCGATCAAATCTACAATGATGCTGTCATGACCCAGAGCCCTTTATTCCGGGAATGGCTGGAGATCAAAAATCCACATCATAAACACGACGCAGATTTCAGCCCATCAATGCTGGAAGAACTGGAAACATTCTATCTGGAAAGATATTCGATGTGGTTCTCGCAAGGCCTGTTCGGGATGGCGAACTCGCAGATTCCAATGGTCAACATGTGGGATGATCATGGTAAGTCGTTTCGCACTTTTCAACGCTCCGACTTCTGCTCTTGGGGCAGAAACCTCCTATTTCGCAGTTTTTGACTGCTATCACGCTCGTAAAGTATGTGCACGCGCTTACTGACAATCGTTGAACAGACATTATTGATGGTTTCGGCTCCTATCCGCATCACTTCATGAGTACGCCTGTCTTTTGCGGTCTCGGCGCCGTGGCATTCAAATACTACATGTTGTTTCAACACCAGAGCGTTCTCGACGAAGGTCCTGCTGATGAGCCAAGCTGGTTGATGGGTGCCGCACCGGGACCGTATATCAATGAGCTGAGCAGAAGTATCCTCTTGTCTCTTGGCAAGAATGTCTCTCTACTTGCACTGGATTGTCGAACAGAGCGAATGGCAAGTCTTCATCCAAAGGGTTCTCAATGGCAATGCTAATTCATCGCAGAGAGAGGAGATCCTGAGCGAGGCCTCTTATGAGCTGGTCTTCGAAAGATGCCAGAGAGAGATCATTGAAGGCGAGACGAAACACCTCATAGTACTGCTTGGCGTACCAATTGCTTATCCTAGGTTGGTCTGGCTCGAGAACCTTCTCACAAGCAGTGTAATGGCCCCTGTAAAAGCATTGGGACGAGCTGGTATGCTTGGCGGCTTTCTTAATAAATTCGATGGAGGAGTGGAAATTCTGGACGACCTCGATGATCACTGGACGGCGAGAAGTCACAAACAAGAAAGGAATTGGTTCGTACAAGAGCTTCAGGAGCTAGCTGCCGAGAAGTCTGTTCGAGTTACTATTCTTGGGTGAGTAGTCTTGAGGCCTAAAATATGTTTGAGTGCTAACAAATGATGCAGCGGCGACGTCCATCTTGCCGCCGTTGGTCAGTTCTATTCGAACCCAAACCTGGGAGTACCCAAAGACCGAGACCATCGTTACATGGCCAATATAGTTTCGTCTGCTATCGTCAATACGCCTCCACCCAACAACATGGCCGACATCCTTAACAGACGAAACAAGACTCATCATTTTGACCACGAAACGGACGAAGACATGATTCCCATGTTCACCCATGACGTGAATGGACATCCGAGGAATAATAAAAACCTCTTACCACGACGAAACTGGTGTTCGATTAGAGAATATCATCCAGGAACCACTCCCCCACCTACACCACCTGAATTGGAGCCGCAAACTCCAAGTGACGAGTCTCCACCGCCTCCGACTCGTCTTCAAAGAACGCTATCCTTGACAAGAGGTGATATAAAGCCGGGCAATCTGCTCCGGCGATTCTCAAAAAATGGGCCACCGCCGTCTGATGACTATCTGCGTGAGATGAGGGCAAACAGGGAGAAGCTTAATGGTTCACAATCTCCTGAATCACCTCAGAACGATGGTTACTTCCCTCAGCAAACAGATCTACCGAAAAGAGCTGCGACAATAAACGGGAATGGTGGCCAACGCCATAGTTCTGCGCCACTTCCGCGCCCTGGAGGTTTCCACCGCCGTCCAACGAACATGAGCGAGAAAGCAGCGACTAAGGGAGGTGCTGACGACAACGAGGGTCTTGTCAATCTAGAACATGGGCTAGATGTAGTCCTGAACTGCGAAATCAACCAAAAGGACCCTGCCGGCCACACTGTTCCTTACCGCCTCATTATTCCTGCACTTTACTACGAAGGGCATGGCGACGAGAACACGGTATCGTACAGGAAAAAGAGCTTGATATCCCGACTTGGATCTATCAGAGGCAAGAGGAAAAATACAGTAGCCAGTGGTCAAGGTCAAGGAAATTGGGGTCAACGAGACAGTGTTACCCCCAGCCTCAGCGAAGGCGAAGAGGAAGGAGTCCGACCTCGACGGTGGGGCTTCAGCGTCTCCCAGCGGAGACAATATCGAGATCAAACACCACCGCTTAGTCGAGAGCGTGATCAAGAAATCGGGGACGAAGGCACCCAGCAGCAACGACAATATGAACACCGGAATCAGCAGATAGGGCAAGCTCAACGGCCAGCGGCCTTCAAAATGCCGCCAAGCCATCAAAGAAAGTTTTCAGAGCCGGGCACGCCACCGAGGAAGTCGGACCAATACGACGGAGGTCGCCAGGACTCGGCTGACTACCACGCTCACCTCGATTCTAGCCCTCCTGGAGGCTATAGCGGATATCCTGGAAGGAAACTTAGTAAAGTGGATCGTATGCTTGGCGCGGGGAATGCGCAGCGCAGCAAGTCTACTTCTGTTGGGAATGGGATTGGAAACGGAGATGGAAATGGGAGAGCTGGATTGGCGCTTGCTGATAATCAGAAGGGAGGGTATTACAGTGAGGATGAAGATGAGGATGAAGATGATGAGATTGAGCCTGAGCATATTGGTCAGCAGGGGAAAAGGTTGAGTCAGGGGTATAGTGGAATCGAAGCGTATTCGGAGAAGAGTGGGGGAAAAGGGTGGAGGAGGTTCTTTGGGAGTAAGGTTACTGGGAGGGTTGGATGAACGAACACTGGATAGTTGAGAGGAGGGAAAGAGGAGAGGAGGTGGAGTGTGGGATGCACAGCGTGTGTTTTGCAGCGATGTTAGCGTTTGCAGAGAATAGCGACATTGATACGCAGCGATGCATAGCGGGTCTTTGCACTAATTCAAGAATTGTTATTGGTATGGTAGAATTATGGGTACTGTGACATGGATGTGACAGCATCGACTGCTTCGTTGATGTTTGGAACGCCTTCGCTATGCTGACCTTTTATGATAAAAGACACGCTTAATCACATTTCAAGCAAGCAAATGCTCCACGCTGTGCAAGATTTTCGTAAGTCGTGAAACCCATTAGTCGTAGGGGTATTGCCCAAATTTATCCATGTTGTTCGTTCGGTTTTCAGTCCTTGGTGTCCCATTGATGAGCCATCTTTCCCCATCAAGAGCTCAACTTCATAGTCCCGCACTGCGTACAACACATCCACTCGCTGTCTGTAAAATTTCCACATGTATGGCACTTCCACGCCAGTGGCTTCTTAGGCTGCTGCGAGGTCGTTGCGTCGAGTGACATGAGTGACTTCACAGCTTTCTTCGAATTGCTGTCTCGTATCGAAGTTGGCTTCGCTTGCGTTGAGGGCGTGGTGTATGATGTCTTAGTTGGGTTGGGGGAAGGGGGAGGAGAGGGGCGTTCGGTGCAGCAGACGTCGCAGACGAGATAGGTAGATTTGTTGACGAGCGTGCAGATGTCACAGGTCCAAGAGCCGTCGGATGGGGATGGTGATTTTGATGATGAAGGTTGTGAAGGTCTGGAGGGAAGACTGGGAGGTTGTGGCTTGCTGGAGGTAGGTATGGGAGGTTTCTGGCCAAAAGATTGTTGTCGGGAGTCGTTATATGATGTGCTAGGGTCTGGTGCTCGTTGTCGAGGGTCTTTGTAGGATGTGGTGGGTTCCGAGTCTGGTTCAATCTTAATAGGATGGCCTTGGCTGCCGGCTGGGTTCTCTCTGCTGGGTGGTATGTAGGCATCACCCCATTTCTGTTTCTCATCCTCCTGTACTAGATCGATATACGCCAACATGATGGCTTCCTCGTTTGCATCGTCCTCTGCAGCCTTCGTACGGAAGCCGTTCTTGTTCGTCTCATTGACCAGCTCTCGTTCACGATCCGCGCTCATACCGCTTCCCGAACAGCCTTTCGTAACAGTAGAACGTCTCTCTATTGCGTCCGCGATCACCTTCCTCATATCTGAGCCATGCAGGACCGGTCTGCCTCCCAACTTCTGGCCGGAACCTGCTGACAGAGTCTTCCGCTTCTCTGCAGAAGCGCGAGCGCGTCGGCGAGCCTCGTGCATGGGTATACTTCCACCTCCAAGCTTGTGACCGGTGGAGAGGAAGCCCTCGCCCGTGTAACCTTTGTTGACGAGCGCTTCATGTTCTTCGCGGAGTTGATCCCAGAGCTTATGGAAGTGCTCGTCATGGGGGCCGTGGACTATGTGGCAAAGTCTATAGACAGTTATTAGATGCGGAACTCGAAGTAATGCGAAGGACATCTTACTCGTGTAACATAGTGTCAGTGATCTGTTCTAACGGTAGGAACTGGCTTGCATCGCCAGGGTATCGGAGCCGCAAACAAATCTTTTGGCCATGGTTCCAGTTGAGTCCTAAGAGGTTTGTTTCCGTGGGGTAGAATTCCGTCAAGATTCCGACTCTCCATCCTCGCTGCCTCATTATGGGTTTGACGAGTGAGGCGATCTTGCGGAGCATTTGCAGCGCCTCTTTCTCTCGAGGACGGTGCTTTTCATGCTGGTATTCGGAGATGGATGGGTCGTGTTCGTAGACCATGTTGGAAGATGATTTCCGGGTGTTCTTGTTTGTTGCTACTAGGGAGCAGAAGAGAAGATGTGGGCGATTCGAGCTGAGACACCGTGTCACTGATGGGGAGAAGTGTCCAGAAGTGAGCTTAGAAATAGGGTCAGATGCCCACAAGACCCTTCACTCCGAACGCCTTCACTATTAGAGCATCTGTATCGCGTAAGACAAGCTTCCTTCGTTACAACAAAAGAGGCGTTAGGGAAGCCAAGCTGTCGAGGCTGTGCGGGTAAACCTCGGCCCTACTCGGGCTTCTGCGGGCAAATCACCACCTCCCTTTCAACGACCTTCGATGACAGCACCTTATCACCGTATAGTTCAGTCGCTCTCACAATGCCTTCAAAGGAACAGGACATGTTCGACATCTCCTACATCTTTGACTCCATCGACTCCATCACCGAAGCCATCGAAGCCCACTTCGACAGTGTGAGCCGATCCCTCAAAGATACATTCCGAGCTTCGCCATGGCTTCCAGACTCCATCAAGCCAAGACCACCTCCTCCTGCTCCACGTCGAATACCTAGTATGCCCGTTGGGTACTATGCTGCTTCACAAAACTGGGTGTCGGAGCACCGCGCGGTAGTAGCCGCGGTAGTTGCCTTCATTGGGACTGGAGCTTTCATCATCTGGCGGCGGCGAAGATCTGATCGGGCGAAGAGAAGAGCAAAACGAGCGAAGAATGGATCGAGAACAGAAGTGGTTGTCCTGGCTGGCTCGCTGCATTCGCCACTGACTCGATCTCTTGCCCAAGAGCTTGAGAGGCGGGGTTTCATCGTTTATATCCCAGTCAGCAATCTGTCCGAGGAACAGCTTGTCCAGTCGGAGTCAAGAGCCGATATCCGCCCTTTGAATATGGATATTACATCTGTGGGATTCCTACTATTTGAAATAGCTTGCAAGAGAATACTAATTTCATGCCACAGCCGTCATCCACCGAAGAAGCAATCGAGAAGTTTACCAGACACATAAGTACTCCTCAGCAGCCGATATCGAACACCTCATCCCATACTCTCCACCTGACAGCCGTCATTCTCGTCCCCGGGCCGTTCTTGCCCGCCAGCCCCATTGCGTCTCTGTCCCCACCAACTTGGTTTGACACACTGAACACCCGCCTTCTGGCCCCCTTCACCACCCTCCAAGCATTCCTTCCCCTCCTCACCGCCCAGAAATCTACACTCCTCTTCCTCACCCCATCAATAGTACCATCCCTCACCCCACCTTCTCATGCGGCCGAGAGCGTCGTTGCTGGTGGCCTGCAGCAGTATATATCAACTTTGCGTAAAGAAATCCAAGGCCAAGACGTCAATATTGTACAATTTCAATTAGGCCACTTCGACTATGGTTTAGCAGCCTCAGATGACCAGCAGCAGCTTGTATTGAGTCAACATGTGTCGGTGGCAGAGGCTACAAGAAAGAGACTGCAGCATAAAGGTTTACTTCAGGAGAAGTCCAAGGGAACCTCGTTGCGAGAATTGCATAATAGTGTCTTCGATGCTATCGTAAGAGGAAAAGGGAATAACGGAACGGTTTTCGTGGGACAAGGAGCTCGTTTGTATGATCTTGTTGGGAAATTGGTGCCGGGTGGAATGGTGGGATGGATGATGAGTGCTGGAAAGCCGAAGTCTACCATCCCTAGCGTATCCGAGCGCGAAGGGTCGCCATCGGGCAGTGCGGAGTGGGAGAAGGTTAATGATAGGGACGATGACGAGGCGGCATATGTTTATCCAAAGAGTCGGTGAAAAATGATGGTATTCTTGGGCAGGTTTTGGGAACAGAATGGGTGTGTCATGATGTACTGGATCTAAGGCATTGCTTAAGTGTTGGCGGGTATTTCTCATCTCAATATAGGATAAGCCAAGCAAATGTCTGAGGGGATCGACGTTGAAAGTGTTTGAAAACTTTTTGATGCCATAAATCATAATGATACATATATATTTCATCGACTTTTCCGTGCTTGTTCTCCCATGATAATCCCTCAAATCCAACGCCGCTCCTTCAATGCTACTTCAGCACAGTTCATCCCATACTTGACCATCTTCCCATGTATGCTCTCCCCATACCCTCACAACTGCAACCGAAAAGTAGCAACCTCAAAAGCCCTCAGCTCAATCCCAACCCCCCCATCCACAATCTCCAAACTCTCCTCATCATCCTCCAAAACATTAGTCTTCCAAACCTTCTTAACCTTCAAGCTCGTCTTAATGGTGCCCCTAGCCTTACCACCCAAGCTCTCGTAGATGCGAAGGATGATGCTTCGGCCCTTACGCTTGGGGAGCTCACCACGTGAGACATCCTCGTCGTCTTCACCGCGCTTGATGGCATCGAGGACGAGGGCGGGGGAGCCTTGTAGGGTTATGGCGGAGAGGAGGGAGGAGGATGTGGTGGTTGATGGGGATGAGTGCGAGTAGATGTTCATTGGGTGGTTGAAGTTGCGGGCTGTGCGGACTGTGCGTGAGTCGAGGGGGCCGGCGTGGGGGAGGATGGCGTAGCGGATGTGGTGGCGGCCTGGGTCATTGTTAGCTAAGTGATCATAGTCAAAACATGACAATTTAATCGAGGGACTTACCCATATCAGCATGCGCATCTGGAGCTTTCGGCGCACGAAGGAGAGAAAGACGCATCATGTTCCCAGACGTTGCGAACCCATACTTGCTGTCATTCATAATCGAAACACCGTAGCCATTCTCGGAAAGATCAGCCCATTTGTGGCAGCAGACTTCAAATTTCGCCATGTCCCAGCTGGTATTGTAGTGCGTCGGTCTGCGGATGATGCCATACTGTGTTTCATAAGAAGCTTCGGTATTCGTGATGTCCACTGGGAATTCGACTTTGAGGAATCTCATCGTCTCGTGCCACTCGACCTCGTTGGCCATCTCGACGTAGGATGGCTGGTCTTCGATGCTTGCTGCAAGGCTGATTGTGGTCTTTACCCAGCTGTCTTCGCTGATCTTTGTTTCTGTCATCAGACTGACTTTGTGGGGACCTTTCTCAACAATTCGACTTTGACTCGATGGTAATTCTTTGCGTGTCTCGAGATGGTAGACTTCTACATCCCACGCTTGCCAGTAGAGAGGCTTGTCGTCGAAGATGACGAGCTGGTTGGCTTTGCCGCCTTTGGCGATGATTTCGCGGTTCTCTTCAAGGTCGATCAGAGAGGTGATACTGCCTCCCTCCACTTCAACTTTGTAGTGGTTGTTTGACAGCTGGAAGACATCCTGCCTGATCTCTTTTATTGACGCTTTTGAGCTGGAGTACTTAGAGTCTTTGGCCGATAGTGCCTTGACATCAATCGCTCCCGAGTCTCCATGGACGATGGCGTATTTCGAGTCTCTTGTCTGCATACCGGCTGGTAGCTCCACAATTTCTGCTCGCGGCCAAGGTAGGGTATTGATTGCAATCATGCTATCTTTCTCTGGATCATGCATGGAAAAGTCAAGAACAGACAAAGCATCCTTCAAAAGTTTTTTGCCAGTTTTGAAACCGTACTCATACAACTTGTCAGAGTCATCATAGCACATCTCAATGCAGCTGCCAGGCAGACAGTCATGGAATTGGCAAAGAAGCGTGTTCTCCCAGATATCATCGATGTCTTTCTTGGGATACTTGTACGAGCTGTCTTTGATTGTGGCCAAGGTTGCGAGGTATTCGATATCATGTAGCATAATTTCGGTCTTCCTGTTGTTCCATTTGTTATTCGCTTGCGACGTATAAGTTCCTCGGTGCAACTCAAAGTATAGCTCGCCATACCAAGTCACGAACTTGGTACCCTCTTCAGCTTTCTTTTCTAGCCTATCGAAGAAGTCTTCGACAGAGTCGCCCATCTTGACGCGGGGCAGAAGGCCGACAGTATCACTCATTCCTCGGCATCTTCGGAGCTTCTCAAGCATCTCGAACGTCGGGCCTCCTCCGCCGTCGCCCTTGCCAAACGCCAGTATTCCAGTAGCATCTTGGTCCATTGACTTGTTTTGGGAGAGACTACGATTTACATCTCCGAAGTGCGCGGAAGCAGTGTAGGTGTTTGCTGGTGCCATATGACATAAAACCTGGCTGCCGTCAAGGGATACCCATCTGAAGGTGGTATGAGGGAAGTTGTTGATATTGTTCCAGCTGATCTTTTGAGTAAAGAAGCGAGTCATACCCGCAAGTCGGCATAGCTGTGGCAATTGAGTTGAATACCCAAAAGTATCGGGTAGCCAGAAGGTCCGGCAACGTTCACCGAAACGGCTCTGAAACAAGCGTTGACCGTACAAGAATTGTCGAACAAGTGATTCACCGCTGGGCAAGTTCGTGTCATGCTCGACCCAGCTACCACCAACGGTCTGGAATCTTCCTTCCTTTATCTTGGCTTTGACTCGGTCATAGAGAGATGGATATAGCTGCTCAAGCCATTTGTACTGTTGGGCTTGAGATGCTACAAATCGATGTTCTGGATAACGATCGAGCAGATCACACTGGTTAGCGAATGAACGGGCAATCTTCCTCTTCGTCTCGTCCCACGGCCATAGCCAGCATGTGTCGATGTGGCAATTCCCGATAGCGTATATAAGGTGCTCTTTGTCCGTGTCGTAGACTCTTGAAGAATTGACGTCGCCAATATATTTCGTGGCGAGCTTACGGCATTCGATAATAGAGTCTTGGCTACCATCAGCAGCAACATATGTATCCATGATCTTGTTGCAAAGCTGTAGAGCTTCATGCGATTCCCATGAGTTCTCTGGAAACTCTCGCGCCGCGTCCCCAATGATCCAGAAGTCAATATATAGCTGTCTGGCCTCCATGTTTACCGCAACGATCTCGGCCTGAGTAAGCTGAAAATACTTGTTTGGGTCCGGCGGCTGGATCGAGTCTCCTCCAGGGGCATTGCCAAACATGCCATTGCATGCCATCTCGATGTAGAAAGTGTGGAAGCTGCCATCTCGGAACTCCTTGGGTAGGATCCATTCTATTCGCTCTCCGTTGCCAGTCAAGCCTTGCAATGGGACCCCATCTTCAGTCCAAATAAGGCCTTCATTGTGGCCGTCCCAGTGAAGCTCGAGCTGCTCTTTTTTCTGAAGGTCTGAAGGTACTTTGAGGTGGATCTTGATCCAATGGGTAGACCAGCTAGGCCCAAACCATTCACCGACGTGTGTCTTCTTGAACTCGTGAGATGTGGCTTCTTTGAAGGTGGGCCGAGTGAGGTCGGGGGGTGAGTAGACGGAGAGCTTTATGTAGTCTTCCCCAGAAGCTTTACCTTCGTACAATTTTCTGAATCAAATAGTCAGTTCTCTGGATTCTAGGTATATCAATCATCTGGATAGCCCATGGAACATTCAGATACTTACGCCTGCAAGTTCTGCGACGCATACTGGCCTCCATCTTGAAAGATACCTAGGCGTCCCTTGTAAATACTGTGGATCTGCTGGCCTACCGGACCAGCCGAGTATTTTGGGAATGTAGACACGGTCTGCCTAGTCTGTGTGTCGCCGCCCATGTTGACTAAGGATAACAGAGATCGGAGAATTGGAGGAGTAGAAGGAGAGTTTGACTGGATACTTTACCTCGAAGCTATTCCCCGACTAGCAGCTCAGCCGCGTTGCGGGGTCGATCCGGTACGGCACGCGAGGGCCGATACCCCTTTCTATTCACAGTCTACCATTCCTGCAGGCTTCACAACGATGTGCATGGAAGGAAAATAGCACACTGGAGCTTTAGAGATCGCTTGGGCAAGTTTTGTGTTTCCTAGCAAACTTGGAACGCTGATCATCAAGTCTTTTAAGTCATTATATAGGGTCTGTAGGCCCAAGGAACACGATTTTCTTCTTCATGTCCTCTCTCTTCTGCGCATTGGCCTTCTTCTTGCCCTTTCTTGTCGTCAACGATATTGCCTCCCGGACTCTTCCCAACTTCCTCCCCACCGAGCTGTCCCTGCTTGTCTTCTGGTCCGTTGGAGGGAACCCGAAGCTGTTCATGCGCTTACTTTCTGCAGAGGAGAGGCTGGAATGGGTGTCTTTAGACGAGCGCTGCCGCGACGACCTAGTGAACCAGCTCGACCAAGTGGACTTGGAGGAACGTGGTGACGCGGTTTTCGCAGCCTCGTGTTGTTCTTTCGGCTCGAAGTGTCGCTCAGACGTCTTTGGACTGGGCGGGCTTTGAATTTCTTCGGGGACAGCTTTGTCTTCAAGAGCTGTGCATTCGACCTTGAGATTTGACTTAGCTGATAGCGCGGAAAGACGGTTCAGGGTTTCATACATTTCGATTATACTCTCTTGGATTCCTGCTCGTTCTGATGGGCTCAGAGAGTCTGTCCTTGAAGCTTTTGAGGAGCTCGAACCCAGCTTTATCTTCTCCGCCTTCTCGTGCGAGGTCTTTCGTGAATGGAATGCTTTCTTCGCCCGTAGTCGGAACTTTTTTACACCACCTTCATAATCGCTGGCGCCCTCGGAGTCTGAAGAGAAGTGACTCGAAGGCTGACTCTCCTCGGCCATACTGAATCTTAATGCATGCGGCACAAGGTATTCATCGACTATGTCGGTCATGCTCGCCGACATATCAGAGGGTATTTCGTTGTACTCTGTGGAATATGATTCGGTGTCGAAGCTAGGAAGTAGAGCATCGCAGGCGTGGAGGACGGACATATACCCTGCTGCATGCTGTTCGGCAACACGCGTCGGGTTGCTTGAGTCTTGGTTCTTGGTTTCCAAAAATTTCCCTAGACTAGGTGAGTCTGGATCGAGTTCGTCATCTGAGCTCGCATACTTCGGCGCTTTCCACTCCTTGAACATGGTTGAATCGATGTTCTTTCTCGCCCTCACTGGGCCCGTCTCTACCTGCGTCTTGACATCTCTTCTGAGCCGTGATCGATTGGGTAGCTTATCCGGCAGATTCGAGGTACTTGATGAGAAATTTTTTAATGATTGGTAGACTTTGTTCGGTGGAACGATATCCTCAAGACTGCCGAAAACCGTGGGTGTCTTGGGCAAAAGATCCTCCACGTAGACGTTGAATTTGCTTGATGGAATCCCCGGTCTGGTTGGGGTGGGAGGCAACGGCTTTGCACTGTTCCAGCTTTGAGCTCGTGGCGGTGAACTGGCCGCCGCTACATCCCAACTGTTGACAGACGTCGTCGAAGAGTTCGCTTGCGAGAACCGCTGAGGAAGCGAAAGCGGATACATTGCAACATGAGTGAGCGTGAGATTTTGTGTAAGAGTACAAGATGACTTCTACTTAGGCAAGAGGACAAGAAATTTTTTGGGAGGAGCCCAAACATATGTTGTCTGGTGAACGAACAAAGGAAGCATGGCAGCCACGAGGCCGCCATGTGGTAAAAATAGATCTGGGGAAATTGTGGAGCTTTGGGAGTCCAGATGGGCGCCGCAAGGCTTTCAGCTAACATCACAAAGGCAAACATGTTTTGGCAATAAGCCCTTAAGAGTCAAAAAGCCCTATCGAGTGATATGCGTCATCAATGCACAGATTAAGTACCTCCAAGATAATAACACGCGGATGAGTATTTTGACTCATTCATCTTGCACCAGAGCAGTGTTCTCTTTGACTTTATCGCTATGCAACAACTGCTCATCGAGCAATGTTCCTAGGCATCCAATACCGCTGCCCTTCGAAGACTTGATTAGAGAAAACGTACGCACTTCTAGGCTACTCACCAGAAAAATAGGGTTGCTCTTTTTGGTGGGACGGAAGTTTCCAGAGTCACAAGCTCCTTGCTCACGTTTTGGGAAAGTGCCATTGTGACTGAGTAGGATTGTGAAAGGAGTATGACGAGTGCGAAGACATACTTGTTCGCAAGACGTTGCTCGATAAAGCCCTGCCGGATGCGGTTAGGCGCTAAAAACGCCTACCTCACATTCCAGACTCATAACGCAGCGTGGGTTTCCGCGGAAGCGTGCGTCGGAGAAGTACCAGCTACATGCAAAGTTTCTCACCAGAAGAGTCCCGTAGCACTGCTCTAGGAGAAGGTCAAAGGAGTTGTTGAATGTGATTGAGGACTGTCCTCATTAGTCGTTCATCTGGGAGCTTTGCTTCAAGTCCAATTCGTGGTCGATTGATCTAACAACATCACTCGGGGCTATATTTGGCATGTGTTGACTAATCCAGGCTGGCAAATTTCCAAAACGCGACTGAAATTTTTCAGCGATACCAGCGAAAGCAATGCACTTGTCGCTGAGCCTGGTCAAGGCACATTCAGTATAGATTGAAACAATCCGACCCCACTTGAATGAAGGATGTCGATCCCACTTGCCGTTTCCCGGACTGGCAAGCTGTCTCCCCAGTCCCCACCATGGAGTAAAATCTGTCGTGGAAGACCTCCTGGGCACGTTTTGCAGGCTTCCAGCTCCGAGCATTCCCAAAGCATCTGCTTGGATCCAAAATGTAACACGCAAGGCGATAGGAGACGTTCTTGAAAAGATCATGGGGATCATGAGGCTTTGTCCACCATTCATAACAGAAGTTCTGGTCCACGCACAATACATCGCTTCCCAGAGCTTGTCCACGTGCCTTGAAAGCTCAGGAAAAATCAGGGCTACGCTTAGAGAAGCAGCCAATGGAAGCATCGGGAGCTGCAGTAGCAGCATTGGAAAGCAGTGAATTCTCATAGATATCTTTCATGCTGAGAGACTCTTTCGACCAAACTTCGTCGGAATCCTGAAGTATGCATAGAGAGTCAATCCATAAGTACTCGGCTTAAAACCACCTGGTAATAGTGATTTCATGTTGAAAAGTCTGAGGAAGGCTCGAGTACTTAACTCCTTGCTTCAAGTTGCTCTCGTTACTTTTAAGAAGTCTGAGGAATTTGGCGGATCCTCAGCAGTAGCTGAGGGCTACATATGGTCCTTTCCCTGGACGAATCTTAGTGCCAATGATTCGGAGAGCCACTGTCTCATCCAAACTATCTATTTGAAGTAGACAATTTCAAAATCAGAATCGTATGAACCTCGACTTGACCCGCATCCATGGTGGCCCTGACAGAGACGGAGCCACTGTCTTGCTAAGTCTTGGTTTGCTGGCGAAGAGGTACTGTCCAGGACTTCATGTTCGCTAAAGTATTGTTGATTGATTTCTATTTAAACAGCATAGACAAGATATTGATCAAGGTTCATTTCAATTCTCTCACCTATAGCAGGCAACACCTGAAGCATGGATTCCCTCTTTGCTCGCGAGAGAAGTCGCAAAGTATACGCATACTGTAAAACAGAGCCATCCTACGATTCCAAATAGGAATTGGAGTAGTAGTATTCGACTTCGTCAAAGACTTCTCACGGAACTTCTCAACAAGCTGCATGCAGAATATGCACTGTCGCAGCGCTGATCGTTTCAAAAGCACTGAGCTATATGAGTGTTGGCCATAGTCCAGGTTGCCATCCTTGTTTACTGTGATAATCTTCATGAAAAGCTCCATACACATAGAAGGGTTCACCCCTCAATGAGGCACGCTAAATACGCTAATAATGCTCATACTCGATTTTTGTATGCAGATATCGCCTATTTAGGTAATTATGTTATCGCTACTACTGCAGAATCATGATATTCATGTTGTCGCTTTATAGGTCTTCTTTATCTGCCTCCCATGCCTACTAATATATTGCTCCGCATGCTCCGCTTGCTTCATATGCTCAGCATGCTCCATATACTCCATTTGCTCCATATCATATCCCACGTGCTCTATATGCTCCACTTGCTCCATATAATGCAGACCACGCTTGCCAACCCGTAATATAACTATTAATTGCGGCCTTCTAACTCGTTTCCTTGGTGTTGGAGGCTTCGGAGGTGCGAAAAGCTCAGGGCCTATCCGCATAAGGCAATTGACCTCCTTATTATATATCCTCTCCTTTTCCTTCTCATACTTATTATGCTCCCGAGTCTCCTTCTCTTGAACCTTAGTCGCGGCCTTCTACTCACGTTCTTTGACCATATCTAGGTTTATAATCCGAGCATTACCGTAATGAGCTGCTGACCTATTTGCCTTCTCCTTCCGTCGTCGATTAAGCTCTACGAGTTCTGCGTTCGTAATACTTTGGATAGAGGAGTCAGCTATAGCTCGGATTGCTGCTTTACCCAGCTTATTAAGTACTGGATTAGATATTTCACCTTGCGTTGTATACTGGAGGAGTTGTTAGACTTGCTGCGTATTAGCTAGAGTTAATAACACCTGAAAGTCGAATCCCATATCTGTATCTGTTGTTGAGCCTTCTGGAGGGGTGGTAGGATAGATAGATAGATTCCACTGCTGAGCTTGGGCCTGAATATCTTGTAGAGGCCGAGGTAGTTGCTGAAGTACTACTTCAGGGTTATATGGCGATAATCTAGATGCTAGCCAAGACTTCTGGATAATATCCTTCGTAATTGCCTCCGTTCTAGCCTTGATATATAGTTCCAGGAAGTCCGTCTTATCAATGGAGTAGCTAGCCCCTAACCGAGTAGCTTGTTGAACGCGGCTTTTGTATGCAATTGCTAATGGAGTAAATACTCCAACATCCAGAGGCTGCAGTAAATGCGTTGTATGGGGAGGAAGGCATAAAAGGATGATTTTATGAGTATCACAGTACTTAATTGCCTCGGTAGTAATATGAGAAGCATGCCTATCCAGGACTAGTAGTCGATAAGGCCCTTTTTGAACTGATTGGGTCTCTGGATCAAAACATTGCTTAATCCATGCAAGGCCCAATTCGTTATCAGTCCAACCGTTCTCGCTAAGAGCTATATAGCTACCTTCTGGGAGTACTTCATACTAGGCCTTCTTATATTGTTTTCCTTTAAAGATGATCCATAGAGCAAGTATCCGGCCATCTATAGAGATGCACTCGATAAGAGATACCCATTCGCGGTTTCCGCATTGAGTTATATATGCCTTTTCATATTTCGATACAACCACCCTGAATTTGCCTACTACTCCTATTATAAACCCTTTCTCATCTATATTGTAGATATCCTCCTTGCAGATCTGATAGGTATCCAGGGTCTGTTAAAAGAGCTGAAACCAGCCAATAAGGACTTCAGGATCCTGAGCTATTGCCCTTTCCTTATCCAATAGGGGGATATATTAAGTCTTGATATCTGGGTGGCGAGATAAGAACTTCTGGACCCAATTGACTCCTAAAGGCTTCGTATCCCCCTTCCTGAGTAGTAGTTCTATAGCCATAGACCGTATTTGTTCAACCCGAGGCGGCTAACCCCATACTTGGAGACGGAGGATCTATGTAGCAATTACTTGTTCTTCTTCAGGCGTCAATCGTTGTCGTTTCTCGCCATCCTGCTTCTTCGTAGCTTGCCTATAGATACGACGATCTAACGCGCCCTTTGCTAAGCTATACTGACATGTAGCCTTGCGTATCGAGAGGGTTCCTTCAGAGGTATTCCAGTTATTATAAGCGAGTTCCAAACGGACCTCCTTTAGTAAATCTAGAGGGTCTTAAGACGCTATATGAGGTGGAACAGGGTCCTGAGACGTGGTATTAATAGTGGGAGGCATAATTGATAGCTATATAGGCTTTTGGGTATTGATATATAGGTAAACAGGGAGGATATTGACTCGGGTATGCCGATAAAAAATGCTGCTTACTAAGCAAATGCCTCATTGAGGGGTTTGCCTCATTGAGGGGTGAACCCTTCTACTGCACAACCTTCAGAATCCAGGGACCAGTGTCAGAGGTTCTAGACCACTGTCTGGAGAAGCATCGCTTGGCTCTTCCAAGGCCAAAGCTACCACGGAGTGAGAAGGATGACAGTCAGACATGGTGTCGATTAATCCCTATCCAACATCAATCAAATGCCGAGCTGGCTAAGACTTTGATGATGATACTGGCCAGTCCTACAAACAGCCCGCACCGGCCTTGACGAGGCGCCATGAGTAACAACAGCGACTTATTTTCTTACAGGGTAGCAGAAGGATATCGAGGTCTGCTGTTGGTCCATAGCATAGCTGCATAGCCATCGTGGGCCTCTTCCTCCAGAGGTCGATATCCCCCTCGGCCACTTCTCTCGCCAAATTGAGTTTGCCAAGCGCAGCTGGATTTAGCCGGATATTAACCGAATGCGTCACTTTTCCTCACTTTTGGTCTCGGCTCTTGACTCAACTCGCCGCAAACAGAGGCTTGCATACCTATGAGAGGACGATAAACATGCCTATGTAAGACCAGCAGATACAAGAGAGAAATTCGAGAGCTTGATAATAATTGAACTCCCAAGGCTCAAAGATCCCTCCACCAAATATCGGCTTTTCAAGCCCATCGACCTACCAAATCGCCAATGGCCCACAAAGACCCTCGACAAGGTTCCAAGATGGCTTGCTACAGACCTCCGAGATGGCAATCAGTCACTCGTTGACCCTATGGTGCGTTCCCTCAATTCCGCATTAAGCGAGCAAGATATTAAGGGCAAGCTACTGCAAGTGAAAGAATGCTGAGGATCGACTGTTGTAGAACTCGGAGCAAAAATGGAGATATTTCAAAATGCTGGTGGGGCTTGGCTTGTGAGATTCTGATTGATGGTTTGAAGAGGGAATTCTTGGGCTTACACGCCATGTTACAGCAAGGAGATCGAAATATCCTTTCCTTCCTCAGGAGACACCGACTACGACTTCACACGCCGCCTGGTCGAGACCCCCGATGTGATCCCTCACGACGTATCTCTGCAAGTTCTCAGCCCTTGTGAGTATATCCCAGGGTGGTTGGTAAGACGTGGTCCCAACTGATTAAGTTACCAGGTCGGCAAGATCTTATAAAACGAACCGTTGAGGCAGTTGAAGGCGCGAAGAATGCCATCCTCCATCTATACCTTGCCACCTCCCCATGTTTTCAGCAAATAGTTCTCTCACAGTCAGAGGAGGAAAGTATTGTTTTGGCTGTCGCATGCACCAAATTTGCCCGTTCAATAACGAAAGACAACCCATCTACGAAAACCCATTGGCAATATGAATTCTCGCCAGAGACATTCTCAGACACCTCTATGGACTTTGCAGTCAAGATATGCGAAGCTGTCAAAGCTGCATGGGAACCTTCAGAATCTAACCCTATCATTTTCAACCTCCCTGCTACTGTCGAAATGTCTACACCAAATGTCTACGCGGACCAAATCGAGTACTTCTGCCAACACACAACAGAGCGGGAAAAGATATGTGTGTCCTTACACTGTCACAATGACCGCGGCTGCGCCACTGCAGCTTCGGAGCTTGGTCAATTGGCTGGTGCGCAGAGAGTTGAGGGAACACTCTTCGGTAATGGCGAACGGACTGGAAATGTGGATCTTGTAAATTTGGCGTTGAACCTATACTCCCAAGGAATACACCCAGGTCTCGACTTCTCAGACATCAACTCTGTCATTGATATAGTGGAAGAGAGTAACAACATCCCTGTTCATGCTCGTACTCCCTATGGAGGATCGCTCGTCCAATGCGCCTTCAGTGGATCTCACCAAGACGCCATCAAGAAAGGGTTTCAGGCTCGAAAGTCCCAAGGTCTTACGGAGAAGGATCCATGGCAAATACCATACCTCCCTCTCGACCCACAAGACATCGGCAGGACGTACGAAGCCGTCATCCGGGTCAATTCGCAAAGCGGGAAAGGCGGTGTTGCGTGGGTCATCCAGAGACACCTTGAGCTTGATCTTCCACGCGGGCTGCAGGTCGCCTTTTCCAAGATTGTGCAAAGGGAAGCCGACGCTCGCAGTAAGGAACTATTGCCTCGCGAGATTGTAAAGCTCTTTGAGAATCAATACCACCTTAAAGCCAACCCTCGGTTTACTCTCGTCGACTATAGCATCACGCCTGACCGATCCATGACACCTCTTCCAAATGGAGCACCAGTGGAGGGTCAGCAGATTCGCAGCCAGAACACACAGAATTCGATGAGAAAATTCGACGGTGTACTCGATTTCGACGGAACGGAGCACAAGATCAGCGGCATTGGCAACGGTGCCCTGTCCTCTTTGGCCAATGCCTTGCACTCAGTGCGCATTGACCTCGATGTTGCTCACTATAGTGAGCACGCAATTGGATCTCAGAAAAGCAGAAACGTCAAGGCTGCAACGTACATCGAGTGTACGGCGGCGGGAAGCAATGAGCGGGTGTGGGGTGTAGGTATTCACGAGGACGTGGTTCAAGCGAGTTTGAATGCCATGTTGTCAGCGGCGTCGTTGGTACGTTCCATCTCTTCTTTCCTTATTTTTCTACACTGCTCCTCGTCCAAGGAGAGTACTAATCGGTCGTATCAGTTCGTCTCAAGTCGGCCGAATACGCCAATGCCTATCCAACATTAGTGGCTCGGGTGTGTGGGACGATTCATGCTTGTTCTCTATATCCTGCAGCAAGATCGCTGCTTCGACACGACATACACTTTCACCATACCAGCATGTACCTGAGCTAGCCATATCCCTGGAGACTACGGAAATGCTCATGTTGTGTACGAACTTACTCTAGCAATTTGATCATTTCCATACTATCGAATCGGTATATATGTCAAGTCACTATCTGACGAAGGAATGACACAAAAGCATGGGCATTGATTGCGGGTCGGGAAAACTATTCTTTCTCTATATATATACGCCAAAGCTCTAAATTGATCATCCCAAATCATGGACCTTATAAAGCGTAGGCCACATTCGACGTCGTAGTCATCTTGCATCGAAGCCCAAGCCAAAGCCATATTGACACGGCATATTGCTCGTTAGTAGCCAAACATGCCAAGTCGAGTTCCTTCTCTGTGTCATTTCCGCTCCGTTCTCATACAATTTTCTCATCACTGCAGACCAAGTCTCCGCACATCCTTCACTCCGTATTAGAGATGCCCGTTCTGGAATTTCTTCCTCTTGACCGCCTATTCCCACGTGGTTGGAGGGTCTAGTGAGCATGTTCAGAGCCAAGGAAGAAAATGATACCCAATCAATGCACAATGACGACAGAGTCATCAAGATAAGGCCTTCTCGGTTTCAATTCGACTCCCTCTACTCTAAATATCGAAGTTAGGTGGAGCCCTTCTAAACAATGAGGCGACAGACTTTGCTGCCAGCAGTAAGGCTAGATTGCGTCTTAACAACGCCTTGTTTGTTAGACGCGCAATTCAGGAGTAATTCGGATGCAGTCCGTTCCATAGCGTATAGACTTTTCGTCCCTAAAGACACTCTCTCCAGTGCTGAATGACAACTGAGAATTCGTCTTACACTCGCATTCATAGCTGTCTCATTTGCTCGAGGCAGTTTAAGCCTTGCCAATTGGGGCTTTGGCGCAGGAAACATCGCTGTTCTAGCAGGCGCAGGTCGATCCGTGGGCAATTGGTTGCTCGCACAAGCAAAAGATCGGAGTCTTTTTGAGTTCCTGAATATCGACGTGGAGAATGTGATATTACGCAAGGGTTTTATCGATGTGAATGCGCTTCATAGCAC